>JAOEGL010000003.1:67734937-68946812 GCA_034509955.1 Urosaurus nigricauda
TCATGTAGAGCACATTGCAATAATTCAAATGAGATGTAACTAAGGCATGTCTCACCATGACCAATTCCAGTGTCTCTTGGAATGGACACGGTTCAGTATTGAAAGTGTGTGAAAGTGCTCCTTCCTGACCAGAGGCCTGAGTTCCAGGTTCCAGGTTGAAGCTCTGAGTACAGCCAGTCCGCAAATCTATGTCTTCAGAGGGAGCATAATCCCCTCTAGCACAGACTGAATCCCTGTTTGCTGAATTGCTTTTTATCCGACCAGGAGCGCTTCTGTTTTATCTAGTTCATGTTTCAATTTTTTTACCTTCATAGTAGTGGCTTAGTGGTTAAGATGCCAATTCTGATTATTATAAGGTCAGAAAGTTGGCAGTTTGAGGCCCAAGCGCTGCATGACAGAGTGAGCTCCCATTCCTACTCCCAACTTCTGCCAACCTAGAAGCCTGAAAGCATGCAAATGCAAATAGATAAATAGGCACTTTGGTGGGTAGGTAACAACATTCTATGCACCTTGTCATTAATAGTCGGTTATGACTAGACATTCATGTCAGAAGGAAACCTTTACCTTTACCTAGTCCATTCTGATGACAGGCACAGGTTTAAAATTTTTAAAAATTCTTTAGATTGAGGGGAAAAGGTATACAGTGGGCTCTTTTGTGTGCTTGCCATCTGTGGACGTGAGCTTCTGCAGACAGCAAGCCCCATTGTTTTTAATCAAGGCACATGCATGTGACACCACCATAGGAAACAATGGGTCTTGAGGTCCCTCATTTTTTGTTATGTGTGTGTGTGTGTGTGGAGGGGGGGGGGGTCCAGAACAAATACCCCAGAGATATGAAGGAACAACTGTAATCGCATCAGCATACTGGTGGCACCAGTTGGGTCACATCAGCATACTGGTGGCACCAGTTGGTTGCATCAGCATACAGGTGGCACCAGACTCCAAAATTCCAGACAACTTTTCCCACAGTTCCATGTATGTGTTTAAACAACATAAGGAGTGGACTCCTGAGAGATGCCACCGGCCAACAGTTGAAGAGTTAAAAAGATGTCTTCTAACACCACCTTCTGGATTCATTCTTCCAGGACAAAATGGAGCCATGGTAAGACACTGCCTTCAAATTCCATCTAAGGCAATCTAGAAGAATATCATTGTTGATAGTACTGAAAGCCTGTGAGAAGTATAGCAGAACCAACACACACTTCCTGTCCAATTCTCAGTGTAGGTCACATGGCAAAGCAACCAAAACAGTCTCTGCCTCATAGCAAGACCTGGAACAAGATTGAGATGCAACTAGATATTCCTTCTCCAGAAAGCCCTGGAGCCGACCACCACCTGCTCCGGTACTTTGCCCACAAATGGAGTTCTGGAAACTGTTTGGTAGTTATCTAACATAGTGAAACCTTTGGGAGGAGGCTTTTTCAACAAAAGATTTATAATTGCTTACTTTAGGCATGGTGGAACTTGGTGTTGTTTCAGTGAAGCACTGACCAATCCCTCTACCCACTTAGCCAGTCCCTTCTGGCTTTTTTAAAAAATAAATATTTAGTAAAATATGTGTGTGTGTGCCATTTGTCAGCAGTACCCTATAGCAGCAATGGCAAACCTTTTGGGAACCGAGTGCCCAAGCTAAAAGGCTTTCTGGCACTGGGTATTACCGGGTGCTGGGGGTAGGACTTCTGCCTTCTGGAATCTGGAAGCAGGGCTTCCACCTTCTAGGGGCAGGAACTTCAGGGTGGGGCTTCTTGCCTTTGCTCTCTGGGTCTCTCTGGAGGCAGCTGAAGGACTGGGATGACTGGGAAGAGGAGTAACAGGTGCACGCCTGTTCCTCCTTTTCCCCGCCCTCTGCATGCACTCAAAAATGGCTTCGCATGCTATCTCTGGCACATGTGCCATAGGTTCACCACCATGGCCCTATAGCATTATACTTGGGACAAACAGGCCAGTCAAATCCATAAACTACATGGACAGAAATCTGATATCAGAAATGGTAGTATTTAAAAACCATGGGAGCAATGTGTCCCAGAACATTCTCAGGAACAAAGAATAGTTTTCAATAGGAAACAGCAGAACAATAATTCTTGAAGCAGTCCAGCTCTACCTTCTATGGTTTGAACAGAGACAAAGCCTTTTTTCCTCTTGTGTTGGGCCATGCACAGACCGGCGTGAAAAGCTAGCCTGGGAGCAGAGTTGGGGCATAGTATCCTGATGATGCATACCTGGCTCACCCCCACCAGGTGCCCTGATGCTGCACCTTCAATGGTGCATCCAGATCACCACCATGGCTATGGTGCCTTTTTGAGGATGCAAAAAGGAGCATGAGGTTGCCGCAGCCCTGATCCAGCTGAAGAAGGAGCGGATGGAGGCCCTTCCAGGCTGTTTGTACAGCCAGCCCCTGAGTCAGCTTGTCAATCCAAGGGTAGCCAGCAATGCAATGGCTATCCACCTACTCTTTGCAGTTACCATTCTTGAGGTAATTTTCATTGGTTATAGTTTTTGCATTTACTGTACATATCACATGAAGCCTCCAATC
The DNA here is from genome assembly GCA_034509955.1 of Urosaurus nigricauda. NCBI lineage: Eukaryota > Metazoa > Chordata > Lepidosauria > Squamata > Phrynosomatidae > Urosaurus > Urosaurus nigricauda. Next base: position 67,737,471 of record JAOEGL010000003.1, read on the forward strand.
CATCCATCTATATGAATAATAATGTTCTGACTGTGACAATACTTCAAGTATTTGTTATAGCAGCTTATGCCATTGTAAAATTTATTAGGATTGCCTTTTTCTTTCTTTCTTTCTTTCTTTCTTTCTTTCTTTCTTTCCCCCCCCTCTCTCTCTCTCTCCCTCCCTCCCTCCCTCCCTCCCTCCCTTCCTTCCTTCCTTCCTTCTTTTTCTTTAGTAGTAACAGACTACTGTGGACACGCCTGGAAACTGCCTTGTGAAATGTGGGTGGTCCCTTGTCTGGATGTGCACTTCTTATTCCCACAGGATTTTGCCTCCTAAGTGTATGTTTCGTTTAAAGGTTATTTTATTTATGATCTCCGCTGCTGTATTTTTACTGTATTTTTTTAAAAAAAGCTAAATACATGACTTTAGCCTTTATTGTGTATTTAAACTGTTGTGAAGCAGGCTGAGTGGTGCATGGATATCAGAAGAGCAGGATAAATAAATATCTAATAAAATAACTGCTGGGGAAGAGTGGCACAATAATACAGTTAACATAGGCTATCAGTGACTTAACCTATGTTTTTGTTTTGAGATGATAGAGACAACTTGTAAAGAGGCTACAATAAATAATGAGATGTCTTAAGATTATCAGGGATGTTGATGTAGAGAATACATTTATTGTGTATTTTCATGTTGTTGCTGACTTATCACAACTCTAAGGTGAACATATCATGGGTTTCCTTTTGGCAAGATTCCTTCTGAGGGGTTTGCCTTTGCCTTCCTCTGAATCTGAGAGAGTGTGACATGCTCAAAGTCACCAAAGGGTTTCATTAGCCAAGCAGGGATTCAAACCCTAATCTCTCAGAGCCCAAGTTCAATACACAAACCACTATTTCACACTGCCTCAAGTACAGCATATACTTAGGTTAACTAAATAATGATCTAGTGCATAGTAAGTGTTGACCCAAGATGATGAGGCACATATTTCTAAATAGTAATAGCAAGTTAATTAACTGTTTAGTATTTGGAAATATTTATAAACAGATCTTTAAATTTAATGAAAACATGCTGATAAAATTAATGGTTGAAATTAGACTATCTCAAATATATCGGACAAGAAATCAAACTGGATTGCTATTACATGCACACATATAATACAGTATATGCAAATTCTACTGTGCTTGTTGTTGTTGTGTGCCTTAAAGTCATTTCAGGCTTATGGCAAATATAAGAGGAACCTATCACAGAATTTTCTTGGCAAGATTTGTTTGCTGTGGTGGTGGGTGGGTTGCCACCTCTCTCAGTCTCTGAGGATGAGAGAGTGTGACTTGAATACACATATTCCATTTGATTTATTGACAGATTGATTGAATTTGTATCTCATCTTACACAAGAGATGAGATTCCTCTCTCATCTTGAGATGGGATTCAAGACGGCTAGTATTCCAGTATTAGATGGCATGACCAAAAAGGAGGAGAATGGGCAAGAATTCAGTTGTGTGTACAATTGTATATAAAACTATACTTATGGTTATAGCTCTATATATTATGAGAGAACTGGTTTAATTAAAGACAAGTGTCTTTTTGGCTTTCATTTGGCTTCCAATACCTTTTGGCTTCTTTCTGCTTCTAAAGTTAGTTTGCTTACATTTAGGATGAGCATAGCTCATTTCCTGAAATGTGGTGAGACGAATCTGCATGTCATGCAACTTGCTCAGTAATTATGCAGATCACTGTGAGTTGGGAACTCCTGCTGCTTTCCCATGTTTCTTGCCTGTGAAACAGATCTGGATTATTGAGATCATGAACTCAGTGGTATAACTTTAGGGAAGAGAAGGGAAAATGAGGTCATTATAACCCCCCCACCTAAAAATTTCCTTCAGTCCCCAGACTTCTAGCATTGCAGAGAGAGAGAGAGATAGGGTGAGTGCTATTGAAAATAAATCATAATTTGAACATTTGCAGTATTCAAATTCACTAGGTGACACTGCTCCTGTTCTTTGGATGCTTAAACTGTATTTCTAAGTGCCCAGCTGATATTTTAGTTGACTGTAATGTAAGAAATTTCAGGACCGAAAGAAAATTTCCTTGGGGGTAGATTTCTTACTGGGGGTGGGAATGACTTCATTTTGCCTTCCCTGTAGCCTCAACCCTGCATGATCTTTTTCTTGCTGTCATGTGTTTTCAGATAGTGATGCTACTACTACTCAGTCATAGCTACACTTAGGGGCAAAACAGAAAGCCTTGAAGGAGCAGCTTGCCACTGCCCCTTTGAGTACCTGATTGGGGCTGCAGCAACTGCATGCTGCAGCCCCAATCTGGCATTTTTTTGGGGGGGGAGGGGGGAGGGAAGAAGCATCATAATGCTGCTGATTCTTGGCCTGGAAAAAGGATGTCCTTGCTGCCACAGTGGCACTTTTCTGTCCCCCTTTTGGTGTGCTGTGTGTGAACACTGTGCCAAAGGAGAGCTGTAATACTGCCCGCTGTGATGCTAGCTTGGGGCTGGCATTGGGGTGTGCATCATTCAAATGCCATGCTGCCAGGCCTCCCGCAAGCTGGTGCTTATTCCCAGCCCCTAAAATTCTGGATTTTGGAATTGTTTTGATGAGATAGCACTTTCATCCAAAGTAGCTTCAAAATGAGGTATGAAATCTTTTGCTTGTATCCTTTGAACTACTTCCTTAAATGTCAAACATAGCTAATAGCTTCATTCATTGGCTAAAAACACCAAAAAGTGGGAACTGGCTAGTTTCCCACAAAATGTGGGCAGAATAGAACTTTTTGCCTTATAATTTGTGTCCTCCAAAATATGAGACTTTCCAACCCCTTTAGAGATGAAAGTTGTGAATCTGAACCAGTGGTTGTTACAAATATTTATGGCTGGAATGCAACTTAAAATGTACAAAGCCTAGTCATATCCAAAATTTATTTCTAAATACACTAAATGGAAAATGAAATGATACATGTTCATTGGTTTTAAATGATGCTTCTACTTATTCCAAAATTGAATCTCAATATTGCTTTGCTGATTTTTTAAAATTATACATTCTTTCAATATTCACCAATTGGTATCTTTTAAAAAAATCAAAAAGGGTTTTTAAATAATACATTTGCAATGTCATCACGATAATCATATCTCCTTTGTGTTATCATTGCATACTTACTATTGTGGGCCCTAGGAAATAATTCTAAAAATGTTCTATTTATGCTGGTTAGTTCCATGTCAGCAGGGTTCCCGATTTTCAGTCTTAAATTTCAAAAAGCTGCTATGAGGATAGGATTCAGGAACTTGGTGAGTTCTTGTAAAGTCTAAACTCAGAGTGGATTCACTGCTCTATTGGCACAGAATCTCTCAGGTTATACTAATTCTCTTCTACCATAGGTATATGTAAGTATGTTGCCATGGTGTTCTGTGCTTCCTGAACAGGAATATTTTAAAAGTGCTCATTAGTATTTACCCTTGATTAATTAAGATAATTTACTCTTGATTAATTAAGAAAACTGGCCTGGAAGCATAATGTACAATCTATTTTTCATGACACCAGCATATGTGTGCCTATCACTGCATTGTGTGTATGTTGAAGGGGAGGGAAAAAGAGAGAGAGGGGGATTGGGAGAAATGACTGCACAATTTTATAGAGCTCAGATAGAAGCTTTCTTAGTTTATTTTTGAACATTTCCTTCTACACATTGCATATCTTCCAACATTTTTCAGATGAAAACCAGGATACATGTAATTCAGCAACATCAGCATGTGGTCAGCATAGCCTAAAGTTATTAATGAGGAAGAACACCCAAGCTAGGAGAAGCTCAGCAATTATCTTTCATTTGGGTCTACAGGGAAGGGCAAGATTTCTCTCCCCCTCTCTTCTCTCCTCTCCTCCTGCTGTCTTGAGTGCAAAATACTTTGCAAGTTGAACTCATTTTGCACCAACGAAACTAAGCCAAGAACAAAGGGAAAGTGGGAGGAGAAGAAAGAAACTGGGACATTTTAAAAGTAGGTGAGAAAGTGAGATGATAGGAAGATTAATCAGAACTGTCCCTGCCAAACTGGGACAATTAGAGCGTATGATATTGACAAAGGTTGCATCCACACTGTAGAAATAATCCAGTGTGACACCACTTTAACTGCCACAGCAAACTACAGTTCCCAGAATTCTATAGCATTGAGCCATGCCATTTAAAGTGGTGTCAGATTAAATTATTTCTACAGCTAGACTTTCCCCAAACCCAGTTCTGCATATACACAGAACTCTGCATTGGAGAGCTAGTTGTACATGTGACTTGTTATGCAGAGATGACTGAAAAGCCTAAGCTTATCCCTTCTGCTTCCTTCCCCAATCTTCCCCAGCAGCATTTTTTTTCTCTTCCCTTTTTTAAAAAGGTGGCAATCTGTTAAACCTAGTTGCATGTATTGTTTCTTTATGTTTGGAGTGAGCATGACATATTTATACACAGAATCTTTTTTGAAAATCCCAAATGATTTAGCATTTTGAAATAAAAGAAGAAAGCAAACTATGGGCAACTAACCAAGGATGTCAAGAGACTGAATTTTACAAAGACAACATCATTGCTCCATCTTCTTTTGAAGTGAACAGGCAAGGCTTGTGCGTCTCCATTCTGGAATGCAAATGTCTGTCCTCTTACTGTCTTCTCTCAAAATCTTGTCATAGATTAGATTTCTATCAAAGGAAGTTATATCCACAGGTAGAGACCTTATGTGGTGATTGAAATAAGACCACAGGCAGCAGCTTTTTGCTCCATTTTCCTTATAATAAGTGTGCCATTAACAGGGCTATAACTAAAAAAGAAAATACAGACTTCAAATATGATGTTGGCTGGAAAGCAACTGGAGGGTAGCACCCGTTTGCCACATAAATAGAACCAGGAACTGGGAAAGAATTTGACTCAGCCAGCAATGCATAGGTGTAACCCTGTTATTTCTGGACAGAATATTAAAGTACCATGAAATATTCTCCCTGGGCTATTTTCCCAGGCAAATCAAGGCTATTAGTGCTGTGAGCAACAAAACAATTGCCTTGTAGGTCCTGTAAAATAATAAAATGAAAGAAAATAAAATAAAAAACGGGGGGGGGGGGGAACACATATAAAACTAATTGATCATGTGTAAGCATCATTCAACATGTTATCTACATATTGTTCCAAAATGTTCCATAGTGTTCCAAAATGGATAAAAATGGCTCTATTTATTTTTAAATCCCCAGATTTTCTCCCCAATTGATATTCATGAAAGCCTAGCTCCAACAAGATACTAGTGGAATAAACAACTTTGCCAGTGCAGGTGCACTAGATTTATCTACATTTATCTATTGTGTGAGTGGTGGCAAATGAGATAGGATACATATATGTTTTGTCATGCAATAGAAAACTGCACTGGATTCTGTTCCTATCTGTGTATCTACTAAACACACTGATATTAGTAGATACAGGCCTGAATTTGTAAGCTTCCCATTCTGGTGAAAAATCTCTTGAAGAATAACAGTACAGAATTTTGGCAAGGTGAGAACAGATCACAAGTATACTTGGGGCTTTCCAGACTGCCAGGAGAGGGCGACATGAAGTTGCATTTTCCCAAATGCTTAGCAGCTACACTGCAGGTCCCAGGGGTGTAATTCAAAGGTATAGGGCAGCTACACTGAGGAGGTGTGGGGACGACTTATCTGAAGTCTTGTCTCTTGCTCAGCCACTACATTGGAAGCTGTCAGGACGCTAGAAACACAGGCAGAGCAGCTGCATGGGTGGCAATGAACAGGGCTTTTGGCCGCACTGAACCTTTTATTTTATTTTATTTTATTTTTGTTATCGGCTGCGAACTGCACAGTTGCACCAGTACACTATACAGACAATTGTATTGCTGATGCGAACATGAACTGTGCAGTTATGAAAATCTGTCAAATTACCGTTGCAGTTTCGCTTTCCTTTTTTAACTGTGCAGTTGCACTGGTGCACCATGAATGAACCTCTTTATTTTATGAATAAACTTCTTTATATTATGAGCGAATTGACATTTTATGTGCAGTTGCATAACAGTTACAGCATCCCAGAGTCCCTACTGCACATGTCTAGGGTTCGGATTAGAGTGGAGCTATGGTTTGGGAGCTTTAAAAAACTGCACAGTTGCACCGCAGCATTTAGATGCAGCTGCACAGTTACACCCTTTTTAAAAAGAAGTGGGGAAAAACAGCTCCTTTTTAAAGTTGCTGTTTCCCCACTAAAACACCAGAGAAGTGTGTTCATGCCAAACTTTCACTGTAGGTCATCTAAAGGCCACACTTTCATGCAGGCATGAACACACACCCTTTTGCCAGTCTAGATCAGGCCCTTGAGTTTCATTTTCTTCTCGTTGTACTAGTGATAACTGACTTTTTTAGTCACAAGATTGTAGTTATTTGCTCCTTCTTATTCTCTTCTTTAAGCAAACAGCATTTATTTGCACATAAAGGGTATGTGTATTTAGAAACAGAAACTATGTGAACTTTGTATGCCTCAGATAGTAGGACTTACCTAGCTTCAGTTTGCCACTGAAGAAAAGGACAATCTATACAGTGTTCTATGACACAGTTTATTATTTTAACTGAAACCATAAAATCAGTTAAAGATTACAACTGGTCACTTATATGTTGGTCACATGTTGGTCATCATAGTTTTACAAAACCAGACATTGGATTTTAAAATTTCATAATACAGTACAAATCTATTTTCAGTGGCCAACATTGTAATGTTATCCAGTGTTAATTCATCATTATAAGGAATTTTCCCCAAAGAAAAAGTAACAGACATATCAGTTTCCTAAGATGTATTTACAATACCAGTGAGTATAAAACATAGTGAAAGGTATCGCAGAACATGTTAGCCACATAGACATTAACTGAAATGTTTAATATAAGGCCAGGAACAGCTAATTTCATTTGGTTGGTATTAGTCTTTGCAGGAAAGACTGAGTGATTATAGCACCATTTTACTTAGGAGTGTTGGATCTTAGCCAGCATAGTCATCATCATTGGTCACTGCAATGTCAGAATAGGAAGGAGCAGGACTGAGAAGGAAACAAAAGGCACAGCTTGTCACTTCCATGGGCAAATGGATCCACTCCAGATTTTTAATCCAAAGGAGCTATCCAAAAGTGCTGAACCCTAAGCCCAAAATAGGTTTAGCACTTTTGACAGCACTTTAGTTAAGACTACAACCTGGGGTAGATTCACTGCATCATTGGAATGGAAACCATGAGCCATCATTGTCTAAAGGAATAAGGATTTGAAATACATGTATTTTGAATGAAGTAATTTGTCATGCTTAGCATTCAGAAAGCATGAGTGGAGAAGGGAAAGGAGAAAGAGAATATGCTCATGATAGCAACCAAGCAGTTTTTGCTTCATTATTGAAAGAAAGTTTCCAAATTGTAGGATGTTTGGAGAATGTTTTTCAAAGCACTTATGAATTTTCCTTCATAAGAGTTTTAAAAGAAAAGGCTGCAGATGACCAACATATTTAGCATGTGTACTAAAAGTCAAATTCAGCTCATGTTGTATGCATAGGCTGGCTTCATCTCCTAACCATGCAGCTGCTCCTGTCGAGCATTACCACAAAACACATGGTCATGTACCTGTGATTTAGTCAGAACATGGACACATTACTTTTTGGGCAACATTCAGAGTTGCAGCCATCAGGCATGCTGGCTAGGGGATTCTGGAAGTTATGAACCAAAAAATGAAACTTTTTCAAGGTCTCATTTCAATATAATATGTTCTGTCAGGGCCGTGATACTGAACCAACTTAATCTGAAGTTCTTCCAACACTATGATCCTCAGAAATTTTTTGATTCCAGTGAGACCTAGAATATCTCCTTTTTCCTCCTCATATATTTGTTTTTAGTGAGGTTTGTTTCTCAAACAACAAAATTTATATTGATTATTAGACTATTAAATCTTACAAGTTTTTAATTAGATTCACTCTATATGCCATGGCTTACAATATAATAAATCAAACTTTCGTTAATGACTTGTAAAACATATTTTGCATTCTGTCATTAATTTAACACACAAGTATATGGATATAAATTGTGAACTTTAATGAAGTTTGGATATAGATTGTTGTAATGCGTGACTTTTTAATTTTATTGTACCCCACTCCGATTGCCTGGACAGAGGAGTGGGCTCTAAATAAAACCTATTACTGTATTATTATTATTATTATTATTGGAAGTAATCAGTGGATACTAGGTACACAATAACTGAAGATACTCTTTTTTGTATACAGTATGTATTTTGATATATAAACTTGAATCATCTATATATAATTATACATGTACCTAATTACTCAGTTGTTTATAAATGTCTTTAGCTGGCGTACAATTTTTCAGTGTTTCTTTTTGGAGTGTATGCCTTAGAATCTATGGGGCTCTCCAGCCCGCCCCAAAAGGGCGGGCTGGAGGTGCCTGTTTTTCCTCCGGAGAGACATCGCATCAGTCAAACTGTGCAGCATCCCTCCACACCAAAAAGAACCCGGAAAAAACAATGTAATCAGTGCACCATTGGTGCGCTGTGGTACATAATGATGCAAGTGTGGCGCCTGCTCATGCAGATGCTTCACCGTGCTTGCATCATCATTGCAGGCCCTGTGTGAATGGGAGGGTGCCATGATGCTGGCATCCATACGGACTAGGGTTCCTGAGTGTGTGGTTGTTGCATGCTCCAGAACCCTAGAATTGGTGCTGGCACACTGCTTCTCACCTATCTGCACCAGGGCCTGTGTTACATTTTAGCTTTGAATTAGATTTTATGAAGAAGAAAAGTTAAGCGAATTGACTCAGGACAAGATGTCACTAGCAACCTTCCCCCCATTTTAGAAGTATTGCCATTCAAGGTTTTCCTATCAATGTAAAGGGTGACTTCATTTTATGACTGGCAATGCAAAGACTTGATGTAATTTCTATATTATTCCACTGAAGCCAGTGTAATAGGCACAATAAGTTATTTTTAAATTATTATAAAATTACCAAACTGACCCTGATTCCTCATTTTTATAGATTACATTTATACCAATGCTAATAATTTGATGATACACACTGTATTCTCGTAAGTACAAATTAAATTGTAAGCCAATAGTCAGGTAAAATTTTAAAAAAACATTTGTATTTTCTAATGCTAAAAATAGTGTTATGAAACTGAACAGATCTGTGGTTATAGAAGAAAAAGCTAATAAAACTTTTTAATTATATTATCTATAAATCTTGGTAGTTTACAATATGTAAAAAAAAATGCAATTTGAACTGCTGAAGATTTTTAAAATATTTTTGATTCACATGCTACGACTGCATTCCAATATACCCACTGACCTTGGAGTAAGCCCCATTGAACCTAGTAGCCTTTTCTTCTGAGTAGACATGAACGGAATTTCACTGCAAGAACTGATTCCTCATTCTTATAGATTGCATTTATACCAAAACTTGGCATTGGTAATGTGAAGGAAATTAATAGCCCTTTTTGTGCGTGCAGAATGCTGTCACCAAAATGATTTGCATACATATTTCCACAGCAATGTATAAGTGACCTGAACTGGTTAAGCTCCCCAGGAAGCCAGGTTCTTCAAGTTTGGATGCTATGAAATGGTGGTAATTTCCAGGTCTTCTGTTTATTCTTAAAAACAAATAAAAAACACACACCACCTTCTTTCAACCAGACCAATTGTTACCTTTTAAAAAATCATATGGATGGTACTCCCAGATGTTGACAGTATGCAAAAAGGAGATGGTTAAAGGCATGGTAGTTTCCAAGCTGAGCCAAAATTGAAATATTTTAGGATCTTTTATAATTTGTGCTACTATTCTTGCATATTTTTGCAAAAGGAAAGATATCTGTACCACAGAAGTTGCCATTTAACTGATGAGACTATGCCAAGATTAGTCCAAATTAAGTGGGACAGGAATTGCAGTATTTTGATTCAGATTTATGGTAGTGATGCCCTCCAGATGGTCTTGGACTGCAACTTCCATCCTACCTAGCATTGCAAAGGATAAGAACTGATGAGTTCCAGTCCATCAGCAACAGGAAGGACATATGCTTCATTCCTGATTTAAAGGAAGATCATTCCACAAGTCAGTCACCTTAACAGATTATGATGCTTTTGAACTCTTTGTTCAGTAACAGTTTCTCTGCATATCTGAGCTCAAATGTCATCCCTCATCAATTCAAAGGCTATGTAGGTTTTAGTAAGGTCAAACTGTAAGCTAGTACTTGTTTCTTTGAGAATGAGCCAACAGAACTCTCCCTAACCTTCAGGTCACTTTAAATAACTTTGCTAAGGAAGGCATGGAAACAGCTCCATTACATCATCATAAAATCTATGGAGATATCCATGCATGAGAAAAGAACTTCAGATGTGGTCTTAATGATGCAGGCATACCAGAATACCCCTGGTATATCATACTATGTAAGTCATTTATTTTCACCCATATGCTCAAAAAGTTCAAAATGTGAAAAACAATGAATGGACCAAGCTCAGAATTATCATTAACGTCCCATCCAGGCCCCACTGAAATCAATTAACATGACTGTAATGTAACGTTATCCAATAAAAGGCAGGGTTATCCAATTAAAAAAACACTAACTAATATAAAATAGGACCTATTGTCCTGCATATAGTAACTCTGCTTTACTATGGGAACAGTCACTGCCCATGGAAAAATGGTTTATGCTAGTGGGTGGTGGCTCCCATATTATACTTTGGAAATAGGCTCCATCCCTATGGATAGCACCTTTAAAGCTTCCACTAAACCCCAAAGTGGATTCACCACTCCACTGGCATAGGTGCCACCAGCCATGATGGGTTTTTCAAGAGAATAACACCACAGCACACTACTTTTATAGTGGGTTGTTTGAGCTAACTGGTAGCCTGCCAAGAATTCTGTTTGTTCCTGGAAGTGAGACAAACCAACTTCATTATTGTAGTAGCATAATGTCAAATGAAGCCAGGAACTATAGCTATTATTGCAAGGGAAGCCATCTCTGTTGAGGGACTCAATGTTGTTTAAGCCAATTTGGTCAAACTAGTGACTGTCCCTACTTTCAAGGGTGTCAGGGAGGTGGTAACATTGATGGTCTCTTCCTCACTGAACCACAAGGGACCTAATTCATACTTTCAACATTAGAAGAATAAGGTGACATGGGAGGGCTCTTAGCAATACTGAGTCCTTTTTGGATTTCACCAAATAAGTACAATGAGAATAATGTATTTCAACATAGTTTTCTTTTTTAAAGAGAGATCATTGATGGAAAATATGTCAGTGTCCTGTAAATGTATGCATGTGCATTCTGTTTCTTTATATATCTGACACACCCAAACTGCCATACACCCAAATATTTTTATTCATACTATTTATCATACTCACACCAGCGTGTACCACATTCTCATACACACACACATTCTATTTTTCAAAAAAGCAAACAAAAATGATATAAAAGCAACCAGTGCCGTGCGTTGATAAATTCACATAGTACTTTTCATTCAAATATAAAGGCATAAATTTAAAAAAAAGAAAAGAAGAGGAAGTCAGACAAAGAAGTGGTAGCAAAACAATTTAAATATAGAAAATTTTTCACAATTGGCATTTCACATTAAATAAGAATAAATAAATCCATTACATCATTCACATACCAATTTGTAAAAACAATAAATTATTTATTTTCAGTGCTATTTGCTTTTTTACTTGTGTGTAATTTTTTTAAAAAAATATTACTATTATTAATTTTATATTGGTGACCAGTTACCAATATCTTCTCCCAACTTCCCTTTCATGGAATAAACAGTTTCTATGGGAATTCAGCTGCAACTAGCTTTGTCCAAAACGTGTTGTGTTTTGTTTTTGTTTTTAAAAGGGGGTATCTTCAAACTACTATTACTTATGTGTGTCAAACAATAAGTGTCATGAATATTTTGTTGTTATTGTGTGCCTTCATGTTATTTCTGACTTATGGTGACCTTAAGGCAAAACTATCATTGGTTTTTCTTGGCAAGATTTGCCATCCTTTGAGGCTGAGAGAGTATAACTTACCAAAGGTCACCTACTGAGTTTCCATGGCTGAATGGGGATTCAAATCCTGGTCTCCTGAGTTCAGTTCAACACGCAAACCACTACACCACAGAGGGTTGTTGAAGATTATGGTGCATTTTCTAGAGTAATTGGAAATTTATTTCCAATTCAGTGGGGAGGCTAGTTGGCATGGCTCTACCAAATGCAGAGCTGCTCAGAATCATGAAACTAGTTGGGATTTCAGTAGACATTCATGTTGCTAGGATTTTTAAGAGAAAATTACTAGGCATTGAATAGATTCCCAAGTGCTTGGAATGAACTAGTGCCAAACAAAGAAAGTATAAAGTGACATAATTGACACTAGTTTTTCATTTTAATGGGCAACAAAGCAGTGTGTGGGAGAACTGGAGGTATAACAAAGTAGTAGTAATACAGCATGGTGTGGAAACAGATAAAAATAGATAAGACCTTTTTCCATTTTTTTGCCAAAATTAACCATGATTACCACGTCACATCCACCAGACTGTCATGCTACAACTAGGAAAGTGAAATTCACATTATTTTCATGCTTTTTAGAAATCGTAGTCTCAACTTCCCTATGCCATATAAATTAGATCCCTGTGCCACCTCTTTGCTTGGCTTATTAACTTTAACCCTTTGAATTCTCCTTTTCTTGCACCTGGATGGATTATGTTAAGTCAAAAATTCCCACTACTCTAGTAACAATGTGTGGGAAAAAGTTATTCACTGTTATTACATGATATATTTCTAGCACCTCCAAGATTTTCTTTATGAAGAATTTAAGTAAACGTGTGTGTGTGTCCAAAAAGGAGAGCTAAACTTGAAGACGATGCTGAGTAAAATAAAGTATTAAATTATATTGGTGGAATAAATTGTGAAGATTGGCATCAGCTTGAGATTTGTCTTCTGTCCTCCCACCTTTTAACCTCTACCTTCTTTGTCAGAGAGAATTTGGACACATTGTGAGAAAGTGGGGAAAATGGGCTATATCTTTCCTTAAGGGGATTATTCTCCTTGAGGTAATTTTTCTTTTGAATATGATTTAATGGTATGAGAGAAGCTCAAAAATTTTAATCCAGGAAGTTTACAAATCTGGAGTCAGGCATGACTCAAAGAATTTTAATAAACTACTATTTCTCTGAACACTACAAGCACAGAAAGACTGTCAATGCAGATATCACAGATTGTGCTGCACTCTAGAAGAGAAGAGATATAAATTATCTTCCATATGTAAATCTCTCTCTGAATCAGGAACTGATAACATAAACATTAGCCCAGATGATTGTGGGCTGAATAAGGCTACAGGGTGGTTTTTCTGACCTTCAGTTCCCCACAGAGCATCTGGGCAGATTTTTTTTAAAAAAACCATAAAGACGAGATACCTTTTGGACCAGTTGTTTTTGCATAGCTGGAAATTATAGGGCCTAAACCTGGATTAAGACAGCTGGGGTTCTTGTGTAGTTCCAAAAATGGGATTCCCCTTTATGAACATGTGTAGTGTCTCCCATCAGAGGACCTGATCTGGGGTACTGCAGATTGGGCTTGCTGTCACTGCAGGGTAGGCAGGAGCCTCCTTTTGGGCCAGAGCCAGGAATTTTCAGTCCTGATGAAGGAGAAAGTCATGGGTACCCTGCCTTTTCCACAGCTGGAAGGCTAAGGCCAGAACCCTAGTCAGTGACTCCAAAGCATCACTTGCCTTCACCTACACCTGGGAAAAGGTACTAGAGCAGACAGTAAATATTAAAGCCTTAGAGATTATTGCAGGGAGGAGAGATCTTGAAGAGGATGCTGAGTAAAATGAAGTCTTAAATTATATTGGTGAAATAAATTGTGAAGACTGGCACCAGCTTGAGATTTGTCTTCCAGAAGCATTTCTCTCTTTAACAACATCATAGATGAAGAAGTGTGTTGCATATTCCTATCCACTTAGGACCCTGAAGCATTTGCTCCAATACTCCATTGATAATCCAGATTTGATCCCCCATCCCCATCTCAGGTCCCTAACCCAAAAATGAGTTCCAGGAATGGATTGATTATGACCTTTTCTTAAAAAAAAATAAAAAAATCTGTGTCTCTTGACTGGATTTGGCTCATAGTGGCTACTGATGTTGAGAAATTAGCCCTCAGCCCCACCACAGTTGACCACTCCTGATACAGATGTGGATTGCTCTTTAACCAAATTCAATGAATGTGCATTCCTATCTACATTCTGCCATAATTAATCATATATGATTGCACACAGTTAGAATAGCATTCGAGAAAAATGCTTAAAAATAAACACCGAACAGTTGGTTCTCCAAACTGGCATACATAATAAATGCACCTACATTCTTTAATTGGTGATAATCTGGAGATGTAAAAGAACAAGTGCCAGTCATCATTGTTGAGTGGTTTTTACAAAGTCGAAATACTAGTCAAGAACAGAAGTGGAACTGTGAGGTGATAATTTTACTGCTGAGTTGCAGTGTTCACCCTACCTAATCATCCACTTCTCTGAGTGTCACACAATGGTTATCCTCACTCAAGTCAACAAGGCTTATATAAATGGAGTGGTTTAACACTAGAACTATTTACTTCATATCTATGTTATGCATAGGGTGATGCATCCTGACCACATCAGAACCTGGTTCTGGAGTCAAACATACATGTGTAAAGATTTTAGATCAAAATTCAAATGAAAATTAAATTTGGATATTTTGGCTATAACCCTCATCCTACTGAAACACTAAGAATTCCAATGGAAATTTACAAAGTTAGAATTGTCTATATTTATTACATTTATGGAAGGCACTGAGAACAGAGGTGCAATCTATTTTCATTGCTATTATATCTCCATATTTAATATTTTCATCCATAAAAGATAAACATGATCCAAAAGTAAATTTATTTTCTATTTTATTTTACTAGACTTCAGATGAGGTATTTATGTTACTTTCTAAAATGGAAAATATTTGTCTATGATTGGAAAAAATATGCTTTGCTCTGAGGCAATATTTAATATTGGCTACAGTGGTGGCATCAAAATGTGACTTGAATTTCTTGTGGGGCTTTAGTGTCTATCCAATCATGTTTGTGGCTATTCAAAAGTAAATTCTATCAATTCAAATAGTGATTTCTCCCAAGAAAGTGGGTATAGGGCTGCAATCTTAATCTACAAAAATATGCAATGTGTCCAAAAATAAAATTCTCCTTTTGTTTAAAAATAAAGTAAAACTACGATATCCATAGCAACAACAAATAATCTGCATGGATGCCCCCAATGTTTGTAGGCATGTAAGTTTTGAGGTGCAATTGAAAGAGTGTCCCTTTCTATTTTATGGGAGGACCCAACCCTAATGTGCAAAAGACAGCACATCTTTCACAGAAATAATAAAGCAGTTTGTACAGAGGAAACCTATGTTAATATCTGATCATATGTAGATCTCTGGATTGGATCATTTAAGCAGTAAAGTATATCCCAGAATCAAAATAATTGTACAAAGTATTGCTATCTGCAAGACATTGTGTGTTTTTAAACTTCATCATGGCTCTTTCAGTAGATAACAAATTCATTACATGTTATATTTCTGGCAGCCACAGTGAAACTAACAGATAAACAATTACAAACAAGTTTTAGAATATCTGAGTTAGATGTCAGGCACAGACCTGACCCTGTGCCTTGCAGAATTATCTTCTTCCTCACTATTGGGGATGTGTATCCTGTGGCCCCAAGGATCTTATTCAGGCCTTGGCCTGGATTTTACCCCCCATTACCAGGAATCAAATTAGATTTCTAAGAGCCCTTTGGCAGCCTGCTCTGGATGGGGGGGGGGGAGGCATAGAGTGAAGGAAGCTGCTTGTTTGGGCTGCCTGCTATTTATACATAGTCCCCTGATGAATTTTCCCCAAGGAAAGCTGGCTCTGACCGTATCCCACTCCTGTTGTACATGCTGTTCCATATAGTGAATTCCTTTCCCCTTGTCTCCTTCCCGATTTGTCTCCTTCCTGTTCCACGGGTGAGAAATACTAAGCCCTCCAGGTGTGATTGGACTCCAAGCCCCAGTAACCTTAACAAGATTAACCAATTGTGAAGTATGCTGGCAGCTGGAGTCCATCAACAACTGGAAGGCCATACAGTTCTAACCCCAGCTGTACACAACTGGATTGTGCCTTTTGTACTTTTCATTGTTCTTGTAGTATAAATTGTTAATCCAGAAAAATACCTCCCATTTGTTTTAAAGAGGCATTCCAGCAGTTGCTTTTATTACTGCAGAGGTGTGCCTATATGAACATTTTTCATTAGAAAGGCATTCAGATAGAACAAAACTTTGTTGTCAGGAAATTCCTAGAATGGAAATGTATTTCCTGTTGTCAAAATGTATTTTTAAAGCAGCAAGCTCTTAATTTTCTAGCAAAATATCCACAGCCATCTTTTTGAAAAGGTAAAGCAGTCCAAAATGGCTGCAGACACACTTTGGTCAATCACTTGTGTCATACAGAGAAGCTGTCATTCTTTCACAAGAACAGCAAGTGATATAAAGTGACATACCAAAGTAAAAGTATTTACAAATAGTATAAAATAAGCTATTGTGGTATCATGGGTAAGTATGACAAGTTGTCTAAGGATGTACTGTGTTAGAGGTAGGTGAAAAAGGGGAGATGGTTCTGTAACTTTCAGATATGATCACCCATTCACTGGTTTATCCTCTTCTTAATTGCAGATACAAAGGGCTTTTTAACAACTAATGCTTAGTGCATTTGACATATTAGGATTACCTCACTAGAACCCAAAGCAGTGCATATCTTCATTTGGTCCAAATAGGCAGATTCTGCCCATAATTTCAGACAATATGAAAGTATCCTGAAGTGTTCATTTTTTGTCTGCACCCGGGTAGATTGTATGTCAAAGTGTTGACTATGACTTAATGAGACTCCTTTTGAAGAAGCCCATTACCACAGGTTAACATTTTTTGAGCAAGCACTGCTTGAATGCTGAAGGTCTTTGAGACAGAGGACATCCTTTTGCTAATTTCTCATTCCCATCTTTACACTGGACAGTTCTTGTGTGCCAGCCTGTATCACATGTTCGAGAACAAGAAAGCCATGGTCCAGTCACCCATTGGGGTTGTGTGAGAAGAGGTGCCAGTTTGTTGTTGCTGCTGCTGTTGCTGGTGACAGAGTTTGTTATTTGGGTTTGTTTCTTTGGCACATAGAAACTATAACGAACATCCACTGGCTTTGTTGGATCAGTGGCAAGAATCTGTACTATAAGGATTTCCTTCGTGCCTGTATGTCCCATTGCATGCAGGGAATCATCTTTGTGACTCCAGCCGCTGTAGTTCATGACGGTTCCATTGAGGTCAATGATGGTTTCTGAGGTTGAGATCATGTATTTTCCATTGACAAGGTACTCACCATTTCTTTTTTTCAGCGCCAAGTAAGCTGTGAACCTAGTCTGGTCTTTAGCTCTGAACTGCCGTATTTTGATGTGGGTTGCTCCTTCTGGTATTTTCACAATATCTGTGTAGCCCTTACTGAGACACAGAAAGGTACATGTTAGTGAGGATTAAATGAGGGCCTGTTCTAAAGCTACTGAAGCTAATGGAAGTTTATCCCGTAGTTGACTATGATCTGTGTCAAACATTAAATGCATTTGCCACTTCTATTAATCTCTGGGGAAGGTAACTTAATTTTTATCCCCCTGAAGCTAAGGAAAACAGATCACCTACTTCCCTATTTATTTGCAGTTGGTGGAATGTCACAATACTTTGTGACACCAGAATATTAGAAAAAATGATACTTATTCATTTATTTTGGTAAATAATAAATACGATGATAACTAGACATTAATAGAAAATATTATAAACCAGACTTGGAAAAAATTTTGGTGCTTAATTAACACCTTTTTCAGCCTCTGGAGTTGTTTTCTCTTTCTCCAGCTAGGAGAAAAACTGCATTTCTCTGACCTCTTGACTCCCTGCTATTGAATATATTGAATCTATGTCTGTAATAGAATAATGCTGTAGGGAGACTGGAGAAATATGACAGCACAGGAGGGTAGCTGCTCTAACGGAGTAAGCTGTTCTATTAGATCAGGGGTTTGTAATCTGTAGTCAATGGGCTTCTGCAAAAAGGATTATTATATCTTTGCCTGCCAATGAAAAGAAAGAAGATCGGATGCAACCAAACCTTTCATGGAAAAGAATTCCACAGCCTGGGAGAAGCCATTAGCAGGGCCGAGTCTTGTACTCTCCCAAATGCACCTGTAACAGTGGTGGGAGAGAGAGATAGCTCTCCCCCAAAGATCTTAACACTGAGTCTGGCTTGTAAATTATTCTGCTTATAGTGAGTAAACAGCATCCAGCTATTCTGTTCAAACAGCAGTCAACTATTTTGGTGGTAAAATAATGACTTTTATTTTATTTTATTACATTTTATTATATTATTGGTTTCTTACCTCTTTTTATTAAATGTTCCCATAATTTTAGTGCAGCTAGAATTGTCTCCACCACAGATTCCACATTTATCATACTGGAGCTTTGAGCCTATAATGCCATCACATCCTGTTCTCACACATTTGCCACGGACACAAACTGAATTACTATATGGTCTACATTCTGTTCCATCAGTTACCTGTTAAATAAAGTTACTGTTGGTTAAAAACTGGATTTTGAGGATTTATTTCTGAATTATACAATGGTGAACATTCTTATATATGTTAATGATAATGATAATAATAATAATAATAATAAGAAGAAGAAGAAGAAGAAGAAGAAGAAGAAGTGGTAGTAGTAGTAGTAGTAGTAGTAGTTTTATTTCTAAACTTGGATATGTCAATGGGCTTCTGCAAAAAAGATTGTTATATTTTTGCCTGCCAATGAAAAGAAAGCAGATAGGATGCAACCAAAGTTTTCATGGAAAAGAATTCCACAGCCTGGGAGAAGCATTGATGGTGGACTTCAATCTTCAGCATTTTGATCAGCCTTTGTCAAGACTGCACTCTCCAGATGCTGTGGGCTACAGCTCTCATCTCCTACATTCTGAAGGAGCTTTAGGTTAAAACATTGGGCATGATTCACACTGGGGAAAACTATCCATCAGTTAACCAAACACTAAAATATTCCTCGCGTTCATTATCAGCACATGGGTGACAGAAGGCCTCTATAGATGGGTGGCTGAATGCTGGCTCTTTTTGCCCTAGATGGAGGCTGCGGCAACCACATGCTGCAGCCTCCAGAGGGAACAAAAAGAAGCCCCCCAAAGGGGCTTCTTTTTGCATCTTGGAAAGGGTGCCATAGGCACACTGGCACACCATGATGTAGCTTCCTCCACGCAGCATTGTTTGGGTGCTGCTCCTGGCATGTGTCATCATGGCATTCACTGTGTAAATGGGCGTGCACTAAGATGTGGTGAGGGCTTGGGACATGTGGACACTCAGACCTCACTGTGTGTACAGGCTGGCACAAAGTGCCAGTCTGTACAGCCCCAGAGTTATTAAGAATCTTCAGAATCAAAGTCAAAATGTTATTTGTCATATTGGATGGTATGAAAGAGTGAACATGAGTGAGAATATGACTCCTGCTGCTAATATATTGCCACTCTTCCAGTAATACTGACCCTTATAATAAAAGAAAAGTTTAGTCAGTAATAGGCTACCAAAGATAAGCCACTCTTTACAGCAGATCCCATTTGCAGTGCATTGTGTGATTGTATCAAGATGCATTTACCAGAGTAGGGACCAGTACAAATGTATTTTGTACTACTATATATACTTGACTACAAGTTCCCCCCATGCATAAGATAACAGCAGGTTTGGGGCCAAAATTATGGATTTTGTCTTGCTCAACAATTGTTTCTTTTTATCCTGGAGAGAAGTAACAAGTGGGGTCCCACAGGGCTCTGTCCTGGACCTAGTGCTATTCCAAATCTTTATCAATGAATTGGATAACAGAATTGCGAGCATACTTATCAAATTTGCAGATGACACTAAACTAGGAGGAGTAGCTAATACCCCAGAGGACAGGTCACTTCTTTCCAGGATGAAAAGGAACCATTGTTGAGCACCCTTTTGGTGCAGCCAGTCAACCAATTATGAACCCATTTAACGGTTATTTTTGATTTAATTTTATTTTAAGGGGTGGGAGGTGGGGATGGGTTTGATCTGTTTTAACTGCTGTTATTTTAATCTTGCTGTAACCCGCCCCGATTGCTTGTTCAGAGAGGCAGGCTATAAATAATAATAATTATTATAATTATTATTACCTTGTCTAGCCCATATTTTACAAGCTTGTCTGCAAGGATGTCATGGGAACCTTGTCAAAGGCCTTACTGAAATAAAGATTAATTTGGAAAGTACAAAGTAGGATAGTTTACAACACATGAACTGAAAATCTATTAAAATGCAAACCCACAGTTCACCGTTCTTTCTGTATGGATATCGTTTCACTACAGCGGGGGGGGGGGGGGAGGATGGGGAATACTGAATATATTTGTATTATTTTAATTGTTGTAAGCTGCTTAGATTGTTTTTACAAAAAGCAGGATAGACATAAAAGTTTTATTTATTTATTTATTTATTTTATACGATAACTTATGAGATCTTTACATCTGAAATATAAACAGTTGTAGAAGCAACTTTTACCTTTTGAGAGAAAACTACATAGTAGCCAGTTCCTTTGGCTCGACAAGTGAGTTTGCAAACATCTCCCGGGAGCACTCCCGCATATTTGGGGACCCATTCTACAAATGTTTTGACACCTTTTGCATCTGATTGGTAGCCATTTCTTGCTTCACACTGTTCTTGCCGAAAAGCTTTAGCTGAAGAAAGATAATAGGTTCATTAATTTTCCTGAATATAAGGATATTCTCTCAGTGCCAATGCTGCTTGTTGGTATGTACTATTTTAATGCCAAATTCCAGAGTCAGATGATCATCTGTCAAGAGACAGACAATGCAAGCTTTATAGACCATATCCAACTCAACTATAAAAAAATCCTTCACTAATAAGACTAATGATGTTCCACAGCCTTCCTTACGGTGATCTACAGTACATGGGATATTTATGGTACTGTCTATGGCAACCTAGCCACATATGGAATTTGCACACAATCTAAATAACTTACCCAGGTATTGCCAACTTCAAATCTGTCCAACAGTTGTTTGGTGGCCTGGAGGAAGTATGCACTCCATAGAGCAGAAATATTTTGGGCACACTGATGCACTCTGTGTGTTTGATGTAAGGGTTGTAACAACAGTGGACAGTGATGGGTTATGCTGGTGAGGCAGTGAATCTAACTCAGTTTTAATCTGAATTGTAAATAAGTTATCCGAGGTTCAGAACCTATTTTCAGGATAGGGTTTAGCACCTAAACAGTAGCTTTAAATTTCAGACTACAACCCAGAACAGAATCACTATGCCACTAACATTGGAGCTCACTGAATGAGAATGCATATACAGTATATGGATAAGAAGAAGGCTCTGTGCTTGTGCATGTGTATGCATGCACATACACACTCAAAATACACTAATATTTATATAAAAAGATATTATCTGAAAAATGTTTTGCATGAAAAGCTTTTTGAATAATACCCAAACTTTTGCTCAAATGGATTTTTCACAAAATCATCCTGAAATAGAAAATAAATAAACAAATACATAAGATTGTAACACTACCTATAATCTCTCCTAGTAGAGTGAAAACCTTTCAATTTATTCTTTCTTGAATGTAAGATTGAAATCAGAAAAAAATTACACCTGTATTCTTGTGGCAGTCTTTTATTTGTATGGCTTTTCTTCTTAGCCAGATAAAGTAACCATTTGTAAACTGTTTAGAAAAAAAATATGTGCTTATTCAAAAATAATTAAATGCTAAATGACCCTGAACATCTTTATGGAGAGAGCAAAATCCCAAAAATGATGCTATAGAAGATTTCCCCTGAAAAGCCCATCTAGTGCCTTTTGATGCTAAGCTAAAATGTTTCTGGTGACCCAAGAAGATCTTGTTTTCTACTTTAATTACTGTATGTTAATCATACAATAATCATAAAAACAATGAAAGGTGGCGGGGTGGGAGATACGTTTTAAATAGATAAATCACATTTAGTTTTTACTAGATTCCCAAGAACTACCAATGTCAGAGTTTGAAACAACAACAATTAGACTTGTCCACTGTCAATGGGTTTAACAAAGACAATGGTTTCATGGCATATTACACATTTTATAACACTAGTTAACACCCCAGCCTCATGAGGGCTCCCTTGTTCCGTTTAGCACATCTCCTTTCTGGTTCCTTTCTGGCAAGAGGGAAGATATTGCCTGCAGTAAATGTAGATAACCATACGAATAGTGGAGGAAGTTATTGGAATGTAGTGTGAAGCTAGCTGGGAACTAGAAAGGAAATGTGATAAACTGGGCAAGAGAGTCCTCATGAGGTGCAGTGTCAACTAGTGGCAAGATCCCTTTGTTTTCTTCACTGCCCTTGTATAATTTAGGGGAACTCATTTTGTTGTTGCTGTTATTAAAACATCTGAAAGCCAGAATATAGGGATCTACCAGTAGTACCAGCTCTATCTTCAGCCAACACAGAGGTAAAGAGATGCTAATTTATGCAGCACTTGAAAAGGAAAACAATGTCTGGTAATGTTATCATTTTTGATTTGTGGAAACATACCATTGGCAGGGCAGGGCATAACATTACAGGAACGATAGATGGCGCGCTTTCCAGTGCAATACCGACCATTATTTCTAGGTGCTGGGTTATTGCAGTGACGATAGGCAAACTGAACACCACCACTACATGTACGGGAACACTGGCCCCATGGTCCCCAGGACCCCCAATTCCCATGGTTTGAAGCCTGAAACATGAATCATAATGTGTTATAAAAGACAATATATCAAACCAAGAGAAGAAAGTCATAACAAAATTCACCAGCATTTGTATCCCAGTTTTCTAATTCTTCCTGTCTCTTTCTTGGTGTCTTCGAGCTGAAGTTTTAGGAAGAATATACAGGTTGTTTCAGGTCATCCACATTGACCACACCTCTAATGAAGCAGCTTTTTGATGACCTCATGTGTATATTATATTCATGTTGGTTTTACTGATTTGTTAGTTATTGCTTCTTTTATAGATTCATTATTTAATATGTTTTAAAATATTTTACTGTTTTTTTCCAGTAAATTTCCCTGATAAATTTACGTAAGTGTAGTTTACTTATTTAACGATAAACCAAAAGGGAGTAGAGATCAGACACCAGGATGTCTAAGAATTTGGAAAAGTT
Source organism: Urosaurus nigricauda (assembly GCA_034509955.1). Taxonomy (NCBI): domain Eukaryota; kingdom Metazoa; phylum Chordata; class Lepidosauria; order Squamata; family Phrynosomatidae; genus Urosaurus; species Urosaurus nigricauda. Next base: position 67,760,778 of record JAOEGL010000003.1, read on the forward strand.
AATTTAGGACTATTATTCTTAGTATCTCTCTTTCAGTGATTCTGGGCATGATAGCTTTCCCTCTGCCCTGCCAACCAAAACCAAACCCCCCGAAAAACCCCTGGAAAGGACTCCTGAGATGGAGAAGATGGGAAGGGCGTGCACATGTGCTCCTCCTCCTGCTCCTCTTCCTCCTCCGGTTACAGGCTTTCTTTCTGCAGAAAGTAGCCCTCCTCCCAGACCAGTGTCACCTACTCATGAATAGAGCAGTGCAGGGAAGTGACGCAGAAGGCAGAGGACCTCCCACCCTGCTCCCTCTGTTTGATTCATATGGTTTGAATGTTAAAGTAGCAACATACCGAATAATATTTTTTCTTTGTTTTGTCAACACATTTTCCCTGAAGGCAGATCCTTCCTTTTCCACATGGTGTCCCCTCCACAGCAGGGAGTTTTTTGGTCAAACACACCATCTGACCTTGGCGAACAACCGCACACCACAGACGAGAGCACACATCCATTCCAGGACACACTGTGTATTCAGACCCAAATGCCAGCTTGCATTGACGAATGGCATCATATGTTTGCCCTGGAAGTTCCTCAGGGCCCAAGATCTGCTTTCGTGGTTGATCCAGTAAACAGTTACCTGAAAGAACAACACAGTTTATAATTTGCATCCTCTCTCTGATGCATGCTACATCCCCAGGCTTCCAAATTAGATAAAGAGATCAAGATTTTGCTTCACAAATGTTCACTCTAAAGTTGCATTTTTATTATGATGCTTAGAAGATGCATCTGTACTGCAGAAATAATGCAGTTTTACACCACCTTGGTCCTAAACAGACAGGCAGGAAAGAATGGCTTCTGGTCACTCTGGGGGCATGGTGTTTAGACAATACACACTGCCAGAGTGGCTGGAAGCCATGCAAAGAGTGCACTTGGCCAGAGGAAGCTGGCTGGCAAAGGAGTGGAGAAAATCTGCTCTGCCAGTGGCTTGTTTGGGACTGTGGTGGCAGCCCAGATAAGGACCAGGCCCATGTGGTCGCTATGGTCCCATGCCGATTGGAGCAGGAAAAGCCTCTAGCCATTCCTTTTGCCCCATCTGCATGGCCTTTTTAAGTGGAATCCTGGAATTTTTAGCTTTATAAGGTTTTTAACCTTCTCTGTCAAAGAGTGCTAATGGTTTTCAAAACTAGAAATCCCAAGATTTTGCACAATGGAGCCATGACAGTTAAAGTCATGTGAAACTATTATTTCTACTTTGTAGATGTGCCCTAAAATACTGTGTAACTTATAGTTACACCGTTTCTGCTTTTACAATATACTTTATCTTACAGGCTGCAATTCATGAGCTCCTTATTTTGGGTTAGTCCCAGTGGAGATAGTAAAATTGTACATCACAGCTACAGTAGTTATTTTTGCCCTGCTATTTGCATAATGCGTGTTCTGATTTACAGCATCACCTTCCAAGAAGGACATGGAACTAACTCTTTTCTTTTTCCATTTACTTGAAGACACTCTGTGAGTAGGGTCTTCCATAATTATCAAAGGAACCTAGAACCATTTCCAAATAAGCAAAGCTATCATTTGAACATCTTGAGGCAGACCACTTTTGAAAAGGTAAACTGTATTAACAAGAGCCAGAGAAAGCATGGCATACAGCTATAGCCAACAGAATCATTTTAGAACAGACTTGGGGGTAGAAGGAATCTTTACATCAAAACAGAATCAGCAGCGGAAAGGCAAAAGTATTGGCAACTGTTCATTGGGCACATCTGGAAAGCAAGGAAAGCCACAAGACCCAAGAGCAAACATTTGTCTCTTTTAGAGATGTGAAAGAACATGGCACGAAGCAGAATATTGCTATCTGTGATGTCAAACATTGACCTAGTGCCCCCTTTTTTGAACATGACATGCGGTTGTTGCATCCCCAACCCAGTACTTCCAGGGGCAGCATAGATCTGCCCCTTACGGGCTCTTTGTACAGCTCCAAAGTTAACAGCAAAGCATAGAAATGCACACAGCATCCTCAGAAACACTATGGTCAGCTATTACACATATCAGTACACAGTAGCCCTATAGCCACAGCACAAACAACAACAACAATAAAATTTATTTATACCCCACTTCTCCATTAAGATCGAGATGGCTAAAAACATTAATAAATTAAAATATGTAAAATACAATGTCCCAAAAACCCATCTCCCATAACTAATTAATCATAATTATAAACAGTAATAAAACAATACCATTAACATTATCAAAACAGACAAGATAGGGTAATTAATGGGGCAGCTGAGATGCTAATCTGGGAAGGCCTGTCGGAAGAGATCTGTCTTGATTGCATTTTTAAAGCTGTCAAGACTGGTAGTATGGTTAGTATTTTCTCTTAGGGAAAAGGGGATTGATTTTCATTTAAAACATAAGTTGTGAAATACGATGGTTTGGACTCCTGTTATAGTTTCTAATATAGTTTCTAAAGTAATGATTCTGGAAGAAAATGTACATCCTGCCTGCTTTTATGCATGATCTAGTCGTAGTTGACCAGGTTGTAGTAATCTGGTCCAAGATAAATTGCGGGTCTTCTCCTTCAGGCCATTCCATAACTTGGGAGTGGCAGAAGAGAAGGTCCTCTGGGTAACCACAGCCAGCTTAGTGTTTGCTGGCTACAGTAAATTTTTCACAGAGGACTTAAGTGTGTGGGGCAGAGTGTATGGAAGAAGGTGATCCCGTAGATAAGCTGGGCCCAAGCCATGAAGGGCTTTAAAGGTTATAACCAACACCTTGTACTGTGCTCAGAAACTAATGGGGAGATAATGAAAGGACTTTAAAATCCGTGTTATATTTTCACAACCAGAACTAGTGATGAGTCTGGCTGCCATGTTTTGGATTAGTTGAAGTTTCTGAACACACTTGGCAGCCATAACACTGTGATGATACCATTCAACCCAATCTGTAACACAACACTCACATGCAAGTTGCCAGAATATTGCAATAGCAAACTTAAATCATCAGGCCCCAAGTGAAGAGAAATTAAGCAGTGAACACTTCATGGTGAAAATGACATTCTGAGTATCCCCCCAGTTATCAATAATTTCAATAGAAAAGTGGAGATGAAGTGAATCATAGCTTATACCCAGGCTACAGGATAACCAAACTGTGCATATAATATGAATCTTTCTGGGACAGAACTATACTATTAAGGTCATCTATAGTTTGGTCAGATTATGTTTCCTACAATATATATGTAAGAAGGCCTATAATATCTATGTACATCACCTAAAACAACAGTTTCTTCAGAATCTTCATTTCTATTTGTACACAGATTCTTGCATATTTAATTGATTAATTGATAGAAGCTCCCAAATTGACTGAAATTTCATTTACTGGCTGATAGTCCTAACAGCAAAAGAACATTTGTTTTTCCTATCTGAAAAACTCAATAACAGCAAAAGTAAGTGCCAGAACTTGTTACATGTCTCATTCTGATTGAGAAAGTTAGTATGGAGTAACACTGGCAATTGTGTTTTGAATCGTGGATATGTTTCTGAATAGGCATAGGGGAGGGGAGTAATTGAGGAAACATGTTGGGGATACCATTTATGTCTGTGTTTCCAATTTCAGATGTCCTTTAAAAATACTGAGACTCCTGATAAAAAAACCCAAAGCCTCAGGGCTCTGCCCTCTTAAGAATTTTTTCCATCAGAGAAAAGACAGCAACAAAGGCACGTAAGCTGAGCATACCTGCATACACACAGGAAACATCTGGCATGGGGAAAAAAGAGACACCTCAGTTTTACATAAATTTACACCTCCTAAATTGTAACTTCCAGTGGGTTAGAGAAGGTGCTAAATATTGCCATCTGTGTGTACTGTGCCGAACCTGACAAGCTCAGCACTCTGGTTGGGTGCTTGATCTTCCTCATGCCAGCTGCAAAACCCTTCCTACAATATGGGGCATGTGGGACATTTTTTTAAAAAAACTTCATTTGTCTAGGGAAGTCTTTGCTACTCCTGTTCCAGACAAAAGTATTACGTGGGTATACCTCAGCTAAGGATATTTTGTTATATAATGAACTTGTAATATTGTGCAAAATACCCAGAAAAACCACTGCTTTTCTGCTTATCTGTCAAAGTTGTTCAATCAAAAATACTTGATTTAGAAGCCCAGATGAAGTATTATACCTAGTCACAGAACTGGTGTTAATCACCTACCTATTTGTCCGTGCTACAACCTTTTAAAGCGAGTTAAAGGTCTATTACTTCTCCATAAGTGAATACTGCATATTTAGGTTCTATTGTGTCCTCCTTATAGCTTTACAAGAAAAGATGGCAGTGTGCCTTTCTCTGAAGATGCCAGCCACAGATGCTGGCAAAACATCAGAAAGGAACTCTTCTAGAACATGGCCACATAGCCCGAAAGCTCCACAAAAAACTATGGATGCCGGCCATGAAAGCCTTCGACTCCACAGCAGTTTGTCTTGTTTTTCAACTGATAGTTGCGAGTAAGAGTCTTTTTATTGTTGCTGTGCTTTCCTTATTGCTGTGTTTTAAATAGAGTTTTTAATTTGTGTTTTCATATCTGAACTTATTTTGTGTTCTCTCTCTTTCTCTCTCTGTATACATTTAAAATCAATCTTACTTTGACACTCAGTTTTAGGAGAAAGACAAGATATAAATCAAATATATAATGATGAGATCATCTTGTTTGTGTCCAGCTAATGTAACTTGGTTAGGATAACTGAACTGCTGTATGTTCAAGTCAATACTAAAGAAACATAGATATTGTATGGGAAAAGACAATTATTGCTGCTCGATAATTGCTTAATAAAAAACAGAGTTCAAGGTAATTATCTCTACAGGATAATCCAATTTCATACAACACTGAAACCCATCACACACAATGTTGCCTTTGCACACAGTATGTTTTTCAGCCATAAGTATTTCAGTTGCCATAACAACTGGATCTATTTGTTAAGTTAGGTCATTTTTATCTCAGCATTGTGGAATTCTAAATGGTTGTTTAAGACCTACTGGCGCTTTAGGGGCACACTGAAAAATTTCAAGAGCATTTTGCTTTTGTTCAGAAGAAGTCAATATAGCTTATTGAAGTACTAATACTAATGAAATAATTTAAATTATGTATCTTTGAAGCCATCTGTTAGACACTCTGGATTAAAATCTCCACAGTTAGCCTTGGTCATGTTACTCAGCTCACTTTCAGTTCTTCATTTGTCAATTAGTGACAACAGGCCAAGATCCAACAAAGGAGTTGTGTGGTGTTGTAAGTTTATGCAAGTTTAGCTATGATATGCACATGGAACACTGCCTATAAAACTGGATCATACCATTGTGCAATCAGTCATATGACACACATCATGCCATTTTTGCACTCACAATGTGCAATGATCAACAGAACCTTGGTTAAAGAGCACTAGGGACCCATTTTTGCAACACTTTAATAACAGTGTGCAAATATTTATGCAATGGACATGATGGAAAAATTCCACTTGTGCTGTCATAATCAGGATACAGTCCTTGTGTAACGATTAAAAAGTGGAGTAAAAGTAATGCTGATATATGTCACCAACAGAAGTGACCTAATTGGATTTGGTTTGTAAAGCACCCTTATTGCTTATCATAATCTCATAGAATCATAGAGGTGGAAGAGACCACAAGGGCCATCCAGTCCAACTCGCTGCCATGCAGGGACTCTCCACCAAAGCATCCCCGTCAAATGGCCATCCAGCCTCTGCTTAAAGACCTCTAAGGAAGGAGACTCCACTACACTCCGAGGGAGTGTGTTCCACTGTCTGTTACTGCTTCAATTATTATCTGTTTACTTTTGTTTAGGGACTTGGAGGTTCATCTCTTATTTACAGCATTGGTTCCAGAAATTAACACTGTTGAACTGTTGGATACTATTTCATACCATAGGGTACTATTTTGTCCTCAGCATTGCTTAATGTCTGTATCAAGGGTTGGTGAGGTGTGTTTCCAGATCCTCCCTCACAGACTCCTCCAGCACAGACCTGATTTATGTTGTTTGACTTATTCCTGAATAGATAGCAGCCACAGAATATGAAGGGCATAATAGTTCTGCATTTAGCACACTGCAAGCCAGATAACAAGGTGGTTCCCATAACTATCAAAGCAATATGAAGAATAAAGCAAAGTAACATCAGGTTTGATTAGAATAACAAACATCAGTTTTCTACTTAAAAATAAAACATTATTTTTTTAAAGCACCTAGAAATGCACAAAACTTGGCAAGAGATTTACTGCCAGGATCTCGATACATACCATGGCCATCATCCAGAAATTCTGTTATTGTTGCTGAAGTGCATTTGGACCATGGTTTGGAAGCATCAATGCTTGTTAAGATGGAAGACATAAGTCTCTTGTCTTCCATTGAACCAAAATTCTCTTCACAGAATTTGGAATCATCATGGGAAAGTCCGAGGAGATGTCCTAGAAGAAGGAAATAGTAAAAGATAACATTTTAGTGCTTAAAACATGTATTCAAAGACTGAGGGCCTAAAAAGACTGGTGATAAATACCAGCATGGGGGCAGAGTGGAGGTGTGGCAACTGCATGCCACGTGCCCTGACCTCCATGCCAGCATGATGCCACATGCCTCACCACACAGTGGGAGGTGTCACACTGCATCTTTGAAGAGCTGTGGCAGTGGCAACAACTAGTGCACCCTTTCTGCAGAGCAAAAAGGAGCTGGTTTTTACAGCTTCTTTTTGTGCCATGGAACTGCCAGGTCGGGGGCATGGCATGCAGTTGCTGCGTCCCCAACACAGCACTTCCAGGGGTGGTGTGGAGCTGCCTCTTAGGGGCAGTCTGTTCAGCCCCTGAGCTAGATTTGAAAATGGAAATATATCCCCACCTATTTAGATTGTTTTATTTATTTAGATAGTTAATTATTTCCAACCTTTGTCCCAGTTTGGGACTCAAGGTGGCTTACAACAGTTAAAATAAACATAATTCAATCATAATGGCACACAACATAAAACCATTAAAGCATAACAAAATCAAAACCAGCTAAAACAAAGTAAAGTAACAACAAAAATAAAAGTCCAGTACATCATGCAAGGTCTGTTTCCCCTGAAAAATCTATCATCAGCTAATGGAAACACAACAAATTTTCCCTGGATCCAGAGATTTATACAAGCTATTACACAGTCATAACTACCCATTTAAGGCAAAGTACAAAACAAGTCATCCTGTCACTTATTTACAATTTCTCAGCAGCTTTTAACATTGTTAGTCACATTTGGCCTTGGTACATCCCCACACATTTTATGGGTCTATCATGGAGGTTCAGCTCTTACTTTTAGCATTGATTCTAGAGATGAACCTAACTGCTGAACTGTGTGGTGCCACAGGGTACTATTTTGTCTTCAGCATTACTTAACATCTGTATTGGGGTGTTCCCAGACTGCCTTCCACGGACTCTCTCCTCTAACCCAAATCTGTTTTTTCTGACAAAAAGGTGTGTTGCTGCTTCTGGAAGTTTCTAGAAGCTGTATAATAACCTCCTAAATAGGCTGTGTATCTCCCTAACACCATTTAACATCTCCAAATATTTTTTCCCCAAATGTACAAGTAGACTTAGGACCACTTCTACGTTCACCCATCCCCCTCCCTATTTTGGGGCATTTCTGAAGGGCTACGTTCAAGGGTTCTGGGTCAGAAAATGGGCTCAAAGAGCCATCAGAATTCTATATGAAGCCATATAGAAAGGACAATAGGAGATATGGGTTCCCAGATCCATGAATTAGGCAGATGGCCTACTTCAGACTGTGTAACAGCCCCTGGCCGAGTAAATATACAGTCTGAGAGTACTCGGTTGAAATCTGTGACTGGAAGGTGAAAAGACTGGTGGCAAGTTGTGTGTAGCACCAGGAAAAGCAGATTAACAAGATACATCTGTTACAGTACCAAGACAACCTGGCCACAGAAGTTCATACTCTGATAACGCCCAACTGGACTACTGCAATACACTATACTTGAGATCTCCTTTGACAATCTTTTGGATGCTGCAGACAGTGTAGCATGCTGTTGCCCTAATGTTGACAAGCATAGCAAGTATTTGCCACCCGTTCTGAAATATCTGCACAGGGTGTCAGTGAACTACAATGTCTAATTCAAAGTGCTAGTGCTAAAGTAACAATCCCTATATGGCCCAGGAGATAAGGACCTAGAGGATTATTTTTCCTTAAATCTCAAATTAGAATTTAAGTTTAGCCAAGGAGGCTCAGATAACATAGACCTTGGAGCTATCATACATGACATGGTACCTTATCCTAGATACATGATGGGCCAGAGTTTGGTCTCAACTGCTCCTGTAGCTAAGACCAAAATCACCAAGTTCCAACAAGGGGATTACATTAAAACCTTAGGGGGAACTTGCTGATAGTATGTTCTCAACTGACTGTGGAACAGACTGCTTTTGTATACAGTGGAGTCTTCTGCAGTACTAGTTTTGAAGCAAAGGTGAGATGGACCCACATCAAAATGTGGTAACACAACTCTACAATACCACTTGTTTTGATGGCTTTGTGCCTTCAAGCTGATTCTGAATTTGCTAACATTTTCTTCTCAAGATTTATGCAGGGCAATTTGCCACTGCTTTCTTGTGAGGCAGAGAGAGTGTGCCGTCCCATGGTCATCATGGTCTTTTGCAGTTCTGGTTCGGCACTCAAAACAACTTTAATGATACATTTTCAGTATTGATATTTCCAGCTAAGTGAAAATGACATATAATTTTACCAGCAGGCTAATGTTTATACTGCAGTAATGTTTAAAGTGGTTTTAAAAGAACAGATCAGAGGAAATGTCAATGTTCCCCAGTGTATTTCATTCAAAAAGTAGCTAGTTCTTCCTTACACCATCTACTATGCAAGAGGATGGAAACAGTGAATAGCTGCTCTATTAATTCCTTCTTATTTAGGGTTCAAGAAAATATAAGTGATAATTTTATGGAAGTATGAAAAGAAAACAGAGCAAAACAAGATTTTTTTGCCCAAGGAATGTCTAATTCCCTTGATAGGTATGGAGTACGCAAGAACACTCAGAATCTCATTGCAATTTCTCCTTACTCCAGGCTATATGGATATTCATAAATGTGCTTTCATTTGGGGCTTTTATTTGGGAATTATTTGGGACTTCTATCTAGTAAATCCCTTGTATAACAGAGATTGTTCTCCATCATGTGCCACCCTACATGCTAGGTTCAGTGGATGGTGGTCTCTAAGCGGCTAAATTGGATTGTATATAATCCTCCATATATACTTCCTAGCTTCCAAGAACCTTTTCTCATGAGGCTTCACCAAAGTGATTTTCTAGATATTATACTAGAACACTGTTTTTGCAAAGGCAAACTCTCTCTATTCAGGTTAATTATTAACGTATTTTATTTTCCTTGAGCCATGATATCTAATGCCTAAAAGTGCAATTCCATAATACATTCAATACACACCGATGTAATTAAGTTCACGGATATGTTTGGAAAATATTATTACTATGCAAGGCTATGCCACATTTTATTCCACATTTTAAATTATATATGACAACCAGATTAGTGGACACAAGGAGTGCCACATTTTTAAGTAAGAAGAATGCTACAGGACTTGTGATGTATTTATTTGGGAAAAATCTCAGCTCTCATACAGCATCTGTTTCTCAAACTGGCCATGCCTTTTGCCTTTCTTTCCATCTGGAATAACTGAGGTAGGAGGAGATCAGGTTACTTGTCCAACCTGAGTCAGCAACTATCATATAATCCTCCTGATACCCAGGTCAAGGCAGTAAATAATTTATTGGGATGTATAAAGGAACTCATTTACCTGAAAAGCATTTGGCATGCTCCAGTTACACATCAATTTTCTAATCATTTATATAAGTAGGGAAATGTGGCCCTCTTGAGGTTTCATGAGACTTCAGATTCCATCAGCCCTAGCCACCACAGATGGAAGTGCTGGGAGTTATAGTCCAAAAATATCTGGAGGGCAGCTTATTTACCAGTCCTGCTTTATGATTATATACACAAACATGCCATCCTTTGTACCCTAAGGATAATCAGAATCAAAACCTAAATTTCAAATCCTGTCCTGTCCAACCAGCTGTCCATTAGCAACCTTGGCCCCTTTTTATTTTTTTACAACAGTCATGCACTCTGTACAGCACCTGACAAGCGGATTTAACAACCATTTAGGTTTAGTCACAGTCATTGTAGGAAATTAAAATTTTCCCCTCTTAGCAACTCATCCCTACTAAGTCCCCTGTAATTCCTTTTTGGGCTCTGGTGAGGTTGTCAGGGAACATTTTCTCTAGCCCACCTTCCTCTAAACCTGGAACCTGCCCTCAGGAAAATGATTTGCAAAAGAACTGCTGTTTAAAGGCTTTGGTCCAATAAAGCACACAAAAAGTCATGCTAAGATCCTGAACAGTTCTTCCCCAGCTGACTATGAGGACATTTGGTTCATTAGAACCCCCACCCCCCACCGTAGGAGACATGATTCCATTAGTGGAGAGCTCCTATTTCAAAGTAAAGTTTCAAGAAGTTGGCTTCTGAAATTTCACTGTTTCGTGCTGCTTGAGCCCCAGTTGCTACTGGCAGGCAAAAAAGGGTTACATAGATTGAAGGCCATGCTCTGCATTTTCAGTTGTTAAAGCCATGGTGCCAAGTACAGAGGTCTTGGTGCTTTCCTGAAAGCTGGGAGACTGATATTGGCTGTTGCTCATAAGGTTTCAAGCACTGCCACTATGTAGCTTTTGAAAACATGACCTCTTTTAATCTAATCATTCATGGAGGTATATTCACACAGAGATCAGCACAAATGTAGAAAACCTCTAACCGCAGCCAAATTCCCAGAGAGATGCTGTTATGTCTGAGGCACTTCCCTGGTCTCTGGCAGAATTGTTCATTTAACACGCCTTCAATTCATACCCATTAAGAAGAACTTCATGTTACTGCAAGACTAGATTGTTCTTTCAAAAACATTTCAAACACTAAAGCATTAAAGTCTGTAAATAAGATCTCAATAGCACTGAAATATTCCATTACTCCTAGCTGAATGCAAGACTGGCCCTAGCATTAAGTGGAAGGAGGTGGCTACCTCAAGTAGTCCATTTGGTGCATCATTAACAAGAAGCAAATTGGTAAATATTTTAGTTATTATTGCATTTTACTGCTATAGATGAAGAGAACTATTTATGCATGTTTTTCTCGTGTCAAAAAATTACTCAGCTGGCTTTGGATATTGTAGAACATGAGCAGGAGGGGATGCCATTTGCTATTCTGTATCAGGCAGCAAAATGTCTCAGTCCAGTCCAGATGGGATGAGTTAACTCTTCTCTGCATCAGCCACCTGTAGAACAGCCCAGTATTTGTTTGTTTGTTTGTTTGTTGGTGTGAAGGAATACTCTAGCCATTAACACATTCAGCAAGTGGGGTATTTATTTGCCCTTCCATGCTAATGAAAAGATTTTATGCAAACAGAGAAGCTGTAGTGATAATGTACAGTGGCTGTTACTAGCCACCTTTTGCACTGTTCATGCCCCCAGTTTCAGCTCAGCAAGACTTGATGTCTCTTGCCCTATTGCTCACCTCTTCCCAAGGCTGAATGCTGAGTACTCATCTTTTTCCTTTACCAGGGCAAGCATGTTTACAAGGGCTCAGTTCAAATGCTATGTTAGCACCAGACATTTCAATGGAGAACTGTACAAAAAGTAACAATCCAAATGCATTAAATATTTTCTTCCCACAGATGTCAGCAGAGCAGCTGTGGGTTAATTATAGTCTCTGGTGGCTTAAAAAATCCCACCACAGAACCCAATTCAGACACCTGGACATGTGCCCAAACTTTATCTCTCCCAGGGGAAGGCAAAGATGAAAGCTAGACATTCTTCACAATTGTTTCTTTGCTCATAGGACTCCAAAAGGCTTGCTCCTGTCTAGCCTAGAGTTTGCTCTTATCTGAGATAACCTGACAAGCATTCAACTCAAAAGGTTGCCTAGTCAGCAGTGGTATATGCAAAAAAGGGACTGCCAGCTGCATGTTTTCCAAGCAAAAAATATGCAACCTCCTCCCCCTGTAAGATTAAAATGATAACATGCCATACACAAAGCTTTGTGCACGTCAAGCACAGTATGCTGATATCAGGATACACATACATACGAGGGGGTATCCAAAAGTTTTAATGATCACCTTTTTGAAAAATTGACAGAAAGTTTGTTTTGATGTGTAGTTGTTAACTTATCTCTATGTAGTCACTATCTAGATTTATACATTTTCCCCAGCATATCTTGACCATCCGAATACCTGATATTGTAGAAGTCTGCAGATTGTGCCTTACGAGGGGGTATCGTAAAGTAATAATTATCACCCGGAAGTTATTATGGCATATTTTCTCAGTGTCATCATTGGTCCCTAAATGCATGTTGCTGAGAAAATGACTGGCTGTGCCAGAAGTAACTAAAGTGTAAAATCCTCATTAGGAGCAATCTGCAGACTTCTACAATATCAGGTATTCAGAGGGTCAAGATATTGTATGAAGCCTTTTAAAACGGTGTCTTATATTAATTTTTGCTCCCAAAGATGCACTAGGTCTTACTCACTGGGGCTTATGAATGGGGGATGTCTCAAAATCCCCATTCATAAACCTTATGAATGGGGATGTTTCAAACTGGGGGTTTTCCCTCCGTTTTCTCCGCATTGAAAGGCCAGACTCCATTTTAAAAGGCCTCATACAATGCGCATGAGCTGTCAAATTTAAAAAAAAAAGGAAATAAAATAAAATGCATTAAAAAAATAATAAAAATATATAATACAATAAAAATAATAGTAAAAATACAATAATAAATGAAATGAGATGGAAATAAAATAAATAATAATTAGAATAAATTAAAATAAAATAATTAATAAAATAAAATAAAAATATTTTAAAAATACTAGAGTGCCTGATTTTGCCGGGAGAGGAGGCATGTTCCGCCCCCCTGGTCTTTTTCCCTCCCCTTAACTTGACTGAATCGGAGCCCCGCACTACGCGTGTGCAAGATCCAGATTCAGTAGTGTTAAAACCGGTTTCAGTATGAGCTTCTTGATTTTTAACTGGTTTGCTAACCGGTTCTTATGATAGTCTGAACAGCCCCATAGAATGTGTCTCAAAATGTTATTTTCTTTAGGAATCCACTCCTCATCTTCATGCCTTTTTTCCCCAACAAACAGAGGCATCCACCAGCCCCTTCAGATCAATGCTCTGATTAAATGTGAGCTCTGTCCAACTGCAGGACTAGACAAGTCAGTGTTAAGCTGTTTATTTTCAACTATTGGTTACTGTGTTAATTTCTTCTTCCTTTTTAAAATGAAGTGCCAAGTGAGAAAAAAGGGGACAGGGATGGTATACAAGAAGGAAAAGGTAAACAAACAGAGGTCTTTTTCTTACAATGCCATAAATGTCAAGCTACATTTTAAAAATAAAGTACCACAAAACATTTGTATGAGCAATGTTACTTTACTCTATAGTATAGATGCTGAAATATAGGTGTTGCAGATCAAAGTGAAGGCTGTATATAGCAAGTCCTGTACAGAGGGAAAAGCGGAGCTGGTTGGGGAGAAGAGATGGAGGCAACCAAAGCTACAAAATGAGGCAGGTGTTGGTAGGGAAGTGTCTTTAAATTCAATCAGCAGTGCAATTGCCAAAGCCAACCCCTAAATGATAAAAGAGAATTCCAGTAAAATTTTTAGAAAAATGTAATCACCAATAGCAGTTCAAGTGCTCCTAACTTTATCCATTTTGCAGCAGATATTCAGTACTCTTTCTGAAGCTGAGAGGACAATGTTCAACTTTTGCCTGACCCTCTAAATCATTCTTGCTGTGAAATTTCCCTGGTTGTGCATGACATTATTAAAGTCAGAAAGATTAGTTTAATAATTAAACCATTAAAACTCAGGAATATTTGCTCTCTGCTACAGATGTCAGGTGTACCATGTCCCATTCTCCTGCAAAACAGTATGTCTGTAAAAACTGGATATGGAAACCATTTTAAAAGGCAGATCCTTCATTGTAATAAATTTAGAGACCTGGACACATCTTCTGTTAAGAAGGACACCCACCTTTTACCAGTGGACCAAATTAGAGCTAAGATGGAATTTCTCAAATTATGATACAGATCTTAAGTTATTCAGGGACTCAAATACCAGTGTAAAAAACAAACAAACAGAAGACTTTAAAGCAAGTCCGGTATTAGGATTTTCTAAATATAGGAAACCACCCAATAGGAGGGGAGAGAAAAGCAAGAAAACTTAGTATTTTCTTACCTACTGTAAGGCGATGCTGTGGGAATGATTATTTTATTTTCACCTACCCAATTAAGTGAGTTTTGAGAAGATTCTAGGCAACAGCTTTAATCCCAAAAGATCACAGTAAAACTATAACATATGTCCCTCAGGCATTCTTTCACATTCAAACATGCACCTCAGGGAGGTGAAACCTTTGGCTCTGCCAGTTCCCACAACCTCATACCATCGTCCATGCTTGTTGGGACTGTCACAGTGTTAGAGGCACAAGCATATGGCAAACCAAAGTTTGCCCACCCCTGTTAACATAGAAAGTTACAAGGAAACAAGTACAGGTTTTCTATTACTCAGCTTCAGACACATATCAGCAAGCCAGAATTTCTGTTCTTGCATTCATTGAACTCATGCCTAATTTACAGACTAAACTTTTACCTGTTATATTTTTACTTATAAATTCTATCATTTAAGTAAAGTGCCTGAAGTGGATAAATCCAAATGGTTCATATTTATGTCCTCCTCGTGGAGGTATTGATGTGCCATCTCATAATATATTCTTATACATTGTATATTTATATTTAGAACTTTATTGCCTGGTGGTGAAAGTTGCTGCTGAAAGAAAGTGCTAGGCTGGTGGTGAAAGATGCCAGCTAAATAATCCTTGCATACCTGCATGTCCTGAATTGGGAGATAATGTTCAAACAAAAAGTCTATTTTAATACAGATGGATGAATCTTTTGAATTCAGTTTTACTCATGTTCACATTTTTCTACCAATGAGTTCATTTCAGCCTAGTTCAGAACCAGGTTGGGAATGTCATGTGAAAATTCATTATGCATTTTTTGTGGAAAAATTCAAAATATAAGCATATTTTGCATATAGTTTTTGTACAAATATTTCAAATGTATGCAATATTGTGTACATTTTTTTGCAAACCCAGTTTGAAATGTATCATTTTTGTAATTTGTCCTCCTGAAACTGAAGTTCAAGAAAATACAGATCTTGATATCTAGCTGTCCTCTAGTTTGTGTTCTCGTCCAAGAAGTGCAACTTTAGTGAAATTCATCCCTCCCCATATTTAAGTTACCCTCTACAATTCTATCCAAATGAGACTGTGATCAGGCCTTGGCTTGAAGGTTGCAAATTCTCTTTCGTTTTCCCTTACTATACTCTTCTTGTGGATAAAAAGTAATGAATGTACATGAAAATTCTGCATTCAAATAAATGTGAGCTGTCTTGTTTTGCCACGGCCTAAATCCAGTTTGATGCTGACTGTACAGACCCTTGCACAGTTGTGCAAGGAGATAGCTCCCTCCCAATCTCATCTTGATGCCACTGTATGAAACAAAGAAACAAAGTGAACCTATAAATGGAAAAACATGGAATATGTATCACCTAGTAACATGTCGAGATGATTTCACTCAGCAACCAAAAACTATGGATGCTCTCACACGAGGGAAATTGAAGGGTTAAAGTGGGGGCAATGCAGGGTCATTTAGGGCTTTAGAGACAACTTCACAGTTGTTTATCACATGACTGGAGTGCACCCAGTCTGGAGAGAATCCAGGGAGAATGGGAGGACAATCAAGAAATGAGCAAATTCACAAACCTACCGGAATTACGTGTCATTTTGCTTGTGAATCCACTCCCTTTACATCATGCCAGCCATGTGAAAAGCAAGCCTAAGATGACTTCATTTCCCAGGGTGCCTTGCTCTCTTGTCTTAAAGGGATACATACATACATACATACATACATACACACACACACACACACCCCTCCTTAGGCTCCCTGGTTGCTTTTCCTTCTCTAATTAAGGGCACACCTGCTGAGGAAGGCAGATAGAGGACGTTTTGTAAGTCCTCCTGGACAGGAGGGAGAAGTGGAGGAGATGTCTTGGAAAAGGAGGACATCTGGGAGTATCAGTGGAATCAGGCAGGCTTATGGACAAGCTCCCTCTTCTCTCTCTCTCTCTCTCATGTGTGTGTGTCTTTCTGGTTTTACAGAGTTTGCAAAGGGGAGCCTCATCCTGCCTCCCTCTCACACAGTTTCTGGGGCTTTGGGGGGCAAAGAAGATTCCCCCCCCTGCCGTTTCCCCTTACTCTCCCTTGGACGGGGGGGGGGGCACCTGGGGAAATGACAGTTTGGAACATACTCAGAAAAAGGTATTTCTATACTGTACTGGCAATGGGGATTTGTTTGTCTCCGTTTGATATCCCAATTCAAATCTGATCCTAAGTAATGTGCCGTAACCCCCCTGTTGGGGTCTTGTGTGTGATAACCATTAGCAAATGGGCTTGCTTTTCTGGGATGGCACTACTTTAACCATTTTTGTGATGGACATACATAGCTCCCTTTGTGATAACATCCTATATGGCAGAAGCATCTGTGGAGACCTCCTAGGGACACATGTTGTGCTCAAAACAGACTTTTTACAACTGGTCTCTCACAAAATTCTTCTTTTTTGCATGAAATGCTTGTCTGATGTTTCATCATGAAAGTAAACATGAATCATGAATCATGGGGCAGAGAGTAAGGATTTATGAGCCAAATGAAATTACTTAATAAGACTATGCAAACTGATGTGAATGCATTTCAACTTTTTAATTAGAACTGAAAGTTTAGTAGATTTGACAAGAGCAAATCAAGGGAAGAGAGACTGGTATAAAAATGTTCAGCTGCCCTGCTGTCATTTTCAGCTTTTTGTTGGATACAGCTAACAAACAAACTGAAACTATCTAGATGGTTGGCTAATTTATAACATTGCTTGTTGTCTCCCTATCACAGCAAGATGTAGTGTCTGAGGAAAAACTGCAAAAGCCAGATCATTTAACAATTGTGTTAGACTTCTGGAAATATCTATTTTAGCAACCTATTTAAAAACAACAACTCTGATGTTGCACTACTTCTTCAAATGCAACTTGTATTTTTTCATATATACGGTATATATATATATATATATATAATTCAATTATTCACTATTCCAGAGATCACTTAGCTCTGTATAAGAAAAGTCTTTTAAAAAGTTTTTTTAAAAAAATCTTCTCTCTGTTTTTAAAAAGCAGCTTTTTAAAATGATGGTATTTCTGGAAGCATCTGCAGGTTGATAGGTTTAAGAAAATGCAGCTGAAATAGAATAAAAATTAATAATCCAAAGACAATCTCCAAAATCTCCATAGTTCTCATTTAATACACAAACATCAACTACTGAATCATTTGCACCAATTACTGATCATCTTCACTATACATGTGTTTACCTGCACATCTATTCTTGCATCCCTAAAAAACTATTTCTCACCTTTGTGCTTTTAACTACACTTTACAATCACCATTCAGATGAACTTGTCACCCCATTAACCATACGTACATGTCTTGAATTTCCATTATGTTTTATAATCCCCTCATCCCATTTGTATATATGTCTGTCCTCAGAGGCTATCACAGCTATCTTCTTCAAAACTACCCCCACTCCATTCATTATACTTTGGTTAAAAATGGTACCATGGCTACTTCTACTAGTAGTAGTAAGTGCAAGTTTGGTTTAATGCATATTGGTCCAAATGGAATAAGGCTATAATCACTACCCCAATCAATGAGGACAACACTAACTTTCACCCTTGCCAATGCTTCCCAGTAACTTTTTTTAAAACAAATATGACTCCCATAGCTCTGAAGTGATCAACCTATTTTCTGTGTATCTTTACTAAAAGTGGAATATCTTTGTCTTTGTCTTGCTGACTTAATGCCTTCAGCAGTGGAATGGAATTACCCTTGATCACTGATCAGAAAAATGTTGCACTTCATAATATATTTTGGCTAAAGTCAAAACTGCCTAACAAAAGAACTTTCTGCAAGTCCAGGATTCATCTTTGGTATAAAGAGAATTAGGACAATAACAGTTCCACTGGGTAAGTGCAGACTAGATTTCCCTTATGTATGAGGCTTCATCGAGACTGGTTAAAAGCCTCAGCAATTCTACCTATGCATATATATATATATATGTAATACTGTATAAAAAAATCAAGAGATGCAGTTTATTTAATGATGAAGTTCCCCTTCAGTTCTATTTCCCATAAATTCCTGGGACTATCTATGACATTTTAAACCTGGGGCTGGAATCCCACCCTCCTTGCTTTTGGGATTTTTCACAATAGACAGGGCACAATACTGTCTGTTTCCATTATCTCAGTTCCTCATATATTCATTCGTGGCTCCACTGATATTATGAATAGGGATGCGATGAAACTCCTACTCCCTCATTACAGTTTCCAGGAGGGAAAGAAACCCTGACCACATCAAAATTTAAAGGTGGGGGGGGGGGAGGAGGTGAGATGATGATAAATGCTAGTGTGAGAACAATTGCTCCATGATTAAAGAAAGAGAAACAGAAGAGCCTATTACTGGGACTATGGGACATTTGGAGGAGTGTTCAACACATGTGAGTTTAGCAGGCAAGTGTTCCAGATGAACATGTATGATCTTTCTCATTCCAAAACTAGACAGCTGACTTTTGATCAAGGGTGGAGAGTGTAGTGAACAGGCACCTGGGAGATCTTATCCCACTGCTGCCACAAAAATATATGTGGTGAACTCACATACTCGGTCCACCCACAACCCTTACTATGATGGCAGGCCCACGGGTTGTGTTACCTCACCACTGCCACCAAGATATGTGGTGAACACAACCACCACAATATTTTCCTATGATGGCCTGCACCTTTGTGTCTCTAATATTCAATAGCATGGTTTGATTGTCAAACAGAGGCCAAGTAGTTATTTGAACACTAACAAAAGTTTATTGTAAAATATAAAAAAAAATAAATTATAAATTAGACTCAAAGTTGTTATTATCAACTTCTTACTTAGTTACAAGATGTTCTATAAGATCTTAACATTAACTTAGCCGCACAGGCAACAGCAGATGTCAACAACTGGCTCCACAGATGGTGTTGCCGAGAACGATTTGGATTCTTAGATCATGGGCTGGAGTTCCATGAGAGGGGACTTCTGGCAAGGGATGGGCTGCATCTCACGCCAGTTGGCAAAAACATTTTGCCAACAGTCTCAAGAATCTGATCAGGAGGGCTTTAAACTGAGTTATGTGGGGAAGGGAGACAGCATTCTGGAAGGCAAAAGGGCTGGAAAAAATAGTCAAATTGACATAGAGGGAACAAGACAAACAGTGCAAGGACCCTACAGTGGGAGGCAAAAAAACATGCACAGGCAGCAAGTAAAGGGGGCACATGGTCTTAGATGTCTCTACACTAATGCACAGAGCATGGGAAATAAGCAGGATGAACTTGAACTCCTAGCACAACAAGAGAAATATGATATAATAGGCATCAATGAAACCTGGTGGGATGGATCTCATGATTGCAATGTAGAAATAGAGGGATATAACCTTTTAAAGAGAAACAGGCCAAACAGGAAAGGAGGAGGAATACCATTATATGTCAGGGATATTTACACCAGTGAAGAGAGCCTGGACATCAATACTGGAAGCCAGGTGGAAAGCATCAGGATAAAAATTAAAAGAGAGGGAAATAACAGGGATGTTACTGTGGGAGTCTACTACAGACCCCCAACTCAGGCAGAGGAATTGGATGATGCTTTTCTAGAACAGATGACCACACACTCAGATAGGAGAAATATAGTAGTGATGGGTGACTTCAACTATCCTGATACTTGCTGGAATTCAAACTCAGCAAAATCTTCAAGGTCTAGCAAATTCCTCACTTGCCTGGAAGACAATTTTGTTGTCCAAAGGCAACAAGGGAGTCAGGTATTTTGGATCTGATCTTAACCAACAGGGATGACCTACTTAATGGGATTCAAGTGGCTGGATCCTTAGGTGGGAGTGATCATGTTCTCCTGGAGTTTCTTATACAGTGGAAAGGAGAAGCCAGGCATAGTCTGACATATTCTAGGCTTTAGGAAAGCTGATTTTAGTAAACTTAGAGAAATACTGCGGGTGATCCCATGGTCAGGAATACTAAAAGAGAAGGGAGTTCGAGACAGATAGGAGTTCCTCAAAAGGGAGATACTGAAGGCACAACTTCAAACAGTTCCAATGAGGAAGAAAAATGGGAGATGTCTCAAGAAACCAGGATGGATGACTAAGGAACTTTCAACTGAGCTAAGTCTTAAATGGAACACGTATAACAAATGGAAAAATGGGGAAATCACCAAAGAGTAATTCAAACAAATAGCTAGGATGTATAGGGATAAAGTCAGAAAAGCTAAAGCGCAGAATGAACTCAAGCTTCCTAGAGAGGTTAAGAACAATAAAAAGGGCTTTTTTGGGTAGTAGTAATTGGTAGGTCCACTGTGTGCAGAAGGTGGCAAAATGCTAACAGGTGACAGAGAAAAGGCAGAATTACTCAACACCTTCTTTGCTTCAGTCTTTTCAGAAAAGGAAAGGGGTGTTCAACTTGAGAACGATGGAGCAGAAGACAGAATAGGAGAATTTCAGCACAGAATAAGTAAAGAGATAGTACAGGAATACCTGGTTAATCTAAATCAATACAAGTCTCTAGGACCAAATGAACTACATCCAAGGGTATTAAAAGAACTGGAAAATGTAATATTGGTGCCATAGGCAATAATCTTTGAGAACTCCTGGAGAACAGGAGAAGTCCTAGCAGACTGGAGGAGGGCAAACATTGTCCCCATCTTCAAAAAGGGTAAAGAGGATCCCAACAATTATTGTCCAGTTAGTCTGACATCAATTCCGGGAAAGATTCTGGAGCAGATTATTAAACAGAGAGTCTGTGAATATCTAGAAGATAATTTCATAATCACAAAAAGTCAACATGGGTTTCAGAGAAACAAGTCATGCCAGACAAATCTGATCTCTTTTTTTGATAAAATTACCAGCTTGGTAGATGAAGGGAATGCTGTGGATATAGTATATCTTGATTTCAGTAAGGCCTTTGACAAGGTTCCCCATGACATTCTTGCAAACAAGCTTGCAAAATGTGGGCTAGACAAGGTAACCGTTACATGGATTTGTAACTGGTTCACTGGCCGCACTCAAAGGGTGCTCAACAATGGTTCCTTTTCATCCTGGAGAGAAGTGACTAGTGAGGTCCCACAGGGTTCTGTCCTGGGCCCAGTGCTATTCAATATCTTTATTAATGACTTGGATGACAGAATTGGGGGCCTAGTTATCAAATTTGCAGATGACACCAAATTAGGAAGAGTAGCTAATATCACATAGGCACTTCATCAGAAGAGTGCAGGAACAGGAATATTGGTAGCTACTGTATTTGTGCACCATATCCAATATTTCCTATTCTGACTATTTAAGGTGCTCCAAAGCTTCAGACAGAGATTTTTAACTGATCAATTTTTTTAAAATAAAATTAAGATGAAAGGGATAGAACTGGGAACATCTGCAAAGTATCTGTACTACACTGACTTATATGTCTGCAAGCTCTGTCATTTGGGCAGGCTCAAATGCTTTCTTTCATGAAATGAGGAAGATCAATATGATGTTGCTTCAACTGCATTTCTGAAAAGCTTCCAACCTAAAAGATGAAATTTTCTTTTAAGTGTGTCTGATGTCAGGAATTATATCAGTATTGCTAAACAAATCAAATTCTGTGTACCACCACAACCACCATCTCTCCTCTCCCTTCCTGTCCTCTGCTCCATCTCAGACAGGGAATAATTTAAACCTCTGAGGCATCCTATCATGAATTTGGGCTAATATGAAGTTGTACACATGTGCACATGCAACCTGTACAAGCTTCCCTCCTTCCTTGGATACCCTGCCCATCTCAGACAGGGAATAATTTAAACCTCTGAGGCATCCTATCATGAATTTGGGCTAATATGAAGTTGTACACATGTGCACATGCAACCTGTACAAGCTTCCCTCCTTCCTTGGATACCCTGCCCAAAACCATCAGACCATTGGCAATGGAGGAGACATTGGGACTTGAATGTTAAATCAACACCGCAAGTAAGTTGCAGGAAAGATTACAGTGATAAAATTACAGTGGGCCTGATTTAGGAATGTTCCTCTTTTCCAGCTACCTCCTGCTTTATGTGCAGAAGGTCCATATTGAGTCCTGGGCATCTCCAGCTATGGCTGAGAAACACTCTTGTCTTTGAAAATCTTGAGAGCTGTCTGTGAAGATAGCATGAAAGAGGTAGAAGGCAGATTCCTACATTTCTAAAATTCAGATCCAATTTGGCAGTGCACATACTCAAACACATCAGCTGCCTCTTTGAATACCCAAAGAACCCACAACTATGTAAATTTTTCTTCACAAGGGAAATCAATCCATCCAAAGTTAAAGCAGAGAACAGCTGAAAATAAATTTATACGGCAGCCCTTATTTCACATTGAGCCGGAGGAAGCAGGAAAAGAGGAACATTCCTAAATCGGGCCCGATTTTTACCAGGCATCTCTTGTGTCATTCTGTAGGAAAGAACATGGGGGTATTTCTTGCCTAAAATAACAGGCATAGTGGGACTTGGGGTCCCATCTTACTAACAAAGTTGGCAGTGCATTCAGGTTTTCTGTTTGCCTTGTGTGTTAACATAAAGGCAGATCCCCTTCCTGTCACTAAAGATGTTTTCCATGAAAACTGTTAGAAGGGCAGAGCAGAGTGAATGCTAAATTTAAAATTGGAAAACACGAGTCCTTTTTTCTTTTCTTGAGCAGAGTGAATGCTAAATTTAAAATTGGAAAACACGAGTCCTTTTTTCTTTTCTTTACATTCTTGGAAGGAAATAAGAAGGCAAAGGGAACTTTTAGAGAGTGCCAGCTACTGATTTGTCTTGTAACTGATGCCAAACCAAAGTAAAGTTTGCTTTGGGAATATTGTCGTTTTACTACAAGAGTATCGATGTGGATGGGAGTTTCATTAGTTTTCAAATGGTGAGCAGGTAGGATGCAGTAGTGTTTAGTTTCATGTCCTTTGACTGAATATGACAAAAATACCTCACAAAATTTGAAACTACATGTTTTATTAGTAGTCACTGACCTCAGACACTCTTGAAAGAGAAATAAGCATTCTAGGCTGGAAACTGTTGGAAATGCTGTAACAGTGACACAGGAGTGTGTAACTTCTAGAAAGTCCACATCCACCCCCCAGGAACTTTGAAGGATCACATTCACTATTTTATTAACTTGCTTGGAAAGTTCACACTCTACCCAACCCTACAATAACATATTGTTCACCCTCACCATTTCATGAAACAAACCATTTGAGCCTGCCTGGTTTCAGTCAAAGCTAGGTACTGTGGAAGGGACTGCACCTCAGTGGATGGCTTGCCCATCACAGTTACCTCCTGTCCTGTGTGTCCGTCTAAGTTTGTAAATACAATACATGTATCAGAAGCCAGTATGGCACAAAATCTCAGTACCCACAATGTTCAGTGTAGAAAACAGAATGCAAAAAGCAATGTAAGGTGTTGCAGAGTTTTGTTTGGCCTGTTTGTCAGTTGTTAACACTTATGTTCACATTTCTATCATTTCTTTTTTTAAAAAAAATCAAAAAAAAAATCAGAGTAACCCTGCACATGTCTACACAGAGAAAAACCCCACTGAATTTGATGGGATGCACCGCAGGCCAAATTCAAAGTTACATTTTTGCCTCTGGGGTGGAAACTAACACAAGGACATAGGATATCTAACTTTAAAGATGCAAGTAGAGCAACTTAGTTCCTTCCTCTTTTTTTTTTAACTACAAAGTACATATTTTTTATATGGATTTGGACCAAAATGTAGATATTGAAGGTTGGTGGAATTTACTCTTCACCCTCCCTGCTGCAGTCCCTACTTATATCAGGAGGCCCTCACCAGCAAATTATATTGTAAAAAAGTATCTCATTTTCCTTAATCACTCTTGTTCAGTATGAATTACTGCTTCCTAGTCCAACTGCAATTGTGGTGGAAGGGGCAGGTTAAAAGCCTTCTGATTCACTTATGCTGATCCCCATCCTAGATCTGGTAACTTGTATTGTCCCATCTCTGGATATGTGCCTTCCCACTTGGAAGAATGAAGTGGTACAAAATAAACTGTTAGCAACTTAACCTATTAGGTACACATGCAAACAAAGAGAGAGAGAGAGAGAGAGAGAGAGAGAGAAACAAACTGTTTACCTGGCAAAAGTACTTAAAGAGGGATGAGTACTTCCTTGAAAGGAATAGCAGTAGCAGCCCTCCAATTTTTACTCCAGACGTTATTTAAAAGTGACACTGTCAGAAAGGAAACACCTACTGTGTACCTCCACTTGCCTCCTGATCCCTTATTAGTTAACCCTAAAGTGCAAATGTACACAGCTTTAATCCCCAAGGGTATATCTGAACCAGGGGAAAATCTGGAATTACTTGTAAAGTATTTTGGTTACTAATGCAGCTGTTACAAGTGTTGTATTTGGCAAGGGAACAAAAAAGGCACTGCATACCAATTTCGTGAGCCACTGTAAAAGCCGCATGGAGGCCGTCATCTTCAATCACTGCACAGCTGCGCTCAGGAGAGCATATGGTTCCAACGTCAGCCATTCCCAGAGTATCACATGAATGATGCCCACATAAATCCTGCCGAGGAAGGGAAGGGAAAGAAAGCATTTGAAGTCCAGTTTTGCACCCACAGGCACTGACAGCTTTGAGCTGCAAGCTCTTTGCAAACAGCAAGAGGCGGATAATGATAATAAGCCTACACAAGGATAGCAACAACAAAGGCAACAATTAGCAGCATGTTGGACTTTTTGTTTGAAGCTCTTCAAGCCCCCAACTGACAACTGTTAAGGCCAAATGGAAACTATTTCCATTTATTGCAGAGAGCTGAAGCAATCCTCAAATTAACCACCCATATTCATAGTACACACGCTATTTTAATATTGAAAATCACAATTATCCTTACTTCCCTAAGGATGTAGTCACAGGGTGACTGTTTGGTGTAGGCCAATTGTTGTGTATGCCTTGATGGACCAGGAGGTGGCATTCAAATCTTCTTTTTTCAATACAGATCAATATGAGTCTCTATGTTTAAGAATGCTTAAGAAGATATATGCCATAATGAATATACTTCCCCCATAAATTCAGTAGAAAGAAATTCTGGTTAAAAAAATGTGAATGTGGAAGAATGTAAAAGTGGCAGATCCAGCCTTCCAAGCAGAGGGCTTAGATTCAACCCAGCTCTTTAAAATCTGGCTTTGAATGGAAGTATATTCAACCATGTTTGAGGTGCTGAATTAGGGTTTCCACATTTTTATTTTACATATTTTGCTAACAAACTCCTCATGTGTAATAGCTTCATGGCTTGCAAGTACAACATGACAGAAATAGCTGTGCCATTCAAACTTGCCCTGGCCAGTATATTGAGAATTTTCTTTTGTTTTTGGTGAGAATAGTCCAAAATCAAATTCACAAATTTTATAGAAAATTGTTTTTATTAATGTGTGTGTACGCACACGGGGAGGAGAGGTAAAACTGACAAATCAAGCCAATTCTATGAATAATCACTTGTACTGATTATCAGTGATGATGGTCATTTTGGCAATTGTTTTTAGCTATGAGATTTTTAAAGGATTCCCAGGCAATTCCTACAGGAAACTTCAAGCCTGCTGGTGATATTTCCTCTCCAGTTTTAGTAACCTGCCTTACCTCAGATCTGGGAGAGCTACCAAAATAACTTTATTATAGGGTTTATTTACAGTTATGAGGCCAAAGCCTTGACCTCCTTGCATGATCCATGGTCAAGAGACTAGAATAATAAATAACCTCTGAACACACTCCAAATGTTTTACTTTGTTAATATGATCAAGAATTAACTATGGTGGCAAAGTTATCTCTGATGGGCAAAGCACACAGTTCACGGAGAAACACAGAATCCTTGCAGATGATTATTCACTACATGGGGTAAGTTCCGGTTCAGATTTCTTACTCCAACAGATTGAGAATTCTAGGTAGCAATACACAAAAACAGAAGAACTACTGTTACCACCTTATTAAACAAGTGTTGCAATAATAAAAGATGGCTATATGCCGCACCATACTCTAAACTATTCATATTTAACAGTATCCACAGTGTAGTTCTTATACTGCATGCTGCTCTCAAAAAGATATAGCTATCATTGTGATTGTACTAGAAGAACCAGGAGGGAGAGTGTGAAAAACTGGGGAGAGGCTGTGATAATTCCCCCTCCCCATTCATGCAAATGAAACAATTTAACAACGTGTGATAATCTCCATTTGTCTTTCAAAGGAGGACATCAGAACTATCTATTAAAGAAATCTAAGTACATCATGAAAAACAAAACCTAGGATTTCATAGAATGGTGGCACACCAGTTAAAGTGGTATAAAACAGCCATAATGTAGATTGAGATGAAAGAATATTGAGTGGAAAGGCTATTCATTGTTATGTGCTTCCTGTCTAAAAAAATCAGTTCCTGACACTCAGGGAAGAATAATAGAGGGGCAAGAATTCTGTGTAGTTTTTGTATTCATGCATCTCAAAATGTTTTGGAAGAGTATGCTGTGCATTTTTTGTTTGAGAATTATGGGGTGTTTTGCATACACAAAAGATATTTTCAGATAGCAATGTGAGTTTTTTGTACAAAATTACTGTTCTCTATGCAAAAAACAGTAAACTCTTACTCAATATTTTCTGCACAAAATCCAGCAATCTTGCACAAGAAAATAGGCACATGGTCTTGTTGCACAAAATTGTTGTTTTCTGCAGAAAGATTTTTTGTTTTGTAAGATTGCTTTGGGAAGTTTGCATAGAAAATCCACAGTCTTGCAACTCCGTCCTAGACATATGGTTATATGGAAACAATTTGTGTGTGTGTAAAACGCCACAATTCACACACAAGATGCCACATGTACTTCAGTGTATAATAATTTCCCAAAATATTTTGGGATGTGTGAAAATGCCCTGCGGAGGGGAGTAAACTACTGACATTATTCGTTCTGACTTGTGAGGATGACATTGTCAACATTAACATTCCTAGTGTGTTCCAAGGAAATATATGGAGAAATCCAGTGTGTGTGCATGTGTGTGTGTGTGCATATGAAGATTACAGGCTGAAGTGCACATGTATATTTTTTCAGATAAGTACACAGGATATAGAGCATCCCCTCCTCCGTTTACATCTATGTTCTAAATATTTTTTGCCATTAAAATGGCAAAAGGTAAGCCCTTGGGTGTTCAGAGTTCACTCTTCAAGTTCATTTTGCAAGTTGAATGCAGACCAAGGCTGCTCAAGGTAGGGTGCTAAAGTGGTAGAACCTTGATTAAAACCAACACCTGCAAAAACAATACAGACGTTTCCTAAAAGTAATTCCAATCCTGCCAATTCCATAGTTTATAGAATGTGTGGATTAGTAAGTGCCTTTTCAATAATGTTGTTTTTACAAGAAATAAGCCAAGAAATCTATCAGCATGATGTCTTATTTCTCCAAATCCCAGATTTCCCTGTTTCATTCAAATATTCCTTTCACTAATTCACCACTTCCATGAAAATTAAATATATACAAACTAACTATATTATTAATATCCTGTAGTGACTCTTAGCCATGTACCGTATGCTTAACCTCTTACTCAGAAAATTTTGGCAACATTTATACAGCGTCTTACAGACACCCATCTTTAACTAATGTTGTTTTAGGCATGTGCATGTGTTTCCATACATATATATGTTCTACTATATTTAAGAAACTAAATAATTCATGAAATGTATAAAATATTGCTGAGTTCAGAGTTCATGAGGCAGCCAGTGGAACTTCATTAAGGAACTGAGCCAGGTTTCTGCGCAATTCACAAAATTGGCTATGTCTCTGCCCCAGTTCATAAATTTGCATGAGTTAGGCAGAGGCACTGCAAATTTCACGAACAAGCCTAAATAGATAGGCAAGAATTCTCAAGTAAGAAGAAGCATTGATTATCATGATTGGACACATTTCCGTGAATAGCAGGAGTACGTAATCACGATCACACTGAAATGTCTGCTCTGGTCAGTGACAACAAAAGTGGCTAAAGGCTAATGTTGTTGTTATTGTTGTTATGTGCCTTCAAGTAGTTTTGAACATATGGGGTCTCTAAAGTGAACCTATCATGGGGGTTTCTAGTCAAGATTTGTTCAGAAGGAGGTTTGCCTTGGTTTCCCTCTGAGGCTGAAAGAGTGTGACCCGAGTCTCCAGAGTCATAGTCCAAAGCTCAAACCACTACACCACACGGGCTTTCTGGCTTTCTTTACAGAATTTATATTATTGGAGATTTCCAAAGGATCCCCACTGGAGGACTCGTATTATGTTATTTATCTGCAGCCAAATTCCTCATAGCTCTTTGAAACTAAGGACCAAACTACAGCAGCCAACATTCACATAATTAACAATAGCATTAATTGTTTTTTAAAAATAAATAGCAGTGGGGTTGGGGGAGGGAAACCAGAGCCACAGGATTAACTCTAACCTTTGTTTCCTTCAGTGGTCTCAATCTAAATTGCATCTTCTATGTGTTCTATTTGCACTGGAATCTAATCAGACATGTAGTGTATTTAGAAATACTGTAGTGAGTTACATTATAAAAGTAAATTTCTAAATTCCACTTCAACATGAAGCTCATAGGATTACTGTCATTCATTTACTGTATTTGACTAATAACCATTACAAATCCAATAAAAGAATGCATACATGTACATGCACATCCATAAAAATATCAGTTTAATGAATCTCCTGCACAGTCTAGAACAATATCTTTCCAATAACTAGCACAAATGCTTTTAGCAGTCTTAGCAAATATAGCTGTTTTATGTGTGACATATGGATCACAGTAGCCAGCATCATTTCACTTAAGAAGTCTCACCCTGTAAGTAAGCTAAAATCTCTCCCAAGCATCTCTTCCTGGGGTTTTGATAAAGGTGGCAGTAGATCAAATACCATGAAATACCCTCTACTTCTCCCACACCACAAATGCAGAGGCTCAAATTTCTCATAAAATTTCTACAGTATATTGGCCATCCAAAACAGACACTGGCATAGGCCTCGAACAGGTGGATGAAAAGGTCCGCCGTCAGGCCACATGACGCACACTCCGAACAAGGCCAGAAGCCATCCCAGGCACGGCTCTTTCAGGAAGAACTGGCCCAAACCCTGCCACAAAAGAAGTAGAAAAATACTGCTCCTTTTGCCAGATATTAAAAACTGTGGCAGCGGCCTGGATTGGGGTCAGGCACATGCCGGTACTGTGGCCTTGGTGTGAATGGTTCCAGAGCAGCTGTGAACCACACTTCCCAGCCCATCTGCTCAACCCCACAGTTTGGAAATGTAGTTCCGTACATGCAGTTCTCAGAGCGACAAAGGTAAACATTTGTAAGTACTGGGCTCTTACATGAGCTGATTTAAACAGATAATACCAATGGGGGGGGGGGGCGGACTTAAGACTTAATTGAAGCTAAATCCTGATTAACATCCAACATATAGAAAGAGTTCCTCGGCTTGTTTTTAATTCCAGGTATAGTTAAAAAGTGATACAATGGCTTAGTGGTTATGATGCCAATTCTGATGATGAGAAGAGCATAAGCTTGGCAGTTTGAGGCCCAGGTGCTGCATGATAGGCTGAGCTCCTGTCACTAGTCTCAGCTTCGGCCAACCTAGCAGTTTGAAAGCATGCAAATGCAAGTAGATAAATAGGTACCACTTTTCAGTGTGAAGGTAACAGCGTTTGGTACAGTCATGCCAGCTACATGACCACCAGAGCAGTCCTCGGACAACACTGGCTCTTTGGCTTAGAAACGGAGATGAGCACCACCCCTACAGTTGGTTAGGACTAGATATTCATGTCCAGGGACTACCTTTACATCATCATCATCATCATCATCATCATCATCATCATTAATTTTCCACTTAATCTCAGGGAATACAAGCGGATTACAACAGTAAAACAAAATACAGTTAATGCCTTTTACCTATACAGTTTAAGTCTTGAAACAACCTAGCCCAGCCACCTTTCTTCCATTGATTGCCTGAGCAAACCTTAGAGAGGTGGTCTTCTGACCTATCCAAGACCCTCTTATAATATGAAAGAGTTGCCTTCTCAGTGTTCAGTTTTACAGATACTGTCTCTGCCCTGAAGAATGCAGCTGGAGTCCTTGTAGGTAATGCCAACAAGTACCTCAAAAACATGTTCTGACAGACCTCTAGGTCATTCAAGTTGTTGTGATTTATTCCCCAGATCTCAATACCATATTGCATTTGAACAACTACTTAGCCTAAAACACTTTCAATGCTGGAATTACCAACCTGTTGCCTCTAGAACACACACACACACAAGCACACACACACAGCTTGGGCTATGCTGTTTTTTTGATGTTTTGTATCTGAGTCTTCCAAGAATTTTTCCCATCAAAATATACCCCCAGATAATTAAAAGAGAGGACCTGTTCTATCTTATTTTCAAATAAATTTCTGTTAAATTTAGGCTGGAAAATAGTAATAATATCCACACCTTAAAAAATTCAATTTAAAACCTTTTTTTTTTTAAGTCGTTTAATTTAAACCAAGCTGTCTTAAATTACAGCTAGCTCTGGAATTTTTCCAAGAATTGCCATGAAGGAATGTCAATTGAAGGCAGGGCATTAACTCAAGTAACTTACTACCTTCCTTGTTTATCACTTTATCCAAGGAAAAACGATCAGGTAGAAAGAGCTCTTTTCAGCCCAGGCCAAAAGCATTTTCCTTTTTATTAGGATCAGAACCAACATGAGCATTAAAATCACCACACATCACTACAGTTGCTTTAGGATACTCTGTCTTGCAAAGGTTCAGAGGTGCTTCAAAGTGTTTCAAAAAACATAACACAAAACTCAAATTCTTGTGCTCCAAGATTTATCAGATGGGCAGTACACATTAAAATAAATTAAAAATCAATCTCTGACCCCCAGTTACCTCTTAACAATACAGACAACATGAAATTGCTTTTAGACTGATAAATTACTTCAGACACAGCATCAAGTTTGATTGATACTAATGTGGCTACACCACCCATGATTCTTCCCTTCTTGTAAAATCTTTGTTGCAGGGAGCAAGAAGGAACTAAATTCTTGCAACAAAAAGATTGAAATATCTGATACTCAGGTTTCCTGAAGACAAATGCTTTAAAACTTCTCTGGACTCCGGTTGCAACCATTGTGATCTAGCCGCACATTCAAAAGATCTTTTTTTTTTCCTCTCTCTCTCTCTCTCTCCTGAGGAAAAAGAGTGGGAATTGAGGGTGATCTTGCTGCAAAATCTGTCAACCTATTAATTGCCTGGGTTGATATGACCATCTGGCTTGCTAGGTGGGTGCCCCCTTTCTCCCTCAGTGCTCCATAGGCATCCCTCCCAAAGCTGTGTGCTCAGTGGAAGAGGACAACTACCCCAGATAGGAGTGTACCATTCTTGAATCAAGGATATACAATAGCTGTGCTCCCCTGCTAGAACCTCCAAACAAGCTCACAGGGTGATCTCAGTCCATTCTCCAACTCTCAGGGTAACCCAGCTCAAAGTGTGAGAATAACATGGAGAAGGATAATTACAGATAAAGCCTTGAACTCCTTAGAAAAGGATATAAGTGTAATAAATACAGTAAATCACGAAGATCTCTGTCCAAACTAGAACAAAGCAGAAAAATCTTAAGCAGTAGTCTCCTCCATTATGACATTTTCAACAATAATAAACTGAAGCCTCCAACTGTCTTCAAGTCAATGTAAAGAGTACTTACAGCTACTCTTAATTGATTATAAGAAAGTAATAGCTCCATGTCCAGTCAAAATTTATACAGTATTTCTTTACATGCAATGCTTGTAAAACTATATTTTTTTCTACTACAAATATCTGAATCCTGCAGTCATTGTACAATGACAACTAGTAAAGCCTACACATTGAAATAGGTTAGATTCTCTCAGGTTTCATATCTGGAATTTTCTGTTTTGATTGGTAGAGATATTAACTGAAGTACTAGATGACAAACACCTACCCTCTTAAATGCAAAAATAGTACAATGCCATTTATTCCTTCCACTTCTGGTGAGATCATACATCTCTTTGTATCACAAACAATAGGGGCAACTGGCCCCCATGGGGCTTTTAAAAGAAAAACAGGCATATTGAATGAAGTGTTACCAAATAGGGTAATCAGCCCTGGTGGCGCAGTGGTTAAATGCCTGTACTGCAGCCACTCACTCAAAACCAGAAGGTGGCGAGTTCAAGACCAGCAAAGGGCTGAAGCTTGACTCAGGCTTGCATCCTTCCGAGGTCGCTAAAATGAGTACCCAGATTGTTGGGGGCAAATAGCTTACAATTGTAAATGAAGCTGTTTGTTTAACAAATTGTAAGCCGCTCTGATAGTCTTGGCTGAAGAGCGGGGTATAAATAAAACATTATTATTATTATTATTATTAAATACCATAATTCAACACACTGAGTAGGCAATCCCAAAAATGTATGTTGTTTTCTGAGAAAGGGAAATGCTGTAAAATGATGAAACACAGGCCCAGGACATACCAATTAAAATTATGGCTTAATCATGAACTCCAACGATCAGTGAACATTTTAGAGATTACTACACCAGCTCCTTTCCCAATGCAGTCACACAATTAAATTAAATAGGAAACATTTTTGTGCAGCTACCACAACACTTCTCATTTGCAGGACTGGGCCTACTGTCCCCATCATGTTCTCTTCCTGCCCTCTCCCTCAACTCTGTCTCCCTTCCTTATGCCCCACCCAGCACGCCTTTAGTTCCCCCCCCCCAAGTTTTTGGGTGCAATTCTGGAGCTCTGCAGCCATGATTTAAACCTAAAAAGTCTTTTAAAATTTAAATTGAACCTGTAAGGTGCAGACCTCTGGAAATGCATGAAAAACTAGGGGGAAAATTGAAAGGACTAGTCAGGGGGAGCGGTGATGGGGAAATGAGGAGACATTGGCAGCATATGACTTGCAATTGTACAACTGCTCCATGAATGAGTTTTGTTCACCTGTGGTTTTGCGTGATTACCATTTTATTTACAGGTTTCCTCCAGGAAGGAAAAGAGACAGCTGGGAGAAGGAGAACTATCCGAGGCAGGCAGCGTCATGTAATCAGCATCACCAAAGCCACTTCCTTTCCATTGATATCATGGTTTAAAAACTGAATGTGATCATCTTCTTAGACTGCATCTATGGTGTGTATATGTCCCTTCAAGTCATCTGTCGACTTATGGCAACCTTGTGAATTTCATATGGTTTTCTTAGGCAAGGAATACTCAGTGGTGTTTTCATCAGTTCCTTCCTCTGAAATACAGTGTGCAGAACCTAGTATTCTGCTATTACAATTTATAAACATTTGATACCACTTAATTGCTCTGGTTCCTGGAATCCTAGCATTTGTGTTCATAATAGGAGTAAACAGGAGCTCTCTGACAGAGAAGAGAGTGAGTGCAGAGAGAATTCAAACTCCTTATCCAATAATAATAATAATAATAATAATAATAATAATAAAATATCCCACCCCTCTACAAGATGCAATTACAAATTCCACTGAGGGCAATGTGTGCTAAAGACTACAGCCATAATAATACCAATCAAATCTCAGTGTCAAATTGACCTAGGTACAGATTATTTGGGAGCCCCTTTCCCTCAGGCACCACTTTGCCAGTGATTCTTCTCACCCAACTATTGCTCTCTGGTTCTAGTCACATTACTGAATAAAGCATGGTATCTGCTATAATCATAAAGGAATCAAAGGATACACACAAATGTGTAGTGTTTAAATTGCTAGAGAATTAAGAGTTTAAAATATCACATGTGCTTCAAAGCACTGTTTACAGCATCAGCACATGCCACAAGCCATAATATAATGAAGCACAACAAGATGCATTATGGTATGCATGTCAGGAAAGCTGTGTGCTCTATGAAGGCTCTGTGGTGATTCAAATGGTAGAATACATCTATACAACAACTATAAATAAGTATGTAAATGGATAGCCTTCCTATTATTCTCAATAATCGTATGCTGTTCATATTCTGTCTGCTTTTAACACTCATCATGTAAATTGCAGCTTACAACTCTATATATTCCTGTTCACTATGTATGTAAGACTCTGGATATGCAAATAGTTTATACTTTTTTAGTTGTTTAAATTTACAATTCTGTGATATGGATAGCTACTATTTCCATTTACAAAATAGAGAAAGGAAAGCCAAGGAACAGTAGCTAAATTCACAAAGAGCATCTCATGAACTTGAATGCTTGTTCTCCTTGTTGTCAAAATCTATGCTTTCAAGCTACATTCATCTAATAATAAGCATACTAATAATCTCATTATCTAAAGCTCAGTACCTGTTCATATGTCTTTATTATTTAAATCTGCAGGACAATTTTTGCAGTCATTATTTATTTGGCTGTAAATCTGATTGCAAACATGAGAACAGACATGTTATATATCAATCATTTTGTTTATAATTCCAGTTTCCTAAACAATAGGATAATGAGTATTACCCTGCACATTCATTTTGAAGTTAAGATTTGCTTCTTTTAGGGTCATTCTCAGAAGCTGTTCCTAGGCTGTGGAACTTCCTGCAAAAGGTGTATAGAATGGCTCTATTAGCATTGCTATTTAGCTCAGACAGGCTTTTGGTAACTGATCAGTTGTTGAGAGAGGAGCTATTGAGAATGCAGAACAGTGCTATGTTTTCTAAATACGCATAAAACTTACAACTGAGCTAAGTTTTAAACGGAACATGTATAAAAAATGGAAAAATGGGGAAATCACCAAAGAGGAATTCAAACAAATAGCCAGCGCATGTAGGGATAAAGTCAGAAAAGCTAAAGCGCAAAATGAACTCAGGCTTGCTAGGGACGTTAAGAACAATAAAAAGGGCTTTTTTGGGTATGTCCGCAGCAAAAGGAAGAAGAAGGAAACAGTTGGGCCACTGCGTGGAGAAGATGGCAAAATGCTCACAGAAGACAGAGAAAAGGCAGAATTGCTCAACACCTTCTTTGCTTCAGTCTTCTCAGAAAAAGCAAAGGGTGCCCAACCTAAGGATGATGGGGCAGAGGACAGAATAGGGGAATTTCAGCACAGAATAAGTAAAGAAACAGTACAGGAATACCTGGTTAATCTAAATGAATATAAGTCTCCAGGACCAGATGAACTACATCCTAGGGTATTAAAAGAACTGGCAAATCTAATATCGGAACCAATGGCAATCATCTTTGAGAACTCCTGGAGAACAGGAGAAGTCCCTGCAGATTGGAGGAGGGCAAATGTTGTCCCAATCTTCAAAAAGGGGAAAAAAGAGGATCCCAACAATTATCGTCCGGTTAGTCTGACATCAATACCAGGAAAGATTCTAGAGCAGATCATTAAGCAGAGAGTCTGTGAATATCTGGAAGATAATTCCATAATCACAAAAAGCCAACATGGGTTTCAGAGAAACAAGTCATGCCAGACAAATCTGATCTCTTTTTTTGATAAAATTACCAGCTTGGTAGATGAAGGGAATGCTGTGGATATAGTATATCTTGATTTCAGTAAGGCCTTTGACAAGGTTCCCCATGACATCCTTGCAAACAAGCTTGTAAAATGTGGACTAGACAAGGTAACCGTTACATGGATTTGTAACTGGTTGACTGACCGAACCCAAAGGGTGCTCAACAATGGTTCCTTTTCATCCTGGAAAGAAGTGACAAGTGGGGTGCCACAGGGTTCTGTCCTGGGCCCAAATCTTTATTAATGACTTGGATGACAGTATTGAGAGCCTAGTTATCAAATTTGCAGATGACACCAAATTGGGAGGAGTAGCTAATACCCCAGAGGACAGGATCAAAATTCAAAATGACCTGAATAGACTAGAAAGCTGGGCCAAAGCTAACAAAATGAAATTTAACACAGAGAAATGTAAGGTCCTACACGTAGGGCGGAAAAATGAAATGCACAAATATAGGATGGGGGACACCTGGCTGAATGAGACAACATGTGAAAGGGATCTAGGAGTCCAAGTAGACCACAAGTTGAACATGAGTCAACAGTGTGATGCAGCAGCTAAAAAGGCCAATGCAATTTTAGGTTGCATCAATAGAAGTATAGTGTCTAGATCAAGGGAAGTAATAGTGCCACTCTATTCTGCATTGGTCAGGCCCCACCTGGAGTACTGTGTCCAGTTCTGGGCACCACAATTCAAAAAGGATGTGGAGAAACTGGAGCGGGTCCAAAGGAGGGCGACTAAAATGGTGAAGGGTCTGGAGACCTTGCCCTATGAAGAACGCCTTAGGGAACTGGGGATGTTTAGCATGGAGAAGAGAAGGTTACGAGGTGATATGATCGCCCTGTTTAAATACTTGAAGGGATGTCACATTGAGGAGGGAGCAAGCTTGTTTTCTGCTGCTCCAGAGAACAGAACTCGGAACAATGGATGCAAACTGCAGGAAAAAAGATTCCACCTCAACATTAGGAGGAACTTCCTGACAGTAAGAGCTGTTCGACAGTGGAACACACTCCCTCGGAGGGTGGTGGAGTCTCCTTCCTTGGAGGTTTTTAAGCAGAGGCTGGATGGCCATCTGTCGGGTATGCTTTGATTGGGAGTTCCTGCACGGCAGGGGGTTGGACTGGATGGCCCTTGTGGTCTCTTCCAACTCTAAATTTCTATGATTCTATGATTCTATGATTCTATATATTAAAAAAACCAATAGTATTTTAATACAATAATTTGTCTAAATGTGTCTAAGCACTGTAACTTTCCCTCATGTTTTCATCTCTACCTGTTCAATTTTATTGTGCTCTCCCTTGACTAATAGTCCTGGGAAGAAGATAAAACATAAGTCAAAAAATAAATAACATTTCAGTGGCTACTTTCTGAATTTGTCTGCTACTGT
The DNA here is from genome assembly GCA_034509955.1 of Urosaurus nigricauda. Classification (NCBI taxonomy): domain Eukaryota; kingdom Metazoa; phylum Chordata; class Lepidosauria; order Squamata; family Phrynosomatidae; genus Urosaurus; species Urosaurus nigricauda. Next base: position 67,797,916 of record JAOEGL010000003.1, read on the forward strand.
TTCAACACAGATTGATCAACTGGACAGGAAGCAAGCAATTTTATACAGATATTTTAAAAACTAGCAAAAGCAATTAATAGTCACGTGGACCCATCACTTAAAGACTAGTGGGGTTTTTTTGGCATAAACTTTTATCAAGATTTAGATAGATTTGATAGTCTTTAAGATGCCACAAGACTCTTGTATTTGAAGCAACAGGCTAGAAGTTAGGACCAGACATATAGTTATTGATGTAGGAAAAAATGAGTAGATCCACTCAACAGGAGTCCCTCTATATTGTGGCATTTTGTTAACTGGCATCACCTATGCTATGAAGCCCTGGGGCAGGAAAGTACTACTTTTCGATTTTAAAAAAGAAATCAGTTTAAAATGCAAGAAATGCCCCACAAATCTCTGAAATTATTTGTTGAGAATTTAAACATTACACTAAAACATATTAAGGTTGTTAGTCATTGTATAATTTATTTAAATTATGCTGCTGTGCCCTTGTTAACCCAAAATTAACATAGGAAAAGTAATGTGTCGCTTTTTTGTTACTTGAGAGCTTTGCTTCCAACACACAGCTTTTATGGAAATGAAGGAAGGATATAGTGTTTTTCATTGCAAGTAAACTAATAAAAACTAACTATGTCTTTCTTTTGACATATACTGTAGTAAGCATATGAGAGCCTGCCCCCGCCCCCTCATATTAATCTTGAAGTCATTCATACCTACTGCTGAATTTGAGTCAGTGATGGTTGTCATCCTTGTCAGTGGAGTGCTGAATCTTCTCCCCATTTTATTCCAACCTACTCAAGGCACTTAACCTATGGAAGGATAGTGTTCAGCACTTTGGACAGTTCCTGGAACTGGTTCATTACCCACTGACATGGAAGCCACCACTGTTTTGAGCCTTTTCTTATTGTTATATTAGCATATTGAGGCTGCCAATAACTTTCCTAAAACATAGTAGTTATGTACACATGCAGCCATGTGTACATGCATCTTGAGTAGGCTCAAGTCTATGAAAGCTCATGCTTCCAACTTCTTTCTGTCAGTTAGTCTCAAAGGTGCTACAAGATACCTTTGCATACTGATTTTCCAGACTAACCCAGCTATGTCCTTGAATTATATGTCATAGCCAAGACTCCCTCTTTGTTTTGGCAAAACCCACCCACTGTGGAACCTCATTTGACCTTATTTTCAGGAACATCAGCAAGAATTGTTTCTTTGACTTTTACATGCAGCCATATACAGGATAAAATTTTCTGCATATGCTGATGGAACATCAGGGGGAAAACACTTCTAGATACATCTTGAAAATTATTTTATACATGGCAAAGGCCACTATGCTCATATTATAGCCATAAACCTACTGAAGGTACTGTGAAAATAACTAAACAGATGTGAAATCATGATCATTTCAAATTAACCATGGCTTGGACCCCATATTGCCGTATGAAATTTTGAAAATGCCAGAAGCTTTGTCTTGTATTTTTAACTTTTAGCTTGTCTGATCATCTTCCAGCAGATGCCCAATGAATGAAAAAGCAACACTACTGTAATACATTGGTCAAGTGATCACATGAGCAAGAGTGATTGAAGATTTGACATCTCACCAGCTTTAAGCCTTTACTGGTCTTGCTAAGAGTAGAACTTTGGGTAGATTAAAACACCAAGAAAGGCATGTTTCCTGCTTAAGGAGCCATCAGCAAGAACTTCTCATCTGCTTTTGTCTTCTGTCTGCTTCACATTCTGGTTCTAAAGCCTAGTGGCCTCCAGAAGTGAAGCAACAGCCATAATAATTCTTAATCTGTTCAAATAACACAACAGTCAGCAGAAACTGTCATTTGCAAGTCTACTTCAAAGCAATGTGTTTTTAAAACCTTGTTTACACCTGCTGAAAAACAATGGATTCAACCATTTCTGTCTTATGTCTAACCACAGTAAGGGATTTTTAATTCCCAAATGCACATTATACCAGGAAAAGCCTGAATTTTAAAGAAGGAAGATATTGGTCCAAAGTACAAATAAGAAATAATCTGCTTTAACTGCCCTGACTCAGTGCTAGGGAATCCTGGGAATTGTAGTTTATTGTGGCACCACAGCTCTCTGATAGAGAAGGCTAAATGTCTCACAGAATTACACTTCCCAGAATTCCCTAGCATTGAGCCAGGGCAGCTAAAGCAGTCTGAAACTGGATTATTTATGTAGTGTGTTTGGGACTATTAGCCCAATAGATGTTTGAGCACATGCATGCAGATTTTTACTATTATTATCTAGTGGCATAGTTCAAATGGTAAAATATGTAATTTACATAGATCTTTGAAACACCCAATACTTCCCATTCACCCACACTTTGTGGGACAGGGTTAACTTATACAGAATTTTAAGTTCAAAAAATCCATGTAGATATATTGCTGGTATCTGCTGTAATTGTAGACTGTCCTCTGACGACCTAACAATTCAGTTTTTCAAAAGTGTCAAAAAAGCCTACATTTCACTCAATGGAATTATCATTTGCAGGACTTGGTGTCAAGCTTCAATATCACTTTCACAAAGTGAATCTTTTTTTTTTAAAGGGCAAGTCAATGACCTCTGCCTCTAAAGTGATTTACACACACAGAGTGACATTGTTAGTATTACTACTAAATATACCACCCAGTACTGACACCTCCCAATTTTCAAGATACGACTGCTCATATCTTTTGTGAAAAAAACTCTCCTATAGTTTTTGTATGACTTGGGGAAGGGTGAGAGGGAAAAAAACCTGAACTGGACTTAATCCAAAATATTTGTTGTATCCCCCCCCCCACTCCCTAGCTTCTGTTCCAATTGATCTCAGGTGATGACTGAAATAGATTTGATTGGGATTTTCCAAGGCAATAACTAAACAGTCTTAAATCACGAGAAGAATAGCGTTGGTCTAGATAGCTGGAACTTACTTCCATCATGTGTTTGCATTTTGACAAGCAGCCTGAAGAACATTGTTTGAGTTAATATGCAGTGTTAGAACAGCAAATAACCAATTTCCAGAACATTGTATTAGTCATGGCCAGAAGGAACTGAAATTTGCTAAAATTTACTCTTCTGCAACAGTGTTAAAGGATGCAGGAACTATGATCTGTGACCAATTTTGAACTGACCATTGTAGGCTAGACCAGTGGTTCCTAACCTTTGGCCCTCCATTTGCTTTGGAATTCAGATCCCAGAAGCTCCAATCAACTGGGCCAATAGTCAGTAATTATAAGAATTGAAGTGCACAAACGTCAGGAGGACCACTACTCCAAACCCAAGATTGCTGAGTTCCTCCATCTCATTCCATCCTGTGCTCTCTCTCCTTCTTCTCCTTTATAGGGAGTTTTTAGGTTATATTCTTATATTGGGATTCGGGGGAAGTTAGCTAATAACCAAATATTCATTGGAGCTCTGAGGATTTATTGGACTACAACTGTACTACAGGTGTACATCAGTTAACAAACTATCTTACAAGGAAGCTCCTTTTTACCAAGACTATTTATGCCTGCCCAGCTCTCCATTTTCTTTCTCATCCTTTGTCTTGCTGGAAGTTTTTAGCAGTGCCAGTATTGGGAGGATGGTGAAGGAAGGCAAGAGAATACATAGACTTTCAGTGCAAAGCTGCAGCAATGTGTCTGCACTAAAAAACTAAATAAAGCTTGAACTGTGAAAGCAAGTAGCTAACCCAATGCTAGCTGTGTGAGCTAGGCAAGGCAAACAATAGCTGTCTCCAAAATTCCTTATTGAGCATGTGTGAACAGAAAAACAGAGAAAAGAAGGGAAAACAGATCAGCCTCCCCACCCCCCCTTTCTCCCAGCATAGATCTGTAAGTGATCTGGACATTGAAGTAAAAAAATCATTTAAAAAGTGAAGGCTGGTGTGGGGGAGGGGGGTTGGAATCAAACTAGTTGCATTTTGGAAGAAGCTTTCAAAGAGTTTCTGTAATGCTGAAAATATTTTTGTGTGCTTACACATGGCTTACCTGATTTGGTTATCTCATTTCACAATTCTATTATTAGATCTGAATAAAGTTTGCTGAACCATGTTGAACTGCTCTGATAATAGTTAGATGTTTTTTCCCCAAGCCACACCACCATTTAATGATAAAATGTGGCAAGGAAAAATCTGCAAACATGTCCTGCTCAATAATAGCTAGGTGAATACATACACAAATTTTCTTTTTAAAGCATCTATTTGTCATACATAACATGATTAAAAAAGTGTAGTTTTTACCACTGGCAAGTGAATCCAAAGACAACTCAAATATTCGTAGAGGCAGAATGTTATATTTAACGAACTACGTGACTACAATAATGTGCTCATTTGATAGATGATATGCAAATATTAGTCTACTAAAGTTCAAAGTGGCCTGGAGTAATAAACAGGGATGGAAAATGTACCTCATACATTTGATCCATGACTGAAAAACAAGCAACGAAGAAGAAGGCATCCGCATGTATAAAAACTTAATAGAGCCGCATTTGGAGCCCATCAAAACATGGAGCTGTGGCTAAGCGTCTAGTTGCTAAGCAACCCACTTCAGACATTCAAAACAGAGTTGTAAAAGTTGAACACTCATGCCAAAGGCTGCTACTTCTTCCCTTGTTGAAAAAAAATGTGTAAAAAAAAAAAAACCAGTAGACTTAAGGAAAAAGACCTGTGCCCCATGAGATGTTTCTCCTCTGACATTTTTACCTTTAAACTCATTTTCATGTTTCCAGTCTGCAAATGTGGGCAGTGATTCATTCACTCTTTGATACTCCTTGATGAATATTCTAAGGACATTCCTGAGCATCTTTTTTCCTTCCCATAGAGAAGGAGAAAAGCTGCAATTTTCTTATTGAAACAAACAAGTTCTGATATGTCACCACTGAATTAAAAATTCATAATTTAAATGTTAGTTTAAGACACTCAATAGCTCAACTGATGTGAAAAGAAGAAGTGATGGTTTTGTTTCAATAAGGAAAGCATAGGGCAAGACTATGTGAGAGCATTTTACCTGGGGCCCATTCCCACTAAAGAATCAAAGCACTATATAGTTCCATCCTTTATTTAATGTTTGATATCTGCTGTTTTAATTTGTTTCTTATGATGTTTTTAACTTGTTCTTTTAATCTCTAGATTGTACACCATAAGCAGGCTTTTTACATATTCTTGATTTTATTTGGTTTTTGTACAGCGCCATGTACACTTCCGACACTTTATAAATAAAGCTAATAATAATAATAATAATAATCCTATGGAATACTTTGGTTTGTAGCTTGATGAGGAACTGGAGCTTTCTGGCTGAGGTTTCTACATGTCCCTTCCTGAACTGTCAGACCCAGGATTCCAAAGCATGGAACCATGGCAGTTAAAGTGGAATAACAGTGACATAATTCTGTTTTGGAAATGGGCCCTGCTTGCTAGCAGCCTCTGTTAATGTTATAGGAAATATTAATGGAACAAAAGGATTTCTGTTATGTAGATATTAGGATGGGAAATGTGTTGTGTTGGAGATCTGGGGACAGCAACTTCCACACTCCTCACCACTGACAATGCTAGCTAAGTCTATTGAAAATATTTGGAAAGCCATAGGTTCCCCAATATAGCAATCTGACATGGAAGCCACTACCCACAACTACACATTGACCATCCATCTTCAATGCTTCCCAAATGATTTTGTGGGAGAACCAGTGCATAGGAAATGTCACACTAAATGAAATCATACAGCTTCTCCATTACATGGTCATAAACAAAGCGAAGAAAGTCAATAAAATACAGGGACGTGTTCCCAAAATCAGTTTAGGGTTTCCAACTGTCTATGGACAGGTATCTTCTAAGACTAAACAAATGATAAGTTATGAGCATAAAATACATTTTAATCGCTATCTTGAACAGCACAGTTTCCTGCGGAAATGTGCATGCAGCTTACCATGCACATGATTTGTGCTCTACATATCTAGAGCAATTTGTATGCAAGTACACATGCTACCGATACAGGAAAAATTAATCAATTTAAAAGAGGAACATTGGAAGAAGTAGCTACATGACTCCTCCCACTTTGGCTGTATGAACTGCCTCTAAAACAGTAATGGGAATAATGGCTGTCCAGATGCTAGCAATAGCAACACCATTTCTGTACCACTTTCTGATGTACTAGGAGATTTCCAAAGTGTAAGCTAATCGCTCCCAACAAGCTGGGTACTCATTTTAGCGACCTACAGAAGGATGCCAGGCTGAGTCAACCCAGAGCCCCTGGCTGGTATTGAGTGGTTTGTGAGTGAGTGGCTGCAGTACAGGCATTTAACCACTGCTCCACCAGGGCTCCTGTTGAACTGCAGTTTCCACCATCCCTCATTATTGGTTAAGCTGGCTAGGATTTATGAGAGATGTAGTTCAATGCTATCTGGAGTGTCATATGATTCCTAAGCCTGCTCTCAACTTTTCTGCCATGTATGAGAATGGGACAGAAAACAATTGGCCTTTTTGTCGTAGAAAAAGAGAATTATAAAATATATAACTATTTATGAGATAACCAACTGAAGGGCGTTTTTCCCCCCTTGTAAAGGGCCTAAATAAAAATGTCTAGAACTGTTTGTGTTTCTAATGATCTGGTCTGAACACGAATATTTTGGAGATGTATTCCAGCACTTTATGCTTAAGGTTAAAAATGAATGGCTTTAGACATCATCATCAACAACAAAAAACCATACAGGACATGTGCAGCATGACAGGAACATCAAGGCTATTTCAGGAAGTTAGAAGTGATAAACAAGCTAGGTGTTGTTTTTCCCTTACCCGTTTACTGGAGTAACTCATTCCAGAAAACATCCCAAGCCTCCTATTTTCTGGCAGCCTCCTCTAGCGATGTAGCAGAGGAAGGGAACTCTAATGGAAAGTTGTATGTTTTTCTGAATTAAAGAGGGAAAAGTAGAAGAGCAGACTGACGGGGACATTTGTTTTGAGACGTTCCTATTGCATAAACAGTGCCACATGTCCACAGGAGTCACACCTCCTTCACTGGTTTCAACCAATGCTTCTCAAGTATCATTCTGAACTCATCCAAAAAACTGTGAGGATAACACTTGCCAGTTCAGAACTCTAACGGATTAAGAGACCAGTTTCCATCCTGCGGATAATGTGGCATTGCAACTCCACCCTTCACCTAACCTGGTGGACTACTTTTCTGCGGCTGTGTTTACATGTGGTTTGAATTTATGTTCTCCTTTTTTGAGCCACACATGTTGTGCCTCTCCAATTTTATTGCTACTTTCTTTTCATGCTGGAAATGCCATGTTAAATTACCAGAAACTAAGCAAGGAAATTGAGAGCTCCCGAAGGTCTACATCACACATTTTGTTCCTGACTAACATCAACAGAGCCAGGTCTGAACTTGGTCCAAAGGCATTCACAGTTCTTTTGGTTGCTAGTATCCAACTGATAGAGGACATGCACACTAACTAAAAAGAATATAGAAAACCAAGAGTAGCACTCTCTGGTCAGAGGACTCTTTCAAATGGGGGGAATTTCTCCCAACTCCGAATGGAGCCAATGCGGATTCATGTAAATTCTCTTGTTTAGCGAATTTACATGAACCCCTGCTCTGTTCGGAAGAACCCCTGCTCCGTTCGGAATTACTTCCCAGTACCCGAAAATAACCCCCTCCTGCCCGAATTTGCATGCGAAGCTTTAATTCGCAATAACGTAAAACCCATGATTGCATTCGAATTGGCTTTCCTCTTGCCCGAATTTGCGTGTGAAGAGTTAATTCGCAATAACGTAAAACCCATGATTGCATTCGAATTGACCTTAAATTATACTTCCAATTTAGCCTCGTATGAAAGAGTCCAGAGAATCAGTGTGACATAATGGTTTGGGTGTTAGACTAGGATTCTGGAGACCAGGGTTCAAATCTCTGCTCAACAATAGAAACTCATTGGGTGATCTTGGGCAAGTCACACTTTATCATCCTCAAAGGAAGGCAGAAATAAACCCCTTCTGAACAAATTTCATGAAAGGTTCACCTTAGGATCACCAGTCAAAAATGATGGTCACACCAAAACAAAAACATTCTCTGGTAAAGAAGCTTACTAACTTTTCTCTCTATTCATGACTTACCTTATTATTCATGTTGGTTCAACTTTTCAACATGGATTTCTGTACTAGATTAAAATTTCAGTGTGGATATAAACAATGATGAACTAGCACTGTGCTAGGTTGTCCACATAGAGAAACACAATGCATCTCTGTTCAGCACCAACATCAAACTTATTAAATGAGAAATGCTTACTGTAGCATTGTCACATAGAAGTTACACAAAGAGATCCTTCTACAGCAAGATTTCCCTAAGTGTAATTCAAGCTCCACAGTGGTGTAGTGGTTTGAGCATTGGACTACAGTTCTGGAGACCAGGGTCTGAATCCTCATTCAGCCATGGAGACCCACTGGATAATCACACTCTCTCAGCCTCAGAGGAAGACAAATGCAAATCTGCTCAGAACAAATCTTGTTAAGAAAATTTTGTGATAGTTTTGCCTTAGGGTAGCCATAAGTTAGAAGTGACTTGAAGGCACACAATAACAGCAACAATCATAACAACAAAGGATAATTCAGGAGAAACCTGAATCATGTAAAAGCCCTGTTCAAAGAAACTTATCAGGTTCAAGGCAGTATGAGGACATAACCAATAATCAAGCTACTTGCAAGAAAAGTATAGTGCACAAGTAACAAGGCTTTTAGCTCATCATTTTCAAGTGTAAGGGATGACTCCGGAAAAGAAGAGTCAAAGGAGCAACTTTCATCTTGCTTTGTGGATCCTAAATAACTTAAAGGAGGGGGACTAATTCTTTTGAAGATAGAAAGACAAAATGTAAGTCACACAGCTGGTGTGTCTTCTAGCTCCTGATCTGACTACAATGTTGACAATTTCAATTCTGCAACACCTCCCTGCAGAGCCCTATTGCTTTTGCTTCCCACAGGCACATTAGGATGTTACATGGACCCACAAATGGGGTGGGAGTTGGGGTAGGGGTAAGGCTGGCTGGGTGGGTGGGTCACTTCCCTTTAAGTTTAGGTTAGTGGGCACTGAGCCTCCATAGTGGAGCCTCATGAAAAATTGTACTAAAGTGTACTAAAAAAATGAAGCATTATTATTATGAGTGATAGTTGTTAAGTCCTCCCAAGAATAAGAAAGGCTGTCAACAATCTGTCTGATGCACCCTTCCTTGTGACTAAGCTACACTGAACACATGGAGAGCACCTGTAACTGCACATTGTCTCTGTAAGAGTCTTCATATATTATGCTTGTATGGTGATGGGGAAAAGCAAGTTGCCCTCCTCGTACAAGTACTTCCAAATGTGCAAAATTAATAACAACCTGTCTGCCGCTGGACTCTTTCACACGTGAGAAATTGGAAGTATAATCCAAGGGCAATCCAAATGCAATCATGGGGTTTTACGTTATTGCGAATTAGAGCTTCTCACGCAATTTTGGGCAAAAGGGATGTCACTCCGAATGCAATCATGGGTTTAACATCATTGTGAATTAAAGCTTCTCACACAGTTTCGGGCAAGGGGGGTTATTTTGGGGTAATGAGAAGTCATTCCGAACACCTTCCAAACGCAATGGGGATTCGCTAAACTACCAAATTCACGTGAATTCGCATTGGCTCCATTCGAAGTTGGGAGAAATTCCTCCCGTGTGAAAGAGTCCAATGTTAAGCCCCCACACACCTTAGGTAGATTTCCAAGGACCCCAGGTTGATAAATGGTTTGGTCAGCAAGTGCAGGAGGATACTGCCCTTGAATACTCTAACTCTAATTATGTTTATTCAGAAGTTATTTTAAATATTCTAAGCAGACAATAGGAGCCGGGATGGATTAGACCAAAGGTTCAACATCCCTTTCCCATTATGGTCAGGCAGATGCTAACAAGGAGAAGATGCAATGGCATATATATATCTGTGTCTGGCTTCCACTCCACCAAATGCATCTAAAGAAGTAGACTGAAGTTTATGAACGCTTATGCTGCCAATATCTATCAGGTACTACAAGATCTCTCTATGGATTCTACAGACTAACAGGTCTATATCTTTGAATTCTACCACAAGGAGAAGAGGAGTCACCCTTCCAGGAGATGCTTGGCACTGCTGCTGGGTTGCCAGGTACTGATGAAAATTGGCACAATCCCACCTAATGGCTGGTGACAACTAATTCATGGGGGTAGTAGTAGATCTCTTCAGTGACACCTCTGATAGTCTGTGGAGTCTTATGAGTTTATCACACTGCGGCTGATTTTGGCATTCAAGAAAGATTAAAGCACATTTAAAGCATCCTTAAAATGAAGCAGAAATGGCGACAAAGAAAATGATATTGGAAATGTATTGTCGCCGAAATCCCGAAAGTAAAAAGATGCTTGTTAGTGCTTCTTTGTGACTATTTTAATGGAAGGTTTTGTGCGACTTTGGAGTTTATCACACTAGGGAGATCCCAAAGAAAAATGGGATATAAACTAGATTTAAATTTTAAAAGATCCCCACAAATGTGGGAAGTTTATCTGACGACATCACTGTTAAAGTGAAATGATAACCTGAACATAAAGCTGAGAAAAACGACAGCTATTTTTAACTTTTGGCACTTCCTGAAAGGGAAAAGCTGCCGTTTTCCTCTGCTTTACGTTCGGTTTAACTTTGCATTATTTCGCTTTGGCAGTTGTTGTGTGATAATCTTCCCGCATTTGTGGGTTTTTGTTTTTAATTAATGCAAGCCCTGTTTAAAGGGATGCCATATTGCGGAGGGAGCAACCTTGTTTCCTGCTGCTCCAGAGAAAAGGACCTGAAACAATGGATGCAAGCTCCAGGAACAGAGATTCCACCTCAACATTAGGAGGAACTTCCTGATAGTAAGGGCTGTTGGACAGTGGAACACATTCCCTCGGAGTGTAGTGGAGTCTCCTTCTTTGGAGGTCTTTAAGCAGAAGCTGGATGGCCATCTGTCAGGGATGCTTTGATGGAGAGTTCCTGCATGGCGGGGGTTGGACTGGATGGCCCTTGTGATCTCTTCCAACTCTATGATTCTATTTTGATCTTTTCTTCGGGATCTCCTTAGTAGGATAAACTCTTTTGCGTGAAATTGGTTTGGCACTGCTTTAACTGCCCTGGCTCAAGGCTAGGCAATTCTGGGAGTTGGAGTTTGTTGTGGGCCCAGAGCGGAGCTCTGCTCCGCTCTGGGCCCACAACAAACTCCAACTCCCAGAATTGCCTAGCCTTGAGCCAGGGCAGTTAAAGCAGTGCCAAACCAGGATATTTATGCACTGTGGATGCAACCTCAAAGGCATAAGCGATGCAGTCATGGATGCCTAGACTCACAGAATGATAGAGTTGGCAGAGGCCCCAAGAAGGGCCATCCAGTCCAACCCCATCCTGCCATGCAGGAACTCTCCAGCAAAGACTTCTCCTCTGGAGGAGAGCCAAGGCCAAGGAGGCACCTTCCAAGGAGAGCCAAGGCCAAGGAGCGCCTACCTCCCGCGTGAAGAGGATGGCGGCGTCGTAGTGCTCCTGGTGCTGGTCGTCGAGCTGGTTGTGCTGGTGCTGCCACTTGCAGAAGCTCTTGAGGGTGGCGGCGGCGTTCTTGCTGACCTCGGGCTCCCCGGCGGCGCCCTCCAGGACCACCACTTTGACCACGGCCAGGCGGATGGGGTTCTCGATGCTGGCGTGGCCGTAGAGGCGGGAGGCGATGGAGGCCAGGGTGAGGAGGTAGTGCTGGAGCCCCCCGCCGTACTTGCGGGCCATGGAGGCGTCGGCCACCAGGAGCAGCTCCACCTGCCGGGCCTTGGAGATGGAGCGGCGCCGTCGCCTCCTCCTCCTCCGGCGCCGCCTCGTCCTCCTCCAGCCCTTGGGCCCCCGGGACTGGGACTGGGAGGAGGAGAGGCTGGGCGAGAGCGCCGCCCTGGTGGCCAAACCCGTCTCCGGCATCGCTCCCAAGGAGGGGGGTTTATTGGAAGAGGAGGAGGAGTGGGGTTCCTGGTGGGGGCGACCGGTTTCGCAGCTGGGCCTGGGAGGGAGGGTCTCGAAGCTGAAGTGCTCCTTGAAGAAGAGGTGCAGCACCCGGGCAGAGCCGTCCCCGTAAATCCTCTCCCCTCCCTCCTCTTCTTGCTCTCCTTCCTCTTCTTCCTTCCTGAGCCAAGGCTGGACCGTGTAGCGAGCGTGCTTCACCGCAAAGTAGCCCTCCAAGCCCCCGCAGAGGTCAAAGACAGCCAGGGACTGGGGGCTCCCGTCCACCGTCCCCCGGTAATAGCAGCGCCCCTTCTTCCTCCTCCTCCTCCTTCTCCTCAGTCTTTCCTCCTCCTCCTCCTCCTCGGAGCCCACCCCCAGGAGCCCGGCGTCCTCCTCCAGGTCCAGCAAGAAGCGCTGCCCGGCGGCGTAGAGGAGGTAGCCCGCCTTGCCCCCGCCGCCGTAGGTCCGGTCCACGCTCTCCACCACCCCGGCGCCCGGCGGCAGCACAAACAGTCCAGCAGGAGGAGGACGAGGCCAGCCCGGGGCAGGTGCCGCCGGAGAAGGGGGCCCCGGGAGGGAAGGAGGAGGAGAGGCAGCTTGCAAGGTGGCCGCCAGGGCCAAGAGCAAAGGGACCAACCTGGGCAGCATGGCCGGCTCCGAGGGGGGCTTAGGGCCACCGCCGCCGGGTCTCCTCTGAGGAGTAGTTTACCTCAGGGAGGAGGATGTGAGAGGAAACTTCCCGCCAATCAATCTCTCTCTCTCTCTCTCGTCTCTCTCAGTCTGCCTTCTTTGCCCCCTTCCTCTCCTTTTCTCTCTCCTTTTCTCGTTTCCCCCCCTCTTCCTCAGAAGTTGGAACCTTTTTCCCCCTCCTCTTCTCTTTCTCTCTTTCTATCGCTCTGCCCCCCTCTTCCTCGGGTTTCCCTTTTCCCTCCTCTCTCTCTCTCTCTCTCTCTCTCTAATCTTTCTCTCTGTGTGTCTGTTTTTGCCTCCTCTCCCTCAGGCTTCTGACAAGTTGGAGCCTTTTCCCCCTCCTCTTCTCTCTCTCTCTGTTCTTCCCTCCTCTTCCTCGGGCTCCTGACAAGTTGGAGCCTTGTTGTTCTTCCCCTCCTCTTCTTTGCCTCTCTCTGCAGCACTTTCGGACACCCTCTTCCTCGCCTCTTTATTTATGACAGGGTCGCCATAAGCCATTTAAAATAAATAAAGAAGACTTTTCTCTTCTTCTCTTTTCTCTCTCAGCCACTCCGGGGGCACCTCTCTTCCTCCTCGCCTTAATCTTCTCCGTCCTCCCCGCTTTATTTATACGAAGCAAGAAGCCACTGAAGAAGAAGAAGAAGAAGAAAACGATAAAAATAATAACAAGGAGGACTTGGAAGAGGCACTCAAGGACTGGACAACATAAGGGTTGGAGCGCAAGAGAGTCCTCCTCAATTGCCGGCTCTCTCCTCCCGCCTCGCTTTCTCAGTCTTTTCCTCCGCTCTCTTTCTCTCTTGGCCCCTGCCTTTTCTTCCTCAGTGGAAGGGGGCTCTCTTCCTTCTCGGGCTCCTGCTGCTTTCGTCCTCGTCGGAGGCGCTTTCTCCCCCGTCGGCTGGGAAAAGCAGAGATGCTCGGAGGAGGAGGAGGAACAATGCCTTTATAGCGGAATGCCATCCTGCCATGGCCCAGTGCATCCCTCGTCATTTGCAGGCTGCCTCTGTCTTAAAGGGAGCGCTTCGAAACCAAGCCCGCCTTTCCTCCAGATTGGGGCGGGAGAGGAGCACAAAAGCACCCACATAACCCGGTTCGTCCCCGCTTTAACTCTTTGTGGCTCAAGGCTATGGAATTCTGGGAGTTGGAGTTTGTTGTGGGGCCCGGAGCGGAGCTCCGCTCCGCTCCGGGCCCCACAACAAACTCCAACTCCCAGAATTCCATAGCCTTGAGCCACAAAGAGTTAAAGCGGGGACGAACCGGGTTATGCCTCCAGTGTGGATGCGACCTTTATTTCTTTCTTTTCCCCCATCCAGGTGATGCTGCCCAGTGAGCTTCTCTGCTAGGGACTAACTAGAAGATGACACCTCTCTGACAGTCTGCAAAGTCTTGAAGCCGAGCCCTCCCTCCAGTCCACCTGCCTCGGTCCGGGCCTCAGAGGGAGAGAAGAACTGCTGGACCTGATCCCCTTCCTCACTGCCTTTCCCTTCTCCTTTTGTGTTGTGTCTTTTTAGATTGTAAACCCCAGGGCAGGGGACCCTCTAATTCTAATTAAAAGATTGTATGTTCAGCGCTGTGTAAATTTACAGCGCTATATAAATAAAGGTTAATAATAATAATAATGTCTGAGGAGCTTATCCCACACTGAGGCTGATTCCAGCATTAAAGAGAGATTAAAGTGCATTCAAAGCATCCTGCAAATGGAGCCCAAGGCTGAAGCCACTCAAAGGTTGTGAGGGTTTTTTAAAACACAATCAAGAGTTCGGTGACCTGAGGGTGTATCTGTCTAAAACGTCCCCCTGCCTGGGCAGATCCAGGGGTCTGAGAGCAAGGCACCCAGGTAGTGTTTTTTTTCCCCCTGGTATTTTGCAAAGAGGGTGAGGAATAGCTCAGCAGCAGCATAGCAAAAAGGAAGGGTGCCTTGCTATGTGTCCATTAGCTCAGAATGGTGTGTGATGGGGAGAGAGGTAACAGCTGCCCCATCTCTGCAAGCTGAAGCAAAGCCAGTCCCTTCACTTCTCCCTCCCTGCCTTTATCTGTCCCGCTTGGATTCTCATTGTGCGTTTGCCTGTCATTATCCCAAGCCAAATGACACTTAAGTTTGGAAGAGCTGTAATTTCCTCCTATGCCCAAAGGAGAGGGGAGAGGTTAGGAGGAGTTAACCCTTCTCTTTGAAGAACTTAGAGCTACCAGGACTTCTCAGCTAAGCATGCTGTAGTCCAACCAAGGGGGCTACATTTTTGTTATAAACCAAGAAAGTAACATTTATTTATTTTTTAAAAAATATTTTAATTCAACATTAATACTTAAACATACACATAGACAAACATAAACATAAATTCTGCCCTCCCCAATTTTAAAACAAACAAATAATCTACAAGCATAAAAAATTACAATCTTACATCTTAATTAATGTTTTCCTATAATTTATTATCTTTCTAACACAATCAGCATTGATGGCCTTTTGATCATTCCTTTTGCTCAGTATCCATCCACTTTATACCTCACTTTCTATTCCTTCGACCCTTCTAACACTAGCTTATCCATTCTTTCCTTCTTTCCTTCCTTTTTCCCTTATCCTTCTTCTCTTGTCCATCTTCTCTAGGTCTCATTTTCACTCTCTTACCATCTTCCACTTACTCTAACCTTCTTTCAGAAAGTAACTTTTCCAACTACTGTTCCTAACTCCTGCCCTCCTCTTTTGTACAGACGGTTACATGTGA
The DNA here is from genome assembly GCA_034509955.1 of Urosaurus nigricauda. Classification (NCBI taxonomy): domain Eukaryota; kingdom Metazoa; phylum Chordata; class Lepidosauria; order Squamata; family Phrynosomatidae; genus Urosaurus; species Urosaurus nigricauda. Next base: position 67,813,296 of record JAOEGL010000003.1, read on the forward strand.
TGTCTGGATTTCAGTTAACCGCTCATTTCATTGTTTCACCCATACTTAATCTCATCAGTAGTCTCAAAGGAAGAAACCCAGACTATTCTCCTGAACAGAAAATAAAGAAATATGTGTGAGAAATGAAAGGAATCCTACCACAATTCCTGCTGATGTTCCTGAAGATAAAGTCAAGTGAAGCTTCCCAGCAGGTGGGTTTTGCCAGAACTAGGGGAAAGTCCTTTCTATGGCGTAAAATTCAAAGACATAGTTGTGTTAGGTCCAAAACACACTGCAGGAATAATCCATACTGGCTATGGTATATATCTTTTGCTTATATGTCTGGATCTCTGCACTTTCAGGTGCAGTGCAAATAGTGGAATTTTACCACCTGTGCCAAGCAGAATTCTGTTGGGAAAAGGCAATGGCACATAACATGCAAGTATACTTAGGTTTAACCATTTTCAGTCTATTCTATTTTCCCTTTCAGTACACCATCTATAGTAAGTTTACAGTGTGTTGGCACTTACCGTTTTTTGATGCATATAAATAATAAATGTGACAAGGTTTTCTGCTATTTGGCCAAGCCATTGGGGAATATGCCAAATGTTATATCTTTATTTAGATCCAATCGAATAGTTGCAGTTCAATAAAGTTCCTTCTTTAAAAAAATAGTTTATTATGTAAATTTAGGATGGGTACTCTGTATCAAATGGATGCAAGCTCCAGGAAAAGAGATTTCACCTCAATGTTAGGAAGAACTTAGGATTTAGGATGGGTACTCTGTATCAAGTGGATGCAAGCTCCAGGAAACCTAAGGCTGCTGTAGAACAATACTATCCCAGTGCAGTTTACAAGCTGAGAGCAAAAACCCAGTAGAGGGGTGCAAGGAAAGCAAATTAGTTTTACGTGCAGTGGAGGAAAGCTCCAGTGCCACAGGTCCTGAGGACTCTTTCTGGACCACTTCTCTCTTGCCAAGGGACACAATGTGCTTGGATCACTTGGTATTATGAAAAACATCACATGCTTCTTTCTCACAGGGAACTCTGAATACATCGAGTAAATTCTCCCTTCTTCGTTTCAAATTGCCCGTGTGTGGGTTCTGTGGGTGGTCAAGAGCAGCACACTTTGCCTTACTTTAGATGTTAATTGTAAAACCTGACTTAGAACCAGATGAATAAGACCAATACTTTCTCACTGCTCCTCCTTTCTTCACATGCTTTGATTATCTTCCTTCCTTCTTGATTTATGGCAGATACTTAAACTAGTTACTAGCCCATTATGGCTTGAACTTGCCCTGCAAACTCTCGTTTACAGGAAAACCTTCTTTCCAGGTTTGCAGGGCAAATACAAATCTTGATGAAATCACAAAAAGTAGTTTGCCCACTAATAAAGAAGTGATTATGAAGGTTATGTTCAACTTTACTTTTCTAGAGGGACTTTCTTCCAGCCACCAATAGATCAATCAGTCAATCAATAAATTAATCAATCAGATGTTTAATCTGCATATATATGCATGAGTTACCTGTCATGCCTTACACAAGAAGCTCTGGGATTGTAATTATTTTGGGGACTGTAGGTTACCAGTGTGGTGTAGTGATTTGAGTGTTGGAATGTGACTATGGAGACAAAAATTTTAATCTTCACTCTGCTATGGAACCAGTATGTAAAGAAATCTTGTAGCACCTTTGAGACTAACTGAAATAAAGAAGCTGGCAGCATGAGCTTTCATAGACTTCAGTCTGCTTCCTCAAATGCATATACTGCTATGGAAGTCCATTAGGTTGTTTTGGGCAAGTTACTTTCTCTCAGCCTCAGAGGAAGGCAAAGGCAAACCTTTCTGAACAAATCTTGCCAAGAAAACCCAGTGATAGGTTCACCTTTGTGTTGTCAGAAACATCTTGATGGTACACAACAAGAAGAAGCTTACTGGTATCTTTAAAGAATCTGCTTCTACAGACTGCTAGGAAAACAAGAGCTGACATAATACATCATTACAATCACAAGCCTTCTAGGAGAAACCACAGGTAAACATGTATAAAATAGCCTCTTGGAGTGTTGTCCTCTTTACCCTCTTTATTCTTAGTAGTACTTCCTGGAGTTCTGTCTTGGAAATCACAGAGCTGATGTTTTGCAATTCAATGGTACAAAGTTTCTAAATCTTTAGCCATTTTAGGATTGCCTGAGCAATTACATTTGGGGGTCAAACAGTGCCTTAATTGAATGACATATACTTTGGAAAGCCAGCAGCTGTGGTTTTAACTAAACTAACAGACTGTTTAGAATAATAAAAAATAGAATAGCATAAAGAGGAATCAATATAAACAATATGAATGACTTGTCTTGTTTGGTCGTTGTGGAAAAGTTCTGTTTAATTAAAAAGTTTGTATATTATACTATGACTTTTGATTGACGATGATAAAGATTGCATGTATTTATTCCTGCCACAGACATATTTGTATCATTCTTGACTGGTAAACGTGTTAAAACAAAAACAACAACTTGCACTTGATGTCCCCAACCCCCTCTAAACCACCAATTTAAGCATGCTGAAACTAGAGAAAATCCAAATAGCAAAGGAATAATTATACTTAAATAGATAAAATTGCTAAATACTTGTTAGAAGAAGAAGAAAACACTAGGAAGGATCTCTTCTGACAACATTTGCTGGTGAGGAAATATTTTTGAAATGGTTATCATGAAAGAATATACCTCAAATATTGAGAATCATATTTGAGATTTCTGCATAGAATTTCATTGTGGAAATAAGGTTTCCTTTGCATATTCTTCCTACTGAAATAATAGTAGAGGGTCCATGTCATGGGTGGCAGGTGGATGTGTGAGCACCTATCCATGACCACATCAGCCTGGGAATTGACCCCAGTGGAAACTATGGACAGGATACCTCAGATACCCCATGGTTTCTGGCCCCTCTGCTTAATCCCTTAAAGAATCATAAGAGTTGGAAGAGAACACAAGGGCCATCCAGTCCAACTCCCTGCCATGCAGGAAATCATAATCAAAGCATCCCTGACAGATGGCCATCCAGCCTCTGTTTAAAGACCTCCAATGCAGGAGATTATGCCACTCTCTGAGGGAGTGTGTCCCACTGTTGAACAGCTCTTACTGCCAGGAAGTTCTTCCTAACACTGAGGTGAAATCTCTTTTCCTGGAGCTTGCATCCATTGTTCTGTGTTCTAGTCTCTTGAGCAGCAGAAAACAAGCTTGATCCATCCTCAATATGACACCTCTTCAGATCCTTAAACAGCCATCTTCAAATCCTTAAACAGCCATCTCTTCTCCTGATACTCCACATACCCAGCTTCCTAAGTCTTTCCTCATATGGCATGTTTTCCAGACCGTTCACCATTTTGCTGGCCCTCTTCTGGATACATTCCAACTTGTCAACATCCTTTTTGAATGGTGGAGCTCAGGAATGGACACAGTATTCTAGGTGAGGCCTTATGAAAGCAGATTAGAGTGGCACTATTACTTTCCTTGATGGAGACACTATATTTCTATTGATGCAGCCTAAAACTGCATTGGCTTTTTTAACTGCCACATCATACTGTTGACTCACGTTCAATTTTTGATCTACTAGGACTCCTAGATCTCTTTAACATGTATTCTCATAAAATTATTCTGGCTCAGCCACCTCATCCTCCAAGCCTGGCTGGACATGACATACAGTTGCACACATATATACTGAATACAAATGTTCAGTATATATATTTGTTATTTTATTTATCAGTTATTTATTTGTTTTTTTATTTATTTATTATTTATATCTTCCTGTTTCCCCCATAGTTGGGATGCAAGGCAGCTTCCAACATAATTAACAAAATAACCAAGAGTGAAAACACAATATATAATGCATACTGAAATGAAAATTAAACTGATCACTTAACACACAAGTTAAAACAATTTAATATTTCTCAATAATAAGAAATGAAGTATTTAAAGTTTAGCTCATCCATTTAAAACCTCTGTCTGTATTAGTCATTCAGCTGCTGAAGACCTCCCTGAACAGGCAACTTTACATCTGGCAATGGAAGGGCAGCCAGAGAGGAGGACAGTCTAGCCTTCCTTGGAAGAAAGTTCCAAACCTTGGGAGTTTGCATCAAGAGAGTTATCTGTTGTATCCTCACTAAATATGCCCCTGAAAGTGAAAGAACTGAGAAAAAAGTATCCTGCAAATCTGAAATCCTGGGTAGGGTGAATGGGAGAATAATGTCTTCCAAAAGGCTGGACCCACGTTGTAACATATCACCATGAATTGCTTTTGCTTCTTTTAAAAACAGGTTTTATTTTCTCCCCCTGTGGAACACTGCAGCTTTAAAATGCAAGGTTTTGCTTTTCTTTATGATCAGTGATATCTTCCTGAAGGACAGCAGCGTGGGAAGTCAAGGAAACGCCTTTGGCTTAGGCCCTGTGTTTTTGTAAGTGGTTTGTGTATGTGTGTGTGTGTGCACAAGTAACATATTGTATGTCCAACTGGTTCAGCAGGCTGAAAATCTACATCAGCTTCACACATCCCGTAAGGGCTAAGGCAAGTAGCCATATGGGGTTCAGTATTAATGCTGGGTCAGGCACAAAGTAATTGGTTTTTTGTTGGATTACATGGGAAGCAGCATTCTGGGAAATGGAGGTGGGGGGTACAAAAATATTGGTAGTTGAAAATCCGAACCCTCTGTGCATCTCTGGATTTCCTCAGATGTCAATGACAGAAGGAAATAATTTAATGCTGTGAACACCCACAATATGATCTGCTTTAATTGATACTCTCTGCAAACGAAGATAGTAATAAAAAAGCCTCAATATATATCTTACTTCCAGTAAGTATACATACTTTATAGAGGTCTCATGTCTCACACTTTTTTTTTCTTTTTTGCCTGAATACTACTGCTGAACTCACATAAATCACTATACAAAATGAATGGGTAATTTTTGACCACTGAACCTAATATGAAATGTGTTTAAAACACATGTTGGGTGGAGGCATCTGTCTACAGGAAGTATCAGATGCTTATAGCCCCTTACCCTTTCTTTTATAAACCACAGTAAGAATATCGAGGGAAGAATAAAATGTTAAATGTTGCTTTTTAAGAAGGAAAGAGGGACCCTTTTCTCTTAAAAAGAGAGAACTTGTTTTAAATATACATTTTAAAATAAAAATACATTTTGAAACAATATCTATGTAATGATGTCTTTTCCAACTGTTGCCTCATGAATTGCAGAAGCTGAAATCTTTACACTATTTTGCTGTAAGAGAAACATATGTTTAATTTTTCTTCTGCCACCTAACAGACATTGCTACGCAACTATAGCAAGATAAAGATACATATAACTGTTTCAAATGTGCCCTTTTTTCTACTATTCCTTTCAAAAAGCTTTCAAAGTTCTGTGAGTAATATCTTTCTTGGTCATTAGGTGTGTCCACACTGCAGAACTATAGACATTTGATATCATTTTAACTATCATGGCTTCATCCTACAGAATCCTGGGATTTGTAATTCCGAGAAGTTTTTAGAATTCTTTATGATAATTCTAAAAAATTCCTGGAATTACAAATCCCAAGATTCTATAGGATGGAGTTGTGCAGTTCAAGGGGTATCAAACTACTATAATTCTGCAGTATGGATGTGTCCACTGTCAAGCCAACCAGTGATACAAGTGTTAACCTTTCAAGTGGAATAACTAAGCCTTGTTCAGCTAATAAATTAATGTTGATTGAACCTGTGGGGTTTATCTGATTTATATATTTGTTGCAATTATATTTCTTCAGATAGCTCGGCATGGCATACATGGTTCTCCTCCCCTCCATATTATCCTCAAATCAAACCTATGAGGTGGCTCTGATTGAGAAACAAGGACTAGCACAAGGTCAATCAGGTCTTGAATCTGGATCTTCCGAATCTCATTCCCCATAGTACTCTAATCATTGAACCACTTGGGCCCTCCATAATGCATACCATTCAACACAAACACTACATCTTTGTGAACATATGGCACTGCCTTATGCCATTCATTCAGCCTTATATAAAGTGGCTGTAGCAGCTTTTTCGGGGTTTCTCCAGTCCCACCAGGAGATGCAGGATACTGAACCTTGGAATTCCTGCACATAGTGTGGTCAGTCAACATGACCGATGCTCAGGAATGAAGAGGGTTATAGCTCAATAATATGTGGAGGGTCATAGGTTCTCCACTTCAGGTCTTACACTACTGGAAGCCTTAAGAAAGAAAATTGCCCATTTGTGAGGAGTGAGGCTATGCTAATGGAATTTGTAGGCATGTAGTCTTTGTTCAGAGGTTAGGATGTATGCAAATGGCAAGGGACAGCAGATATGATTCTGTTAGGAATAAAAAGAAATTTCATGTTAACCATGTTGTTTTACAGATTTTTCCAATTTGTGGTCCATGAGCTTATTAATGAAAGAATAGATGCTGTCACAGGGGTGGGAGTTTATCAAACGACGGATATTGGAAGTATAATCTAATGGCAATCCGAACGCAATCATGGGGTTTCACATTATTGCATATTAAAGTATCTCACACAATTTTGGACAAAAGGGAAGTCATTCTGAATGCATTCTGAACACAATTGGAATTCACATAAATTCGCTAAACTAGCGAATTCATGTGAATTTAAATTGGCTCCAATTGGCTCCATTCGAAATAAAGAGAAATTCTTCCTGTCTGATAAACTCCATATGGACTTTAGATGCTGTTGAACTGCACTTCTTAGTATCCTTTTCAAGTATAATTAATGGTGGGGAATGCTGGGAGCTGCAATAAGGACTATACAATTACCACTCCTGTGTTAACAGGCAGAAACCCTGAATATGAGAATCTTATTTTTTTTTCTCCAAAATATATGCAAATAAATGTGCGTGACTAAACATATATGTATCTGGGAAATGAATATAAGCATGGTTTAATTAATGGCTAAAATATATTAAAAGGATTAAAAACTGTACGTTAAAAAAATTGCATAACAAAACATGAATTCCCCTGCTTGCATGCCTTATCTCCATGAAGAAACGTGTTGTGAAGACACTGCATATAGAGAAGAAAGTTGGAGAGTCTTTGCAAGTTGCAGCAAGGAATGAATTAAGACATGCACAGTGTAGAAATCACTGCTCTGTTACCGGAGTTGAGGATTGGCAGCCCTTTCCTATTGCTTGGAGCTTAGCCTGCCAAAACAGAAGAATTTGCACCTTTGACTCCCTTCTGGAGACGTCCGATGGAGACTTAGGACCTGATTCTGAGATTTGGTAATTCTGTCTGGGTCTCATTTCAGAACAAGAGAAAAGCAACAGAGCAAAATGTATGAAGCTGCTGAGTTATACTGAGTATGACTATTAATGATGTAAACCAGTATTATGAGTCACAATTACAGGTAGAGGACATTTGCAGACCTGCTTCTTGAAATCCAATTAACCTGAGATGCCAAAGATTCAATGGAGGAGCTTTTGCCTGCAAATTATTTACTTTGCCAATGGGAAATATTCCCTCAAAAATTGCAATTATGTAAGTGTTAATGGTTCTAACAATTAATGCTAGAAATATATATATATATAAGAACATTTTTTGTAAAAAAGAATTATTAGCCCCCTCATAATTCTATAGTCTGCGAGACACTGGCCATGTTAGAGCTTGTAAAAACAAAGCCAGCCCAGAGTTCTGCTTCAGTGTCTCATCACAGCTGCAATACTCATCTCTGAAAAATATTCCTATCCAAGGCAGGCATTATCATAGAAGCTAGCCAATTTCCGCTGCTTAAAGTTTGCTTTGTCCCTAATATTGCCTAAAATAACAATACAAGAAGGAAGGGCTAGTCAATCTCTTTATTTAAACATGCCAAGCAGTTGTAATCCAAGCAAAGTTTGGGACTTTGATACAGCTACAAAACATGGCCTGCAAGGATGTTTTAAATACATACCTTACAGGAGTCAGAAGAGTGATATAACTTGAGATTCTCACTAGTTTCCCTTCAGATCAGGTGTTGCACTGTGCATAATATTCCACTCTGTGCCTCTGTTTTAATGGCCGGAGCAGAGGAAATGTTGTGTATTCATGCATTTCTTTCAGTTCATTTCCTCCACTGTTCTGGGCAGCTCATTTTCTCATCTAACCTGAAAGCCCTGTCTTAAAAACAGAAAAAGAAATTGTATACTGCTGTTCCTGATAAATTATAATTGAAAAGTAACATAAGACAATGGAAGCAGTTACCCTCAAAGGACATTACTGTGTAAGACATTTAAGACAGACTAAGGAACCTTAAATTGTTTTGCAGCTTCCTGCAAGGAGATAGCAATTCTGTTCAGCCATCCCAGGGACTAAATGTATGGTGAATCAGTTTTCACCTCCTTACAGCCTTAAAAGATCAATTTCACTAGCCTAGGTGACCTAGAAATGCTGAAACTTCTATAGACTATGATACTATATTGAACAACAGATTAATATACTTCTCAATATCGCTGTCTAAATTACAGCGAACAATACAAAAGCTTGTTGTCTCTAAGCAGACAAGGCAATAAGTGGTTCATTTATCAGTAAGTGACAAATCAGTTTGTCAGTTAATGTAGTGCTTCCTGCATCAAGTTGAACTGAAATTATTTGCACTTGTAGATTTGCAGTTGTAGCTTTGCAGCAAGTAATAATCTGTGGCATTATAAATTTGGATATGGGCTAACTAGAGCTTGGAAAAAATATGAATTTATTGAAGATTACAAGTCTCAGAATCCACCACTACCCATTACTTTCTGACATATCATATATTCTCCATCATTTCACAGCTGAAAACTGGGCCAAGCAATATCAGAGTGTGGTCAAGGTGGCAAAAGTTATTCACAAAGAAGAACACACAAGTTACGCTGCAGCAGTTTGCTTTTGCTGAGCCTACTGGGAAGACCAAGCTTCTGTCTCTTCCTTTTGACTCCCCCTGTTGAATAAGTTGAGATCAAACTACTCTTGCACTTTGAATTTAGTTTGCACCATCGATGTACATTGAGGACAAAGGAGGAAAGTAGGATGAGGAAAGAGAAACTTGTACATTAAAAGCATCTGAAAAAGTGGAATGGCAGATTATACTATCCCTGCCAAATTGGTACAGTTGGAGGATATGATAGCATCTTCATACAGAAGAGGGAAATAAAGCCCTTTTGGTCTTGCTGTGTTGAACCATTGGAAGTCAGAAACCTTGAAGGGAGAACCAATGGCAAATAATGTAGAGATTTATGCATACTTCTCAGTCTACTTTCTGCCTATCTTTTCTCTAGAGTCTAAAAGTTAGAGTGGGAAATGGGAGAACTAACCATGAATTTGCTCTCTTGTGGCAGCTATTAAACAGTTTAAAAAATTGTAAACTGTAAAAAAATAAAAATATATAAACTGAATTCACCATCACCATGTTTTACATATATTTCCTGCACTGCATTTCCTGAAATAGACAGTAGACAATAGAATGGAGAAAAATTTGTCTAAAGAAAAAAAAAACTTTGTCTAATCTTTTCATATTTCTGTTTCCTGGAGGCAATTCTTGCATTTGTGGCCATTGACTACACTGAAGTATTCCACTGTTTTTTTAAAAGCTAAAGTTCTCATTGTGGTGAACCCTCTCAGACACACATGGTCCACCCACAACCTATTCTCAACTGTGGCTGCCCTATGGGAATTTTAATCCCACCGCTGCCACCCAAATTATGTGAAGGACTCCTGCCAACCTTCACCCTAGCACTGCTCTTAAAGATGGCACAGCATCTTTGTGTTTCTAATATTAGGTAGCGCAGTTTGATATCCAAACAGAGTCCAAGCTGTATTTCAAAACACTAACAAAAGTTTATTTGTAAAATATAAAAAGTAAACTAATAATTAGACTTAAATTTGTTATATTGACTTATTATCTAGTTACAAGAAGTTCTTTCAAAATCTTAATATTACTTCAGCCACACAGGCAATATTAACTCAGGTACATGGACCAAAATTCTGTTTTAATAACTGGCTTGCTCTGAGCCTCTCCCTACTAGACTCCCCAAGCCTACACAGTTCCTCTTTCAACTCTCAAGACCCTTTCATGGTCTCCGAACAAAACTGAAATGTTCCCATAGGAACTCTAAGATCACACCCTCCCTTCGATGTAACACTTTCCCCCCAAAACTAACACCACTTTAACTCTCTGCAAGGCCCTTTTATAGCCCTGCCCAGCTGGCTTCCCATTGGTTGGTCACATGCTGCTCTGTGATTGGCTGATAGATCAGCCTTTTCACTACACTCATATTTTCCAAAATTGTTTGTTATCTTCAAACTAATATGATAAACAAAATGTATTCCATGTTCCCATCATAGCAGGATAGACAATTGTTGTTTTCTCTCAACAGAAAACTCTGCCTGTGTAAGAAAGCCCTTGGAGAGAGTTTTTCTATAGTGATGCAAAATCCTCTCAATCTTGATTCTATTGCATTTCTCAAAATTCCATTTCCATTTTTTTTCCTGTCTTTCTTTCATACCAAGTTGTGAGATTCTATTTTTTTCCTTCCAGGATTTAATGTGCCTTTACACCATTATCTGTTGTTGTTGTTGTTGTTGTTGTTGTTGTTGTGTGCCTTCAGGTCAATTCTGACTTATGATAACCTTGGGATCAACCTATCATTGGATTTTCTTGGAGGTTTCACATTGCCTACCTTCATGGAGACTGTAAAATCCAACAAAATTCTTTTTCTTTCTCTCATTTTCTATGGCTCATAAAATATCTCATCTGTGGCCTGTGTCAAAGAACATTTTTCTTGATAGACAAGAAGATCACAAATCATTTTTCTCATTTTTCTACACACACACACACACACACACACACATACACATACATTAAAAAACTGAATCATTGGGGCATGATTTATTATTGCTACTTTAGATAATATCTTAATCTAATGCTATTAATAACTTAATAATAATTTAGCTTATTGAACATAACAATTCTTTCACTGAACAGTACTTATATTTTAATCATGATGGGAAAAACCAGAAATAGAAGAGAAAAATGATGATGCTTAATTAACATTCTGTATTTTTTGTCTCAGTACATCATTCAAGTGAGAACTATGTATTTCAGGTACTATATATGTAGGAAAATACTGCTCATTGATGCCCTATCTTGACTCTGGTATTCTGTATGTCAATAGCTGCATTTGTTGGCTGTGGAATGTCTCTTTTGACTCAGTCCTATAAGGGTCATTATTATAAAATCAGATAGTATTCAAGATAGGGAAGAATATGGCCTCTTGTTCCATGAAGCAGTATGTTTAGATTTTACATATATTAGAAAGATGGAAATTAATATCTCACTGAAGATGTTCTTGCTCTTGAAATTATTGGAACACTTTATATTTCTCTTAAAATAAGACATATCCAATGTGACAAGAAGATTCCAAAACATAGTGAATTGCCTCTATTGGGTTTGTAAAAGCCATTAAGAATGACTGCCTAATCATAGTGTTACATATGGAAATGCTGTAAGCCTTTGGACTGTGAGTACTTGCTCTGATAAAACCTAATGAGGCCTGTCATTATGTTTTTTGAAATGTGTCTCTCTCACCACAGGTAAAATTGCATTGTATGCAAGCACTCAGTGGAACTATGGCAGTTTCGTTTACTTTAAAAGGCTCAAATATCTTTCATTTTCCAGCCTTGGGTACAGGGGCTTTGCTGGATTGCAGAGCAATAAAGAAAGAAAAAACTATAGACCACAGGATTTCTAAAGTAGTTAGAGTTATAAACATTTACCAAAACTGTGTTTTTAGAAAGAAATTCAAGCTACTGGCACTCTCTCAACCAGTGTTCTTTAGGATCCACCCGACTGAAGGGGAATTCAAAACAGGGGTTTTGAAAATAAATTTCTAGAGCTAGCCACATCTGAGGTATTTCACAAAATGTCACTGTGAAAATAGGGATCAATACTTTTCACACACTCACAAACAAAAGTAGTATTTCAGCATGTCTTCCCCCTCCCCTTTTGGCTAGTTTTAATATTTTAAATGTAATAATTTAAAGTTTAAGGTGTCTTGACAGATTTTTCTAAGTCAGATGCATGATATGTAAAGGTACATGATAGCTACCAGAAAATTAAGAATAATACTTTGTCCCATAAGGAGGGGAAATAGTTCTCTTAGTGCTTCTCAGAGCTAACAAAATGCTTTTGGTGCAGGAGGGGCACAGCTGTGGCTTTCCATATACTTTATGTTTCCACGCAACTCTCTGGGTGTCTGGTCTACTATTGAATTGATCTCACTAGCAGAAGGTTTTTCCACACCTAAAGTTTATCCCAAATTTGCTTCCTTGCTACTTCTACCTACTGGCTCCATTCCTGCTTTTTGGAACAAGTCTCTTCCCTCTTCTATATGAAAGACATTTGGATATTTGAAAATCATTCTCATGTCTACCCTTAATCTTCTCTTCTCCAGGCTAAACACACTCAGCTCTTTCAGCCCATTCCATAACCCTTGGTTTCCAGATCCTTCATGATCCTGATTGGCCTTCTCTGGATGCATTCTGGATGGACTTCTTCTTAAAATATGAGATCACTGAAAAACTAGAGAAATATAGTTAACCTTTTTGCCAGAGAGTTGTACTTTCTTGTTTCCAATGCTGAACTTATTTTCATAAGAGATGACATTCACGGAATGGTGTTTCTACTTCTCTGATGCTCCATCCCAGGTATTTTAGTGTCTGGTGTTTAGGAAGCTGAGATGGTATGATTAGCCACCACCATCTTTTTATATATTTCCCTTCTATGTGCCATTTATGTGAACTTTATTCTATTTATGAATTATATATCACTGATACATCAGCCTGGCTAAGGAAGATTCAATGTAGCCTAAGACCTATCTGGCTGAGAATTCCTGATGCCTTTCAGGAATTTCAGCTGAAAATCCCAAAATGTGGAATAGCAGCAGAATATGAGAGTATAGTTCAGCAATCTCCCAAGAGATCCAAGGATGTCAACAGGATTGCTGTTCTCACTATCCATCTTTCAGCTCTGTGATATGGGAGTACAAGTCAGAGTATTACATGGCTACTCTCTTAGTTTTAGGTCCAGCTACTGAGTGCTAGGTGTGGGAGATACCAGTTTCCATTTTCTCCCCAACTCTCATATTTTCATTATTATCAGCTGACTCAGAAACAGTTCTGGCCAGTTTGCCAACCCTTACCTGCCCAGCCTTTGTGATACTGCATGGACCTACTCTCGTTCTAAGGTGCGACCCTGAAGAATTGGATGCTGCTGACCTGGTAACCCTAGACCCTAATAGTTTATGTTGCTACAGTCTATTTGCTCCTGCTATTCTTCTCTGAATGAACAAGACAAATCCATAAAGCAAAGGCAAACTTGTGTTAATGTTTGCAACACACATTTACCAACTGATACTCAAGAAAGTCATAAACCCCTTTCAAAGAGTTTTGGGAAGTTACTTCACTAGTACAGTTAAAAATCATTAACATGATTCAGGACCGGCCAAGGTTTACTGAAGTCCATCAGCAATATCTTTCTGACACCGAAGGTCTTTTGCCTCACACGCATACATGCATAACCACAAGCACACACACACTGTGGAGTGTGATTGGTTATTGTTCAAATAGCTCATTTTCTTTTGTAGAAAATACATTTTTGCCTTGAAGACAAGCATTTCTAGAAGATTCAAGTTTCTGTTGGAAGCCAAAGCGTGATTGGTGCTTGCACTTAAGTATCATCGTGAGATGACTTGGCCAAACTAAAACTGAGAAGGTAGGTTAAAATTCCTCAAAATATTTTCCATAAGAAATCAGTTTCATAGTAATAGCTGAAAGGTTGTGTCAGATACTTCTTATTAGCACTGCCATTTACCCAGAACTAAACATGTCAGTTCAGAATGTGTGGTTTAATATTTCAAAGACTATAGAAGCTTCTTAGATTTTGTTTCTATAAAAGTCTCACCAGAAATGAATGTCTTACATTCCACTCTTCATTCATGCATTCCTAAGGCTATCTATCATCTATCTATCTATCTATCTATCTATCTATCATCTACTTACCTACTTACCTACCTATCCACCCACCCATTCTGGCTCTATGGGCTGAGTATTCTTTATCTGGAATTTCAAAACCCAAAATACTCCAATACTCAAAATTGTCCACATGGGTGGCTAAAATAGTGACACCTTTGCTTTCTGATGGTTCAATATACATAAAGTTTGTGTCATGCATAAAATTATTTAAAATAGTATATATAAATTACTTTCAGTCTATGTGTATATGATATATATGAAACATCAATTTCATGTTTAGTCTTCAGTCCCATCTCCAAGATATCTCATTATGTATATGCAAATATTCCAAAATAAACAAATAAATAAATCTGGAATCCAAAACAAACAAACAAACAGCTTCATTTATATACCACTTCATACCCTTAAGGAGTGTCTAAGCAGTTTACAACTGTAAGCTATTTGCCCCCCAACAATCTGGGTACTCATTTTAGCGACCTCGGAAGGATGCAAGCCTGAGTCGAGCTTCAGCCCTTATGCTGGTCTTGAACTCGCCACTTTATAGTTTTGAGTGAATGGCTGCAGTACAGGCATTTAACCACTGTGCCACCAGGGCGCAAAACACTTCTGGTCCTATGCATTTGATATAGGAGATTCAAATGTGTAGGTTTTTAAAAAACCCTTAGGGTCTTTTAGAGGTGGGCAAAGTGTGGCCTAGTCAATTTTGGTGTCCCTGAACCACACAAATACACAAATATGTTTCCAACCCTCAACTACTCCAAACTCCTGTGAACACCATGCCTCTCCTGAAAGCATCCAGAAACAGCAATTCACTTTTTCAAAAGGTTCCCCCCACACCCAGCTTAACTTCAAAAAGCCCCTCCCCACCCCATTGTTCAAAGCCAGTAGTGGATTTCTTTCTACACTTCCAGTTTTTGTTCTTCCCTTTTCATTTTTTGTTCAATCACTGCAACCTAGACAGGATTTTGCAGCAGAAATTTGTGCCATAGTTGTCCACCCCTCCTCTGTACTCTTACCTGTCTTGTCTTCAGCTACTGTTGCTTACTTCTTCTCCTTTTCCTTTCCATGACTGTGACCTGTATGCTACCCAGACAGAGAGTAAATCAGCAAGTAGGCAGTGGAATCTATTGGTCCTTCTTCCCACTATCGCTGTTGTCTGATCTAGTGTGAGAAGTGCATGAAGACATGTTTGTGATTAGACATGGAAATAATATTTAAAAATAGTTTAAAAATAAAAATAAAATAATAAATAATAATAAAAAAGTTTAGCCAAAACCACATTTCTCTTGTATGTGTAAACCCTGGACTGATAGGAATCCTGAACGGAAGGGAATCTTCCCAGTTCAAAATTTATTCTGTGGGAAATTTGCACACAGGAGAATAGTCAAAAGAAGGATCATGTATAGGGAGTTCTTTTCAGGGGGAGCCCTGCTGGAATGTGAAGCATACTCTTACTTTTCGCACATGGTACATGGTGAGTTTTTCCTGTGCTGATACTGGCAAGAATGGTACAAGAAGGTTCACAGATCACATCACTGGTAATCTACTCCCAGTCTTGTTCCAAATGTCACAATGGGTACAAGTGCATGCATCCACCATCTAACTCCCCAGTCCTTTCACTTTTGGGTATCTGATGCACAAAAGTGCACAAGCACAACACACCTGTGCATACCCTCATGTTTCAGCTAGAGAGTTCTGGTATCAGTTGAGATTGTGTAGGCCAGTCTCTAAAACCATCCTAAATACGAAAATCAAATGTTTTCTTCCTGTGTTTACAGTGTCCTGTGATTTGTGTTCCTGCCTGGAGACCCAGAGAAGTACAATCATCCCCTGAGACTTTAGCCAGAGCCCTGAGCCCTGGCAAGCCCTACATTGAGTCTTGACATTTCTAAATGTATTTAGCTACAGATGATGAGCAGTGCCTCTGAACTGTCATTAAAATGAGAAATATTTCTCACAAAAATAGTTGACTGAGGGTCAAATTACACATGGAGGGAGAACCCATGTGATAATTAAGCCTTCCTTGAACCGTGATTCTTTAGCGTACATGGAAAAGCACTTGATCAGGAAGCAAGACTTTAGCTCAAGGAAAACAGTTCTATGGGGAAAAGGATGGAAGGAATGTTCACAAATATTGACATCGCTGAGAAAAAGGGGGATTCCTGAGGTTTGGGTAAACATCATCTTGAAGGAAAATCTTGAAGATTGTTATTGTTGTTAAAGATTTCTTCTGCATAAAATTTAACATGTGCTTTTAAAACAAATAATCAAGCCCCAAACCCAGAAGAAACCTTCAAAACCCACAAGATTTTCTGCAGAAAAAAAATTAACAGGAGGTTTTCTACCTGTGCAGAAAACCCAATTATTCTGGTCAAAATCTTTTCTTTCTTTCTTTCTTTCTTCTTTCTTTCTTTTTTAGGTTACAGTTTCCAGAATCCCCCAACCAGTGTGTTGACTGGCCATACTGACTTGTTGAATTTAGAGTTGTAAAAAAAAAGTAAAATATCAAAGCTCTGACCATACTATGTAACACAACACATCCATGGCAATGCAACTGCTCTGTAATATCAATTGATTTGAGGCTTGGGATTGGGTGGAAAAAACATTCAAGTAATATTTGCAATGAAAAAAATGAGGATTGAGAATAATAATACATTCTTAAGTATTGGGTTTCACCAACTTGGATGTGGAAATTTTTTAAAACCTAAATTAACAACACAATCTTCTGCCTGTCTACTCAGAATTGCATTCTGTTAACTTCAAAGGTGCTCACTTCTGAGTAAACATATATAGCATTGTGTAATTTAAAATGTGCATTTAACAGTAACAAAAAATTATTTAAATATCTGACTTTATTAAAGTTTTTTACAGTCATCCCTCCATATCCATGGATTTTTTTTACCCACAGATTCAAGCATCCACAGTTTGGAAATATTTTTAAAATACATAAATTCTAAAAAAGCAAACATTAATTTGGTCATTTTCTATAAGGAACACAATTTTACTGTGCCACTATATTTAATGGAACTTGAGCATTCACAGATTTTGGTATCCACAGGGGGCCCTGGAAACAAACTCCAGCAGATATGATACAGTTTAACGTTATTTGTTAAACAGGTAGATAATTATGAATAGAGAAAAACTATGAAAAGTATTGTAGCACCTAAACAGCAAAGAGATGTACTGTGACATAAGATTTCATGGGTTAACTTCACTTTATTGCACCTGTGGACTATAGTTCACAAATTTTTATGGCATAATGCATTTGTGTCAGGATCTGATCAGTTAACATTCTGCCATGAAATATTATTGCTGACTTTCCCTTACAAATTTATGCTAGGTCTTTATTATTGGATATGGTGTCATTACTGGGATTAAGAATATTGTTAATTTTTATTATGGCTATACTGGAGTAGTGTTGCAGTGATATAAATGTAATATAATACAGGGACATGTATTAGTGTATGATGGGATATGTTGTATTTGTAGATGTCAGGGAAAGAAAATAATACCTAGTTGGAGAATGAGCAGATGTGTGTGGCAGTTGTAGCACTCCATAGTAGTATAGTCAGTCTCAAGGGAAGGAATGGCAGGGGGCTGAGAAAAGGAGATGTGAGCAGGCAAGAGCAGATGAGTGAATGTTTTGAGGAATGGGCAAATGAAAGAAAGGCCTGCAAAACCTTTCAGGTGTGCATTGTTTTCTATATACTTGTAATGGGGAAATATGGTAGTTCTGTCTGCAAAAGTCAAGCTATTAACTTTTATTTTGGTTGCTTTGCTAAAAGCTTGGCTGTCATCTCAGAGATAATTTATTTGCTGACCTGAAGGGCCTGGACCTTACAATTTGCTAAAATACAGTAGTAGTTTTTATTGCTTCACATTTAACACAGGTCCCATCTGTAAGTATACACAGGAATCCTATCCAGATTATATGTGTTACAGAATAATTTAACATGCATTGATTTTTATTCCTTTTTGCGTTTGTATCACAAATATCAAAATAAGAAAACACCTAAAATGGCCGAGTCTAGATTTTGAATAAAAAGCTGCCTTGTTTAAAGCTGAGTATTTCATTCTGTCCACTACAGAACAGCATCACTGGATAGTGCAAGAAGCAAGTGACACCATTAAATTATATGTGAAATGAGACCATCATGCATGCTTTTCTCTAAGGAAAATATTTGAAAATATAAATCCTCCTGCATAAGCTGATCTCATGCTTTCAAGTACTTAATCCTTGGAATGAACTTATTGAGGTGCACCCAGTTCTCATAATCAAATTGGATGAGATTTGGATTGGATGAGAAACAGGTTGCTACTCCCATTAATGTAATATATGTTCCATAAACTCCCACCATAGTTTATTATCCTACAGAGGAAGTTAAAGCATGAAAAGATTTAGGTGGAGAAGTTTCTCAGTGTTGAAAGCTGAGTTACATTCCAGTCCTTAAGCATCTCAACCCATGTGAGCCTTTCTGAAATGGATGAAGCTGGCACTAATATGACTTTGGATGCTTACCATAACACATTCTTGGCAGGACAAGACATTCACAATACTCTCTGCTTTTCAGAGAGCATCACTATTAGCCAAATGTTGCTAGTTAATATCTCTAGAGTCCCCAAGGGTGGAATTATGCTGCTTAGATGAGGTAGAACTCCTCTAATTCATAGAATACAAGAGATGAAAAATCTCCATTTCATTACATACATATTTGCTCTGCGAGATAACAGGTGAAATGATTTTCAGTGTGATCCATATAAGATCCTCTCTGCAGTTCTCTTTCAAGAATTTACTTTTCAAAGGGACTGTCATAAATTGGAGATTATTTTCAATGAATCCCAGGATATCTTCTCAAAGAGCCATCTGTGTCTTCCATGCTAGTAGGGTGATGGATCCACTCTGGGTTTTACTCTGAACTTCAGCAACTATCCAAGGTGCCAGGTCTATTTTATTTATATAACTCAGCATCTTAGATAGGTTTAAAGTCTCTTGAAATCTGGATGAAAATACTGAGCAGACTCACTGCTCCACTATCATGGAGGACATGACCTATCACTGCGAAGCCACCCAATCGGAAAATTTGGCACTGTTCTGTCCTAAACAGGGACAGAAAGGAAATTTCTGCATGTGTGTTTTCTCCCCACTGGGCAAAAGTCCAAAGGGTATTATTATTATTATTGGCAGCCTTTTTTTTCCTTTCTGGAATTCAGGGGTGGTGGTGGCAAATAATTTATTTTCTGCAAAAATAAATAAAGAAAAGGTTTAGGGAAAACCATTTATTTATTTATTATATCCTACCCTCTATTTTGCAACAGTTTTTTTCTTGCAGAAATGAAATAAACAAAGGCTGATATTGTGAAGTCGAAGGCGTCACAGCAGGCATCCATAGTTTTTTGTGGGTTTTTTATGCTATGTGGATGTGTTCTGGAAAAGTTTATTAATGACATTTCACCTACATGTGTGGTTGGCATCTTGAGAGAAAGACTGACATCATGGCTCATAGAATTGAACTGTAATATTGTAATATTGCAAGTGTGTGGGTTTAAAAAAAAATCCCAAACAATTTGCTTCTATTTTATGCTGAACATCAATTCTTTGATAAACTGAATTTCCTAAAGCTTTAAATGTACAATGGGGAAAGTTGAATGTTAACTCAAAATGGAGGAAACTGTCCTTTGGTTTTCACCTGTTCATCTTGGCATGCATTGCCAGAAATGTAAGACATCTGACACAGTTTCAAAGGAATGTTTTCCTTTTCAAAGAAATAAAGACTTTATTTTCAGACTTTTCAAATCCCTATCTAAAAAGAGACATTTACTCAATGGCCTGAGGTCTGAGATGTCTGTGTTTGAAATAGTTTAGTTAACACATGTGTTATTCCTTTTATATGTCTTTGTTAGACTGTTGTTTAATTTCCATTATGAACTTAGACTTCCCTCTGCCAACTGTTGCATATCACTACTTCCAAGTGAAGGTGATGGAAATTATGCAACTGTTCTCTCAATAATTTGGATCATGTTTCAGATGTAGGCTTTCAGGATTGATCCTACATGCTATTTAGTCCTCCTGGCCATGGTGAGGGAATGGAAGAAATTGATCACTGCTTCAGCAACTGCCAGAAGACCTTTAAGGGTCCATGTGTGTTTCGTTCTAGTGAACAGATTCTATGATTGCAGGAGAGCTCATTTAGCTAAACTTAGGCTTGCTTCTCCATGGCCAGGACTAGATTAAAACATTCTGCTGCTTGAGGCAAAGGCAAGATGGTACTCCCCACCCATTTATTTCTATGGATGAAAGACAATTTGACTGCACATGAATGGCAACTGGCAATGATGGCTTCACAACACCTGAGGCAGTAGGCTAGTTTGAGGCCAAGTCAGAATTAGTTGCATACACAGCTCTCTTCCAAGAGAAGGGAATAGCTAAGGAGAACAAGAGGAACAGCTGGAAGAGGCCTGCTGCTATCCCCTTTATATAGCTGGCACTTCGTATCCATGGATTCAAACATCCATGGCCTGAAAATTAAAAAAAAATCTAAAAATCAAACCTTGATTTTACCATTTTATATATGGTACACCATTTTACTATGACATTATGATTAATGAGACTTGATCATTCACATATTTTGGTATCCACAGGAGGTCTGGGAATCAAATCCCAGTGGATACTAAGAAACACTGTAAAGGCCTTTCTCACATGTTACTCACCTCTATCACCTGAGCCTATAGAAGTGAGAGCAGGAAAAGCAGGCAGCAGCCATGCTTGTAACAGACCCACTGCAGCATTTGATATGTAATTTGAGGCTATTTTGCTTTCTATCAAACACACAGGGGAAGGCCTGTTATGAGCATGGATGTTGCATGTGCTTCCTTATTCTCAATGGATGGAAAAACAAATTCAGGATTACAGACTATTATCAGCATCAAAAGATAAAAACTTATGTGACGTAGTTGGGCCCTGGGCCCCCTTCTGCATTGCTTGCATAACCTCCAACTACTCCAATTTGTCAGGGACAGTCTCATTAATCCTTTGCTGTCCCACTTTTTCAGCAGCTTTTAAAATATCCCAGTTTCTCTCTGCTCCTTCTACTTTCCCCCTCCATCCTAAGCTTACTTCAACTTCTTCAAACTGAGTTCCAAATGCAATCACCTTTTTGCTGGCCCAAAAAGAAACAGAAAATGGCTGCTCCTTTTTGCGCAAGCAAAAAGCTGGCTTTTCCTGCCCCACCATGGATTTACTACACCCATGTGGCATGTGACGTGTAAACGCTGTGCTGCTCGAGAGCCCAAAAGCTGGCCCACATCTGGGCAGCCAGCTTCCAGGCATCTTAGGGGTGTGCATCATCTGTGTGCCATGCTCCCAACCAGCTGGAACCTGGCTTTGTTGGTCAGTCTGTTTTGCTCCTACAGCAAGTAGCCTCAATCAAAAGCCAACTGCTCCTACTTTCTGTGTTCCTCTTCATTAATAACTTTTGCCAGTCTGACCACACTCTGATGTTGCTTGGTCCCAGGTGTTTCAGTTTTAACTTTTGAAAGGTTGGAGATTACATATCAGGCCCTGGTAATTTTTACCAGCTTTACCCACATCAGACATGGCTGTGATCCTGGAACTGGAAGGCTGAGGGACATCAGAGTGGGAGGGTTTCAGCTTATACTCTGATACTGACCACAAACAAAAAAGAAATTAAAAGGACATGTGCCACATAAACAAGAAACAGAACCCTTCTCATTTCTATAGCTCAGAGCAGGATAACAAATATTCTTTGGGTCATCCAAAACTCTATGAAGATCAAGTTTTATTCAGGGCAACTAGATATTTCTGGCCTAAATCCAATTTAGGCCCTTTGAATCAGTAGTGACTTGCTAGCTGAATTTGGACGCAGTACACAGGTAAATGCTATTGATTAAATGGAGCTACTATTTTTCTTGGGTATCACTATTGGATTTAAAACCCTGTTCCTCATTAGGAGTGCTCTGTCTGTTACTGCTACCCTTCTGCTTTGTCTCACTATATCTCAGCCCTAACATAATGAAAGAGACATTAACTACAAAGTGCCTCACTGACAGTCAACTGGACTACACTGGGTTAATAGTGGCACATGCCTTTTCCATATTAAAGAACTATGATTCTCTTTTTTAAAAAGCACACACACATAACAGTGTAAAGTAGTTACTAATAATGCAGATGCATAAATCATTTGTGGTCTTTCTCTTTCATAGAATCTGGACATTTTCAGCTTTGGAATTTCCTTAGAGACACCAATGATATTGGTCAGAACTCGTTCTCTGAAAACAGTTCAGTGAGCTGGGCCCAATTCCCAAATGTTATTATTTGTAGAGATATGTAGAGAGAAGTCAAAGAAAGAAAGTCAGATTCCTAACTTAATATTTATCACTAGAAAAGAACATCTTGTCTGGAATGGAAATTTATTTATTTCACAGTACTATGAATAAATTTGCTGACCCAACTATATCAGCTGGTTGCATGTATATGTTCAGTGGTTTTAACTGTGGAGAGCTCTAGGCAGATTTCCAGTAATTAAACTTTCATTACATTTCCATGTTGTACAATAGAATATTTAACTTACCAACTTGTGCTATATTTTTTGTAACCCAAATATAACCATTTGACACCATTCAATTCACTTCTCAGTTTTAAAACCTAATAGGTAAATTAGAAGTTGCTTTATTATTAAATTAAAAAAAATCTTGCTTACTGTGTCTTAACTTCTCTGGTTCCAAAATGTGTTTCTTATTTTTAAAAGTACCCTGTTCTTCAAGTTTAGAAATCTGTCCTACATTTCCAAATCTCCATCTACCAGAACTTATAAACATTACCTTTTTGTGACATAACTTTTAGAATTCTCACCCATCTTAATAATAATAATAATAATAATAATAATAATAATAATAATTTATAACCCACCCCTCTGAAGAATCAATCGGGGTGGGTTACAACAAGTTAAAACAAAATCAGTTACAGTAAAAACAAAATCAGTTACACTAAAAATCTTGGAATTCTGGGAGTTGTAGGCCAAAAAGTTACAGTTAAAACTTCACATCACTGCAGACTTTCTTCTTTCATCATCATCATTTTTGATTTATGGTAACCCTAAGATGAACCTATCATGGGTTTTTTTTCTTGGCAGAATTTATTAAGGGGAGGTTTACCCTTGTCTTCCTCTGAGGCTGAAAGAATGTGGCTTGCCTAAAGTCACCCAGTAGTTTTTCATAGCTGAGCAGGGATTTGATCCCTGGTTTCCAGAGTCATAGTTAACACTCAAACCACTATGCTATGCTGGAAAATAGTTGTTGTTCCAACAGTGTTTACTAGCTTCATGGTGAGGATAAAGCAAAGAGGCTTCTGTCTTCCAAGATCCTCATTCTGTCTCCCATTCCCTCCCCCTGCACAACTTCTCCATAAAAGCTTTCTGAACCTGGAGAATGAAATAACCAGAACCTTTGGGCCTACTGTTGGTCTCATTTATAGCACAAAGGATAACTCTGTAAATTAGGTAATCCTGTAGGAATTGTGCACATTGTCAAACAATTCCCTGGGCCACTCAATCACTGGAGTTTTTATTGTTCCACTTAAATAATCTGATTTACCTTATCTGAATTCAAGCCTAAATTAGATGGCAGTGGGGTCCTACTGCAAAGATTTTGCCCCCAAAGCCGCTGGGCGAGTACAGCCCAGCTGCAACCTGGGTCCCAAGCGAGCTTTGTGGCCTTATTTTGAAACTTTCTGACTTGGAACAATTGCCAGCAGAGATCTCCTGGTGGCTTCAGCAGAAAAATCCTTGTGGTAGAACCTGGTGCCTCCTGATTTAGGCTTGAATTTGGGTGGGGTAAGCCAGGTTATTTAAGCAGAGCAATAAGCTTCATTGTGATGTTCCATGTTGCTGCTTTTTTGGTGGAACAAAACATACTATCTCAATTGGACTGCTGTTCTTTTCATAAACCAGATCATATGTGTTTTGCCTGTTTTTCACTGAAGGAGTGAAAAGAAAATATCATAAACAGCATCCTTTTTTAACGAGAAATATTAAAATTTGCCCATAGCAACTTATGCAAATGGCATAATATTTAGTCCTTTCATGTGCTCCAATTCTTTTACCACATTACGATATCTGCCGCTGCATATCAGCAATACTAATAAGACAAGAATGGCTTCACTATTGGTATTGCTCCACTAGGCCAGAGGTCCCACTGCATCATCTGTTACTATAGTGTCAATTGAAATGTTGCAATTCCAAACCATCACCTTCCACATTGAAGGTGCTAATAGCAGTTAGATTTCTTTTCTTCTTGTACTTATTATGTGGCTTCATGTTTCCACCAGTTTATAACAACACGATTGTAGGGGTTTATTGGCAAGGGTTTTTTTTAGTGGAAATTTGTCATTGCTTTCCTCTTAGACTGAGAGAGTGTGACTTGCCTAAAGTCACTCAGTGGATTTCCACAACTGAACAGGGACTGAAACCCTGGCCTCCAGCAGTCAAGCACAACTCTGGCTCTTACCCTGAGAAATGAATATAAAATACTTAATTTTTTTTTTATTTCCCAATGTGCCAAATACTGGTTTCTCTTCCCCATCTATTACATTTTTTTTTTGTTCTTTCCTGAAACTCACAGAGGGCCTGCAGTTGATTTGTGGACTTGTTTTGGTCCATTGACCACTACTAATCAGTAGCACTGATTTAAAGACCCTTACCCTCTTCCTAGATTAGCTCCTAGTTTTGTGTGATGTCCCTTGAAAGACTAAATTCACAACTGGGGAATGCTGACTCCAGAAATAGTTTTGGATTCCCAGTTGGTGTTTATGCTCCAAAGTCTTTAAGGACTGATTTACTGATATAGCATGGGGAACACCTGGCTGAATGAGACCACATGTGAAAGGGATCTAGGAGTCTAAGTAGACCACAAGTTGAACATGAGTCAACAGTGCGATCCAGCAGCTAAAAAGGCCAATGCAATTTTAGGCTGCATCAATAGAAGTATAGTGTCTAGATGAAGGGAAGTAATAGTGCCACTATTTTCTGCTTTGGTCAGGCTCCACCTGGAATACTGTGTCCAGTTCAGGGCACCACAATTCAAAAAGGATGTGGAGAAACTGGAGCGGGTCCAAAGGAGGGCAACTAAAATGGTGAAGAGTCTGGAAACCATGCCCTATGAGAAACACCTTAGGGAGCTGGGGATGTTTAGCCTGGAGAAGAGAAGGTTAAGATATGATAGCCCTGTTTAAATACTTGAAGGGATGTCACATTGAGAAGGGAATAAGCTTGTTTTCTGATGCTCCAGAAACCCAGAACAATAGATGCAAGCTCCAGGAAAAGAGATTCCATCTCAGCATTGGGAAGAACTTCTTGACAGTAAGGGCTTTTCGACAGTGGAACACACTCCCTCAGAGAGTGATTGAGTCTCGTTCCTTGGAGGTCTTTAAGCAGAGGCTGGATGGCCATCTGTCGGGTATGCTTAGATCGAGAGTTCCTGCATGGCAGAGGGATGGACTGGATGGCCCTTGTGGTCTCTTCTAACTCTATGATTCTATGATTCTACTGTACCAAATATAGCTGTTTCTAAAAAAGATGGATTTGACCACCACCACCCACATATGCCTTAGTTAAGTCAATTGGGCAGAGCCTTTCAACATTACATTTCGGGTTACAACTCACAGCAAGCAGGGATTTGGAGGGTAATAGTTCAAAAAAGTAATCTTTCCAGGTTCTGAGACTGGGTCACAGCAGAACCTCTGTATGGAATTGCCACCTTTGATCAATGTTCAGAAACGTCAGCTACTTCAAAATGAAATGGTAAACCTTTGACTGGAACTAGGTTTCTACAGCATGAGCACATGGTTACTCTTCCCTCCGTATTAACTGCTATTTTAAAATACTGGTTAGAAGCATTCTCCCAATCATATAGCTTCCTTTAAAATCATAGGATCATAGAGTTGGAAGAGACTACAACGACCATCAGATCCACCCCCTGTCATGCAGGAACTCACAATCAAAGAACCCCGACAGATGTCATCCAGCCTCTGTCTAAAGAAGTCAATTATTTTTCTGACTAGAGGGGTTTGTAGTCCACCATCCTGTGGACACTGGATTAAAGAAGGCTGCTATAACACATCTTCAGTACTAGATCCAACACAAAATATTGTCTTGAAAGTAAGCTATGATAAAAATGTAATAATTGTTTAACAATACAGTTATATATATATATATATATATATATATATATTCATTCATTCTCAGACTTGGGCTGCTTTCCCACACCTACTTACTCAACACAATAGGATTTATTTCTGAGTATGCATGTACAGGATTGTGTTGTTATTATTCATGTGACTGATCTTTTCCTTATGATACAATATGGATTTAATGAAGACAAAAACTGTCTTTATTGTTAGTTGTTTTTCTGGTTGTATATGCAGCCATGTGAGTAACAAGGGATACTCACTTTCATTCTCTTAAGCTTTGGAAACTGTTCATTGAAAAGATGCTGGCTTCATGCCCTTTGGATGATGAAAGCAGGAAGATCAAACTTACTATCTGCAACACTGAAATGATCTAAAGGCTGCTTGGCTTAATGGAAATTGTAAAGGGTTAGTCAGTAGGTCCAAGTAACAGTGTTTTATGACTTTGCCCTAGCTACCAAAACCCTCCTTTTTGTAAGACAGATGGTGCTAACAAAGGAGAGTCACTTGATGGTAATCTAATCTCTGAAAGAGAGAGGGGTTTTATTTGAAGCTCAAAAGAAAAGGAAACAGTCATCAAAAGACCTGAATGGCAAAACAGAGAGTTACCAAAATCCTATATAAAAATAACTATAGCAGCAATCCAATAGAAAGCAGACAGAAGTCACCATCTGTGCAAATACTTAAGGTAAATGCAATGACCTTGGAAAAAAGTATCAAATGGAATATTTTCAGTCCCCCCTTCTTATGACCTTATGAACTGCTTGTTGTTGGTTTTTTTAGCCAAATAAAAACAATCAATTTCTGTTGATCACACAACTGAATATGTAATTTTAAAAGGTATTCTGTTAAGGCAAATGTGTATCCACATAGGTTATTATACATATGAATAGTTAGTTGATTACTGGGCCTCTGCTCTGGATGAATATATGAAGTCGCTTCAGTTAGCTATGACTCAACTTTATTAAAAGGTTTGCAAAGGGGCGTAGCCATGGCACTTCTAATCACTAAACTATAAAAAACTATATGCTTTCCTACCATTGTTTTCCAGAGATGAAGGCTGAACATCTACAAAATGTCTTTGGATCAATGTCCCTCACTTATATGCAAGGTATGAATGGAGGGAGAATGAATGGGGCATGTGCTCATGGTATGTGCCTGCATGCCTGTGCACCCCATACCTATATTCAAGCCAATGGGCTTGAATATAGGTGAAACTCTGTTTTCGCAAGGGGGTCTGGAACAGATCCCCCATGAAAAAGGAGAGGGCAACTGTATAATTAAATACTAAAGTTAGGATTGTCTATGCCATCATGTTTACCATTTCTATGTATGGTTGTGAGAGCTGGACAGTGAAGAAAGCTGGTAGGAAGAAAACCAATTCATTTGTGATGTGGTGCTGGAGAATACCACGGACCACCAAAAAGGATGGGTCCTAGAGCAGATCAGTCCTGAACTATCCCTGGAAGCAAAGATGACTAAACTGAGGTTGTCCTGTTTTGGCTTTTTTATGAGAATAAAGTACTCACTAGAAAAGACTATAATAGTTGGTAAAGTGGAAGGTAATAAGAAAAGAGGAAATCCTCATTCTTAATGGATAGACTCATTCAAAGAAACCACAACCATGAATCTGCAGGAGCTGAGCACATTAGTTGAAGACAGGGTGACTTGGAAGTCTCTTATTCATAGTGTCATCATGAGTCAAAGTCGACTTGAAAGCAATTAACAAGAACAACAAGCTTGATTATGTCTCCGTGGATTGTAGCAGATCTATGTTATGGCATATGTTCCTAGTGATTTGTTCTTTCCAATTGCTTTGAGTGCAGCTTTCATGTCGCTGTCCAAAATTAGGAGTTCATCTTTATGAGTTTCTTCTTCCCGTGTGTCATTCATCCTTTCACACTTTTTATATAGCTCTTCTGTGTATTGTTTAAAAAAATTATTTTAAAATATCATCTTGGTAATATGTTGTATTTCCATTCTGTTCATAGAGCACTTCCACCCTTTGTTTGTTTTTCTCTTTGACTTTCAGATCTTGTGGATGATGATCTATTCCTCTTCCATTTTTATTGTCAGTTTCCATTTCTTTGGCAATCTCGTTATCCTTACACACTAATTGCTGGCAGTAGCATTCAAAGTTCTGATTACGCTTCTGCCTCCTTTTCATTTTGCTTCTCATCTTTCTTTAACTGCTTAAAGCATGTCATCTGTCACCCATTGTTTCTTCTTTTTGGCCACTGATATTATCTTTCTGTATTCTTCTTTTATTATGTCCCTAACTTCTGTACATAGCTCTTTTGTTTTCCAGTCAGCTAGGCTTCATAGTACAAATTTATTTCTCACACTGTATTTAAATTCTGTTGAGATGTTCTTGAGATCATATTTTGATATGATGATTGTTTTAGTGGTCTTCATCAGCATTATTCTAATTTGAGATATTAGTAGTTTGTGGTCTGTGCCACAGCCTGCAGATGTTCATTGTACCACAAGAAAGGAGAGTCTCCATCTTCTGTTACCTATTATGTAATCTATTTGGTTTTTATGTTTACCATCTGGTGATGTCTGTGTGCAATCTCCTCTCTAGTTGTATGAAGTAAGTATTTGTGATGAATAGTTTGTTGGCCTTGCAAAATTCTATCAGCCACTCTTCTGCTTTGTTTCTTGAACTAAGACCAAATATCTTACTGTCTTTGATTCTGCTCCACTTTCCACTTTGGCATTCCAATTGCCTATGATTACCAAGCCATCCTGTTTTGCTGTGTTGCCTATTTTTTTCCTGAAATTCAGGATAGAAATTATCAAATTCTTCTTCCTCTGTCTCTGGATTACAACGACGCCTATAGGCTTTCCTTCAAGTTTTATTGGCATGATTTGGTTTGACTTTACATTATAGTCTTTGACTGATTTTGCAATGTCCTTCCTCACTATTATTGCTGCTATGACTGATCAGTTGATCGTAATAAATTGATTGAATTATTGCCGCTCCATTTTTACCCATTTCCCCTCATTTCCTGTGTTGACAACTGTGTAGTTATCTGACGCAGCAGCCATAGTGTTGGGTGACACTTCTGGAAGATCTTTCAGACACTACAGCAGTTGTACCATAGCCAATGCTTTTTAGCCCTGTGGCAGGGAGGCAAAGATGAACCTCTTTGTGATAACCCCTCACTAAGAAAACCCCAGGATCAGACAATCCAAAACAGATCAAGAAACAGGGAAAGGACATAAACAGAGAGCTAAATGGGCAGAACAGAGGGCAAGCACAAATATAAATATAGACAAGGACATAACAGAACTAAACAAAATGGGAAGCCACACAGCACAGACATTTAAAAGTGAAAAGAAGGTCCAGAGCTGTGCCACACATGTTATAGCTACATGAAATGTGAGAAACATGAGCCAAGGGAAACTAAACATAATTTTTTTAAAAAAGGAAGTGAAATGTGTAAACATAGTGATACTAGGCGTGAATCAGCTAAAATGGACAGAAATGAGACATTTTGAATTGGATAACTACTCCTTTGAATAGGCTTGTACAAAAACAGATGTTATGAGAAATCTTTATCCATCCTGATACTTCTGAAAGATAAAGAGGCTATAAAGACAGGCAGCTAAAAGCCACCCATCTTTGCCCCTGATTGGTGCTGCAGCAGATGCATACTGCAGCACTGACCTGATTCCCCAAAAGAAGCCACTCTAGGCCCCTTCCAGCCAGCGCCGTTTGGGTGCTCTGATGCCAGTGCATCATCATGGTCACCCCTGTATGGACGGGTGTGCACTATGATGGCACATGAGCAGTGAAAGTAGGGCTTGGAGCATGTAACCACACAGTCCTTTCTAGCCCTATTTTTGGGCTCAGGTCTATTTAGGGCCCATATCTCTTACAACAAAACCCAATTTTATAATTTTTTGAACCTTTTTTGCATTGTGAATATAAAAACTGTAATTGTCATGCTGCTCAGATTATTAAAAAATAACTAAAATGCATAGATTCTAAACAAGCCATTCAAAACAGATTCTGTTATATGCTTCACTGGAGATTGTTTGAAGGTACCTCTGCCTTTACGTTGAGCTTTTAAGTAACATCATTAATATTGTCAACAGAAGCATGATAAAAAGATTAATTTTGTATAATAATAAGCATGATGAAAGATCTGTTTGAGCTTTTTATAGAAAGTGCATTTGAAAAGCTAATTATTTAAGACAATCACTTTTTAATATAAAGTAAGAGAAAAATAATCTTCTTTATCATTTTAAATAAAACCTCTTATCTGTTTTTATCCATAACCATTGTTTTACCTATCTCTCAGCAGAGACTGGGAGCTAAAATCCAGTTGCAGGTTGAAGAAAAGAGGGTGGTGTGCCATTAATATTAATTTAAATTCATGTGTGTGTACGTGATTTAAAAGATTAATTTTATAGCTCAGTCAAAGCTTTATCAGTTGCTCTGCCAAAGGAGAGTACAAGGAGTGATGGTGAAGACAGGCAAATGTTACAAATGTGCCATTTCTGTCATTCCTCTAATTTCTATAATATTTGTTCTTGAAAAAAAACTCAGCTCATACTTAAGGCACTCTCAGTTCCTACATGCCTTCCCTCCCCCCAAGTCCACATGCTTATTCCCTTCTGGGAAAAGACACATTGGCTGGGTCCTAGTATTTTGGAAAATAAAAATAGTACTGTGCAAAATAGACACTGGCAACTCTGAACCAAAACTATCTCCAAATGCACTGTCACATATTAATCCTCCTTCCTTCTTTTATGAGTATGTAGTGTGCTTTAAGAAGGACTGACACCATGTCTCACCATGCCCACTCATTTCCGCAAAAAAAACCCAACAAGCAAATAGAGCGGAATGATCCGGTTTCCTAAAGCAGTAAGTAATAAATCTTTTAGAGGTCTTTCCTCACCTTCTAAACTTCACTAAAACAGTGACTCAAGATTATTATTATTATTATTATTATTATTATTATTATTTTATTTATAACCCACCTCTCCAGTTCGAAGATCTAAGTGGGTAACAACAATCCAATATAACAAATACATAAACAATATTAAAATATACCCTAATCCCTTTAACCCTCCCCCCATCAAATAAAAAATACAATAAAACATCAAACTATAAAACAATTCCAATAAATTGGCACATGAGAAGCATGTTGCAAGCTGTGTAACAAGGATTGGCCAAGAGTGTATATATACTACATTGTCTAATCCAGTACTACTCAGAGTAGTAGTCCATGGACTGGTGCTGGTCCATGGAGAGTTTCCAGGAAAGAAACAAAGAGTTGTAGCCAATGGGCATAAATATGGTACTGGCCTACAAAGGAGAAGAAAACAGTGTCACACATGAGATAGCTTGAAAAGCACAGATAGGAAAATATCTTTATTTATCTAGCCCACACGCCTGAGTACCAGACATCTCTAGCAAAGAAGTCTATGCACCTCACCAAGCTACAAATTTCAGAGTTCTCTATACAGTTAAAGTAGTGTGAAATGATCGTAAGTGTGTAAGTGTAGATTAACTCCAGGTTGTCTCTAGATTTTGTCTCTGCAGCTTGTCTCAGTTGGTGCTGACCTAGGTAAAATCTTTAAACGTTTGAAGTTACCTATTTAATAAGAAACCAAATGTTGACTACAATATATTGATAATTTGTCTTCCTTTGAACATGTCACAGCATCATGCCAATGAAACCCTTTATTGTTGGTCATCTCTTTACTTTTTTTAAAACTGCCATCAAGTAAACTTTAACTTATGGCAATGACCTCATGAATGAGAGACCTCCAAGTCATTCTGTCATCAACAGCCCTAGTCAGATCCTGCAGACTCAGGGCTGTGGCTTAAGTGACTCGGGGCAAAACAGATGGACATAATACACAGGCTTGGGGATGGCATGGAGGTGTGGGGTTTAGATGACGCATGCCCTGATGCCACCCCCAATCTGATGTCATGCTGCCCACCTGACCAGATGGCAGCCAGTGTTTGGGCATTCTTGCAGGACGGTGACCAGACATGATACACTGCAGGAGCACAGAAGAGCCATGGTGGCAGCAAAAAGAGAGCCTCTTTTTCAGCCAAAAAATGAGCACCATTTTGCCTCTCCTTTTTTTGGCTGGAAAAATGCCAGATTGGGGTCATGGCATGGGGTTGCCACAGCCCCGATCTGGCTCTCAAAGGGGCAGCATAGAGCTGCCCCTTCATGGCTGTCTGTTTTGGCCCTTAGTCTATCCATCTGGAATACAATTTTCCTCTTTTTCCTACTGCCTTTTGCTTTCTGTCTTACCAAGCATTATTGTGTTTTCTACTAAGTCATGTCTGTTATAAGCCATAAGATTCCGGTCAATTTATGAAAACCCCATGAATTTCATACGGTTTTCTTAGGCAAGGAATACTCAGAGTTCATTTTGCCAGTTCCTTCCTCCACAATATAGGAGATTTCCAGACCGGTAAATGTGACAGCAGCATAGTGGGATGCTCCTGTCAGTTTTTCACAATTATGTGGAGATTATCAGATGATGTCACATGACATCATCTGATAATCTCTGTGCAATCATTCAAAATTGATGGGAGGATCCTGCTATACTCCTGTCACTTTTGCCTATTTGAAAATCTCCATAGTCTACAGCACATGGTATTTGTTGGCAGTTTCCTATCCAAGTACTGACCAAAGCTTACCCTTCTTAGCTTTGAGGATCAGCCAGGATCTGGTGACTTTAGGGTATTGAGGCAGGTATGTTACTATATGAGAATCAATCAATCAAATACTGGAGCCACATTAGATTTTTCTTCATTCACACACACCAGATTTTTCAGTACTAAAATGCAAAACAGAGCATCCTTGTTACTTTTGACAAATTGCCCCCAGAGCCATTCTCATAGTTTATGTCAATGCAAGTCCAAACTTGTTACAAATTCAAGATGGACTTTTTTTACTGTTTTTCTGCAAGCACTCAATTATAGGCAGGTGCCTGGTCCTTCATCAACACTAGGTGGTCTAAAATGTTTTTTCTTCACTCTGTGGTGACTTAATTTCTTTCTTCACTTTGGAAATCTGTAAAACAACCCTCCATCATTCCCTAATCATTTCTCTCCTACCATATGTGTAAAAGTTTCCAAGTTATAATGAGGATTGCTTAACTCAGGCTTTCAAATAGCTGCCCCCTCAATGCTTGAGTCAGTAGAGAGTCATAAGAGTGGTTACGGATTGCAACAGAAGCTGAAAAGCAGCTGTAGAAATACATAGCAGAGCAGCCAGTTTTGATTGAAAGCTTATGACTGCAAAGCTGTCCTATATGATCCATTTATTGGTTAGTTGGTTTATGCATTTCAAAACAAGATGTGTCACTGTCACTCAGCATTACACACATATGTCCCATTTCTTTGTAGGGCAGACCCTACCATTTGGCAAAAGGAAACAGCTACCTTGGGCAGCAAATCTGAGATGTCATGAAAGGGCAGCAGACTGTTAGTTCTTTCATTTGTTATTTACTGACAGAGATGGGGAGAAAGACTTTCTGTCTCAAGTTCCCAAAACAACATGACTGGCTTTGGATGCCATATCCTTTGAGTTAGGGTGCATCTACACTGTAGAAATAATGCAGTTTGACAATACTTTCAGTGTTTTAGCTGCCTCCTATGGAATCCTAGGATTTGTAGTTTTACAAGGTCTTTTGACTTCTCTGCCAAAGAGTGCTGGTGCCTCACAAAACTACAAATCCTAGAATTTTGTAGGATGAAGCTATGGCAGTTAAAGTGGCACCAAAATGCATTATTTCTTCAGTGTAGATGCACCCTTAGATAGATTTGGGGCCCACTGCTGCTCTGCTTCAGGCTACAAGATGTCTTGGGCTGGCTCCAATTTCCCACTCTATATGAGAGATTAGGTACTGTGTAAACCTACAGCACTTTAGAAATAATATAATATTCCTCTGGGAGGAATCTGCTTCAGCCTATAAAGACCTCCCAGAGGGCCTTTTCTGCTATTGCTCCCAGGCTGTGGAACAACCTGCCGGATGAGATGCGTCTTATTACAACCTTGGAAGGCTTTTAAAAAGTCACCAAGATGCATCTCTTCCGGCAGGCCTTCCTGGACAGTAACTAATTTCTCACTGTCCGATTACACCCCCCCCCGTCCCCTCCGACCACCTAAATGGGACTTGAAGATGCATTTTTAATCTTGATTGTTTTAATTATGTCTAGTTTAATACTGTTTTAAGGGGTGGGAGGTGGGACTGTTGGAGGATTTTAACTGTATATGTTTTTAACATGTTGTACCCCGCCCCGATTGCCCATTCAGAGGGGCGGGTAAGAAATAAATATTATTGTTGTTGTTGTTGTTGTTGTTGTTATATAATATAACAGTTGCCCCTCCTAACTTTTGGATCTGGTATCTGCGCTCTCGAGTGGCGACCTCTGCTATTTCCAATGGTGTCGCACCCCATTCAAGCCTATGAGGCTTGAATATGCGCGAGCCTCCATTTTCATGGTGTGTGTGTGTCTGGAACAGATCCCTCATGAAAACGGATGGCCAACTGTAATAATAATTAAATCATCATCATCATAGGAGCCAAGCTTAGTTTTTATGGTTTTCCCTCTTACACAAAAATTGCTTCATACCACAATAGTAATCAAAAGAAGCAGCATTATATAAAAGGTGTTCAACATTTTTAGGGAAACATTCGGGAAATTGCTATAGGTTTGTGGTAAAGACGCAATCTACATGGAGTAGATCCCAGGTTTAATACTTGGGTCTAAGAAATTACTGCTTGTCAGAACAGGTTTTACTAAGATAGATGGACTGATGTTATAAGGTAACTTCTCAACATCATACATAACAAACCTTTTGGTGGAATGTCAAAACATAAAAAAAAAACCCTTCAGTAGAAAGAAGCACTAGTAAAGGAAACATACGGTTCATTTATACTTTAGAATAACAAACTTTAACATCATTTTAACTACCATTGCTCCATCCTACAGAATCCTAGGATTTGTAGTATTGTGGGACACCAACAGTCTTTGGCAAAGAAGGCTAAAGAACTTGTAAAACTACAAATCCCAAGACTCCATAGGATGGAGCTATTTAGGATGTTGTCGCTGAGATTTGAACAGAATTGGTTTTCAGGTGAATACAAGTCCTTCACAATAACTTCATAAATTTTTGGCCTATTCCTGGTCCAGTTCATAAACTTGAAATGTCTTGTGGTCATGAATAATTATCTCATCCTGCAGTGGAGTGTGGAAGAAGATGCTGTCTTGTGAACACCTTATTTTTTTCCCTCCAAGTGTTTGGCTTGCTGTGTCAATATTGTTTTAACAGATTCCTAGAGAAAATATTCATATTGTTTGGCCTCTTATTTCAGTCTTTTATTTATTTATGTGTTTGAATATATCTCCTATCCAAATATGCTATATGGAATATGCTATCCAAAAGTCACATGCATTTCTTTAACATTCACAGTATATGAACATTTAAAAGATGCTTTTATTTAGATCTCTAGCAATGAAAATCTTAGTTTGTTAATAATATTAGTATAGACAATTTCTTCAGTTCTCAACTCAGTTCTGTAATGGCCAGTTGATCAGACAATAACAAAACTAACTAAACTTACCAAATCTTGAACAAATTGTTTCTTTTATATTTTGGGTATTTAAAATAAATAATAAAATAAAATAAAAAGAAAGCCAGAGGGTTGGATTGAAACATGCTTACATTGGACATATTCTGTACTGCTTAGACATGTTCTGTATTGGGAGAAGTAGTTCAAGATTAGCTAAAGTACGACTTCAGTGGGTCTACTGCAGTTTGACATTGCATTATAGCTTCATCCTAAGGAATCTAAGATTTGCTGTGGTAAAAGAGCACTCTGACTGAGAAGGCTAAATATCTCACAAATCTACAAATTCCAGAATTCCATAGCATTGAGCCATAGCAATTAAAGCAGTATCAAACTAGTTTAATTCTGCAGTGCAGATGCAGCCACTGTTTCTCCTCTCCAATAAGCTGCTTCAGTATGTGACGATCTCTCTCAAATATGTGATAATGACTTTGCATCATCAATTTATGCAACATTAGACTGTGAAGATGCAAGTATTGCAGCTAACTTTCCTGTCTCTGTGTCCCAAATGAAAAATACAGCAATAACATCAACCTGAGCATGAGGTTTGTATGCATTTATCATATTTATGGCCATTTTATGTATAAATCCCCTTTTCAATCCACAATCTTCAGAATAATAGGTTACATTAATCAAACATAAAAGAGACACTATCACAGCAGCTGAGCTTTCAAATGTTAAAAATGAATTTTCAAGCTCTTATTCAGGCTTGGCTTTCAGAGGATTTCAAAATTTTCTAGGTCTCTTGTCATTTCATGGACTATGAATTTTCAGTTTGTGACACAGAACTATAAATCAGTTTTCATGTACAGTGGTCCCCCGGGATACGAAGCCCCCGGGGAACGAAATCCCCGGGACCCGAAATGGCCGGGGCTGAAAAAAAAACCCCAGGATCCGAAAAAATCCCCGGGTTGTGAAAGAAAAAAGCAACCCGGGCCCTTTAAAACAGTGCGCTCTGGCGTGCTTTGCACCAAAAAAAGCGGTCCCCCGGGTTACGAACACTTCCGGGTTACGAAAGTAATCCCAGAACGAATTACTTTCGTAACCTGGGAGACCACTGTATACATCCAGAATCTTTTCCATTGCTTCCATTTAGAATAATTACATAGTAGGTGGACACTATATTGTATAATTAGGAAGAAAAGTCCGGGTTATCTTTGCATTATCCCTGCTGAAGAAGTGGACATTCACTATTTAGTTTATTCTGGAAGAAAATAGGTGCTCAGTGTTCTTGTTTTAAAAAACTTATTGAGTGCCCTTGTTGAAAGCCATGTATTTCCCTTTCTGGTCTATGCAAAGCCCTTCCAGACTGCTGATGTTAAGAAAAAGGAGAAGAAAAGAATATTTTCTTGTTCACAAGGGTTCCTATGGAAAAATTATGAAAATCTGAAGCAATCTGGATAAAGTGCAAAAACCCAAAAGATGTCTTACTTTATTCCTGTTGTGTTTGGAGGGACAGCAGGAGTCATTAAGAAAATGTGTGTGTGTGTAACACTTGTTTATTAAAATGACCAACACAGCTGGCTTGGCAGCCAAAATAGAAAATTGTGGTTCATTCTCAGAATACATTCAAAAATTCCCTGCAGGATACATGACAACTAGCAAATCTCCACATAGAAACAGAACCATTTCCAAAAATTATATGGATTTGTTGAGAGGAAGCATCTGGTGACAAACCAGGAATGTTCACATGGTCAGCATCAGGTGGCAGTGTCATCAATCACTACCAAAATATATGCTACAGATGGAGTCCCCTGGCCCTTCTCCTCCTCATTGTTTCTGTCTGTTCCCATCTGCTCTCTTCTAGCAAACAACAAGTGGCAGGAACAAAAGGAAGGAACAGCAGTCTTCTATTGACTTGTTTTGTCCCTCATGGCAGTACTGGGGATTGAGCTCAAAGTCAAGCAAGTGGGCCATTTCAATAGCAGCAAGGAGGTAGTGCATCAAGTTAGGTAGGAATTTAGAGTCTGTTAACCCATAATTGAGTGTTTAGGGAAAATACACTTTATCGGGGACTTACTAATGATGTAGGAGGGACAGCATGTGGTTTCATTTCTAGTGCATGCTATTGGATTGTGTTCTGCTGGGAGTGTTGAAGCAATGAGGAAAGATGGGAGAAGGTAGATGGGGGGATAATTTTTTAAGTGTGAACCAGTGACTTTCAGCAATCTTCTTTTTTATATTTAAAAAAATGAAAAAAATAAAAAAATAAAAATGTGAAGAAAAAATTGGGCAGAATCCAGTTGGGGACTTACATATATGCATGTGGGATTTAGAAACTGTGCAGTTGCATAACATCATATTCAGTAGAAGACTATTGTTACATTATTGTGCAGCAGATCCAGCAAAGTGTTTGATACACAGTGGGGCATGATGCACAATGGGACCAGTGCACAATGTAATCACATTGATCCTGATCCAGTTCACATTGGTCCTGATACACATTGTGCACTCTTACTCAACTTTGCAATTCAATAAGAGGTGGTTTTAGCTCATCTGCTATGACACTAGGTATATGTAAAGTTACGCAATGTAACAGGCCACATAAGACACTAGCATGAAATTGTAATAATACAGATTCATTTATTTATTATTCTATGATTATTTATGGAAATGAATTAGTTTCAAAAAGCATCTTTCTATGCTCTTGTCCTTCATCTATGTGACCTCTTTTCTACTAGGCAAGAGGAACTGGGTTGCAAAACACTAGGGTTCTGCATAAAATGACACTGAATATATTATTCCATATTGCAAGAAGGAATAATCACTTCTGAGGAGAAACATTTGATTTTCCTTCCCACTTTTTATTCTGATTTGGCATCTCCTTTATTTGTTAGGCTCATTTTTGCCATATTTTTAAAATAATTTTCCCATTTGCTCATTCATGAAACCTTCTATTGGTTTCCATTCTTTTTATCTTTTTGTTGAAAACAAAACTTGTTTAGGAGCATCTGGCTTTGAAGGCTCAAAAACTGCACCAATTAATGTAGTATAAGTGTGTTTGAAATGTTTCCTTTCATCTGCTATATTGGGCTGAGGTAGGTTTCTGTCTACTACATCCCTTAATGGAACTTTTTAAAATGTCCTGAAGTACCCACATGGCCAGAAGGAGGGGCCTGCCATATTTCTCATTGTGAGGGAATCAACCTAAGAGAGATGTTCAGATGGAGAGTGGGAGAGTACTCACCCGTTTTTTGTCATCCCTTCTTCTCCCTGAAGTTGCTCACTGTTGAGTTCAGATACATAATAGCTGTACCAAGAAGAAAATGGTTCAAAAGAGGGCAGCATCTAGAATCAGCAAGAGGCTCTAAGCCTCAAGAGTACTAAAATTAAAAATAGGAACATCTGAACAGAATTGTAGGTAAAAGAAAAAGGAATCAAAACGGACATAATTTTTTAAAATCTACTATCTCCAGTATATACTGCCAAAAGTTATCCTTACCCCTTATCTTTAATTAACAGGACATAGCTCACATGATTTATTGTAATATCAAAATCATGACTTATAATTATCTCATGTTTACACAAAGAAATCAAAAACATAAGGGAGATAATGCTTATATTCAAAGCTTTGAAGGGTCAGTTTGACTGGGCTCAGAATGGCAGAAAGTACAAAACTAAGCTTGCTAACCCAGTATTTGCCAAGTGAACAATCTTCAGTAAAGTAGGATGAAAAAAACAACATTAATCTTTAACTTTCCCCTGCCCCTTCAAAGTTATATATGTTGTTTGCCTACTAACTGTGAAAAAGAACTTCCATTTATTCATTTAAAAATTTATTTCTTTTTTAAATTACCAGTTTAAGATAATTTGTTTCAAAGTTTTATTCTGCTACTTTACAAGGTTTTCCAATCAGAACTGATAGAGATGGTTCTGCCTTAGAAATAAGAATGGAAAAATATTAAAATGTATTTGAAAAATGATTGAAAAACAGGTTTTTCAAGTGCCAGGAAACCACGACAAGCAGAATCCTAGACTGTTTACACAAAAAAATCAGGAACATAAGGGGCATAATGCTTATATACATCTTAGCAGTTCAGGATATTATCTATATGAAAAATGTGGTGGTGCAGAATGTATGATAAACAGTAAAATGGTAAAATTATTAATTGTTCCTAGTGAAAATGAAATTTACAAAGCTTTACCTCACTTCTTGTAAAACCCTGTACAGCTTGGACCAGGCACATATCTGAAGGCTCATAACATTATGGAATTATAGTTGGAAGGCACCCAGTGACCACAATCAAATCCCCTAACATTCATGAATACACAACTAAAAAGTACACTATTAAAAGATTCTCATCCATCTTATTCAAAAATCTGCAAATACATAGGACTTTATCACACAGGGACAACTGGAAGTATAAATGGTGATTATCCCATGAGAACAGCTCATTTGTGTTTAAGATTTTCACACAACATCACAGTTAAACTGCCATTATCTTGGGAAGCACCTGTGAAAATTGCACAATAATGATAAATGTTTTCACATGACGTAGCAATGAAAAGTGATTCAAGTGCCATTATCCCAGGAATGCACCAAATCACTCACATGAAAATTCCATGTATGATTTGTTGCTGCTTATTGCCTATTTATTCCCAGGATAATGGCTCTTTTATCACACTCTGTGAAAATGTTAATCAATTTTAATCACAATTGCACCATTTTCAGGGAGTTAATCATTATTTAAACTACAAATTTTCTCCTGTGTGATAAAGTCTGCAGAGTCCATTCCATCACTGAACAGCTGAACAGAAATTCATTTTTTAAAAGTTTTTGATCAGTTCTTTAATCTATCAAGGTCATTTTGAATTAGGATCCTATCAATTGGAGTATTCTCTAACATCCCTGCCAATTTGGTATCATCTACAGATTTGATAAGCATGCCTTCTGTTCCATCATCCAAGTTACACCAAATGCTGGAGTGAAAGACATTGAACAAAGCCAGGCACAGGACAGAACCTTCAGGTACTCCACTAGTCACTTCTCTTCAGGATGAACAACAAGCATTTGTGGGCACTCCCTCGGTTCAATATGTCAACCAATAACAGATCAGCCTTACTGTAGCCCTGTCTAACTAACAGTTAACCAACCATTTTGCCTGCAAGAATATCATGGGAAACCTTATCAAAAGTATTACTGAAATTAAGATATACTACATCCACACAATTTTCTTGATCTACCAAGCCTGTAACTCTATTTAAAAAGTGTCTAATGAGATTAGTTTGGCATGATTCATTTTTGAGAAACTTATGCTAGCTTTTAGTAATCACTGCGTTCCTTTCTAAGTATGCACAGACTAATTGTTTAATGATCTGTTCTAGAAGCTTTCTTGTACTGAGATCAAATTGACTGTTAGTAGAGTTCATCTCATCTCATGGAGGAAGGGAGAGAGACTCGGAAAAATACATGTTCTTAGGGAGGAGAGTGAGGGAAGAAAAAAATGCCTACAGGTTG
Source organism: Urosaurus nigricauda (assembly GCA_034509955.1). NCBI lineage: Eukaryota > Metazoa > Chordata > Lepidosauria > Squamata > Phrynosomatidae > Urosaurus > Urosaurus nigricauda. Next base: position 67,854,581 of record JAOEGL010000003.1, read on the forward strand.
GAGTGATGGAGGAGAAGAGTGGTTTTGGTAAAACAACAATAAAAAACGTCACCATAAATATATGCTGTGCCTACATTCCTATAGTTTAACATGCAAACTAGTAGTGAGTATAGGCACACAAATATTGCTAACTCTGATAGGGAGAAAACTTTCTATTAGTTACCTTCACAGGTACATCTGGTAGGCACATGGAAGAGGACCTTCCCAGCAGCTGCTTCTAAGCTCTAGAACTCTCTTGAGAAAAAGGTTACACTGACTTTCCTTTTATCTTTCTGAGAAGCTTTTTTATTTATTTATTCTGGAGTCTCTGAATATGCTGTGTAACTTGTTGTCTGTACATTTTTAACATATATGTTTTAAGTGGACTTCAATTATGCAAATTGCATGTTAACAAAAACATTTTAGTGTTTTACCTATACAGTATGTGGCTTTTTATCTGTATTTATTTTAGTTTTTTAAACCTACTTTAAATCCTTGGGGTGGGGGATAAAATATAATGATGATGATGATGATGATGATGATATCTTAATGAGAGGAGGTGTTGGGAAAAATCTCCACTGAAACCTTGAGGAGCCTTTGCCAATCCAGACAATACTGGCTAATGGAATAAATAGTCTGATCTGAGGCCTTTTTGTACTACAAACTTGTACGGCTATGATTCTACTTAACTGCCGTGGTTCAATCCATTGGATTCATGGGATTGGCAGATCAGGAAGAGATATTTCCCTCATTACTGCCACAAGACAGTCATTAAGAGGAGAGATGCCATCAAGACGCAACCTTCCCTTGACCCCCTGGACAGGAACAACTATAGACCAGTGTCCTTGCTGCCTTTTCTCAGCAAGGTGATTGAGAGAGCTGTCGCCTCCCAAATCTCAGCTGTCTTGGATGAAACCATTTCAAACCAGCTTCAGGACAGGATATGGAGTTGAGACTGCCATGGTTGCTCTGACAGACGACCTCCGCCTGAGCATTGACAGGGATAGTGTGACCCTGCTGGTGCTCTTGGATCTCTCAGTGGCTTTTGACACCATAGATCATTCCATTCTCTGAGAGAGTTAGGAATTGGTGGCACTGTGCTTTGGTGGTTCCAGTCCTTCCTTTCTTTCCAGCAGATCCCAAAGGCTGAGGCTTGGGGACAGTTGCTCTTCCAAGCTTAATTGTGGCGTCCCTCAGGGCGCCATTCTGTCCCCGATGCTATTTAATATCTATATGAAGCCGCTGGGCAAAATCATCCAGAGGCATGGAGCTCAGTGCCATCAGTATGCTGATAACACTCAGATATACTTCTCCATGACCAGATCATCTGCTCAGACCTCAGATGGAGTCTCTCCTCTTAATGACTGTCTTGCGGCGGTAATGGATTGGATGAGGGAAAACAAATTGAAGCTCAGTCCATACAAAACGGAGGTACTCACAGTTACAGGCCTGAAACCCGGTTTGGGGAATACAATCTCCAGTCCTCGAAGGACTTTGTTCGCAGTCTGGGGGTACGTCTTGACTTGTTGCTTCACATGACTGGTCAGGTGAATGCGATGTCAGGAGTTCCTGTTATCAGCTTCGGCTGATACACCAGCTGCGCCCTTTCCTGGATATGAGGGATCTGGAAACTGTGGTACACGCATTGTTAACCTTACGCCTGGATTTTTGTAATGCGCTCTACATGGGGCTACCCTTGTGCTTAACCTGGAAACTACAAGTGGTTCAGAACATGGCAGCCAGACTTGTTACAGGAACATCTAGGAGAGAGCACTTAACACCTGTGCTTAAGTCTCTCCACTGGCTACCAATTCGTTTCCGGGCACAGTTTGTTTTAACCTTTAAAGCCCTACATGGCTTGGGTCCATCCTATCTCAGAGACCACCTCTTCCCGTATGAACCCCCCCCCCAACACACACTCTCCGATCTTCTCGGAGGAACCTGCTACAGCCTATGAAGACCAAACTGATGCAGACCTCCCAGAGGGCCTTTTCAGCTATCGCCCCCAAGCTGTGGAATGACCTGCCATTTGAGATGCGTCTTATTCCATCTATCGACGGCTTCAAAAAAGCCTTAAAGACGCATCTTTTCCAGCAGGCCTTCCCAGACAACACCTAACATCACCCGGCTCCAAACTCTAGACGAGCTCTTCCAGCCTCCTCTTTGACTCCGGCCCCACCTAAATAGCTCAGGGAGTCTTTGGCCGTATATTGATTTTGTTATTGATTGTTTGCTTCTGTTCTAGGTTTTAACTTACTGCTGATTTAATTTTATTTTAAGGGGTGGGAGGTGGGGATGGGTTTGATCTGTTTTAACTGCTGTTATTTTAATCTTGCTGTAACCCACCCCAATTGCTTGTTCAGAGGGGCGGGCTAAATAATAATAATAATAATAATAATAATAATAATAATATTTAGAATTCTCATCCAGAGAAGTCAAGTGCCTCCTCAAACCCCAGGATTTCATAGGATATTGACGAGGCAGTTAAAAGTTGAATCATAGTGCTTGAAAGGGACTTTAGTTTAAGCCATCTTCTTGTCTTCGTAGTTTTTGAATTAAAATAAGTTCATCATATGTTCTTTACTTTAAAAGTTGACCTAAAGTGTTTTATTTCATGATCCATAAAAACCAAAATTTTCTGACTGATTCACCCATTCATTGATTTTTTTTTCCTTCTGCTAACTGAGAGACAAAGATGTTGCCTCTCTCTCTTTGTCTGGGCCACTACAAGTGTCTAAAATCAACAAGCCATACAGTAGATCATGACCTCTGTAATTTATTGTTAAAGCATAATTGCTCTTGTTCAGGTGAATGAAAGTTTAATCATTAATTTCAGATGGTTGCTACACAAGAGCTATTAGTCAGTTAAGAAAATCCAAAAATTATAGTCAGTTACATTTCTGTAGGAAGGAAACCAGTGCTTATCAGCTATGTGGTTTCTTCGTAGTAATATATATTATATGTATCCTCTCAAAGTTCTATATTTAGGATATTCTTGAGGTTTTTTTTTTTAAAAAAAGAAATATTTAAGCATTTTCTAATAAAATAAAAACGGAATTTTCAGTCATGTCTAACTATGCTAAATATTGCTCAAACTACTTGCCTTTTCTCTTGGCAGTCCAAATAGTGCATGAAGTATTTCAGGCCAGCTGACATATGAATTACATAAGCAGAGAAAAATGCAACTGTTCAGAGTGCATAAAAACAGCTTTGACCTAACTCTAGAGGCAAACTAGAAGGAAGGATTATTCATACAGCAGGAAAATTGCTCCATGGTGTGCCTTGAAAATGTTTTCAGAAGGAAAATAGATGGCTCATTTTGAGGCAATAACACAATTAGGATATGACAAATGTAATTGCTTCACTTTGGAATTTTCTAGTTTTTATGATAGCTGTTATGGGCCATAATTTGTATGCTGTCAAAACATCATTTTTATTGCTTAAAATCTTTTCAGTCATTTCATGGAAGAAGCTGTCAGAGGCAGACATGGCTTCTTGAGATTTTTGCCAAAGCATGGATGCTTCCTGGCCTTCTGAAACTGAGAACTATGAAGTACAAGCATTTTTGTCAGTAGTTAGGATTAATTAAATTTACAATGAAAAATCACTACTAAAGAATGGTATCACCTGAATGTTTTCCATCTTAGTATTTCTGAGCATGTGATGGTTATCTGGTTTAGATTGCTCCAAGGAGGAGGTCTCCAGGACTGATTATTTTCTTTTTCTATGTAAAAGAGGATGCTAACCAAAGTAATCAAAACAGTATAGCTAACTATATTCCACATAGAATAGGCTCAGACAGGTATAAAAAGGAGTGTCCCAGACATCTCTGCTGAGATCATTCAAATGAGTACTACAAAGTGACTACTATAACTGTGGAAACAAATGGTCATTCTACTGAGCTAGTTTCCAAATTTCTGAACTGGCTACTAAATTGGTGTTTTCCGCTCTATTTTTATGATAAAGTGGGATGTGTTTACTCTGAGCCATAGAGGTTTTATGTTGTGAAATTGGGGTCTAAATTGTGGACACTTGCAAAGTCAAGTGAAAATTTCATGATGGCTGATTTGACTATGGGGTGAAACAGATGGGCAAAATAAAGTGGCTTCCAGCCATTTTAAAGGTGAGGTATTTATATTACACATCCTCCAAAGTGGCTGGAAATTGGACTGAAGCTGTGCTCCGGGGCTAAAAACTGGAGCAAAAAGAGGTCAGGATACTCTGGCTTAGCCTGAAAAATGCTCCATCTTGCACCTGTATATAAATGCCCTGAAATGAGTACTGGGTTGCAGCAAAGCAAAGAAATGAAGGTGTAACAACTCCAATAGGTGTAATTACAACATACACAAACCAGACAGTCCAACTGGGGGCATGAGATGAAGGGGGCATGTGATGGGGGCTCCATGATTGTGCTTTGCCAATGTATCATGTTCACATTGATGCACCAATGACCTGTACCAGCAGAATTGCATGTGTGTGGCCAATCAGAAGGTCAGCCATGTAATGGGATGGACAGGATGGACATGCAAGGTACTTGGAGGTCACAGGTGGTGTGTTTGTGTGACAGTGTACATGTATGGTGGGGAGGGAACAAACAAACAAACAAAATTATCCAGTAGTGCAGCTTGAAGGTGAGCCATGCAGTCAAGCCATGTATATTTGACTTAACTTGGAAGCAGAGCATGTGGGCAAAGGGGTTTTGACCTGCTTTTGGAAAATGTAGGATTGAGTTGCTTTTTCCTGCCCGTCTGCTCTGGCCGTACGATAACTGTGACTATGTTGGTTAGTTTCTAGGGAAGATTTCATGTCTTTTGAGATTCCTAAATTTTAAAACAATTCTAGCAGATGAACTAAATATATCTTGTAGGTATAACTAAAATATTTGGATTGTTAAATGCACTAGACTAGACTAATAAATGAGATACTCAAATACTTTCTTTTTTAAGTTTAAGAATTTGGCTTCTACCAATGTATCATGCAGTCAGTAAAGCTCCAGCCTACCCAAAGATCACTCTAACCACTTGTAAATTCTGACATCCCATTTGGGAATCAAAGATTGTCTGCCAAACAATGCCTGGAAAAACCATTAATCTTTCCAACACAGAATCATGCAGTTTCTTGGGCCATGCTCATATAATTTTATTTTAATACAGAATATATTTGTTACCTTCTACTTTAGTCTGATACCTCTTCTCAACTTGAAAACTCACAAGCTTTCTTAAGAATAGTCCCAGTAAATATAGAGTGCTTCCTTCAACTAGGAATGTGAAAATATCACAGTTCCTCCTTCATTCTTTAAAAACAAAAACAAAACAAAAAACTGTCCACCAAGGTTTTTTTTGATTATGTGATTTTTGTAAACTCTTTCAAAAAACCTGAAAAATATTCTCCCCAGTTTATACTGACTGCATTAAAAAGTTATAGCTGCTGTACTTTGGAGAAGACATGATGTACCATGGTATAGTTTAGATGAGGATCCTCTTAGAAAACAAAGGTGAAAACTCAGCATTCGTTCAGCTAAATTCATAGGAATGCAAATTTATTTAAACATTCAAAATTCTGAACCTAGATGGATAAATTGGTAAGCTTTGGTATATCTTCCCAGTGAGCATTCAGATTAAATATAAACATACTCTGCATTTTCCTTATTAATGCCAGTTTAAATATCAACTTCATTAACACTGAAAATCACTTCACTTCATAGAGTTTCTTAACATAGAAGATTTCACTTCGTGTCTCTCTCCCCCCATCTCTATATACATACGATGGGAGATCAAATGACACCCTGTTTCTATGTACTGATTCTACAGACTAACACAGCAATATCATTGAATAACAACAAATAGTTATTAGTAATACTTTTGACAATCTTAAGAGAGCTATGTGGTTACCAACATATCATAAATCTATGTAAAATGTGCATATTTAGGGGAGATCGGATAGAAATGCATTCTATAAATATCTATGTCTCTCTAGCATTCTTTATTCCACATACCCATTCCCAAGTATTTCACCAAAAAATCATTTGAGGAAGGGTGGCATTTGTTTTCAATGGCATGGCATACCTCTGGATAATGGAAAAGATAAGAAAACTTCATATAGCATTCAGCTAAACATGAATGCTTTGGAAATTATTTGTTGATGTTGCTGCCATAAACAAAGTAAATACACCTGCAATTAGCATGTGCTTGCCTGGTTGCTGTTATTAGAACAACACATGAATTGTGTTATGGACTTGAGAAAGGATGGAGTGAACCCAGCAACTGAAAACAATTTTCATGCAATTTTACACAAGTCATTGAAGAAATAACTGTCTGTTCTTCCCTGCCAACTCACAATCTCATCAACATTTTTATATCTCCCCATGCTGTTCTTCATAGCTATAGCTCTACAGAGTAATAGAAGATGGAATGACAACCTTATTTATGGCTTTTACCACATAGTAAAATATTCTGGAGGTGTCCTGATAGTATCCAGCTGCTGAAGCTGAGACAACCTCCATCCTCTCCCCCCCCCCCCCATATAATCTGTTCAAAGAACAGCAGTAGGTGCCACTTTGCTTTTTGATCTCACTTCCAGGCCGATTATGGGGTGAAACATATGGGCAAATTGAAGCGGCTTCCAGCCTCCTTGAAGGCAGAGTGTTTAGATGATACATGAGGCAAAAGTGGTTGAAAAGTGGAACAAAGTCATGCTCCAGGGCTAAAAAGAAGCTGAGATTCTCCAACCCAAGGCAGAAAATGCCCATCATTGCACTGGCATATAAACAACCTGGCACAAGTATAGGACTGCAGCAAAGCAAAAATGTGATTGACAATAATGCAATGGATGTAATTACAACAGGAACAAACCAAATAGTTCAACAGGGGGACGTGGGGTGAAGGAAAATGAAGGGGCATGTATGGGGGGGGGGTCTCCATGATTGTGTTTTGCCATTGGGCACACTGATGTACCGATGCATCAGTGCACTGCATAGGTAGTGTATCACACGTGCAACTGTGTGGCCAATCATACAGGCAGGTGTCTAATGGAATAGCACCTGGGTGGGAAGAAGGAGGCAATTGGAGATTGTTAGTGTATGTTTGTGTAATGATATGCATGCATTGTGGGCAGGAGGCAAAAAAAACAATCATCACATGGCATGGCTTCACGTTGTGCTGGGTGGACAGCCAGTGGGTGTTTGGGCCAACTTTGGTGTGGGCTGTGTGTATAGTACGGTTTCAATGAGCTTTCAGATAATGCAGGATCAAGGCACTTTTTCCTGCCCATCTTCTCTGGCCCTTTGATGATGATAATTCATCCACAAGGTATGTGTCCAGGCTGTCCAGACTAGTAATCAGTCGCTTTGAAGTTCTCCATTCAGATCTGCCCAGCATCTTATAGAAATGCTTTTGGTTGTGAAGGAGCTTCTCCTTTGTATCTGGCCCTTTCAGACTACACAATTATAGCTGTATGATTCTGTTATAACTGCTGTGACTACATACTGTGCAGTCCCTGGTTTGTACTTTTCTGGGATACTAGAGCTTTCTGTTTGAAAATTCTACACACTCATCTCTAAACTATAAATCTCAGGGTTCCATAGGACATCAAAAGTCAAAGTGGAATCATACTGTTATAATTAATTCTAATGTGTAGCAGGGCATCCATAATCCCCATAGCTAAAGGGGCATTTGTGTGTGCTGAATCAAGTGTTTTTCACCCAAACATGCATAACCAGGGGAAAAAAGATGGAATGAAAATGAAACAAAACCAAGTAAAAATAAAATAACTATAAAATGAATCCTTTTTGTAGTCTGCCATATTTTCTCATCTCAGTGAATACCAGTGAATGCAATTTTGATTCCCCCTGAAGAGGAAGGGAGAATATATTATTTTGCTATAAATTTCTCACCCAAGAAAGGGATCTCCCAAAAGTCAGGAAGCTCCAGTGGGAAAAAAATACACTGCATACAAATATGCAATGATTGACAGGTACTTTGCATTTTGGGAAGTATTCCATCTTTGTAGAAATACATGGTGTTTTTGCATGGAAATTATTTTCATCACAGATAAACCATGTGTATTTCTGCACATAAAATGTTATTTATGCAAAAACCATGTGTACATCTCTGCAGATAGCAGTTTTGCACAGGAAATGTGTTTCTGCATAGAAAAAAAAAATTTCTGCACATAAGAATATCTCCCAAAGCAAAAACAGGAACTGCTGCAAATTAGGAACTTTACAGAAGGTTTGGTGCTCTCATCTGTTGAGGAAAATTCCAAAGGAAATATTTGTTCTCGCTTGTGAGGATGAAGAACACATACATCCCTACCTCTGAACAGGGTGAACCTACTGTAAACCAGAGCACATAGAGCACATAACTTCTGCCTTGGTAGAATGTAGTTAGCTGAAAAATGGCCCTGGACATTTTTTTTATCCCAATACTTTCCATTGTCTGGGATAAAAAATACCTCCAATGGCAAAAATCAATAAAATAATTGAGGATTTTATTTTGTTCCCAGATGTTTTTTCTTGGTAATCTAAGGGCCGGAAAAGATTGGCAGTAAGTATTAGCTTAGGGGTGGTGTGGGGGCATACTGTTTAGATGATACATGCCCCCATGCTGTCCCCAAGTGGCATCACACTGTCTCAAGATGGCAGGCAGTGTTGTGGTGCCCTGGCAGCATGGTGTTTATACACTGCATGCCACAAAAGCACCACAAAGCTGTGGTGGCAGCAGAAAGGGTGCCCTTTTGCAGGCTCAAAAGGGAGTGGCATTTTGCCACCTCTGTTGGAGCCAGCAAACAGCAGGATTGAGGTCATGGCATGAGATTGTCACAGCCCTGATCCGATGCTCAAAGGGATGATTTTCCACCTCTTTAGGGCTGTCTGTTTTGGCCCTAACTCCTTCATAGATGCCTATGGGTGTTGTTTACTCTGTACATATAGTTCCACATTGATTCTACAACAAATATAACTTTGAGGGGATGGGGTTAAATGGAGGGTTAATAAGCTTATTGAATTAGCAATTGGAGCTGATTTGGTTTTTCTTCCTAGCCAGAGGAAGGGCTATACAAGCTGGTAAACACTAACCTGCTTTATTTATCAATCATTGATTTTTAAAATAGTTTTATTCTGTTCTATATCTGAGAATCTCATGGTGGTGCATGATTAAATTCTTAGTGTTTTAGAACAGTTTAAAATAGTATAATTTTAAAAGATCCCAAGCATATTGAACCATTTGACTTTTAAAATCAGACAGCTAAAAACCATGTGGGACATAGCCATATTAGTCAGAAATATCAGTATACAAAGGGATCTTGTAGCACCATTGAGACTAAGGGGTGAAACAGACAAGCATGAAAAGCTTGCTTGGGGGTGTGATATACAGATGCCGCACACACTCAAGATGCCTGGAAGTCATGCTGGTGCTCAGATATGGGCTGGCTTTCAGGTGCTCCGGCAGCACGATGTTTACATGCTACATGCTGCATGCTTCCAGAGTGGCTTGAAGTTGCCCATGGGCTGCAGTGAGATGGGAAAAGCCACTTTTTCACTGGCCCTTAAAGGAGCATCTCTTTGCTGGCCAACTGCAAGACGAATTGGGGCTGAGGCATGTGTTCAACACAGCCCCAATCCATCCTCAGAAGTTGGGTGAAACTGAACAAAAGACACCATAGCATAAATTTTGGTCAAGTCTACAAAACTTTGTGCCACAGCATCTTTCACTCAGTTAGTCTCAAAGGTGCTACAAGATCCCTTTGCATAAAGAGAACACATGTGTGAATGTGAATAAAATCAATTAGACCCTGTAAGGTTTAATAAAAAGCCATGACAGAAGCATTAGTATCAATCAGTCCTCTAAGTGGGAATATTCCATAGCAAGAATGTCACAGGGTGGAGGGCCTTCTGTCATATCCAACTCTCACAGTATATTGCCCTCACTGATGGGACAAAAGGGAGACCCTCTCCAACAGACGTCAGTTCTTGGGTAAACCATTTAGAGTTTTGAATGATATCACCAGCACCCGTGAATTGGAAGTGTATTGGCAGCCAATGCAACTGGTGTTATATGATTTCTTTATAGTATCTTTGTTAGAAGTTTAGCTGTTGCATTTTGCAAAAGCTGAAAAATGTTTGTTCATAGGCTTAAAGAAAGATTTGAAGGAGACTTCCCCCCCTCCACAAAAGCCATAAGCCTAGATTCCCACATATTCAGTATAGGATTTATTAAAATAACAGTTATTAGTTACATGTGGGAGGAGTGGCATTTACCTCTGAGGCAAATTATGGGGAAGGCTTTTTGCAGCCCATCCAAACCTGCAGGGCTGGTTGTAATGACATACATTTTCTCATAGAGGACCATTCTTAACAGTGGCAGAATGAGATATAAACTGGGAGCTGTCTACAAACTGGCCTTATCTCCTTGAAGGAAGAATACAGACTTTATTTTTGTTTTCGTTTGGTTTTTAGAAGCTTCTCAGTTCCTCTGTCATCTCCTTGTCACTTGAGATGTGAATTCTCATTTGTTTGGCTCCACAAACAGCTTGAGGGTTTCTTGCAATGTTGCACCTTTATTTCCTCAAAAAGAGATCCCAGTCATTTAGAGCAGTGGATTTCTTTGTTGAGCTATGAGTTTATACAAGCATGTGCTTGCACTTATGTCCCCAAAATGGCTTCAGATCAGACTTTTAAATGAAACACGATGCTATTTTCTTCACAGTGCTTGTCCTGTGAGTAATGAAGAAAGGACATCTGCACTTCAGCATCTGTGTTCCAGAAAGAAGGAATTAACAGTAATGAGGACATGGATGTTGCACAAGAAACTGTAATTAATCAATTAATGTAGCTTTCTTCTAGCAAAACAAATCAGATTTGCTTGCTGGTCAGTGATTGTAGACATTTCATGATTAATTTTAATTGAAAAGTAATACATTTCTTGATTACTCAAAATATAATCTGTGAAACGATCTGCATTAAATCAATTAAATGTTTACAAAATGGTTTTAACATACTGCATCTTCCTTCATTCTTTGGCAAGATTTGATTTTATTTGCTTTTGACTGTCTTGTAAAGTTCTGTACTATTCTGAATATTTCTTCCTTTTGGACTCTTTTTAAAGCTGTTTTCCAATTGTCTAACTAAAATTATCTATTCAAATCTGAGTAAAGTGTGCTTCATATATGTTGAGAATAACCAAAATGAAAGGCAGAAAACATTATTCAGGCTGCAATTCTATGGCCATTCACCTGGGAGAAAACTCTGTGAACTCAATGGGACATGTCTATACGAGTATGTTTGTTTGTCTATATGATAGTGTTGTAAGTTAGTCAAAGCTTTTCTTCAATTATATATCAAACTGAAGATCTTAAGTGTGAAAAGAACAAATTAATCTTAATTCGTCATTTCTCCCTCATTTGCTTCCATATACCAGTAGAATCATACCAAATCAGTTTTGTACCAGAGGAAGGTAGCCTTTTTGTTGTTGTTAACTTCAAGTCAACCTTGACTCTTGATGAGCCTTTAGCCATGAATATTTCAGTAGAAATAGTGATATACCACCTGGACAAGGGTGATGATACAGTTTGGACAGATATTGTTGATGTAAACAAGCAGAAGTGCACAGTTCAAGCAATCTCCGATGCGTTTGGAATTGCCGGCGACCCTGGAGCTTCGGCTTTATTAGGAATCCTCCTCCCAGTTGATGAAATAGACTGGAGCCAAAACTCTCTCCTCAGAGGTTTTATTCTTAAATTGCTGTATTTACAAATATATATACACGCTCGTCCGACAAATCTCTAACCATCAATTTACAACTCAACTCAACCTATTCTGGTGATTCTTCTTCCTTGTGTTACCTACAATGTTGTCCCCCCAGTCAGGAAGACTCTTGTTGTTTACATTAGGCCTACATGGAAGCAAGCACATACTGACCTTGAGCAGTGTCTGTTTTCCAGCCTTCAGCTGCAGACAACTCCAGCCACAATTCCTGTTTTTCCATTTGTGCACATCTTTACATTTCAAACTCAGGCCTCAAAGCCTAACATGCCCCTCCAAAATGTACAGATGTGTAATATGTTGCCAAATTTCTGTTTGCCATCTTCCAATGTTTACACACTTATTGAACAGCCAAAAATATGTGTTTATGGTGCCATGCCTCTCAATTGGCAAAGTCTTTGTGAGAACATCAGCAATATTGTCTCGGGTGTCAATGTATTCCAGACTTATGATTCTGTTCTGAACCATCTCTCTCACATTCTGATACCTCACACCAATGTACTTTGTCCTACATTTCAAGTTCTCAGCTTCAGACATTGCAATGCATGATTGTGAATCCTCATGAATTACAGTAGGCTCTTCACACTTTTCTCCCAAAACCATAAGCAATTGCCTCATCCACTGGATCTCTCCTGCAATTTCAGACAATGTTGCAAATTCTGCTTCTGTAGTACTCAAAGCTACACAATTCTGCTTCCTGCTGTGTCAAATTATTGGACTACCAGCAAATCTTACAAGCAAACCTGACACTGACTTTCTGTTGTGCAATTCTGATGCAAATGAACTGTCCACCTAACAGTCAAGCTGTTGTTCACTGCCCTGTATCACCAACTTTCTTTCCTTGGTTCCTTTCAAGTACCTCAGCACATGTTTCACTCTAGTTCAGTCCTCTACTTTTGGAACACTTACTTTTCTGCTAAGTATCCAACTGCAAACAAAATGTCTGGCCTAGTGTTGTTTGCAATGAACATCAAGCTACCTACTACACTTCTGAACAATTCTGGATTCTCAAATTCCTTTGATGACTCTGCACTAGAACTTCCAGAAGTCACTGGACTTTTTACAGTTTTTGCACTTTGCAAGCCACACTTCTCAATCAATCTTTCAATCTTTTTGTTTTGGCTCAACAAACACCTGCCATCCTCAGTCCACTGTACTTCAATCCCTAAGTAAGTCTTAAGATTTCCCAAATCCTTAAGCACAAACTTCTTTCTGTACTGACTCAATTTCCCTTTCTGACTTCGCTGCGACACACAAGTCATCAACGTAAATCACAATAGTCACATCACCTTTTGTATACACGCACGCATCCTCAATGCTGCTTTGTACCCCAATTTGACCAGCTCTTCATGAATGCAAAGGTTCCAGCAACGTGCACTCTGTTTCAGACCATACAACTCCTTTTTCAACCTGTAAACCTTTCTATCACTGTCCTTGTCAAAACCTAAAGGTTGTTCCATGAACACCTCCTCATCAAGACGAGCATTCAAATATGTAGTTTCAAAATCAAAGTGTTTCACCACTTGATTCTTCCTAGCTGCCAAGGCTAACACCAGCCTTAAACTTTCTGGCTTTGCAGTAGGTGAAAAAGTTTTGTCAAAATTTTCAAACCTCTGCTGCGAAAAACCTTTTGCAACCAGTCTTGATTTGTATCTGTGGGTTCCATCTGGCATTTCTTTCCTTTCGAAAACCCACTTGCAACATACAACCTTGTGGTTCTTAGGCCTCTCCACAATCTCAAACACTTCCTTATCCAGCAAAGACAAGTATTCTTGATCCATGGCAGAAAACCACTTCTCCTGCTCCTCCTTAGGATAAGACTGCAACTCCTCAAAACTTTCTGGCTCTTCAGCCACCACTGAACAAGCTCTTGCGCTCTGTGCTACAAATATATCTGGAGGTCTCCTCATCCTCTGAGTTCTCCTTGGCACAATCACTTTTGTTCTGCCTCTTTCGTCCTCACTATCAGAACTAGTTTGCACCTCTGTGTCTTTCATGGACACCTTTTCAAACTTCTGTGTAGTGACTGGTGAGTGCAATGTTGGATGTGTTTGTGTGTGATGTTCTGCAGAAGTACTAGGTTCACATTCAGTAAATGCTTCTTGTTTTGGCACCCCTCCATTTCCAGTACCTATGTCCCTCTGCCCCAGCTTGAGAAAAACCTCTTTGTTTGCATGTAGTTTTTCCCAGCCTGAATTCTTTTCAAAATTGGCACTTCTGGACAGCAAGATATCCCCATGACCTAGATGAAATCTATAGCTGTTTCCAGAATATCCCACAAACATCAGCCTTCTCCATTTAGGATCCCCCTTTTTCCTGAAGTTTGCAGGCACATACACATTTGCATACTGCCTAAAAGCTCTCAGGTATTTGAGATTTGGTGGTCTACCATACAACATGTGATATGGCGTTTTCTTGACAAAATAATTCCATGTGCGGTTGGCAACATGGTTTGCTGTCAAAATTGCTTCTCCCCAAAGCTGCTCAGGTGCTTCTGCATCGGGCATCATGCAATCTTTCATTTGCTTTAGGACCCCAATATGTCTCTCCACTAAGCCATTCTCACTAGGAAGAGCTGAGTTAGTCGTGTTGTGGTGTATTCCTTTCCTTCTCAACCAGTTTTTCAGGTTATTAGACAGAAATTCTCCACCTCTATCTGTAATCAAGGACCCCACCTTGTATTCAAACTCCCTTTCAATCATGTTGACCCAATATTTGATGTGTTCAGCAGCTTCACTTTTTTCCTTCATGAGTATCACATACGAAAACCATGTGTGACAACCTACAATGACCATGAAGTACTGATTTTTGCCCATGGTTTTGGCCAAAGGACCAGCCAAATCAGCATGCACAACCTGAAAAGGTCTTTGTGTGGTGCATTTGCTGCGTTTGGCCACAGGAAAAGCCTTCAGCTTTATCCTGCTGCATAATGAACAATCCAGGTGGTTTTGAAGAAGAAGACATTTTAAATTCTGGACACAGCAGGGCCACACTTCCACTATCAATGCACAGATGGAGATTATCGACTAAGGTGACCATGGCAGTTTCAACTCTGTATCCTGCCCTGAAGATGATTTGGAATGGGTCCAGATAATTGGCTTCATGCAAGCCAGCCTGGAGCTGGAAGGCAACTGCCCTCTTGAACACTTTGCCCAAGAATGGTAATGAGGAGACTGGCCTGTAGTTGTTTCTTATCAAGGGGTCCAGGGAGGGTTTCTTTAGAAGTGGTTTTACCACAGCCAATTTTAATTTAAATGAAAATTTACCCTCCCTGAAACATGCGTTGATTACAGATTGTAAAAGTATTTTCATAGCATCCCCACCCTGGACAGTCATCCATTATGAGCAAGGTTCAAGGGGACATGTTGTCTTCATGATGCCTCCAAGGAACTTGTCCACTTCCTCGGTACTTGCAAACTCAAAGTGATCCAGTCTAACATAGTCCATAGAATCACTGGACACCTCTTTTATATTTTCTGTTATAATGCTGGTGTCAAGATCGACCCTTATCTGAGAGATTTTATCAGCAAAAAAGTCATTAAATGTATCACAGCAGTCTTTTGTTGGTTTAGTAAAGGGTTCAGGGTGGGAGGCAATTGAGTTAACTCTTTAACGACCCTGAACAGCTCTTCTAGACAAGACTCTGCCAATGAAATATGACCAGCAAAGAACGAAATCTTTGCTGCTTCGACTGCCACTCCATAGAAATCCAAGAGTTCTCTATGGTGTGTCTTCTCAGATAAGTGGCAATGTTTCTGCCAGCAGCACTCTAGTCGTCATGCAGCCCGCTTCATTTTTGAAGGTCTTGAGTGTACCTTGAAAGCGGGCCGTAGAGGATGCTCAGGAGCGATAATATCTATGGCCTTGGTAAGATCGTTATTCCAGGTATCAACCAAGGCCTCGAAAGAATCGCCATCGTTCCCAACCATAGAACTCACTAGGGCTTCCTGGAAGCTTTGGGGGAGGGGGGGAAGCCTTACAAAATTAAAAAGACTGCAGACCTCTACATATCTATGAAGAAATAAACAAACAAATAAATACAACTTTTATTTATACCCCACTTTTCTGTAAAAACAACCAAAGCAGCTAATAATTAAAACAATCTCACATAATATTACATCAATGTAACAACATTCCCCCTTAAAAAAGTATTAAACATATTATAGTTAACAGAATTTTTAAAATATCTAATTAATAATAAACAAAACATGGTCAGAGAGGTAGTGTAATGCCTGGTGTGAGGGGGTAATCATTCTGTGGCCGAATGGTTTTATTCAGGAAAAGCCTGCCAGAAGAGATCTGTTTTGACAGCTTTTTAAAAGCTGTCTAAGCTGGTAATTTGATGGGTTCAACTGGCAGGTTGTTCCACAGCCTGGGAGTAGTAGCAGAAAAGGTCCTCTGGGAGGTTGCAGTTAGTCTGGTCTTTCAAAACTGCAATAAATTCCTCCCAGAGCTAAAATAATACAGAAAGTAGGTCTCTAGAATTCACTGGGACTTACTCAGAGACAAAGTTTGGCAAAGCTACTTTTTGGACCACAACTCCAAGAATTCCCAAGCTATGGAAGGTAGCAACAGAAACTAGCTCTGCTTCCAGGGACTCCCTAGAAAAGACAATAATGCTTGATAAAGTGGAAGGCTGTAGGAAAAAAGGAGACTACACTGCAGGTGGATAGACTCAGTCAAGGTGGCCACAGTTCTGAGTCTGTAAGACCTGAGCAGAGTGCTTGGTGACGTGGAGGTCTCTCATTCATAGAGTTGAAGTTCACTTGATAGCAGTTAAAAACAACTACAGATTCTGATTCACTTTAACATTATCAGAACAAAATGCTGTGAACAAGGGATGTCTATAAAATAGGGGTGCCCAAGACTTTTGACCCTAGAAATCACTTTTGATTGTTGCTTGGCTTCAGGGGGCACATGTGTATGTACACGCACACTAGCTATCCTTTTTTTCTTACTGCTAGCCCTTGCAGGGAAAGAGTGACCTATGCATTGGTTGCTGGGGGAAGGATGGAGAGCCTTTATCAATAGTAAGAATGAAATAGAATTTGGTGGTGGTGGTGGTGATTGGGGAATGTAAGGATATATCTAGAGTGGGGTGACAGTAAAGTCTTGGGGAATCTGCAGGTCCTGCACCTACTGTTTTAAGAACAGAAACTTCTCAGTTCAAAAAACAAGCCAACAATTCAAACACAACTATAAAAAGTGTGGCCATTTTCATTTGTGACTCCCATTGTATTCAGTTTCTTTATACTGGTTTTCAAGCTGTGATCAACCTTGGTGAGTCATGAATACTCTTTGGTGAATTCCGGTATCTCATGAATACTTGCTTTACATTTGACAGGTTCTAGTTGAGCCTCACAGTTCCTTTTTAAAGGACCCAACAGATGGCATCTGGGAAAGGAGTTTGCAACACAACTAAATGAAGAGAAACTTGAAAAATAAATCTATTTCAATGCTGGCTTTGATCTTGTGGGAAATGTCCTTCCAAATTTTATTTTCTTAAACGAATCCCAACTTGTTCACCACTTGATAACACTTTTGCTTAATTTGCATATCTTTTCAAGTTCAGCAGAGCAATACAATTAGCAGTTACACATTAAAAGGTCTTAAATGTGTAACTGTCACTGAGGCTTGATTGAAGATTATGATTGTGGCTTCCCATTATTGTAAGAGGGCTATCCAATGTCTTTTTTAATACAAGAAATACACAGCTGTTGTGAGGATCTTGACATTTTCCTGGCAGACAGCACTTTTTAATTTGGAGGTGATTGTATTTTCACAGCGCCATTAATAAACTGATCACTTTGGCTTGGATTCCAACTTACCCATAGATTATAAGTCTGGATCCAGTCCAGTCCATAGTATTATTCCAACAGTGTTAATAAACACTATAATCACATCAAAGTACTAATAAATGTTAATCACATGAGAAGAGTATTAAAGCATAGCTAATCCTTCTTGCAATAAATTCACTTCAGGATTAGATCTGTTGCAATAAATAATAAAAGGAGACCAATTGCCAGGTGAAAAAGTACTAGCTCGGGTATCATCCTGTCTTTCATCTGTAAGTGCTATGCTGGGGATTATGGGAGTTGTACCAAACCCATCTGGAAGGCACTGGGTGGAGGAAAGCCTCATCTGAAACATACAAACATATACCTTAAAGCAGTGAGCTTCACTTCTCCCAATTATTCATGAATCCAACAATTCTCATTTCATTCAAGAAGTAAGCCACTTTTTCTACAATGTTACCAATATTGCTTTAGGGTAGAAATAATGCAATTGGACACCACTTTAACTACCATGGCTCCATCTTATAGAATCCTGGGATTTTTAGTTTTGTGAGGGACCCCTTAGGCAGAGAAAGCTAAAGACCTGGTGATGGAATATCTAGATCCAGATGTTTAGTTTTAGGACTAGTTATGGGACAGAAATGACTTTGGTCCCCTTGGTGGATGACCTACATAGGGAAATGGACATGAAGAGAGTATTGGTTCTACTGGACCTCTCAGCAGCTTTCAATACTATCGACTATGGTATCCTTCTGGGCTGCCTCTCTGGGATGGGGCTTGGGAGTAGTGATTCTCCTGTTAGATTCCTTGACCATTGGTGTTGTCCCCTATGCTTTTTAACATCTACATGAAACTGCTGGGAGAGGTTGTGCAGAGTTTTGGAGTAAGGTGTCACCTATATGCTGGTGATACCCAGCTCTATCACTCTTTTCCACCTAATTCCAAGGAAGCTATTCCTGTCCTAAACCAGTGTCTGGCTACTGTAATCAACTGGATGAGGGCAAACAAATTGAAGCTTAATTGAGACAAGACAGAGATGCTATTGGTCAGTCAAAAAACAGATCTGGGAATAGGGATTCAGTCTGTATTAGATGGGGTTACACTCCCCCCGAAAACTCTGGTTTGTAGTTTGAGAGTACTTCTGGATTCAATGCTGAGCCTGGAAGCCAAGGTATCACCGGTGACCACGAGTGCTTTTGCACAGTTAAAACTCATGCGCCAACTGCACCTGTTCCTGGAGAAGTCAGATCTGGCCATGGTGATATATATATACCCCGCTCTTCATCCCTAAAGGATATCAGAGTGGCTTACAATTATTATTTTTAATTAGACAGTTCCCTGCCCTAAGGCTTACAATCTAAAAAGACATGACACAAAAGGAGAAGGGAATGGTGGTGGGGAAGGGGATCAGGTCTAGCAGCTCTTCTCTCCCTCTGACATCTGGACCAAGGCAGATGGACTGGAGGGAGGGCTGAGCTTCTTAATCTAGGACAGGCCCGCTGGAGTTTGGCTTGCCCTTTCACTCCCTCCTAGGCCAGATGGTGTAGTCATGGAGGGAGGGCTCTTCAAATTGAGGCCAGGCCCAATGGTATTGCTAGGCCTGCCCTTTCACTCCCTCCCAGGCCAGATTGTGTAGCCATGGAGGGAGGGCTCTTAATGGTTGCATCCCATTTGGATTACTGTAATGTGCTCTACATGGGGTTGTCTCTGAAAAGTGCTCAGAAACTTCAGCTGGTCTAAACAGCTGCAGCCAGGCTATTAACTGGAGCTGACTACAAGGAGCATACAACTCCCTTGTTGCAACAGCTCCATTGGCTGCAAGTCCTTTTCTGGACACAATTCAAAGTACTGGTTTTGGCCTATAAAGCCCTATATGGCTTGGATCCAGGATATTTGAAAGACAGTATCTCCCTGTACAAGCTCCCCAGAGTATTGAGATCATCAGGAGAGGCCTTTCTCTCTGTCCTACCACCCTCTCAGGCTCATTTGGTGGGAACAAAAGAGAGGGGGTTTTCAATGGCTGCTCCCAAGCTTTGGAACTCCTTACCTAGAGAGGCCAGGGTCGTTCCATCCCTGCTGTCTTTCCGGTGGCAGATAGAGACATTCTTATGCTAGCAGGCCTTTGCAAATTTATGAGGGCTGGGACTGTTGTGCTATTTACATTTTAAGGTTTATATTTTTAACATAGTCTATTTTAATTCATAACTGTTTTAACTGTTAAAATGGTTTAATTTTTTAAATTTTATATTTATACATTTTAATGTTATACTGATTTTAAATTGTATTGTTTTAAATCTGCTGTTTGCAGCCTTCAGTCCCTATATTAGGAGAAAGGTGGGATATAAAACAACAACAACCAATCTCAAGATTCCATAGGATGGAGCCATAGTGCTTTAAGTACAATATTGATGCAACCTTAGTTAATAGTAAACTGACAACTGGTTTTGTTTTGACTATAGTTCCAACAATCCAAGTAGGTTGTGATGCACTGCATGGTATTTTATACCTGATTATATTCTTAACAATCCTTAAAATGTTATGATAATACATTTCAAATTTTTATAATTCCACCACTCTGTGTGTGTGTGTGTGTGTGAGAGAGAGAGAGAGAGAGAGAGAGAGAGAGGAAGCATCTGCAGATTAACCAATCCAACAATTCTCAATGCAATTAGCATTAATTCTCCATGCTCCAAAAATCTGGCAGGTATCAATTAATGCAACATTGTGCAGGCATTTTCTTTTCATGTCTTGTGTAAACTATAGTACAAAACCTGCATAGATAACTGTGACATTCTTTGCTGAAGTGTTTTTTAAAATCCCTTACATATAATTGTTTGGATTCTATATAATTTATTTATTAGAAAGGCTGACATCTTAGATTGTGGGTTTTTATAAGATTTCCTAGCAACAAAAAAGTGTTTGAAGACAGTTAATGGCCTAGTAATAATTTGTGTTTGCTGCATCTTAGTAATTACAAGTATTAAAACAAAAGAGAGGCAAATGGCAGCCCATCTGTTCTTTTGCCTCAGTGAAAGTAATACAGTGTCCCCAACTAAGGTCAGATTAATCATAATGCACTATGGAATACTTTCTAACCCTTTCAACTTCTACTTTATACTTGTGTAGGGAAAGATAAAGTCCTTATAATATATTTATCCATCTGCTAATGATAGTTATTGTCCATCTTGATATACTCTCCTGTTTCTGCGTATTAGTCAATCTTCAGATAATATCTCTTAAACTCAACAAAATTTCTTTCCAAAATGATAACAAAAGAGAGCGTCACTAAAATTCAGAGAGAGAGAGAGGAGGAGGAGGAGGAGGAGCAGGAGGAGCAGGAGAATTTTCCAAGCAGCACAAGGGCAGTATTTATATAGTATTAATATAGACAGGACATTTCACCTTTTGAAGAGTACCTGTATGATACCTTCATTTGTTTTTGAGGTATATCTCCAAGTATGCATGTTAGTAATTGTTTGTATCTTTTCTTGGTTTCATTTTAGGCACTTCAGTTATAAAATCAAGAGTTCTACACTAAATGGAAAACCTCTATGGATAGAGGTGACTCTCCATGTTGGCTGTCAACATAAGGAGGACAATAAAGAAGGAGATGGAAAGGTGAGTGGAGCTAGGAACTGTTCTTTCTAGCCTGTTATGATATGTCAATCTCTGGATGCCTGAAGAAGGCTTTAACTAAACTCTTAATAGCTACAACAATATTTCATTTCCAAGATAAAATTCTTTGCATAAAGATAATAATGTTCATCATATTACAGAATGATCTTTGAATGTTTTGTTGCTTCTAACCCCAGTGCCTAATATATTCCCATAAGAGTTTTTTCCCCTCCATATGACATTTTCCTCCAGTTTTCAAATTTCTAGGACTGTAGAAACTGAGACCCTAATAATCATTCACACTTAGAACTCTTATATTGACTCTGTTTTGTATTCTGTAAGCAACTTTGCCTGCCCCTTTTATTTGGGTGACTAGTATTTCTAAATGCCCATCTGGAGTTTTTAAGTTACTAGAAGTTTGGGGAATGAGGGGAAATTTCATATGAACAAACGTCCTTATTTAGAACCTCACATAGCAGTATCCCTGGCAAAACAATTAGTTTTTTTCTTTAAAACTTCTCATACATGTGTGAGCAATATAATAATTTAACAGAATATTGTTCTAGGAATCTAGGAAGTTATGAGACTGGTGATTGTAGCAGACAAGGCTGAGTCACTCTCAGGGTCACCTTGGGTCCCACTTCTGAGGAAAAGGTGAAATATAAATATCCTCCTCCTTCTGGTGCAGTTCTGTAATCTTACACTCTGGAGATGTAATGGTTCTACAGAGAGGTGGTGATGAAGGTAATGCATATCATTTTACTTCAAAATGCATGTAGTCAACCTTGCTATGTTTCATCATCCGTTACAGTACCATGGTTATCCTCAGAAATTTGAATCTGCTGAAACTGAAAATCTTAGTGTGGGCTTCCTGTTTTGGTTTACACACACACCACTCACACACACATATAAAATAAACCTCATTTCCCTTTACACTTTATGATGTTGATTTAAATGAACAATATGGCCTCTCCCTTCACTGCATATGACCTATGTTAGTGTTGGTACTGTAAATCCTTGTTGAATAGTTTAGTTCAAAAGGTGGATTTCCCAGATTACATGTATAGTTTTTGCATTAGTCGCTCTCCTCTGGACATGTTTCAGCATGTCCATATCCTTCTTATATTGTAGTGCCCAGAAGTGGACACAATATTCCAGGTGAGGTCTGATCAATACTTCCCTCAGGGGCTCAGCAGACTGCCCCTAAGAGGTGGCACTATGCCATCCCTGGAAGCCCTGGGTTGGGGATGTGGTAACTGCATGCCACAGCCCCCAACCTGGCACAAAAACAAGCTGCAAAAAGCAGCTTTTTTGCGCAGTGGAAACAGCATCTCCTCCGGTCCTACCACAGCTTTTCCATGGCTCTTTAGCACAGCATGTCTACACACTGCACCAAATACTTATGTGACACTGCTTGCCATGTGGTTGGTTGGGAGACATGACAGCAGCATGACACCTGCATGGGGGTGGGCGGCAGTGGTCACCATGCCCACACACTGGCATATTTTGCCAGTCTGTTGAGGGCCTCAATCTAGATGTTATACTCCTAGTGATACAGCCTAAAATTGCATTGGATTTCATACCTGCTGCATTTAATTGCTGATTCATGTTCAGCTTGTGGTCCACTAAGGGCCAAAACAGATGGCCCTGAAGGGGCAACTTGACGCTGCCCCTTTGATTGCCTGATTTGGGCCACAGCAACCACATGCTGTGGCCCCGATCCAGCTTTTTGCCAGACCCCCCAAAAGTATCAGAAAGCTGCTCCTTTTTGAGGTGGCAAAAAGCTGGCTTTTTCACCACCTCCATGGTGTTGTGGTTCTCCTTCAGCATGCAGTGTATAAACGCTGTACAGCCATAGAGTCACAAAGCTGCACATGATGTGCTTGGTTGGGCACCTTCATGGTGGCTTCCTGCCAGCTTGGGAACCTAAATGACGCCTCCAAGCCACCAGGAAGCTGCATCAAAGGGGCTGTCTCTTTCACCCCTAAGACTCCTAGATGCTTTTTTGCTGTACTGCTGTCATCCTATATTGGTGCATTTCATTTTTACTGCTCAAGTGTAGTATTCTATATTTCTCCCTGTTTAAAATCATTTTGTTAGTTTTGGCCCAGCTTTCTAAATTGTGAAGGTCATTTTGAATTCTGATCCTGTTCTCTGGAGTATTAGCTACATCTCCTAAATTAATGTCATCTGTAAATTTGATAAGCATGCCTCCTATTCAGGCCTGAAACAAAAGTGGCCAAAAAGTGTGGCTTTTGGCCACTTCGGGGTGGTGGGATGCTGCAGATGACGCATGCCCCTGGAATGTCAGGAAGCTGCCCTGGGGCCGATTGGGGGCTGACTGAGGCTGGACAGGCTGGAGGCTGCTTCAAGCTGCCAGTCTGCTTCACCCCTAAGTCACTGAGAAACATGCTGAATAGCACTGGGCTTAGGATAAAACTATGTGGCACCCTGCTAGACACTTCTCTCCAGGATGAGAAGGAGCCATTGTTGAGTGCCCTTTGGATATGGCCATTCAACCAATTGTTGAGCTAGATGATGAGGATATCAAAATAAAGATTTCCCATATTTTGGATCAAAAATTGATCAAAGTAGAGACTGTAGTCAAGAAATCAGAAGAAGAGTAGGAATAGGAAGGGCAGCTATGAAAGAACTAAACAAGTTCCTAAAGTATGACGATACAACACTCAACACTATTACCAATCATCCTGTATGGATGTGAGAGTTGGACTCATCCTGTATGGATGGAGAGTTGTGCAGCAGAAAGCAGACAGAAAGAAAATCAACTCACTTGAGATGTGGTGCTGGAGAAGAGTCCTCAGGATACCACAGATGGTCAAAATGACAAACACAAGGGTTGTAGAGCCGATCAAGTCTGAACACTTTCTGGAAATCAAGATGATGAAATGGAGGGTGTTGTACTTTGACCACATCATGAGAAGGCATGGCTCATTAAAAAAGGCAAAAAGGTTAGGAAAGACAGAAGACAGTAGAAATTGAGGAAGACCACATGGCAGATGGTTAGACTCAATCAGGGTGGTTACGCGCCTGAACCTTCAGGAGCTGCTGAGAGACAGTTGTTGAAGGAGAACCACAATGCCATGGGCGAAAACATGAGTCAAGGTCATCTTGATGGCAATAAACAACAATAACATAATTTAGCAGAGGCAAGGCTGTCCCTTGGCTGTAAGACAGCAGATGAATGATTTATGCTTACAGCTGTGTGCATTGCCTGCTCTCTGACTTCTTGACTGTTACCCAGTGATTGGGTTTGGATACTTCTTGGAGTATTTTTCATGTCCAGCTCCTGGATTACATTGACCATGCTTCTGCTTTTATCTGTCCTCTGTGCTTAACCCTGTTCTGGCCAGGTTCTCCAGTGCTGGCTCTCTTAAATCACGCAGGCTATATCCTGGCTACTCGCTATCATCAAACAGGATATTCCATGTCAGTGGGTTAGTGAATCCATTGTGGATTTCAGCCTGAAATTTAGAAGAGCTGTTCAAGATACTGAACCTATTTAATTGCATTTAAAGTCTGATTCATCATCACACTGACATGTGCAGTAAGTCACTAATGCCTACTGACTACGGAAAAGATTTTTTCAGTGTCCTCACCATGGGAGTTGAGGTACAACACTCACATTGGCTGTGCTGTCTGAGATTTCTGGGAGTTGACATTCAAGACATCTGAGAGCTAAAGGTTCCTGCTCCAAAATGTAGGCCATAGCTAGCTAGATATTCAACATAAATCATCCTCCTTTATTACTATGACAGCTGTGCATCCAACATAGAAGAAAAGGCTGCAGCTCTAGGACAAGAAGAATGTGTGAGAATCACACGTTAGCAATCATGGCATAGCAGATCTTCTATAAATGTCCCAGAAAAACGGCTAAATCTTTAGTACTGAAGGCTTTGCATCACATTATTTTTTTTTTTTACCCATGACTACACTTGCTTACTGCAAATGGTAAACTGTATTCCAAAAATTATTTTCTACTTTGTTTTGACTGAAAAACCCCAATGCAAACATCCTATTTATATGAAGATGGCTTCCCTCTGTTCCAAAGCACAGATTTCTGGTCAAGCGTGAATGGTGCATAGTGTATGCATGCTTATGTTTTGGCCCAGGACATTGCCAAGTGTGACACAGGCTCTCTGCAGTGACAGGAAAGACAGAAGGTACAAAACTATTTATATTGCTCAAATAGGGCCAGGTGGGTTTTCAAAGAACAGCATGAACTACAAGACAGCTGTGTCAGTTTTTATCTCTTAGTTTAAAATGACATTGGACATAAGTTGTAACCCAAGATACAGTGTGACATTTTGTGCAACTCACAACAAATTCAAATGCAGTGAAGCCACCAGACCACAGAGAAGAAAAATGAAACTCAAATGTGGTATTTCTAGTAGATTGTTTAGTCTAAACTAAACTGCTTTGGATTTTAGAGTCAGCATGTTTATGGGTACTTTCAAAAATAAAACATTGCCAACACTAAGTTGGTCAACCCACCAGCAATTCAGCAGTCTCATGAGTCCTTTTAGAAGCATTTCCCAGAAAGTGAATATAGTCCATGTCAGACGAGAGAAGGTCTTCTCAGTGACAATGTATAGACTTGGGAGCTCCCTACCACAGGAGTTAAATTGCCTCATCCTTGTTCTTCTGACAGCAGGCCAAGGTATTCTTACTTGGGCAAGCTCTCCTTTGTTATTAAGGTCTTAAGTAACCTAAAGGGCACCACATGCTGTCTGATCTTGGTCCAAAACACACTGCAGAAATAACCCAGTTTGAGACCGCTTTCACTGCCATGGCTCAATGCTAGGGAATTCTAGGAACTGTAGTTTTGTGAGACATTTAGCCTTCTCTGTCAGAGAGCCAGGGCAGTTAAAGCAATCTCATATTAGATTATTTCTGCAATGTGTTTTGGACCAGGATCAGCCTTGCTATGTAGTTGAATGAGAGACTACCTATGAATACCATGTGCTATAGTTTGGAGGAAGGAACTGGCAAGACCATCTCTGAGTATTCCTTGACCCCACAAAAAAAAATTATAAAATTCAGGGAGTTACCATAAGTTAACAGGCAACATAAAGGTACATATACACACACCTTTCTTATTGTGGAAGCTACTATCAGACAAGATGGTAACTTTGGTCTGTAGCTGGAAGCCAATATAATTAAATGGATGCTGGGTTTGTTTTTTATTATTGTGCTTTCAGTTGTTTTTTTAAATTATTTTATTTATTTATTTTTGCTTTGTTTTGTTTTCATTGGCTGAAAGTTTTATGTTTCAGTATGACCTGCTGTAGTGAAAAGGCTGACCAATTAGCCAATCACCACACATGCTAGTTCTACATGCAGATCTACATTACTACTCATGACTGTCCAGATGTTCTGTAGAGTTACTGCAGACCCCCATGGCCATTCTATGGCTGTTGGATAGCAGGGGCAGGGTGAGAATAAGAAAACTCTCTGGCTACATCTCTGTAGCCAGACATTACATGACTACTGGACACCTACATCATCTGCCATGGTCTGCAAAGGCTCTCTGGAGGGCCCTGGCAGATGATGTAACCATCTTGTGCCTGGCTATGGGGTCATAACCAGATGATTCTCCTTTTGTCCACCATCCATGGAATTGTGGTTAGGATGCTGCAACAGTAACAATATGATTCATGGTGGTGGTGGTGGGGGGAGCTTTGGATGTTGTGGCGGGAGGGATGGAATATCAGCCTCCACAGAGACTCCAAAAAAGACATGCACAGGTATAAGTTTGATTAATGCAGGTGTACACCACTAACATGACACAAGCAGAACAGACATGCTGTCCTGTTCAACCTGGTGAAATATTTAGAGAGGTACTTTATATGTCATATATATCTTAATTCCATAGATTCGAAAAGGATGCAGGCATGCTTGTTTTGAACTGCACAGTGATAATGCCAAATATAAACAGAGTTATCTTTTTAGTTCATGACCAAATCTGAGTCCTGTCTGATGACATCTAACTTTTTGTTTGGTCAGTACTTTTATTAAAAAGTTCATTTTTATCAATATTACCTTGCTTTATGTTAGAAATTATACATTTTATATGTATACTTTAATAATGCAATTGTTTATTAATTGCACTAAGATGGAATAACTGTAATTTTGTATAAAGATCAATCTAAAAATAAAAATAAAACACTATTTCTTGATTCAGTACTGAACAGAAGTCTAAGCAAGTGTAAAATCATACCATCTCATGTGTCCTTTGTTATATCTTACCATGGTTTTCCTTGTTATGATCTTCCTGGCTTCACACTTGCATTTCTTCTGTAAGTTTAAACATAATTGCATTATTTGAATTGTTAACATTTTTGAAACATTACCAGAAACAAAACTTTCTTTTGTTTATTTTTGGAAAAAAAATAAAACAAATTAATATTTCAGAATGGAATTTTAACATTGCATTTATACCTAAGAGTATCTTTTTCTTTCTTTGAGGTGAGTGGCAGATGGGTGGGCTAGGGTCTTGTTTTTGTTAGACACTGCTTGAGCGTCAAGCAGAGGTTCATCAAGCTAGGACTGGATCTTCTGCAGCATGCCAATAAAATGTTGGGAAAAGCTCCATGTCTTTTACTTCCTCCTGTCTGTGTCTTGAAGTTGTTAATGGCTCAGCAGCCCTGCCAGGAAAGAAATTGGCCTACACTATTTATAGTCCCACACTTTATTTTCTTCTGCAGCAGCTGTGCTGACCGTGGAAAAGAACCAAGTTATTTTAATTGATCTCTGCAGGTGTTAATAGAAAATTACAAGTTATTATAAATGCTACATTATTTTAATTTGTAGTGTATTTTATGTTGGTTGGAGAGTTAATGGTTCAGTTATGGCCACCTGCTCTATTCAGTTTCCCCAAGGTATTCTATTGAAGGTATTATATTAATATAATAATAAATATATTTATTATATTTATATTGAACATTTGGATAAAGTGCTATTCAACACTATGCTTCTCAAAGCTCTTTGTAAAATGGTATTTGCCTGCTGCAACTTCCATACCCTCTTTAAATGCAGGCTAAATATAGTGTAATGCAATACTCCAATCTAGAGGTGATCAGAGCATGGCTCACTTATTTCTGTCCAGGAAAAGCCATAGATGGCAAACCAGTCATAGCTTGGGATAAACCTTCCTAGCCATCTTGACCTCAGATGACAATAGTAGAACAAGAAGTATCACATCCAGAAAAGGCAGTCTCTCCACATTCAAGAGTTTGGAACACACAATAACACTATCTTGCTGAATTTAGATTCAGTTCTCTAGCTGATAATACTGCCAACACATGAAGTGCTTCTCCTTCAGATAGGACCAGTAGAAATAGATGATTTTCATGTGAATGGAGTGGTAAACTAACTCCTGGTTTTCATTTAAATTTGAAAGGACCTGTACAATATGCTGTATCAATTTCGGGGCTAAATTTCAGTATTCTGGATAGCTCCTTTAATATTTGGACTAAAACACAGAAGAGATTCACCATCACTCATCAGTGGGGAGGCTTCAGCCCCCAATAGATGAAATAGAGAGGTAAAACTGATAGTAGCGTACCAATGACACCATCTGATGCTATTTCCAATGGCTTATATACAAAGTTCAGTAGAACTCCTGACAAATGGATCCCTGAAACAGTTCTTCTTTGCTACCCAGTAGAAATGGCTGCCAAATTAGGAATGGAACCTCTGCATTACTCCCAAACCACAGACCTGCTACATCAGTTATCAGTTTTAAAAACCACTGAGAAGTCAAGGAAAATCTACACTCAACTCTAGAGTTGAACCACCACCACTCTCTTAAACACCTTGTCCCTAATGAGCCACATGTGTTTAATATTTCTGAGTCCAAGGAAGTTGTGTTAAGCAGAAGCATCACCACTGCTTTTGGGGAGACAGGTGACACTTCTACCTTGTGTAGTGAGGCTTTTGTTATTCTCTGGATCCATCCAGCCAATACTTTTTGACTTTTTAAAAAAATATATAATGGGCAAGCATCAAGGGGACATGTTATTATCTGAGACCCTTCAGGCTTGTCTTTATAATATATTCCTTCAATAACTGATATTAATCCAATATATATTGCTACTTCAAGATAATGCTCTGGATCCCCCTAACAGTCACATTTAAATCCATCCAAATTTGTGTGATTTGCACTATTGTCTCTTGGATTCATGGGTCTCACTGATGCACAACATCCCAAGTTAACACAGGCTTCTTATAAATTTCGTGAAAAGGCAGCTTTATTCAGTATAGATGCCTTATTGTGCTGTTTTTCATTTACTTGTTTTGTAATGTTTAACAAAGAATCATAAGATGAATTTGCATGGATATATGGATGGGTTGTGTGTTTGCCACTAACCTCACTATGATGAGACAAATTTTAATTTTTTAATTAATCAGCTATTATTCATTGACTTTGCAATTTCCATGCTTGGTTAGAAGGCAGCTAGTTAAACATATGCACAGATCTGTTGTGAAAAAGGAACCCTCTCCATGTTTTTCTCACTGAGTCAAATGCTTGTGTTTTCAGTCAAGTGGAACTGGCATAACATTCTTGTATGAGGAATGCCCAGTTAGTAACCCACTAATTTTAGGGTGGAGCTATTTTTGGAAATGCTATGTGCTGGAATGCTGAAGAACCACTTATTCTGCAAGTATATACACAAAAACTAGAACTTTAATTCAGACTTGAGGTAAGGGTAGGCAGAAAAAAAAGCCCTGGATGAACTGATAATGTGATATTCCTTATGTATAATGTTTATTTGTTTGTTTGTTTTTTAAAAAAGCAGGAATTATTAATCCAATTACCATAAAGGTAACAAACATGGTTTTCAAGCACTACTGGCCTTCACAACAATCTTTTAAAAATATCTATTTACCAATCATAATGATACCCTGTTTTCCTGAACAAGAACAAAAAAACTACATGCTTACTCAGTAATGCATACTTAATTATTCATAAAATGAAAAACAACAACAACAAACAAACTACCTAGTCTTCTAAGAAGTCATATTATTGAAATTTCAGATTGATGGGTCTTCAACTGGTGTGGCTATGCTGTTATTGTGATGGCATAAAATCAGCTGCAGCTCTGCTCTTCCTGTATGGCAGGGTAACATGAAGTCCTGGAGTACTTAGAAATTACATTCCTATTCTTCCTTATGACTTCATTAACCCAGGTTCTGGATAGCATCTGAAATGGAGAGAAAAGGATTTCCATCATAGACTTTTCAGGGCCATCTCTACCATTTGGCAAAGTGAGGTAGTTATCTCAGCCAGTAGATTTTGGGAGACAATAGCAAAGTTTTGAAGAAAAGAGCTGTATGCTACACGACCTGCCTTCCATCCCCTAAGCTAGCCTGCTTCCTTCAGATGGCTTGGAAAATGCTGTCCAAGCATTAGTGTTGCAGAAAGATTTGTCTTTTGTATATAGAATATTGAAGGGTGACATATTGTTCTTTGGCTTGATCAGCAATTGGGCTTCTCCCAATTGATCTCATGGTCCAAGGAGCCATGTCACTTTAACTGTTTAGGATATCAAGACTGAATCACTCAGTCCTTAGATATGAGAGGCTCTGGAGCAGTAGAAGTAGAGAGTACCATCTGTCCAGAGACTACAGATGATGACCTTCTCTAGCATATGCTATGTAGTTAAAGACAACAGACAGACAGACAGACAGACGCTGTAGAAAAGGCTAAATTGTCTTGGGACATTTTTTTTTAAAGCCCCTAGTAAGTCAGTCAAAGAACATAAGTGCATTGTGGTTTCTTCCTCAGTGCCTTATTTTAACACCACATTTTCTATATAGTTTTGACTATATCTCTTACTAAAGGATAATTTAGTATCTCTAAATGGTGTTAAGTTGAGATTTCTGTCTCTGAATATTCACTCCTAATTGTACTTCTGAAAACACAATCTTCTGAAGACAGAAAGACTAGGTTTTATTTTAAGCATTTTTCCCACTGTGCAAGAATATCTGTGCAAGAATATTCCCACTGTGCAAGTACATGGATATCAAGGAGGTGCTTCTCCTGATCTACTTGGTACCATGTATTTTTTGTTTTTTTTTTTGTATGACTGTGATGCAGTACTTTGGAGAAAATGGCAAAGTTGCAGCTTCATGTCTCTGTTATGTTCATGGCTGAGGAGCTGGAGCAGATTTGTACTGCTCCAGGAAGAAGATGGAGACACTATATAGTGACATTTGCATTGTAACTATACTGATATCAAGGGAGGAGCTGTGAGGGCCTATATACCCTTGAGACAGTAATTTGCCTGGAGGTCATCTCCCTGGTCATGAGCTACCAGTTAGCCAATGGGATCCTGTAGAGATAGCCTAGGGCCTTCATGCTTGCCCTTGGCAGTTGAAAAGGTCTAGAAATGATCCTGGCCACAAGTGAATTCTATACTTGGTAGGGCTCATTGTAGGTTAGGGTTAAATACTTAAAGTGGTCCTGGTTCAGCCTGTCATCTGTATCTTGTCTCTTTATTTCCAAAGTTTTGGAATGGGTATGCAAGTGGCTGCACTGAGTCATAGACTGAAGATAGACTAGTACTGTCCATAAGGAGTGATGACATTGTGCAATGAACTAGATTTGAGAAAATGTATGTAATGGTGAAAGTTATTACAAAATCTGATGAATGCCAATCAACTCTGTAGCCATGGTACAAAAAGAGTGTTGAATGTACTTGCAAATGCCTGTAGCAACACAGCTGAATCTAAAGCAACCAAATATATCTTCAAGCATCCTCCTTCTTTGATCACATATAGAACAGTCAGGTTGTTGTTCCCAATAAAGTACTATTAATATAAGTTTATGTAGACTGAAAGTAACATCAGTCTTTTCAGTTTTCTATTTCTACACCTTTTTCCTCATCCACTTTTTAAAGGACTAACCTTGTTCCTGATTCAAACCCATATCACTGTTTGCACAAAAAACTATTTCTTATTGCACTTTTTAAATTATTTATTAATTTATCATGTTATTACAGCACAAAATGTGTCCAGATACAGGTAAGGAAATGCTAGTGTTAGAGCAGATGGTAACCTAAACCACTGGTTTATGTTTACTGAGCAGGAATTTTTACTGACTATAGCCTGTGCCAGATGTGATGTTAAAGTAAATGCAATTAACACACATGCTTTATAATTGTTTTTATTGGGCAAAATAACAACTTAGGGGGACATTTGGATAACAAAGGTTGGAGAAAGGGATTTAACTTTTTTCTGCCTTCACAAAAATGTCATCCCAGAAGCTTCTTCCTATTTTGGCAGGTCACTATGCCCAGAAAGGTTTTGTTGAGAATTGAGTTGAAAGGGGCCCTTTATTTAACCTAGAACTTGTTTAAACTGTGTTAGAACTGGAAAGGAGTGGGGTGGGGGTAATCTAGCTTAGGCAGGCATTACTCCTTGACCTCCTTCTCAGCCTTTCCTTAGAAGAATCACTTGAGCCTTGAAGGCAATCCAATAATGGGATAGCTCTGACCACATACTTTGAAAACAGACCCAAGGAATCCCACCTCCAAGACTCAAGTGAGGTCAAAGCCCCCCAGGCTAGTTCTAAAGATAGTTTCCTTACCCAGCCTCAGGTCACATCACCTGAAGCAGCAGTTCCAGACCTTCCCTTCACCAAAAGCATGCAAAAGTGCTTATTGTTACTCTTATTCACCCCCCCCCCAACCTACCTGCCAAATGATCACCTAGCTAAGGACACCACTCCAAGCCAATTGTCATAGATACAGTGTGGGGTAGGGGCAAAACATAAACAGTTAAAAAAGCAAAATTTCCTACCTGGTTTTGAGGTGATGACCAGTAACATCCACACTGCACTGGAGGAGGGAGGGTGGCTTGATACATAATCCAAAAGAGGAAGCAATGGGGTGGGGAAGAGATGGAGGTTAAATATAACTAAGCTTCACTCCATTGGCTGGCATTATTGTGCCTGATGTCACTATGCTGGCCTTTCTTCCATTGGAGGCCAATAAATATGGGTCCTCCCCCAAAACACCTTGTGCCATGTGGGTCTGAGGTTGTAAAAAGATCAGAGAGAGCTATTTTAGAATTTGCAACCAAACCAACCCAAAGCTGCCTAAAGCTTATTCCTATCCTGTTTACCCTTCAACTTCACATTTCAACACACATGTGTTTTCTGATAGGAAAAATAATGCAAAGTCCTGCTGCACATGGCACTATTAAGAGGGAGACAAACTAATGTCAACAAATTTTGCCAAATAGGTTTACCCAATAAACATCCAATATGAAATGTGCTATTGAGCTTTAAAGGTTAAAAGATCCTATTAAAATGGAGTTAAATGCCACACAAGTTTGGTCATCTGTTTCCTCTCAAATTTCAGGTTTCACAGACTGAAGTAAGGGATCATTGCTAATAGCAATGAGGACAAGGATAATGCTATTCAGCATCACAACAGCAAAGTGATATTGTCCTACAGAAGAAAAACAAAATGAACCTCAGGTTGTTGTTGGTGGACCAGACCCCAAAACTATGAACTCCTGGTGACTGCAGCTCAAGGTGGAATATAGAAAAGTAGATCAGATAGCTGTGAAATTCCCATTGATCAAAAACAGAAGTTATGGTTTTGTTGCCAGAGCCTTTACAGATCACTTTAGATTCATGTTTTGCTTTATTTGTATCTTTTGCATCCTTGAATGAAATTGATACTGTAATCAGTTTTTGGTCAAGCTGTACTCTGGCTCTTGTTACAAATTGCACTATCATCCAGTGTCATCACCCAGCTGCCTATATGACTGTGTCTTAACATCAAATATCATGGAAGGACTGTGAGTACAGCAGCCATGGCCTTGGCTTTGGAAACAGCACTAATCTCATCTGTCTGTGCTTTCAGCAGGGCAAGAGAAAGAAGCTAAGCATTCTTGATGGTTTTGTGTGACCTTCCTTTGACCTTTTGGTTTTCACCAGTGATCTGATATGGTTGACTTAATGGAAAATTCCAGAAAGAATAGATAATGTCTCCTGAGAGTGGGGATGCATGTTTTTCAGACAAATCCCAGAGGCTGTTACTGAACTGCTCCTCCTCCCCAGATGCCCTCGGCCTCTGAGTCTTGTATTAGATGGGGCTGTTATGCCTTTTGTTTACCATCTGTGCAATTTCTCTGAGAGAGATGATAGACTAATATGGTTTATGGTGTCCTAATTATACTGATTACACTCAGTCTTCTTTTGTTCTTTTGTCTGTATGTGGCTGCATTTTGCCAGTGTTTGGCAAATATTTGTGTTAGATCTGGGAGGATTTTCATTACCAAGGAAGGTGTAATCATTTTTTCAAATGGACCAGTTAAGATTTGGATGAAAGACTACCCCTTACCAAAGCCAGCCAGATGTACACTATGAACATTCCAATTTGCTCGTGAGTGTAAATTTTGAAGATAATTTAAGGATTAGTGACACTTTCAGATTAAAGGGTAATCTGAATATTAAGGATGGATGGACCTTTCAATGCCATACCTGATTAAGTGAATTTGATTATGTATACCTAAGGCCCATTCACACTGCAGTTTGCTTCGCAGCAGAATTTGGGGCAAATGACTGTCATTCCCATTTGAACTCGCTTCTGATCCTCATTGAATTGATTGCAGGAGGAAGGAAGCAGGGTAACCACAAATAACCCAGCATTACTTGAAGCCGTTTTTGGGTGGTTCTTTTCCCTGGAATCGATCCTTAAGCGAGTCAAATATGTGGGAACGACTGGAGTCACAGCATCCAGGAGGGGAGGGTCAAATGGCATAGGGGTGTTTATCATCTCTCCTTCAGTTGATGATAGATCCCCATTCCCCCCCCCCCCCCATCACTGTTTTCTTTGTACTTGGGGTTAAGTTGTCCTCCGTTTCTCCTTTCCCAGGATGCCCCAGCAGTCCTGGTTGCTCTCCCTCTCAGTGCTCCCAGAAGTCCCCTGTTTGCCTTCCCTTTGCCAGAGTCCTCCGTTTCTCTCCCTCCCTGCTCCCAGAATTCCCGTTTCTCTGCCTCCCTACTCCCAAAATTCCCGTTTCTCTCCCTCCCTGCTCCCAGAATCCCCCTCTTTCTCTCTCTCTCTCTGGTCCCAGAATTCCCCTGTTTCTCTCTCTCCCTGGCCCCAGAATTCCCCTGTTACCCTCCCTCCCTGCTCCCAGAATTCCCCTGTTTCCTTTCCTCTCTGCTCTCAGAATTCCCCCCTTTCTCCCTTCCTTCCCAGGCCTTCTTCCCCCTCCTCCATCCCCAGTTTGGAGGCTTCTTCCTCTCTCCCTCTAGTCTCTCCTCCAGTCCTCCCGACACCCAGAGCACAAATGGCAAAAAAATGCTTACTCTGGAGTAAGGTAAGTCTTGTTTGTAGTGGGAATGAGGGACCTTTTGGGATCAATTTCTGACCTGCAGCCAAGCTGGATCAGAAATCGAATCATTCCTCCAATGGGAATAAGCACCTAGGTATGATAGATGGTATCCTATCATTTTAAAACTTCTGACTTCAGTTTAACTGGGTATAATATTTTCTTTCACATTTTGATGACCTGTGTATACTGTTGAGAAGTATGGGATTATCTGAGCACACAGAAAAGGCACATGGTACCCAACATATTATGTTATCCAGATGAGTATAGAATGTCAATTGATTCTGCCTTTGCAAGCACCTTATAACATTTGAAGGGATGAGATTATTTGCTCCTACTGTCTAAGTAATTTTTTATAATTTTTTCTGTGAAAAAGAGGCTGTACATACAGGTGGTGGGACACCACCCCCTTTTTGGCCTGGATGGAGGCTGCAGTAACCACATGCTGTGGCCTCCTCAGGGAGCAAAAAGAAGCTCTGAAAAGCAGCAAGAAGGTGGCATAATGGCACTCCTTTCATGCTGAGCTATTTGGATGCTGTGCAAGAGTTGTGTAATGATGCTGCACACCATGTAGAAGGGTGCGTGGTATCGTGATGCAAAGAGGGAGGAGTCACAGCATCCAGCATGTGGACGCTACACCATGACTCTGCCCACAGGCTGGCAAAAAGTGCTGGTCTGTATTCCCTCAAAGTCATCAAAAACTGTTCAGCTTTGACAACTATCAGCAGCTTAGAATGCAAAATAGGAAACACAATTTTTTTGTGGATAAAATGTTGCTTCCTATAAAGAAAAAGGCTTCAGTGATGAACTTACTCTGCACAAAGTTTACAATTTTCTTTGTACACTACTAAACCACTTTTCCCCATCTCCATAAGTTATTTAGACAGCAGCACAAGACAGTAAATACCACAGGTGCAGAAATTCAAGTTCTGGGATTGAGTTTATACTTCAGGTACCCTGGTGTTGCCCTTTAAAAAGATAACTTTATTCATTCACCATGGCACCATTACAGTGGTCCCCCGGGTTACGAAGGTAATCCATTCCGGATTACCTTTCGTAACCCAGAAGTTTTCGTTTCCAGGGGGACCGCATTAGGAGATGGACCGCGCGGCCAATTTAAAGGGGGCACGTGGTTTTTCTCCTTCGTATCCCGGGGGATCCTTCGGATCCCGGGGGATATTTTTTGGTCCCGCCGGTTTCGGGTCCCGGGGATTTCGTTCCCTGGGGGATTTGTAAACCGGGGGACCACTGTATTTGGGGGTTTTCCAACATTTTATGTCCCTTACTCCTCTTTCTGCAAGGTATAAATAGTTTTCCTAAGGCTTAGTTACTTCCAGTAAGAGCATTAAGCTAAAATATATATATTTGGTCCTCTAAATGTGATCTTTTTCCTAAGATGTGAACACAACTTAGTTTATATAAGGTGTGTGTGTGTGGGGGGGGGGGAGAACTTTCCAGAAAACTTTTCCTATGGACTTTGCAATATCAATGGAAATTTGTGTTGGGATACTTTAGAGAATATGAAAAATATACCTTTTGCCAGAGGTATAAATATATCTGCAGGTAAATATATCCTCTTAAAAATTTCAGCGTGGGTGCTGAACCTAGTTTAGTGACAAGGTTCAGAGCCATGAGTAGCTTTTGAGCTTAGAATCTCATTGACCACATCACACTGTCGACTCATGTTCAACTTGTGGTCTACTAGGACTCCTAGATCCCTTTGACATATAGCCCTTCATGTTTAGTGCTAGGAAGGATGTTTCCAGTCTTTGGAGTGTAACACAGGGGCAAAATAAAGTGACTTTCAGCAGCTTTGAAGGTGGGGCATTTAGACGACACACAAGGTGAAAGTGGGTGGAAAATGGAATGAAGCCATGATCCAGGTCTAAAAAACAGAGCAAAAAGAAGCCTGATACTCTGACAATGTAGAAAACATGCATCTTCACACCTGCATACAAACAGCCTGGTGTGGCTGTGTCAGAACAAAAGACTGAAAGTGTAATAACTCCAATGGATGTAATTATAACATTATAATATTGACAAACCAGACAGTCCAACAGGGTGGCATGGTGTGAAAGAGAGTGAAGAGGGCATGTAGAGAGGACCTCCATGATTATGCTTTGCCAATGTATAACTGGGCACACCAATCCACCAGTGTCCTATACTAGTGGTGCATTGAACATACCACCTTGTAGCTGATCAAAGGGGCAACCATCCAATGGAATGTCATCTTAGCAAGACATGGGAGATAATTTGATGTTGCAGGCAGTGTGTTTGTGTGACAGTGTGCATGGATGGTTGGGAGGTGGCAATAAAAGGTGCAGCATGGCATGATGCCACACCATGCAGACTGCCTATGGGTTTTTGGCCTTCCTTGGGAGTAGACTATATGGACAGCAGGGTTTCAACCTTCTTTCAGAAAATGCAGGATTGAGTCACTTTTTCCTGCCAGTCTGCTCCGGCCCTAAATTGGTGACTTTCTTGAATTCCTCAGAGATATAGTGGAATGTAAATATTTGGAGGGGGGAGGAGAAAGAAAGAAAGATAGTCGTTAGTTGTTAGTTGTTTCATTAAGATTTTCTGAAGCTGCATATATATATTTCTCAGCCCTGTTTCAAAAGGTAGACAAAAAGATCATCTTTCTGTGCAACAAAATATCCTGTGCAACAAAATATCCTATATTTTTTATCACAGATGTTTGTTAAAGACAAAAAGATCATGTTGCTCCATTGAGGAAACAATTTGGCTACAACAAGCAGCTTTAGCTGTGAATACACCAGGATATCCTTGAGAAAGATCATAAAACTGCTCTGATTTTTTTATTGCCTACTCACTTGTAATTAGCATAACTGGAAATGGCTAAATGTTTAAATTGCAATCTCCTTCTGCCTAACTAGAAAAGTCTAGAAAAATAGCAGATAGTCTTGTGCTTTGGAACAAGAGCTGCCCCAAGACATTTTTAAATGAAGGACTACCCCTGCTGTCTGCAGTCTTTTAAAGAGCCAAACTCAGAAGTCCTCAAGGCCACTAAGCCTTGTGGCAGGAGGGATAGCAGGGGATGCCTCTAATATGGGGACAGAAAGGAATAGGAGGACTTTGAACTTGCATCACAACCCCAAAGACCAGGACAAAGTTTGGCAGGTCAGGATTACCTGAAACTTTGAGATAAAATCTTGTGATGCTATACGACCTGGTGATCTTATAAGTAATTTCTTTTTCAGGGGCAGTCCCTGATGAAGTCATTAAACATCACACATAAATCATAGCAGGACAATTCTGGACCCATAGGCTTTATCAGCAACAGGGGAATAATGGTTCACTTAAGAGTTTTTGCTCCTTTGAATGGTAAAAGATTGTGGTTCCATGTCCAAGTAGGTTTTAATAAATACCTTCGCAGTTTTTTAAAACTTGATGTATACTACTCTTCCCCTGAAAAGATTTCACCATGGACTAAAGTCAGCTGGTGTGGAAGTTGAATCACATCCCAATGGAATAAGACTAAAGATCATCCACTGCTCTTGAGGCAGCAGGCTTCTTTAGTCAGTCCAAGAACAGACATTGGGGTAGTTGTCTTGAGCCAGCTCTATCATTCAACAGATAAAACAGTCAGGTGTTCAGTCCAGGGCTGTTGTCCCACATCATTTGGTGAATGAAGTGATTGCCTCACTTTGACTTGTGATAAAGCCAGCTCTACCTAGAACAGAGAGGAAATGAGATGTAATGGTGCTTAGCCAGTCCTGTTGTGGTTCTGGCTATATTGTTGTAGCCATCCCATAGGATTATAGCCTTGGAAAGGAAGCAGTGAAAGCCATGATCATGGTACACACTTCCTTTCTTAAGGTTGCATAATTTTGCCGTCACTGTCTTGGCTCAGGAGAATCAATGATAAGAAAACTTCCTTGCAGGATGGCCTAATATAACAAGAGTATGAGAAGAGAATTTTTCCATTGGGACACTGCCAATGCAATTGTATATTTTTCTCTTTGAATACCTTCATACCATTGTGTATGGGAGGGATAGGAAATATGAAGCCCAGAGTCCACAGGAAGAGCTTTCAGGTCCCACATGGCTCCTGGGACTTGCTGGCACCCCACCAATTCCACCCTGTCAATATTTATCACATGAAATCTCATTTTACCATATATTTTGAGAACTATTTATCTCTTTAAACCTGCTTATCTGGGATACATACCATATAGTCCATGGTATATTTCAAAGATAAGCAGCTTAACAATGATAAGTACTTTTCATCCTACTGATGGATCCTACTGGTTCCAGTCAAGCCACATTCTGCAGTTATGCTGCCTTTGTGTGGTAAGAGAGGAAAAAGGAGTAAGTGGTGGGGGAAAACTGGTGAGGATTACAGATGGAAGACAATTGGACTCTCATAGATTTACTTCCATGAGGCAAGGCTATGTAATTAAATTGAATGCGAAAGGTATGCATGCCTAAGATGGCAGTGTTATTTTCTTTATTGAGATGGGGATTGTTCTCCTACTCAGGACCTTATTGAATAATTATGCTGCATTTTATTGTAAATTTCAGAGTAAGACTTTCTGTTGTTAACT
Organism: Urosaurus nigricauda; assembly: GCA_034509955.1. Classification (NCBI taxonomy): domain Eukaryota; kingdom Metazoa; phylum Chordata; class Lepidosauria; order Squamata; family Phrynosomatidae; genus Urosaurus; species Urosaurus nigricauda. Next base: position 67,894,669 of record JAOEGL010000003.1, read on the forward strand.
GCCTTCAAGTCAATCTCAACTCATGGTGACTCCCATGTCTTTAAGTGCATTCCATACCCTTTCATTATCTATGCAGTCAAAAAAGGTTTACTATAGTCTAGGAAACACATGCTGATTTTCTTTTGGTATTCTTTGGTGCACTCAATTAGCCATTGTTTGTTTGCAATATGGTCCTTTGTGTCTCTTGCTTTCCTGAACACACTTGCACCTCTGGGATTTCTCTTCCAACGTATGGAGTCTATGTTGCAGAATTTTGAGCACAATTTTACTGCATGGAGATAAGTACTATAGTGCTATAGTTCCTGCAATCTTTTGTGTCTCCTTTTTTTTTTTTTTTTGGTATGGGAATGTACAATGATCATTTCCCTCCATTTGGAGCTATCATGATTTTCAACTTTATGTGATAACAAATCAAATTTCATCATATGATACAACTTAAATCTCCATTCGTCGATATCTATTATTTTGTTAGATTTCCAGAATTTCACAAAAACAAGCCTCACTGCTGTTAACATAGAAAATATAATTTCCCCATATTTCATTTCTATCTTATCTTCCAACATACATAAGAACATTGTCATAATAACATTGTCATAATAACATTGTCTCAGCATTAAACTTTATGTTGATTCCCAACATTTCCTGAATTTCATCTTGAACCTGTTTTCAGAAAGTTTTAGCTTTAACACACAACTACCATAAATGATAATAAGAACCGGTCTCTTTATGGCAATTCCAACAGGTGTTATTCCCTGTTTTATAGGTCTTGGCTAGATTATCAGGGGTTAAGTGCCATCTGAACAGAATTTTGTAATAGTTCTCTTTGATATATTGGGATGGGGAGTATTTCATTCTTTTGTTCCATGATCTCTCCCATTGCTCCAATTGAATTTCGCTTCCACAATTCTGTGCCCATTTAATCATTGGTTCTTTTATCAATTCATCTTCAGTATACCATTCTAATAATAACTTGTAGATTTTGGACAGTGTTTTACAATCTGAGTTCAAAATAATCTCTTCTATTTCAGAGTTTGGAGAGACCACATTGTTTTTTATCCAATTTAAATCTTAGATTTAACTGTCTGTATAGAAACCACCCTATCTCCCTTCCTTCAGCTATTAATTTCTCGTGTGTCTTCATTATACCTCCAATATCAATCAAATCATTATACCTTACCCATCATACTCATCTCTTTTCAGGTCAATACAATATAGAGCCTCATGGGGAGAGAACCACTTAGGAAATTTGGGGGAAATTCTGTCTTTATATTTATTCCAAATCTGTAACAAGGAGGCACGTATGTAATGATGATTAAAATGTTGATTCACTTTCACCTTGTCATAACATAAATATCCGTACCACCCAAACATGTTTTTTGTACTTTCCAACTTTAACAATCTTTTATTTTGTAAGGTTATCCATTCTTTTAACCACAAAATGACACTGGCTTCATAATAAAGACATAATAAGATTGGGGTACCTTGAAACAGAAATAACAATTTTGGAATTACCAACATTTTCACTGCAGCTATTCGCTCCAACATTGAGAGATTTAAATCTTGCCACTTCCTTATTTCTCTTTTAATTTGTACCCATTTAGTTTGATAGTTATTCTTAAACAATTTGAGTTCTTGTTTGTTAATAGAACTCCTAAATATCTTACTTTCTCAATGATGTTGAAACCTGTAATACTGTACATTTAAGTTTGCTCTGGTTTTCCTGTCTAATATTTTTTGTAATCACAGCTGTTTTTTCAACATTTACTTTAAGACCTGAAACCTTCTCAATTTTTTTAACTGTTCTATTAAATTTTTGCATCCTGTCAAAGGTTCTTCCAGAGTTACAATGATATCATCAGCATATGCCCTTACTTTCAGACACTCCCCTTTAAACTTTACATAATGACTCATCTGATCATTTCTTACACTGATTAAGAAAGTTTCCAAAACCAAAATAAACAAAAGTGGCGATAAAGGACAGCCTTGTCTGGTACCTCTAAAGAACTGTATGTTTTTTTGTTCTTTGATCATTAATTATGATCCTTGCTGATTGTTTTACATATATCAATTTTATCCAATTCGTAAATCTTTGTCCCACATCTAACCATTCCAATGTTTTAATAATCATGTACCAGTCAAGACTGTCAAAGGCCTTTTTAATATCCAGAATTTGGGGTTCATCTTCATATGGCTCTTAATCCCATGCCTCCTTCATTTTTTTCATCTCTTTTTTATAACTCTTCTGTGTATTGCCTCCAGTCTCTTTTTATTCCTTCCTGGTCTTGAATTATGTTATTTTTAACATAATTAGCATCCTGGTTCTTGGTTTGAACTTCTGTTTAATTTCCTGAATCTTGTAGAGCTCTCCTTCACTTTTTGTTTTCTTCTGTTTCTTTGCATTCGTCATTGTAGTAGTTTTCTTTGACTTTGCTCACTAGTCTTTGTACTGTTGCATTCAAGGTTCTGAATTTGTTCCTGTCTCCCTTTTGTTTTGCTACTCTTCTTTCCTTTACAGCTTGAAGTGTGGCTTCTTCTCTCCCCCCCCCCCTTCCTGGAGGGCTAGTAACAGCCATGGGCAAGATTTGATACCTTGGGGATGGAGGAGGGTAAAAATGTATATGTGGTTAGGGGGGATGTCAGGGAGGGGTGGGAGGGAGAACAAGGGAGGGAGGAGGAAGGTGGGTGTAGGAGTAGCACACTGAAGAGCCAAGTTAGAAGATCTAGAAAAGTAACATGGTTAATAAAATAGGGATAGCAACATTAAATGTGAAAGGATTGGGGTCTGTAATTAAAAGGAGGCCAGGCAGAGAGGAGGAGGAGGAGGAGGGGGCCAATGACCAGCCCTGACAGCCCCCACCACCACTGCCATCAGGTTCAAAGTTCTTGACATCATTGCAAATTGCCAATATATCACCATATAGGTCTAGCTACTGATTTCCTTACACATCACTTTGCTTTGCTATATTTTGAGTGTCTAGCAATGGCATAGAACATTTCTTGTGTCAGTAAATTGGCTGGCACAGAAAGTATCCCAATGTCAAAAATTAAAAGATTTTAGGATTATTATTATTATTTTTTTGACATGGCTGTCCCCTCACCAACCCAACTGGTTAAAATTGTGACAATGCCACAGTGTCTAAACCAGAATGTAATCTTGATCTGTGTGGATTCTACAACAGAAATTATCTTGAGGGCCATAACACTTAGATAAGTGGCCTTTATTCAGTGGTATTATAGGAGCAGCTGACCTCTCTACAAATAACAGAAGTTTCACAAGTGAGTGTTTAGGGACAAAAAGGACACATTTGTTGGACAGCAAGGAAATTTGCAGGGATTCACCATGCCCACTGTAATCTAATATAAAGTTTCTCATGATATTCTTGTGCTGTGCAAGTGAACTATTGGCATTCACCTTGGTCCCATTTGATCTACACCCTGTGCTCTCCTCCCTCCTCTTGCCCAAACTCCAATGAGGGCCACCTGGAGGACACCATTGCAACTGAGGCTAGGCCTTATAAGACTCTGGGCTTGCCTCCGGAACTTTTCTCCTCCAGCCTTTGAGGAAAGAGGGAAGCTCCCTCCTTTTGCAATCCTCTAGAAGAACCCTGAAGGACCCCCCCCCCCCGAGTTTGTTTTAAATAATTTATCTTAATTGTTAGGAACGTTAGTGTTAGTTTTTCTTCCTACCTGTTTTGTTCTGTTAATTGTATGTATTTTCTGCCGCCGTAGATATGCCATGTATTTTAGTTTCTGTTATTTACTGCTATTGTTAACTGATATTTTATTTTATTGTCATAGTTTAATATATTGTTATGTTATATCTGCTTTTTATTTCATTGTATTGTTATTACTTTGTATTTCCTTATGTTGTAAGCCACCCAGATTCCCTGTGATTGTGCGGCATATAAATATATTATTATTATTATCATTATCGTTATCATTATCATTATCATTATTATAATTATTACTATACCTTCATTTCAGCCAACAGGCCATTAGGTGACAGATTATATATTAAACATATAAAACATGCTAAAATAGCACTATAAAATAAACATACATAGCATGCTCCTAATACATACGACACACACATGTACACACACACACACACACACACACATATATATACAAAGTTACTCACAGATATATTAGATGATACCAGGACATATAACACTGGGTCAAGGTGGATATTTGGAGAACGATAGACAGGGCTGTTTGTTATGCACTGGTCATAATCTTATGAGCTTTTGCAGTGGAGAGGAAAAACTTTGCCACTGCTTCTGTTTTACTTTTCCCAGAGTCATTTAACAAGTATACCAGGTATCAATTGAACGGTCTACCTGGAAACTTAAGCAGGAGGGGTGAAATTAATCTTATTCTCATCCTTATTAAAAAAAATACAGGAAAATAGGACATGATCTAGAGACTCAACAGAACCTTCAACACAAGGGCAGACGTGTTCATTTTAAGGGGTTCCCTTAAAGTGGCCCTCTAGCAAGGCAGAGGGGATAACATTAAATCATGCTTTAGTGAACATAGCTCAGTATTTTGGGATGGTCAAATTTTGTAGATAATGTGTCTCCCTCTCAAGATTGAACTGCAAAGCTTCTTGACTGTCACAGCCACTGCTAATGTGGAGTACTAATAATCCCAGGACTGTGTCACACAAGACATTTGTGGGGAGTGTGGGGAGGTGTATGCCCGGAAATATAAATGTTTGAAAGTGTGTTTGAAAATATATGTAACCTATAGGGCCATTTGTCACAGTGCTGGAATTGGTGGCTGTCTCCTGTTAAGTGCATGCTAAGTATGCACTTGTATGTTTCCATATATAATGTATGAAAGAATCTGCTGCATTGAGTAAAGAATAAACTTTTTGGCTGTCTAAAAGAAATCTATAAATGATCAGATTATTTTCAAAACTGCATTCTTGATTACACATAACTTGATCATCAAACAAATGCAACAAGAACATAGTGCAAGCACTATAAACATTGCATCACCATCAAAGCAGTATCATTCTCATTATCATATATAATCTGTCACCTGATGCAGTGACCAGGGATGGCGTCGCTCCTCTCGTGGCCTGTCTGGAATCGCTAATGGACTGGATGAGGGAAAACAGACTCAGCCTGAATCCAGAGAAAACGGAAGTACTCATGATAGGTTCCCCAGGTCCAGACATGGAGGTGGTTCCACCTGTCCTCGACGGGGTCACGCTTCCCGTCAAGGACACTGTACACAGTCTGGGGGTGCTCCTTGACTCGTCGCTCCATCTTACTTCTCAGGTGGATGCGACAGTCAGGAGCACTTGTTATCAGCTTCGGCTGATACGCCAGCTGCGTCCCTATCTGGACCGGGGGGATCTTGAAATTGTAGTACATGCTCTGGTAACCTCTCGGTTGGATTTCTGTAATGCGCTCTACATGGGGCAGCCTTTGTATCACACTCGGAAGCTGCAACTAGTTCAAAATATGGCAGCACGGGTGGTCACTGGTGCTCCCAGGGCCTCCCATATAACACCTATTTTAAAAGACCTTCATTGGCTGCCGATTTGCTTCCGGGCTCAGTACAAAGTGCTGGTCATTGCCTATAAAGCCCTATATGGCTTGGGCCCAGGGTACCTGAAGGACCGTCTCTCCCCTCATAATCCGCCCCGCACACTTAGGTCTACTGGACAGCGTCTATTGAGAGTTCCGGAGGCTAGATTAGTAAGTACAACAAAGAGGGCGTTCTCCATCTCTGCCCCTCGCCTCTGGAACTCACTGCCTGCAGAGCTCCGCTTGTCTCCTACCCTCATTCAATTTAAAAAGGATTTGAAGACCTACTTGTTCAAGCAGGCATACTTTTGAATGGGCTCTTGTAATCTGCCTGTCAGTTAGCCGCCTACTGCATCGCCATTGCACTTTGTATTGGGAATAATGCTTTTAATAGTTTTACTGTATTTGCTCTGTTTTATTTTATACGTTTTGGATGTTTTAATGTTTATACTTGTTGTACACCGCCCTGATCTTTGGAAGGGCGGTATAGAAATAAATTTTATTATTATTATTATTATTATTATTATTATTCTCTTCACTACTACATTAGAGGAGACCCCTTTCTCCCTACAGATCCATCTCCTATTATTGGATCCAGTACAGATGTAAGCAATTGACAAGTTTCTTCTCACAATAAAATAAGGCTTCATTAGGCAATATGAGGACCAAGAAAATATTGAGTATCTTTCTGGTCCCAGGATTTGGATCTGCAAGACCAAGGGAACATCTGGTTGCCTGAAGGATAGGCTGAAAATAGTCACAATTTATGAGGCAGACAGGGACTGAACTGTACATGCATTAATTTTTTGTCTCCAAACTTTGTGAAGTTTTCAGTTCCTGCACGTTGTGGAATTTGAGTGAACATAAGAATGTTTTAACTGTGGCCTTAAGTTGACAGCATTTTTGAAGTTTGGATACATGGTTAAAACTAGTCATTTTATATGTTACCTTTTGCTTTTAAGTGCATTTTCCTTCTAAACTCTTGGTTTTTTCTTTAATTTTATTTTTCTTTCATGTAGTTTACAAATATATTTATTCTGCTACAAGTACAATAAAGGACTTGTTTGAGGGGAATGACCTAAATTATTTTCTTGGCTGGTGCAAGATAGCATCTCATTTTATAAGCTGATGGCCTGAACCGAAATGGTGGAATTGAATCTGGGCAGCCTTTGCTTGCCCTGTTGAATGACCCAGAACGCCGTGCAGTTCCTCTGTATACAAATGTCTTCTGTGTTATTTTAATGAGCATTTGGACAATTATATACTAAAAAGTAAATCATGAACCCAGAATGTCATGTTGAGGATTCAGTTTGAGGGAGAAAACAAAACAAAATAGAAAAGAAAAGAACAAGAAAAGCAATCAAGACCTCAGTTTCAGTAGAGACAATTGCCCATTAATTTCTTCTGACTAGATTATTAGATTTAAAGTGTTGGACTTTTCTAATATAATAGTTGATTACTTCACAAGATAAAAATCCTGTGAGCAAAAACCTTCCATGAATACAACGGATAAATAAGAACCATCACAGTCCCATGCATGTCTACTTGGATGTAGGCCAACAGAGTTCAGTAGAGCTTACTTCCCAGGTAATGGGTATGAGACTGCAGCTGAAATAATCCACAGCAAAAATGAAGTTCCCATGATGCTAGGTTGAGGGGACCAAAATTGTTTTGGGATACTTATGACTAGATTTACTTTCCCCATATTTTCTTTTACTATTTTCCTAATCAAACCTTATTCGTTTCTCTCACAGGGGAAAAGTACAGGCAGTGTACAGCACATTAATTCAACCTTCAGACCATATTGCCTAAAGCTCGAGCTCTAACTAAGGAGTAACATAAAAAAATACCTTCTGTCACATATTTAACATTTGTAGTTTAATAAATTTATTTTTGAATGCCTCAAGTCCTAACTTTGGGGAAAAACAGACCACCCTTTTGTGCCACCATCCGGGCAGCTTCAAAGCATGGCATTTTGATGCTGCATGTCCTGAAGCTGCCCAGAAGCTGGCTTCCAGCTGCTCAGCTGCCCACATGTGGCCAAGCTTCTGGGTACTCTGGTGACATGATGTTTACATGCCACACATTGCTAGAGCACCTTAAAGCTGGTTTCCAACCACGACAGGTGGGAAAAGCCGGCTTTTGCAGGTGCACAAAGGAGCTGCTGTTTGCTGCTTCTTTTTCGGGTGACAAAAAGGTGGATTGGGGCCATGGGATGCAGTTGCTGTGGCCCTAATATGCCTTTGGTCAGCCTTTGGGGCAGTCTGTTTCACCCCTTTGTATCTATTCTCTCCTCATAAAAGAGTGAGGACATGATCTTCATCTGACAGGGATGCTTTGATTGGGAGTTCCTGCATGGCAGGGGGTTGGACTGGATGGCCCTTGTGGTCTCTTCCAACTCTATGATTCTATGATTCAAAATCTTATCTGGAGTTAACCTTGGGCAGACACACTGATAATTTTTTGTGGGGTTTTCAGTCTATGTGGCCATATTCTGGAAGAGTTTATTCCTGACATTTTGCCAGCATCTTTGGAAGGGATCACAAATCCAGCAAAATGTCGGGAATAAACTCTTTCAGAACATGGCCACATAGCCTGAAAACCCCATAAAAACTATGGATTTCAACTTCAACTTCATATTAGACACACTGATGTTAATAAGAATTTTGTTTTACTGCAAATGGCTTGGTTGAGGATTGTAGCATTAATTCTGCCAGGGAAAGCATCAGTGAAGCGTTCATGTACTCTCTTTTTCAATGATATGTAATTCATGAACATAATGTTTTTCTCAGACAGAGAGTTTGGAAAAGTTTCTTTTTAGGTCTATGAGTCTGAGATTTCCAGCCTCATGGCCAGGAGCCATGTTAGCTGGAGAGTTCTGGACATCATAGTCCAAACAAGTAACTTTTCCAAGATCTGTGTCTTCTCAATTATATGTTCTAAACATAATCTTCTTGGGATACTTCTGAGAAATTCATAAAAGCACAATGAGACTGTGGCTTAGTTCCTATGTCAGGTAAGTTTAACAATCATGGAAGAACTCCTACAGCTTCTGTTGTCCCCACAATACTTTTCCAGAGGTTTGGATGACTTCCTATTCACTGCATGTGGAGCATAGGAAACTGTTGAGAGAGGGGGGAATTGATCAAATGTGAACAGACTTTTATGTCCACTTTTATCAGATATCGAAATGAACTAAGCAGCAGATGTGAGTGAAACAAAACATATTCTAGAAGTCAAACTGCAAGAAGCAAACAAGTATATCTTTGAGGTCTTTCAAGAGTTCAGCTGCATTTTTACCTTGCATTCATATCTTATTATATCCATTTCACTAAGCTTAGTCTTGCATTTGGCTTATTAAGAATCTAGATGAAACATGAGCCATTATAGTCTGTAGATAGACAAGTTTTTTAAAAAGTTACAAATGAAAGCTTGGAAATTTAAAAAGTACAGCTGCCTGATTATTATAATGGGAGAAATGTATAACAAATGTTTTTGTCCATTCCTTTTCTTCTTCTTTTCATGGTGGCTTACTTGTCTGATAATTCACTGAGACACATACTAAATCCTGCTTTAGGCAATATACAGACCACATTATTTTTAAAAAGAGAGAATTTAGAAAGTACCCAACAGTTGTTCTTACTGTACTCTTAATCTGATCAGAAAAACAGCTTCATTAATTTTGCTCATATTTCAGTTTGTTGTTTGGTGAGGAAGCGCAGCTTGTGTTTACAATATGGAGTCAAAAAATAAATTAGGATTTTGTACTTACCTGAATAATTGTTAGCAGATAAGGTAATCTGTAGCTTGACTTGCTATCACTGAAATTGGCATAATGGAGCCTTCTCATTTCTTGAAACTGCAAAGAAAAGCAGTTTCTTTCCCCATCCTTGACGACTGAGGGACTTCCATAAAATTCATTTGTTCGTATGCCAAGAGAATACCCATGGTATTCTGGAACAGTATTCTGAGAAGCAATTGTTGGCTGCACTCTCTCCCAGTCCAACCTCACACTGCCCCATGTGAAGTGGGGGAGGTCTGAAAATCACTTGGAACACTGCAACTGCATTCAGCCAAATGCATTTATATTGTCTTTTCTTTTCACATTTTCCCTATCAACTAGACAGTTTGGGATGAAGGGGGCATGGCCAACATGCATATCCATTGCTTGTAATGTTAAATGACTGAACAGAATTACAGCCAGCCTAATTTATATGTAAATGACAATGTCAAATGTTCCACTCTTTCCAAGTATAGGTATGTCTGTGTTTTCCCATTCTTACCTGAATATGTGCCTTTTATCACAAATTAATTTTATTACTAGGAAAGCCTTTACAATAATGCTTAGAAGTGTAAAATCATAATGCCCTCTCAGATATTTTTAAAAGTACTAAAAGTGTCTTGCATGTGACTCATTTAATTAAATGAAAATGAATTACATGCAAAAAAGGAGAGAATAGTAGTTACAGTGGCCAAAGTATGTCAATATAGGATATGGCATATATACATACATGCTTGTGTGTATAACCATAGCCCTTTAACCTGGCTTCCTTAAAGAGGACAAGGCAATATATCAACAGACTCAGCATCTCCCCCATCCCACCGAGCATAAAGGCAAGGGTCAATAAAATAAATAATTCATACATGACATAAATGCTAAGGATTTTGGTATATGCCAAAGTATTTTCTCCATTTATAACTCCCTTTAGTCAATTTCTGGAGCATCACAAGTTTAAAAATAAAGATAAAATTGTTCATTTTAAATTTTGGAGAAGTTAGGGGGGTCATAGAATCAGAGATCTGTTTGTTTAAGGAAAACCTATAATAACATATATATATATATATATATATATATATATGATGACCAGACACAGTGGGCCAGGCAGATGGGGAGAAAAAAATTGGCTTGATCTTGTACTTGCTGAAAGTGGGTTGAAATCCTGCTGTTCATACTGCCTGCTCCCAATGTGATCCCAACATCCATGGTGTAGCTTCAAGCTACTGGGTTATTTATTTTTGTCACCTATTTAGCATGCATTTGCACTTTTGCACAAACACAGGGCTTGGGATGTCCAAGTATATCCCATGTCTGCCCAGATGCCATCCCATTGGCCTGCATGATTGGCCACCGAGTTGCACATGCGATGCACTGCTGGTACAGAGCATTGTTGTGCGAGTGGTACATTTGCAAAGCACAATCATAGAGGGCCTCTTTACATGTCCCCTGCAATTCCCTTCACCCATGCCCCATTATTGGGCTTTCTGGTTTGTTTATGTTTGTCTTTCTTTTCTTTCTTTTCTTTCTTGTTCTTTTTCTTTTTGTTTTGCTAAAGCCCCACACTGGCGCAGGGCTGTTTATATGCAGGTGCAAAGGAGCACATTCTCCAGGTGGGGCTTCTTTTGCTCCAGTTTTTAGCCCCAGAGCATGCTTCATTCCACTTTCCACCCACCTTCACCTCATGCGTGGCCTAAATACCCCACTTTCAAAGAGGCTGGAAGCTGCTTAATTTTGCCTATGTGTTTCACCCCTCAAGAATGTAACATGGTTGCAATTGCTGCAAATGTCCTCATTCATATCACAGTTCTACAGAGCTCTGGGATCTCCAAAAGCATTAGCATAATTTGAGATCTGAAATATGGCAGAAACCATTAAAACGGTTGCTTTATATCAGAAATTTATAAAACAGTAATACTGTTTCAGATATCCAGTTGAAAGATGCACTACTACTCTTTCTCATCTTTGACAGTGACAATGAAAAGCTTTTGCATAAAAATTTTATTTCATTATTATAGGATGTTGCCTGGATGGAAACGGGAGGGGGGGAAACCTTGCAAAGTCTCTCATTGGAGGGTTGGCTGAATAGCGTTAGAACGGTATCGGAAAAATAAAGTACCGGTAACAGTTTAAAGTTGGCCTGAGGAAAAATAAGGACCTATGGTTTCATAGATATATGGTCACCATTTCTCCTCTACAGTATAGATATAATTGCAACACATGGACCACCAATAAATCAGTTACAGCACTGGAATAGTACTTATTGTCATAATGATTCATTTTTGGAAAAAAAAAAGACTCAGGAGTTGTGTCTGGATGAAACAGGCCAAGTGAAGGATGTGTAAAACTGAGATAGTTAATTTACAGCCTTCCACATCCAGAGATTCTGAAGCCATGGATTCAAATATCCATATCTTGAAAATATTGGGGGGGGGGGGGCCTTTAAAATCAAACCTTGATTTTGCCATTTCATAAACAGGACACCATTTTACCCACTTTATATAATGGGACAACTATCCACAGATGGTCCTGAGACCAAATCCTAAAGGCCCTTCTGTATTAATTTAACTAATTTGAGGGGAAGGGATGTATTATTGTTTGTAAATGTACTTAAAACAAAAGGGCAATTAAAAATAGCTTATGATTGGTAGAACATAGGGATGCTCTGTTCATAACCCCAAAAAGGAATAGCATTGCATTTTTCAGGAGAAGGAAAGAAGGAAGGTTTTTTTTTTTAATCATTAACTGCTACAATTCTGTTACATGTGAAAAAAGATTGTGGGACTTTACAGACCACCCACAAAGGGTGGTCTGAAGCCTCCCTTTTCTTCTGTGTACCATTGCCATAGCAATAGATGGCACAGTGAAGGTGTGCAGAAGAAAAAGAAGTGCCAAACGCCTGCTCCTTTTTGTGTTGCAGTTGCGACGCAAAAAGCACAGGCAGCGCCTTCGGCATTTTGCAACTGTGCAGTGCCAATGGCATCGTTACGTACTCAGTCTAAACAGCGCTACATAGCAACGCCGCCCCGATCACATGCTAGGGTTGTGGGGCATGTATACATTCCACCCCGAGGCAACCGTAGCACATGATCTGGGTGCCCTATAGCGCCCGTCTGTTTAGGGCTATTATTACACATTTAAGTGCTGAAGAAACTTTTCAGAAGAATAAAACAGACCTTGATGATGTATACTTTTTCAAAGCAGTGATAATTGCAAATATTAAGACTGAAGGCATTTCTATTTTCTTCTGTATTTCATGATTACTCTACTAAGTATTCATTTCCCCTCCACTGTTTTATCTTTTATCTGCTTCTGGAGCTGAGACATGATGGAGTTGTTTCTGCCTCTTCTTTTCTCCAACCATGACCATAGTAATGGCAGCTCAAATAAAAGGGAGGACCTTTCAGCTGCTGCTAGGGCTGGGGCATTATGTACAGTCTTATATATTTGAGTTTTGCCTGCCTCTTCTTCTCAGACTAAAGACACTGTGGCATCTGCTGAAAGCTGTTTAGAGCATGAAGAACAATTCAGAATTTCTGAATGATTTCTGACATCATTCAGAAATGGCCATGTCCCAAGAAGGATGCCACAAAGAAAGCAGTGTTAGGAACCTTTGACTTCCTCACAGAAAGCATTCTTTACCACATAATCCATGAAACAAATGAAGAGGCAGTGTGTATTCTGAGCATGGAAATCTACCTAGGTCAAAATTTGGAAGCTTTTTGACACCAGTAGGATGAATGCATACATTGTTCCTGAATATGGCATAGCATGGACAATATGAAGTCTTGGGGCACGTGTAGAAACAAGTCTCTGGGTGCTGTTACTTCAGAGAAATTATGAGCCTGAAGAATTCTTTTGTCCTCAGAAGGTATTTGAACATCATCAGCAAGGAAGAATGATGCATAGAGTACCTGATAGTTGGGTTACCTCCCAGGAGATCTGGACTACATTCCAGGAATGCTTACAACTATTGATGAATAGTCAAGTTCAGATATAAGTGTTCAGTCCAACAGTACTTGCAAGGTAAGCCAAGAAACTATAGTATAAAAGTGTGTTGCTGCTAAAACATCACATTCTTTGAAGGGAGACATTTACCTGAACAGCCACAGGAAATCTATGGATCACCATGGATAACCCAGATCAGTTACAGTGTGGTGAAAATACGAGTTGAACTGTATTTCAACTTTGGGTGAAAAATGTAGCAGATTATTTTATAATCTTAAAACTTTCTAAAGATTCTAACCAAATACTTTAGATTCACTGGCACAATGTTGCAGAATACTCCATCTACTGCTCCTGAAATGAAGGTGCTTCTGTAGTAGAGCAGGTTGTAAGAAAACCAGAAGATATTTGTAAAAAATGTATTTGCAAGTACCACTGCAACAGCTAAACAACATGCTCTGTTTGTAGGGTAGCAGGTACTGTACAAAGAACAGCCATGCATCTGGGGTGAGGGACTCTTCCTTGTTATCTGAGTATTCCATTAACTTTCTGAAAATAGATAATGACTGAGTTACTCTGCTCCAAATTTATGCATCCTAATTTGGGGAATTTCCAACAAGTTTTGCTTTTCTGAAAATAAAAATAGCAGGGTTTAAAAATCTTAATTCTCTTACTTCTTCATCCTCAAAACTCAGTTTTACTGGTGCCTGAAAAACATGGGCAAAATGACATGGCTTCAGGCTGCATTGGGGGTGTGGCATTTAGATGATGCAACCACTCAAAGTGGCCTGAAGCTGTGCCAAGGCCACTCCAGTGTAAAAAAAACAGGTGATAGAATCCACTCCTTCCAACAGCCAGGTTCAGGACCACTGTGGTGGGCCTAGATTGGGACTGGGCACATGCGATTGACATGGTCCCAGTGTGAACCGCACTAGCATGGCCTTGCTCTGTTCCTTTGGGCCTGTCTGTTTCTGGCCTTAGATTCGGTAGACAAGATTCTAATAGAAGGAGTAATGTGATCAGCTTGATGAACTAAGACCATGTGGTCGATGTTGGGTGCCTTGTTTCTGATCTCAGAGTGAGTGACTTGTGCTGGGCAACACAGCAATGATGGTGTGTATACAGCTTCCTGGAATTATTGAGTAGAGAGGTAATAAAGGGAATCTGGGCCAGCTCTGGGGTTAAAATACTCCAGAGTAACTTAGAGTGTTTTGGTCAGTGTACACGAGCCCTGGTAAATGTGAGACAGGCCTATTTAAAATTTTGATCTCATGAAAGCCTGGAACTCTTGGAAAAGGGCTTCTCTTATGAGATTTGAGGGAGAGCTTTGAATAGCCCTGCCTCACATGCTTCTCACCCCAGTAGCTGGGCCTGAAAGGCTGAGTGCACTTGCAACAGATGGACCTCAACATCATTTGACATTTAATGTGACACCCCTTTGCTGCATACTAAATGCTTGAGGTTAGTCTATGGTGAGCACAGGTCACACCAGCAATTTGTGCTCCTAACTGATCAAGAAATGCAGCATTGGGGGCTGCTCTTTCCCAAAAGCAGAGACATATGCAACATATTTGGGACCCAGTAATTTGTATCAGCTTCCTCACTATTGATCCTGATGGGAATCATGTGGCACTTCAGATGCTGTTGGACTGCAATACCCAGCAGCCCTACACAGCAGAGCCACTGGTGAAGAATACTGGAAGTTACAGTCCAACTGCGTTTGGATTTTCGCTGCAACTTAGTAAGTGTAGAGCCACACAAAAGTCAGTGAGCTATTGTAATGTGAGTGTCCAAATGTTATAAATAATCCCAGTTTGTAATCATGATCTTTTAGCCCAATAACATCAGAAGCCTTTTTGAGGATAAAAAATGCCTGCAGATATGTTGACATGAGGGAAAAGTGGGCCTATGATGTAAGAAAGAGTGGAGATAATGGTAAAAATAAAGTGTATGGCATTCTTTGAGTGTTTTAAGACAATATGAAAGTACACATCTGTAAAAGTCACAAGTGTTTATGACATAGCATTTATGCATCTTTTACTCATTTACTCTAACTTATCCCTTTGTTTATAACCTAGCTATTTTTGTGTTTTGAACAGAGTTCTACAATTCATTCCAAAGCAATGAATGTTTAAGAGTAGTTTTCACACATCACCACAAAATAGGGTTAAGAGGAGGATGTCATCCTGAAAGTCCAATGTTTAGCATTCAGAGGTCAGTTCATCATGTTCTTGGCTTTGGGTCATGGTTTGCGCCATACACGTGCAGAGTTCAAGCCTGTGACAAGAAGAACTTAATAACTTGCATCTGTCAGCTCTAGCTAATCTTTGAGCATGTTGTTGCTCCATTTCAACTTATTCTTTTGGCTCAAAGAAGCACAGATGGAGTGTACCACCCAGAACATATTTTTAGCATTTGCTTTTTAGTGAGGAGGGATGTGATGCAACAAAAGGGCAGTATTCAAAATGTGGTATGTACTTGTCTCATCTCTCTTGATACACATGACATCTGGTGTCTCTGTGTGTGCATGTATAGATGTATGTGGTTGGTGATACTGAAAAATATGGAGCTGTGCTGTATTAGCTTTTTGTCTGTTCTAACAAACTGTTTTCTTCTAACTACCTGATAAACAGTGGAATGAAATGTACTGAATACTGGGAGAAGCTTCTGATTGGACATATAAGAAGAAATCCAAAGACAGGGTTCTATTAGACCAAGATACTGAAAGGAAAATAGGCTTCCATGTTAGCTTACCAATGTGCTGTGATCACCATTTAAAACCCCATGGTCAAACATGAGGTGGCTGTTGATTGTGATTAGACTTTTTAAAAGTGGTATTCCATTAATTTTGAGGAAGGCCTGTCTGGAACTATCACCTGTTCTGGGCACTGCAGTCACGGTGACCAGACACTCATTTTCTTGTCCAGAAAGAATGCCAAAATGTCCTCTATTTTGAGCATCACTAAGAAGCACATTGAGTAGCATCATGTTTGCTGTTTCCTTTGGGAAATTAATCTATTAGCCTGTTTTTGCTGCAAATAGAGCAACAGGATGGCTTCTTCTCGAGTTCTTTTTTCCTAGGAGCAGCAGGAGATAAGACTCACACCTAGAGCTCTAAGTTCATTTGTTTCTAGGAGAGGAAACAGACAGCAAACATGTGAGGAAATGGGCTGCTTGAGGACATAATGAAAATGTCCAAATGTTGAAAGCCCCTCCCCCCCACTTGTAGATTCAGTCAAGGATTTGTTGCTGGTAAAGTACAATTTTAAGCATTTGTATTGCTCAAATTTCTGTAAGTATATTGCAAGCCAATAAGCTATTTTAATGAAAGTAAGTTCCTCAAAAAAAAAAAAATACAGTTGAGAACATAATAATGTAAAGTATATGTAATTTGGCTGTAAATAAACCATATGAGATGAAATTATATTTATATTAGTGCTTTTAGCTTTTATTTTATAATGTCTTCCATTTTTTCTTGAATGTCTTACATTTTGAGGTACCTTGTCTTCCTTTGCAGTTAGGACATCTGGTCACTCTGACTGCAGTTTAAGATGGATATACACAAACTAAATCATGTCTATTTATTAAAAGTGTATAACTTGCAGAATATTAAAAGTGTATAATTTATAGTTAATATGAATTAATCATACCTTATTAGTAATTACATTTTAAAGAAAAACAAATTAAATTTTAATTTTTAAAAAAATGAAAGTACAATCAGGATCAGAGGCAGCACAGTGTAGCAGTTTGAGTGTTGGACTAGGGCTTTAGGAGACCTGAGTTCAAATCCCAAACAAATAACAAACAGCTTCATTTATATACCGCTTCATACTGCCTAAGCAATGTCTAAGCAGTTTACAACTGTAAGCTACTTGCCCCCAACAATCTGGGTACTCATTTTAGCGACCTCAGAAGGATGCAAGCCTGAGTCAAGCTTGAGCCCTTTTGCTGTTATTGAACTCGCCACCTTATGGTTTTGAGTGAGTGGCTGCAGTACAGGCATTTAACCACTGCGCCACCAGGGCCCCTGTTCAGTTATGGAAACTCACTCAGTGTCCTTTGTTATAAGCAATGGCAAACCACCTCTGGATAAATTTTACCAAGAAAACTTCATGATACGTTCTTCTGAGGATTTCCATTTGTTGAAGTCAACTGGAAGGCATGTAACAAAAGTGAATTATCATGCTTTTAAAATAGCAGAGGAGCTTTACTCGGTTGCTTCAAAGAATAGTACTGGATTTACCAGGTTCAAAGAGAGATTTTAACTAAACATTAGGAATAGGTTCCTGACAGGATGAGATATCTGACAGGATAAAGTGTAGACTTTCTAGAATGTAGAACAGGAGCTTGTCCACGTCATCGGTACTCACAGGTTGGAATTCATCCAGTAAAGTAACAACAACGGAGTTGTTGGACACCTCATCTGTGGATTCTGATAAAAGGTTGGCATCCAAGTTGGCCCTTATCCGAGAGATTTTATCTGCGAAGTGGATGTTAAACATGTCACAGCAGGCCATCATTGGGTCAAGAAGGGGGTTTGGCGCAGGGGGGGGGGGCCTGCATCAGCCCCACCACCACCACCCTGAACAGCTCTGCTGGACAGGACTCTGAAGACACAATGTGTGCAGAGTAGAAAGATTTCCGTGCTGCATGCAAAGCCTCCTGATAGGCGCGAAGATGCTGCCTATGACGAGTTCTGTTGGACAAGAGCCGAGTTTTCCTCCACTTGCGCTCTAATCTTCATCCAGCCCGCTTCATCTCCCTGAGTTCTTCTGAGAACCAGGGTTTGCAGTTGGAAGTGGGCTGGAGAGGACACTCAGGGGCGATGGCATCGAGAGCCTTGGGAAGATTGGTGTTCCAGGTGGTAACCAAGGTTTTGGTGGGATCACTGGTGTTACCAATCATTAAACCCTCTAAGGCCTTCTGGAAACAGATTGGTTCCATAAAACTTTGGGGACGGACCGTTCTAGTAGGTCCACCCCCTAGTAGGTCCACCCCCAGGGAACAGACAGTGGCTTTTAGTTCCAGCTTGATCAGGAAATGGTCCGTCCATGACAAGGCGGAGGTTTTAGTTACCTCCGCCCACGGATATTCCTGTTCTGTTCTAAAAATCCCATTGAGTGTATGACCTGCACAATGGGTCAGCTCATTAACCAATTGGGATAAGTTCATGCCTGTCATGGATTCCATGAACTCCCAAGCTGCTCCAGATAGATCAGATGAGCTTGTCTCGAGAGGAATGTTGAAGTCATCCAGAAGTCTGGGCATCTCCAACAGCAACTCAGAGACCAGCTGAGTCAGCTCGATCAGGGAGTCTGTTAGACAACAGGGTGGCCAGTATACTAACAGAATCCCCAAACTATCCCTGGTCTTCAAGTTAAGGTACATACACTGTATGTGGGTTGTTTTCCAGACCTGATCAAGCTTAAGTTGGTTTCATGGACTATTGCCACGCCCCCCCCCAAGCCACTTTCCCTTACCTGCTCACTAACCGTGTAACCAGCTGGGAGGGACTGTGCCCATATAGCGGCACTGGCATCTCCCAGCCAGGCCTCGGTGAAGCATGCCAGGTTGGCCTGTTTATCCACGAAAAGATCGTGGATGATATGGGTCTTTCCCTTGGCCAACCTGACATAGGCCGACCTGACATTTAAGCCATTATTTTTCACACATTGCAACCTTAATCAAATTTTAGTTTGATACCATGGGATGTGGTGAGATTGGATGATAGCTTAAAGACTTAGAAAGAAGGGTAAATCTATGAATGTCTATTAGACATGGAGGCTACATGCAATTCACTAGTTAGCCAACAGGATAGTCCTGCTTATAGGCTCCCCATAAGCTTCTGGTTGGCCACAATGGAAAACAGGATAGTAGACTAGATAGGCCTATGGTCTGGTGCTAGTAGGCCTCATGACTTTGAGGGAGGATCTATGATCCCCCATCCCCACCCCCCATCCTGAAGTAATGCTGGGGGAAATTCTATGGATAGCTGTCTGTTGGGAGTGCTTTGATTGTGTCTTCCTGCATGGAAGGGGTGGTGAGTTGGATGTCCCTTCTGGTCTCTTCCAACTCTATGATTCTATGAATCTAGGAGTCTAAGAGCCATGGCATCTCCTTCCATGTGCTAAGCAATCCAGACAAAATAGGATGGCCTGTTTTTGGAGCTGCTGCCACTGCTGTCTTGTGTGCAGAAGTAGTGTGTAATGCCTGCCTGGTGTGCTGTCACTTCTGCTGAGGTCAGAATAGGGCACCCATCTAGAATGGGGCACCTCGTTTTGACCTTAGCAGAAGCAACAGAAACAAGCAGGGTCTTTCATCTAGCTACTTGACAAAGCTGCAGCAGTGGTGGTGGTGGTATCACTGAAGGGGATGCGCCAGTGGGACCAATGGAGTGTTGGCCTGGCTGGCCCATGTGCATAACAATGTGGCATTGCACAAAATTCAGAGTGGTGCATGTAGTTGCCATATTTGTTGGTTCAGGGACAGTCCAGGGTATAATGTTTCATGCTGTTCCTGGATTAAGCACCTGGTGTTGATGTGCCCTACACTGTGTAACTTGATGCATACTTAGCTATGTAGCAGACATGCTATGGAATCTCCTACTGAGTTGCAAAGATACATATCAGGGCACTGGAAAGAGTGTCCCAATGTGCATCAGAATCTACTGACTGACAGGTGAAGAGACTCCTTCACTTGCAGTGGCTGCTGCCTGGTAAATGGCAAGCAGGGGGATTGGGCCATGAGATACTATAAAGCTACGTAATTTATGTGGTTACATAGCTACATAACTGATAGAAAATGCAAGACCCTGTGTCCTGGTGTTCATTCCTGACAATCAAAGAGTTCACAAAGCATGACCTTGAGGCATATAAATAACTCTTAGTGTTCTTCAGTCTGTTTGTTCTTTTAATCACCTAATTGTTGTTCCAATACACAACAAAAGCAGAGACTCAGACACATTACCCCTGTCTTTAGGAACATCAGATGATTGGTCCTGAATGAAACAAAGTGGAGCCTCTGAAATCCTCTGGGTGCCTTGAAAACTGTAGCAGTCTGCAGGATTTCCCCCTATTTTCCATTCCTTACTTAAGTGAAATTTCTGTTGCATTCTGCATGCTGGAACAGACTCCTAATTATTATTTGAGATGTAAACAACAGTGACATAAGGTGTCTGGAAAATGCACATCTGAAAGTCTAATTACGTTCTTACTTTACAGTAACTCATTTAATCAAATATATTTATTCTGAACTCAGAAGATCACTAGCATGCTTTGTTGAGATGTCAGATTTAATTTCTGGTAAGTAAGCTTATTTGGTTGGCTTTTCCACACACAAGTTGGGTTGTGCATGTGTGTCTAAAAGGCTTAATTATAATATAATCTAAAATACATCATGGAATTGGACTCTGATATAAAATCTCCCTCAAATTCAAGTGAAGTATGTGTAATTTTATTCAAACAAGCTGCATTTTAAAATAGGTTTTACAGCAGTGCAGCTTGGCCTGCCATCCTCTTTAGACTTAGATGGCTTAACACTCTGGAAGCCTCTGGTTCAGTTATCTTCTAGACTTACTAAGCCTAAACCAAGCCTCTTAGCACTCAGTTGCAAGTATGATGTAAATATCACTTTAGGAAATATGATTAAATGGGTTAATTATGGTTAAAGTGAAAAATTGCTCCCTAAATCAGCCTCTTTGTTGGACATGGGCTTTTGCAGAAACATGTCCCAGCTGTCATGATTCTGAAACCAGGCATTCTTTATAAATGTCTCTGTGTGATAGGACCAGGAATTCTTTTACAAATGATGAAGGTGAAATTCACTTACCTCTGATCCTTTGATGGTAGCACAATTGGTCTTTTCATCCCACCACTGCCACAACTTACAAGACAGATGCCTCCTTAGCTCCCACCAAATTGTATGACTAGACCGTTGAACTTGGATCCCTCACTTGAGTGACTCCAACACTTTTCTTTTACCTGTGGGCCACCCTGTAGGAAGATAGGGCACTCATTATTTCTAGTGTTCTGAACAATAACAACATTATTAATCCCTGGTAGTGTTTGGTTTATAGGTTTTTAAAAATACCTGAAGTGACCACATGTTGAAAATTTTACAAGTGTTAGAATATCTGCTTTAAAAAAAATTGGAATGTGGAGTTCCCTACATGATCCCAAGCTGACCCCACCGAGCAGATCTGCCATTATTGCTAGGCGAGAAGGTCAGATAGTCAGCCTGGCCACTATGACATCAGCCTCATAGGACCCTTGTAAATAATATACTGGAAATTCCCCACAGGAAAATTTGGGAGTTGCCAAAGAGAATCCCATCACCTTCAAGACTTAATGCTCGCTGTTTGTTTTTGGCCTCACACCTAATGGGTCGGTGATCAGCTTAATGACCCACCCATTGCACCATTTGTCCTCCTCGATTGTGTCAAGACCCAACTGCATTGGCATAGCTTTTCTTCACCTCTACTTAACAAAGCCCCAGCAATCATACACCTTTGTCCCAAACGTTAAGCTCATCGCCAGAGGCTAGATTCAGCCTATAAGAACCCTAAGATTTGACTACTTGGTGTGCTATTACCAGAATACAGCCCAGTCCACACCGGACTGAACTCTAGCCATTCCTTCCCCTACATTTTGGCAGCTGTGTCTCTTCCATCATCCAAGCCTGCATCAGACTCCTGGAGAAGCCTTTGGAGGTATGTATTTTCTGCAGAGGTGCCTCTCTCAACTTCTCTCCTGATTTCCCACCTTTAATTTCTGCAAGCATTGAGTGTGTGTGGGTGAGTGTGTGCTCTGTTGCTGTGTGTGTGTTTTCCCCTTTAATAAACTTTATATATTAATTGGAAATAGCCTGTTTCTGCATCATCTCTCAAGGGATTCTTTGGCCCTTTGGAATACACAACAGGACACAATCTCAAGGGATGTTGTTAGGGCCTCACTCTTGACAATTTTAGCTAATTAAAATCCCCCTAATTAGATCCTTCCTAACACAAGATAGTTGCTTACAGTATCTCTTTTGTAGTTAAGATTCAGAGTTGATACCATGTATATGTGCATAAACAGTTATAAAGATTTACAGTATCTGTTATATTCTAGGAGTGGTCTCTAGGTTACAATTTCACATAAGACTTTTGATTAGAGTCTGAGCTTTAAAACTTTGTTGCAACTTTATGACTTTTCCAGCCACATCAATTCAATATCTACACTTGACCTCTTTTTAGGCCAACCTGGGTACTCTAACCCCTTCCAACTGCCCTTTCATCATTGTATCTCAGCCACCTTGGCTGTTAAACCACCACCACCACACTGGGTCTAATAAACCTCTAGCTTTAATTCAGAGCTCTGTCCTTATCTTTAGTACTCTCCCTGACATACTAGATTACTGCAGGCAGGGAGGTTTATTTTCTTTTAGCTTCAGTGCAGAACATTTTAAATGTTACCCTTATATAGTGAATCTGAAAGTGTTTCAGTGCAGTCTAGGTGTCAGACTTCACCAGCATAAGAACTCCAAATCAATTCAAGCAGCACTCCTAAAAAGTAACTACTTTATTGAAAAGAAGGAAATGGGTAAGAAGTAAACTTCCATTGATGAGGCTGAGTAAGAACTACGTATACAATACTTTTATAGGCCTTTACCAACCTCCCTCCCCCCAGAGTCAATATGATCCAGGATTGGATCTCTCTTCCCATGCGCGGGTAAAGTCCATGATGTAATCCCAAAGTCCTCTGATCCAGGAGTTTGGCACGGCCACTCAAAACAATTAAGTTCCCAGGCACCATTATCTCTACCCAGGCACCTGTGTCCTTGATGTAACACAACCCAACATGTTTAAGTCGATACATTCCCACAATTGGACAGTTTGTATATATGTATAACAATACAATAAGCAAACCCTATTCTCAATCTACAGTTATATATGTGGTTTCACTATACAATAACTAAATAACCATCAAAGTCTATAGATCCTATTAGACCCCCTTCTTCCACTGAAGGCCCATTACAAATTGGACCTCGGCTGGCAGGGCAACTCCCGACACATTCCTAACTAACAAGCTTGCATTTCCAAAGCATTACCATT
Source organism: Urosaurus nigricauda (assembly GCA_034509955.1). Classification (NCBI taxonomy): domain Eukaryota; kingdom Metazoa; phylum Chordata; class Lepidosauria; order Squamata; family Phrynosomatidae; genus Urosaurus; species Urosaurus nigricauda. The sequence goes on from JAOEGL010000003.1 coordinate 67,918,019, forward strand.
TCACTCTGGTTCTGTCTGTCCTAGCCTATTCTATCTTAACTCATTATTCCCCATCTAAATCTACATCTATTTCCCCCTTCACAAATCAACCCCATATCCTCATGGCAGGAATCCTAAAACATAATCACTAAACAGGATTCATGACACTAGGGTCCGTTTTACATTGGCAAAAAGAGGTGTTTTGAAGGCTGCTTGAAAACCCAGCTTTTACATTATAAAATGGGAAAGTGTGCCATGAAAACACTATTTTGGAGTTTTAAGGGAGAAGAAGTGCCTTTAAAAAGGAGCTGGCCCATTTTACATTGGCAAAAAGAGGTGTGTTGAAGGCTGCATGAAAGCCCAGCCTTTAGATGAGAAAAAGGGAAAGTGTGCCATGAAAACACTATTTTGGAGTTTTAAGGGAGAAGAAGTGCCTTTAAAAAGTAGTTTGATTTCCCCACTACTTTTTTAAAAAGGGTGCAGCATTGCTGGCCCGTTTTACATGGGCAAAAAAAGGCGCTTTTAGGGCTAAAAAGCCCGCATTTAGGGTTAGGGAGGGCGTAGCCTTTACACCCTCCCTAAGCCTAAAACGCATGGACGCCGCCATTTTGACGCGCTGCGCACGTTTTGACGCTCTGGCGGCGCGGGAGGGCGCCAATCGCGCCCTTCCCGCGCCGCAAAAAAAGAGCTCGATCCCGGAGCTCTTTTTTGCGGCGGGTCGTTGTGGCGGGATGAGGCCTCTGGGGCTGCCCGTGTGGCAGCCTAGGCCTCATCTCGCCGCTAGAAGGGGCGAGTTTGGACCGCCCCTTTTAGCCAATGTAAAAAGCACCCCTATTGCATCTAAAGGCTAAGGTGTAGTTGAACGGTTAAATGGGGCTCTGTATCTTTAAAGCGCCCATTTAAAGGCAGCGATACAAGTGCGGAGGGAGGGAAGGTGCCAAGACAAGAAGAGACCTTCAGAGCCCGGCCAGAGTGCGCCTGCACCTTCCTTCACCTCCTCCCTTTGGCTGAGAGAGTGTGACTTCTAGGGAGACAGCAGGGCACTGGAGGCGCTCAGCCAGACCAGGGCAAGCTGGCAAGAGGAGGAGGAGAAGGGGAGGGACCTGGAGCACCTCCGCTGCCCTGCTTCCCTGCAAGTCACACTCTCTCAGCCGAAGGGGGGAGGAGAAGGCAGGCCCAGGCACACTCTGGCCAGGCTCCATGGCTCTCTCCTGGCTGCCTTCCTCCTCCCTTTGGCTGAGAGAGTGTGACTTGCAGGGAGGCAGGGCAGCAGAGGGGCCCCATGTCCCTCTCCTCCTCGTCCTCCTCCTCCTGTTTCCAGCTTGCCCTGGCCCAGCATCAGGAGGACCTGGAGCACCACCGCTGCCCTTCCTCCCTGCAAGTCACACTCTCTCAGCCAAAGGGAGGAGGAAGGCAGCGGGGAGGGAGGGAAGGAGCCAGGAAGAGACCCCCAGAGCCTGGCCAGAGCACGCCTGGCCCTCCTGCTTCCTCTTCAAAAAGAAGGCTGGAAAAGTAGGACGTGTCCTGGCAAAGGAGGACGTACCTGGTCAACTTGGAAAAGGGGGGCCTCTGCTCAAGAATGGAGGACATATGGGAATCCCTCCTGGACAGAGGGCTGAAACCTCAAGACAACTCAATATAATGCTCTGACAGAACACAGACTACAACTCCCATGAGCCTTTGCTACCATTTCCCAAGATGCCTTAATTTGCAACAGAAAGCCGACCAGTATGTTCACATGTGATGAATTCTTTCGTATTGACTCTGCATTTTCTTTTTGTGTAGATGCTCTCTTGTTTTGTGTGTGATGAGCTTGTGCGTAATCATGTGCATTTCCGAACTGACCTCACTTTCTCCCTCTTTCGGAATGGTCCTGTACTCCCCCATGTGATAAGCTCCGACTGTATGGTGTACCTGCGCAATTGCGCAATTCGCAGCCAGCAAGGGGAAAAAATGTTTAAAGCGCGGCTAAAAGCCACGTTCCTTGCCGCCCATGTAGCTGCTCCACCTGTGTTTGTAGCGTTTTGACAGCTTCCCATGTAGTTGCTGAGCCACAGAAAAAACCTCAGTCTAGCTGCCCTGTACTTTTTAAATGCACACCTGGGGCTTGCTGTCTAGCTGCTAAGCATTAAGGAAAGTGCAACTTCATGTCACACTTTCTTGCCAATGTAAAAAGCACCTAGGATTCTACCACAGCATTCTGCAGTATATTTTTGACTGGTTGGTTTGTTCAAACTATAATTCTAGTTCCATCAGTTTTCAGCTATATCCATGGTTTCTTTTTTTAGACTTTTTCAGACATTTGTAAAAAAAAAAAATTGCTGAATGCTCGATTTGGAAACAGAAGCATTCACTTAAGCCAACCCTTTATAAAGATATGTGGATGCTTTTAACATGGCCCTTGCAACAGGAAACTGCCTACAAAGATGACTATCTACTAATCTCTAGTATTTGAATGGAATCTAATCCACCAGGTCTTGGCTAGGTCAGCCAAGCATTGCTTCTGACTGATTTGAAAATATCTCTGCTTATTCAGAATTCCTTCAAATATATGAAGGCAACATGCTGGTGAAAGTTACCATTACAAACAGGGGAGGGCAACACATCCTCTACAGACTGTTCCCAGTCATTTTGGCAGTCCTTGCTACACCTCCTCGGCCACTGTTGACACATTGTGCCACCAAGTTTAGTAGCAGTGGCACAATAATGTGCTAAGAAACCAACAACTAGAACTGGTGGGAGGGGTCACCTTGGCAAGAATTTATGGTGTTAAAAGATGCTCTAGCACCCATGCACACCATACAAACCTGCTGCCAGTGCTACTGAATGTGGGTTGTTGTTTTTTTTAAAAAAGGTACGCTGTGATTTTATCTTTTATCTTTTAAATCATGTTTTAAACAAGCTTTAAAGTGTTTTGTTTGTTTTATATTAGACCATTCAATTCATTGTGTTTAATTTTCAGAAAGTAAGATTTTAGCAGAACCTCTTAAAATTGTTGTATTCTACTTTGGGTCATGTACCAGGGAAAAAGTGAGATATATACAAAAACAAAACAAAACAAAAATCTCATTTTGTTCCAAGTGGTCAATGTGGACCCAATCCCATCCTCATCTTGCTTAACAATCTCATTCTCACCAAAGTAATAAAACTGTACTTGGGTTATAAATACAATGGCATACTAAAATGGTATCCCTTATATAAAATGGCAAAATCAAACATTGCTTTTTGGTGTGTGTGTGTGTGTGTGTGTGTATTTCAAGCCATGATTGAATCCATGGATATAAAAAAAAACCAAGGATATGTAAATAGACAATCCTTTGACATTGCACTTTCCCAGTTAACCCTGAAGTATTTATCTAAAAATGACTGCCATTGTCTTTCTTCCTTAGTTATTCAGAACTTTTCTGGATAGTTAGGACTGGGCTTTTGTCAACTTCTTTCATAGAAGTTAGTTTAAAGCCCCCTTGAACTGTTTCCCAAAGCTCCTGGCAAACACATTCTTGCCAGTCCCTGTGAAGTGTTTTCCATATTTTGCATGTCATTTGTTAAATTGCTATTGGAAGCAATGTTCTGTGAATGTTCCCCCAACAAGTTTAATAGACTGCTTTCACTAGTAATGCCATGATGTTTTACAATACATGTGCACTAATTCCATGTATGCCCCAATTCCTTGCTGTTCCTAGTCAGAGCCTCCTAGTTTCTCCTAGAATCATAGAATCATAGAGTTGGTCTCTTCCAACTCTATGATTCTCTGATTCTCTGATTCTAAAGTCCCATTTTAAAGATCCCTTGTGAATCAGCAGACGTGGATCATTTTCAGTGGGTCTGACCATTTTACTTGCCTCTCTGATTAATTTTGAAAACATGCCTCAGGAAAGCAACATTGGTTCTGAGTTGACATGTTGACTGTGTATATAAAAGAACCTCCCAAAACTAAGCAGAAATTCAGATGAAGATAATTTAGGAAGTATTCCTGCATAATATATTCAAATTCTATCTTGTTATCTTGTACAGTCATATAAAGGCAACAGGTCTACTACATTATTTCTCTCATCCAACCTCTATGATTTAAAACTAGCACATACAATAGGAAACATTATTTTTTCTTTAGTTGTTCTTGGATATTTCCAGCACAACTCCATTGTTACATTATTATTGCTGAGACACCAGATTTGTTGTTTGCAGTCAACAAGGGAGTGATTTCGAATGGAAAAAAGTAGGGGGAGGGAAAGAAATATAGGGTGTTTTTTTCAGGGAGTGGGCGGGGGGCAGAATGATTTTTCTCTTCCTTCATAATACACACTATTGCATTTTGAGCCAAGTATCTTCTTTTCCAGAAAAATCTCTTCTATCTGTCATAACTAGGATATAATAGATCTTTCATCACTGGAGAAACATTTAGTATTGACAAAATGAATTATGTTTCTTTGGTAGTCTGTCTAGCATACTTGTGCAAATTAAATTTAAAGATGCAAATAGCATTTTGGATGGCATCTGGAAACTGTAATGAATAAGAAATGTAATATATATACACATACACACATACCTATCCAGGATATGAAATAATATTAGAGCCAATTATTAGAATAATAAGGAGCTGGAGATTAGAGCAGGAAATTTTGGCCAGAGAGACTGTCTCTTCAGCCATCGAGGAGCCTTAAGCATTTTCCCCTTTACAAAATGTCGGTGAACAGAATGTATTTTTTCCAACACCAGAGGAAGCATGTGTCTGTACATCAGGTTCTGGGAATCACAAGCACAAATTGGATAGGATATGTGTTGCTGCCATGTCCTGCTTGTGAGTCTTCCATAGGCAATTGGTTGTGACAATGTGACTGCTGAATTAAATAGCACTTTGTTCTACTAAGGCTCTTGCTATGTTTTTCTGTCTTTATGTTCAAGTAGTCAACTTCCTGTATGTTGCTGTAACTCAAGACATGGTTCATTACAATTTGGTTTTCACTAAACATATAATGATTATACATACACTGTTCAATAAAATCAAATATTTAAAGACAGTCAAGATGCAAAAATGAGCCTTCTTATTCTTCCATTCAGATGTTATTTGGACTCCATTTGACAAACATTTGCTTAATATCTAAATAATACATTATTCCACAATTTTAATAGTATATAGTTATTCAAGGATGGGCTTCCATTTTAAAGGACTGTATGTATATATATATATATATATATAAAACAAAATTCCTTCCCATGTACCAGGGATCATTGGGATTTAGCATTTATTTGCAAGGTGGTTGTGTTAGTCTTGCAAGCATGCATTGAGGAGGGATCCTGATAATACTGATAATGAGCAACACAACTGCCCATAGTATCCTATCTCTTGGCAAAGCTGAGGACCAAACCTGTCTAATGGGAATGTCTTTTATCACTTTCACTCTTGGGTGGCACCTTCAGGCTTTGCTGGGACACTGGATATTTCTGCCCAGAGATTTGTCTAAACTTTACTTGGAACTAGTAAACTTGGCTAAGTGCTTTAAAAGGATGTGATTACCATGTTGACTATTGGTTTGTATGCCTTCATGTAATTTCTGACTTACAGTGACATTAAGGTAAAGTAGTACATGTTTTTCTTGGCATGATTTGTTTAGAGAAAGTTTGCCATAGTTCTCATTTGAGGTGAAATGTGTATGACCCTCTGAAGATCACACTCTGGGTTTTCATGGCTGAGCAAAGGATTCAAACCCTGGTCTCCTGAAGTGCTAGTCTAACACTGAGACCACAAAACCATGCTCTCTTGTGTTGACTGATACAATTGTTTTTGCTCATCAAAAGGCTCCTGAATATAATACAAATTAAAACATATAGAACAGCTTCATAATAAACAAATAATGATAGATAAATTAAAACATGAGAAATATTTTGAAAAAAAAGAGCATAATTAAACTGAAAATCATTTGAAAACAACGTGCACTGGAGAAGGTGGATGTGGAGGTAAAGATGGAGATACCAGAGGAGGAGGAAGACAATGATTATATTACACTAAATGATGTTGGCCTGTGTATAAAGGAAATCTGCCTTATAACAGCTGTCTTCTACTTGAGAAATCATTACAATTAAGCATACAAGAAATGTAGGAAATTTATCTACTGTCACGTGTGAATGAACTATACAAAAATGATTGTGATCACTACGGACACTATTGCTCCTTTAGCAACTCTTAATTTCAACATAGTATTTAGGCTATTTGAATAAAAATATTCCTCTAATCTAAAAAAAAAACATTGCCACCCTTGGAAGTATAATGTCCAAGTAGATGTATGAGTGTGTATCAGTATGTCAGTTATGTACAGTTGTCATGTGTAATAAGTTATGGAGTCAAACTGTAGATAGAGGGAGGTAACAGTGTCCATTCATCATAATCAATGACCATGTAGTTGGCACAAATTTAGGTATTAAAGTGAATATTAGAACCACTGTGGATTTTTTATTTTTATTTTTTATTTTAGATTTTAGCAGAACTGTTATTTGGAAATCAACTGACAGCCTCAGATTGGAAGTACTATGGTGGCCTATGTCCCAGTGGAATGAAAACAGCACAGGGTGGTTTGGGAAATGCCCTTCTCTCCAATCTTTTATTCATGTCAACCTTTCCAAAATTGGTGCCCTTCATCAGCCCAGCTAGGATGAAAGAACTAGTGTGAACCAGGCTAGGGAAGGCTGATATAAAACTCAGAATCCTGATGTTGCCTTACTGTAAGGGCTGTTCGACAGTGGAACACACTCCCTCGGAGCGTAGTGGAGTCTCCGTCCTTGGAGGTCTTTAAGCAGAGGCTGGATGGCCATCTGTCAGGGATGCTTTGATTTGGAGGTCCTGCATGGCAGGGGGTTGGACTGGATGGCCCTTGTGGTCTCTTCCAACTCTATGATTCTATGATTCTATGATTCAGTATAAAAGCAATTTATGAATAAAATTGCACAACAGCTGCAGGGAGCGGCAGAAAAAGCCATTGGAACTTGGAAAGAAAGCTGCTAGTTCCTGAGCTGTCTGTCTCTGGAGCTGTTAGCTTCAGGATGGACCATCAAAGGTAAAAGCCTCTGGGACATCTGCCTTGGAAAATCACCTATGAGGGACAGATTGATGCACCCATATTCTTTTATTCCACCCACCTACATCATGCATCCATTGGTGGAGTTACACAAACCTGTCAGATCTAAGCCAAAGGGATTAACTACTGGTGGAGCATTCTACTCCCCCCCCCAAAAAAAACCTGGAAACAGTATATGAAAGTTCAGAAGACTGTAAAAACTGGGGGGGGGGGGGGATGCATTGGCTTCCATAGTAGTCTGGAAAGTGTGAATTAGCCTAATTTGTACAAAAGTGTGAAGCAAACTAAATTTGCTCCCATCAATGCATTGCTTGAAGTTATGAATACAGAGGAGACAAAGATTTCAATGAACAGAAAGGACTTAAATCTAGAGAAAACTGCATGCTCCAGTTCTGGAATTAATTTAGAAATGCTCCCAGTTAAATTGGAATTTAGGAGGAGTGAAATATAGGACAAAGTAATCTGGAGGAACAACAAAGGCATAAAAAAGAGGAAATCCTCTCATCCTGAACCACTATTAACCTTGAATGTTTGATTTAGCAATCATGGCTAATAGTGCCTGAATTGTTTAGATTTAGTGTGAGCAAGGCAAAGAAACAGAGCAGTACAAGAATACAGAATTAACCACAAGACTGGAAAAGATACTTTTAAAGTGATAACCTTTTTTAAATTGTCCATGATTAAGTTCATGTTTGGCATCCCCGATTCTTATGAAGCAGGGAAATAATAAACTCATGTATTTAGGGCCCCGGCTTGAACTGATTGCATCACATGTTATGCACATCTGTTTCAAGGGCTCCAGGTTCCATTTGTAATGGCTCAAGAATGTTGGAACATTGACAGAGCCCTTGAATTAAAATGGCAGGTGAAGTATGCCTTGGCAGAGAGGACTGTGGCAATTTAAAAAAAAGCAAAATTCACCATGTACCTTACTCCTCTCCCAGTCCTTTAAATAAATTATTTGTCTTTAATTATGCATATTTCCCTTCTGTCAAAAAACAAAACAAAAACTAGTTCAAGCTGAAATACATTACAACAGCAATCCTTTTCTCTTTTATGAGTTCCGGAACTCACTGGCTGTAGGAAATGGAATTGGATGTGAACTACTGAGTGCAGGATTACAGTCAAGAAACTGCTAAAGGTCAGGTTCCTGTAAAATAGTTTGACCTGGTGCATATTCACTTAGAAGAAAGATACACTGAATACACTATGAGTTACTTTATATTTATCTTAAGGACTGCTTCAGATTAGTAGAACATGGATACTATGCTGACTGACTACATTCTGAATGATAGCTTCAATCTACAAAGATGGAAAGATTCCATCCCAGTTCATGCAAACGACTTTGCCTCAGATCTTGGGGACATTTGGCAAGACAATTCTTTAAATGATAAGGAGGAAAGGAGGTGAGGTATATTACAGAAGTGAATGCTTCTTTCCCATCCTGAAATTTGTTCACTTGTGCCTCATTTTCCTGTGTCTGTTTAGCTTCCCAATAGGGAAGGACTAGACTTCTGGGTTTCTGTAAGCTTTTGCCTCTTGCGCTGAGCTGTATGTAAAAACTTAGCATCAGGGGCAGGATAAAACTGCTGCAGAATTATATCTGCACTAATGTAATGTGAACTGGATGTCATGTCAGTTTAACATCACTTTGACTGTCATAGTTCCATCCTTAGGGATCCTGGGATTTCCAGTTAGGTGAGTTACTTAAAATTGTCTGCTAGGATGGATAAAATTGACAATAATGTTATCAGGAAGAGCAGCCATTATAAAAATGAACATCTTGCTGAAGTTTCTATATATGTTGCAATATCTTCCAGTTATAGTAAATGAAAACTGTTTCAAGATCTGGCAAAGGGAAATGTCTAAATTTCTATGGATAGGGAAAAGGCCAAAGATAAAATTGTGCATACTCACTGAAACAAAAGACAGAGGGCGTTGGGTGCTACTAAATTTTAAACTTTTCTACTATGTCAGCTGTATGACAGGAATAGAGGAATGAATATCTTTAAAAAAATACAAAACTATTACATTTGGAAGGAAGTAACATCAGGTTTGGGTGGCACACTTTTGCATGGTATGACAAAAGGAAAGAAAACAAAAATTTTGAAAATCATTATGTCAGAAAGGCACTAATAAGAGTCTGAATGAACATAAAGAAAACATTCTATAGCAAAATACTATGGTGGCTGTCCCCACAGGAAGCTTTCTTTAGTAGGAGTTGATGTAGTAATGAACCATGGATTAAATACAAGGATATCATAATAAGGAGTACAGATGATAGGTTCAAACTGAAAATGAGACAAAAACTTGTAACTAAAAGTTTGGGAATTGTGATCAACATTCGATAAATCTGTGCACTCAGACTTGATACCTGACACGCATGCCTGTGACCTGGCAAAATGGAAGGAATTAAAAATATGGCATACCATAGCATGGCTGCAGTAGGAGGTCACATGAACTACTACAGTCCAATACACATTCATAGCATTTTGAAGCACGGGAAAGCTTTGTAGACAGAGCTGGAGTTGAGCAAGGCTAAGGAACATAATCTCTTGAATTGTGTCAGATGTTCATGCACAAAGTCAGCAATTCAAATGGAATAATAATAATATGGAAAAGAGCTGAATCTTGTTCTGAAATTATAGAGCTCTTTTAAAAGTCCTATAACATGCCAATTTAAAAAATAGCCATTATAAACATTAATAGATGCATTTCCCAGATAGCAAAGTTAATAAGAATTCTGACTTTACTCCAGCATCTCTCTCTCTTTTCTCTCTCTTTTTCTTATACATGTCAAATTTCAGCTTTATTTAAGAATCAAACATTATTATTTTCTCTTTGTCTGTTGAAACTTTAAGAATGTTAACAGAGACTTAAAGTGAACTAATTATGCATTAGGGAAGGTATAATGAGTCAGTATGGAAAAGCACATGCTGAGGTCCATAACCTGGAAAGGCCTGTCAATGACCTGAAAGATTTGGGTAAGATTTGATTTCTAAAATAAGATTGTCTGTGAGGATGCTACGCCCCGACTCTGCCCCATGCTGGCCTTTCAGGCCAGTCTGTACAGGGCCTGAGACAAGATTATTCCATTCCTCATTCATAACCATGGGAAGAGGCAGAAGTCTTGGGAATGACCAACAACATACTCCTAATTGTTCAGTAAAGAAATGAATGCACAACAAGAATGCTCAGTCCACAAGATAATACTTCTGGATGCAGAGCAACATTTAGTGATCAAATTCATATGGCAAATATTTAAAAAGCTTTCTTGACAGCAGAGACCATGGTTGCATCAGCACTGCAGAAATAATGCAGTTTGACTCAATGACTCAGTACTATGGCCATGGCTCAATGAGATGGAATTCTGGGTTTTGTAGCTTTGTGGGATATTTCACTGTTTCTGTTAAAGAACATTGGTGTCATAACAAATTACAAATCCAAGGATTCCATAGGATGGAGCCATGGCAATGAAAGGAGTGTCAAACTACTTTATTTCTGCAGTGTAGACACAAACCATATTTTATTTTCCAAATCTAAAAAATTAAAAAAGTTGGATTAACAGTTTGGTATGTTGCTTCTCTGTACATGCAGCAGTAAAGCTCTAGATGTGATTGGACTCTCAGAATCCCTGTTGGCTATGATTGTTGGAGTTTCTAGAAGCTGAAGTCCAACAACATTTGGAGCTCCGCCCCCAGCAGACAACCATTGGTCTACACAATACAGAGAGTTTGGCTCTCTGTCTCATTATTTGTCTTCCTTTCATAGCAGTGTGAAAAAGCTTCCCATGGCAAGAAATGAAATGTGGGAAACCTTCATGTGCTGTGTTTCTTTATGGCAAGGTGCTGAAAAAGAAGAAAATTGTGGCAAAGCTATGCCATGACTGAATGGACATAAACTATCTCACACTGGACATAAACTATCCCACACTCAGTTTTTGGATGTTTCATCTTCCCCTATGCAGACAAGTAAGGCAAAACAAGCTGGATTCTGCATGTATTTTATTCATAGTGATCAGCCATTCTTGTTGATGTCACATGTGCCATCCACCTGAGCCTCACCTCATCCTGACCTTAACATTTGGAGGCAAGAAAGAAAAACTTATATAACAAGTTAACCCAGAAAGAAACAGCACAGGTGCTGGCTGCAAGAGGTCTACACAGCAAAGTCAGCATGAGTTGGTTTTATTTTTTGCAAATGTTATGTTTTAGTTGTTTGCTTTTTGTACTGAAAGAATGTGTTTCCCTTCCAATTTCATCTGTAAACATATGCTTTGCTCTGGATTCTTCCTCCTCTGACCTTTGAGTGATTTGCTTATTCTCCTAGAACCTCAAAGACTAAAAATTAATTTGGCATAAGTTTTTATGGACAGCAGATGCAATTGCTGAGAGGTGAGAAGGACATCCTAGCACAGAAACACATTTAACACATATATGGTGGTGAAAAGTTATCATCCAGTCCAAGAGATATAGTTTTAGTGTGTCTGAGCTGACGTCTTTAGTATGTATGACTGTATGAAAGCTCACCAGTGTATAAAATAAATGTACAGTTTGTATACACTGAAACTGTACACATTTTGTTACCCACATTTTTCAGGTGTGAATTATATCAAATGCATTTGCAGCTGTTCCTAAATGAGTAGATTTCAGAACACAAACTGTGTCCAGTCTGTATCCAGTATAGAAAGTGTGAACGAGGGCATATCCACATTAAAAATCCACCCCAAAGAGCCTTTGTATATCCATAATCAATATAGCCTTTGTCTCCCATCTGTTTGAGTATTTAGGCTGATGGCTACACAGATAAAGGCCTTGTGCATTGTGGAGACTACTCTCAGGGGTTGGTTTAGACAAGCTTTTTAAATTCTGGTTTGACACACTTAGCATTGAAATTTCAGCATGGCTTTATGCTATTGCACTACTTTACTGGTTTCTTTTAAAATACTGTGGATTCATTTCTTAAAATTAATACAGGAAAAAATGATTATTGTAAAACTTCTTTTCTTTTGTTACTTGGAAATATTTAGATTTAGCTAGCTCTAGCACAGATGTCATAAAGTTAAATCTATTCAGATCCCATTGAAATTGAGGTGATTTGTTTTTATGACTTAAAACCCTATAGTTTTAATAGAAACTACTGACCTAATAGTGCAATCCAAAGTGGGGTCTGCAAGGAGCAGAGGAAGAGTGAAGAAGCCAATTCATCATCTCAATCAAAGCTCTGTTTTGCCCCTCCTGCTTGTTACAGCAAGAATGAAAAGTATTAAGGTTAGCTCCAGGATGACATAGGTGAGAGGCCTAATGACATGACATTTCAATGGGACACAAATGCTCTAGATCCCACAAAAACAAAGAATTTCTTATCCAGGCTTATTTTGTTCACAGAACACCCCATGAGAGGCCTTTCCATCATCTATCACTGGCAGAAAATCTGCTAGTTTCATAGCTATCCCCTTGGATTCTATCAATCTTTGCTGTGCAATATGTGAGAAATGCAACGGTTTTTCAGTGACATAAGTCTCCACATGTCTTTTTCATGTGTCCTAACATTTCTAAGGACCTTATCACATGGGAGGGAAGTGCTCAAATCCTGTGGCTAAATGAAATTTAAATCCAGAAAAATCCCGCAAAAGGGGGGTTGTTTTCAGATGACATCGGACTAATTGAGCATTAATTCAACATTAACCTGTGCAGAAAGTGGGCGAAACTGGCTGCTTTTTAAATCTGGTAAAATCCCAAAAGTAAAAAGCAACTGATTTTGCCCACTTTCTGCATGGGTTAATGTTGGGTTAATGCTCAATTAGCCTGACACATCTGAAAACAACCCCACTTATATGGGATTGTCCTGGGATTTAAACTTTGTTTATCCATGGGATTTGGGCACTTTTCCTCCTGTGTGATAAGGTCCTAAGATGTGCACTGATATTCTTAGACATCACCCCACCATTTTTCCCTGCCTCCTCTTTATTAAGACAGTGAATTAAGCTTGTCCTGCCTCTCCTGTTCTTGCTTTGCCTAGCCTAACCTAACACACTTAGAGAACTTTTGTATGTCTAATGGACTTCCTATGATAAACTGTTATTTGGTTTCTATCACCATTGGTGTTATTGCTCATTATAGCTTGCCACTGTACCCATCCGCACACCCACATACCCACAAAATTTCTATCAGTGTGTATCTGCCCTTGTCACCTCCACTAAATCCTAATCCCCGTTGAGCTTCACTCATGGCCTGCAACTGGGCTTGCTACAATTGACTGGTTACTGTTGGGACATAATTTTGGAAGAGAGATACCTTCAGTCTGATTCATGAGGGTTCTAAAGTTAGATCCTGGCTATAGTACTGGGGTGCCAGTCTGGCTATATCCCATCATGTCTAATTGGCAATTCTTAAGAAAGTTATTTTTCAGCTGTAGCTCCCAGAATCCAAGAGTCAGCACAGCCAATCTATAAACTGTAGTCCAACTTTCCTGAGGCTTTCCAGTGGGGCTTTATACAACATGTGACTGCTTGCTTCTAAACTTTTTCTTTTAGCCTAGGGGAAAATGCTTATTTAGAAAGATACAATGAAGTAAAAGAACATGCACACATTCCACTTGCCTGTCTTACTAAATCTGCAGCATATGTTCATGATAAAAATGAAGGATGTATGCCAATTTTTCCATCCATTAAAAATATTTATTTCTCTCCCCCCTCCCCCCAAACTTTAAATCCTACCTTTCCAGAAAGGAGCAGTAAGTTCAGAAAAATACTTCCTTGGTATTTTAGTAACATGATGAATGATTTTGCCTTTTGAACTCTGCACCATCCTATTTTCAATAAAAGCTAGACTTCAACTAAGGTAAACATCCAGATTAAAATGAGTACCACACCTGCTAGACATGAAAATACTCCACTGCCTGCTTAAAAAGAGTGAGGGGGACATTAGAAAAAAAATCTGGGTTTGTAAAACTGCTGTATGATACTTTCACCTTTGTTGACACTAAATTCAATTAATTTACTTTTAAAATAGATGCCAGTCTGCATTATATTCTTACATGTTCAAAAAAGTCATGAAATATTAATTTTCTTCCATTTCACCCTGTTTCCCACCCACCAACCCACCCAAAATCATATATATTATCAAATATTAATTGTCTTAAAAGTCAGCAGGGTGCAAAACCATTAATTCAACTCCAGGTTTCCATTGACCATACTGAAGTTTGGACCAAGGCCTTGATAAATATATCCCATGTAACCTACAAATGTTATTTTAAAACCAAACAAATACTCAGACAAAAGTTTGGACTCCACAATTCTGTGGAATTCACCACAAGAGAATTCAGATTACAATCTCTTCCTAGAGTTACAACGTTGATTTAATTTTGCACTATGGAATTTATTACTTGGGAATTTGGAATTTGTATCTGGAAAGGTGGGAGCACACAATAGATATGTGAATGCTGGGTGTCAAACTTCATGACTCCATATAAGTAAAATTGTGAAAAATGACTACTTGGACTGAGAGGGAGGTGATAGGAAACAGATTACTAGTTAATGAATCAGAGTTGAGGCAGTTAATATGAATACATAAACATATATCCTGATCCTATTAATGTGCTTTAAACAGAAGATAATAAACCTGTGGTGAGAATATGTCCCATTTCACCTCTTCTATTCCTGCTCTCCTCTCATGAAAACTGCCAACTAATACTAGGTTCTGTAGCCTATATTTCAGAGGAAGGAACTGTCAAAACTACCACTGTGTATTCATTCATAAGAAAAACTCTTTTTAAATTCATGGAGCATCTTAACTCAACAGAGGACTTAAAGGTAAACATATACACAAAGAAAACTACATAAAGAAGAGATGCTCCTCTGTGATCAAGAATGGTGGAAAATCAGTGTTATGGGATAGAGCCTCCATACAAGGCTAGACCAAATCTAAATTTAAAGCCCATCAAAGCCTGAATGAAACACATTTTAATACCCTGCTATAGCAAGACAACAGGGGTCAAGCAGACCAGCAGCTTGGAGAAGCCTCTGGCTGCTCCAATGTTGCCCATTCCCCACTCAGTGCAGGACTGTAGCAACCAGCTGCTGCTGCTGTCCACAATGGACTGCTAGTAAGGGGAGCTTTTTTGTGAGCTTTTTTCCGACTGGGTTTGGGCCACCTTAGGCAGCTGTGGCACAGCTTTGGCCCAATCTGTGGGGATGTATCATCCCCCAGATTGGTTTGAAGACAGTGCTTTTGGCCCATCTGTTTCAAGATCCAGGGATCCATGGGTGGCACAGCCCCAGAGGGACCCCCGTGGGATTCTATCTCCCGTGCCACCCATAGATCCAGGGATCCATGGGTGGCACAGCCCCAGAGGGACCCCCGTGGGACTCTCCCTCCTGTGCCACCCATAGATCCAGGGAACCATGGGTGACACAGCCCCAAAGGGACCCCCATGGAACTCCCTATCCTCTGCTACCCATAGATCCAGGGATCCATGGGTAGTAGAAGATCCAGAGGGACCCTCCTCCTCTCCATCTTCCCTCCCTCCCTGTGCCAAACTACCTGGGTGCTGCTGGCCCGGTGGCTGCAGCGGCCGTCCTCCTCCTCCTCCTCCTCCTCCTCCTCCTCCTCCTCCATCTGGACTGATTTTGCTCTCTGCCCTGGCAGGTCTACATTAGGAGGAGGCCAGGGCAAAAGGAGAGAGGCAGGCCGGGAGTATGGAGGATGGAGGACATATGTATGTGTGTGGCTCTGTACTCCCGGCCTGCCTCTCTCCTTCTGCCCTGGCCTCCTCCTAATGTAGGCCTGCCGGGGCAGAGAGTGAAATCAGTCCAGATGGAGGAGGAGGAGGAGTGCTGCTGCAGCCACCGGGCCACCAGCACCCAGGTAGGTTGGCACAGGGAGGGAGGGAAGATGGGGAGGAGGAGGAGGAGGAGGGTCCCTCTGGATCTTCTGCCACCCATGGATCCCTGGATCTATGGGTGGCACAGGAGGGAGAGTCCCACGGGGTCCCTCTGGGGCTGTGCCACCCATGGATCTCTGGATCTATGGGTGGCACAGGAGGGGGAGAACCTCCATCTTCCCTGCCTGCCTCTGCTTCTTCCCCCAAGGAAGGGGGAGAGGGAGAGGGAAAGGGATGACAAGCGTGCCAAGGAAAAACCCCGATTCCAAACAGCCCCCCTTCCATAGTGGAAATGAGGGGCCTTTTGGAATTGGCGTTTTCCCCGGGGCATAACCAGGTTTGAATTCGGTTCATTCCTCCAATGGAAATGGGCCCAAGGTCTCTCCATGAAAAAAAGTTATTAGTCTAAAATAAATCTGTTTTAGTATGAAATAAATCTAATAATGCATTTATCATGTCTTCAGTTTTTCACACCAGAGGATCATTACATGCACAGGAACTACAACTAGGCTAGATCTGTAGTATAGATTGGCTTGCTACAAATTTCAGTGGCATCACCAATACTTATTTCCTACTTTTACATCTTGCTTTTCTTCCTGAGCTCAAGGAAATGTACATGGTTCACCTGTTCCTGATGTTATTCTCAAAACAACCTTGTGTAACAGCCCCAATGAAACCATATGAATTCCATGGCTCAGTAGGAATTTGAGTTTACCAAATTCTTCTTCTTCCTTTTGTTGGAGACAACCTATAATTGATGATCAGAGAAAAGAAAGGAAAATGAATTTTAAATCTGGCAATATCTGACAATAATTTGGTTGACAAGTTGAAAAACAAGAGCAGAAAAATGATTGATTGATTGATTGATATTTCACTTTAAAATTTTGAGACCAGTAAAAAAAAAAAGAAGAAGAAGAAGAAGAGATATCAAGTCAGTCTTAAGAAGTAGATACTCTTCCTCTTTCAATCCCAACAATGCACTCTGTATTAACAAATAAATCAGGGAGGGAAATGGTAGGATTCTCCCTTCATCCAGGCCTCCACTACATGTGGAATACTTGAAAAATTACATCTCTCACGTTAACATTTAGTGATCTGAGAAAGGCAACATGTGAGCCTTACATAAGGAATGAATACCAAAGGATCACTCATAACAGGAGGAAACCAGATTGACGCAACTTCTTAAATGTAAAAATGTGGCCTGAGTTGGATGTTATTTCCCCCAGGATTACTAAAAATGCCAGCAAATGGCTCCTGGTAATATGCAAGATACAGCATGTGGGTTTGAAGGGAAAACAGAGTGCATTGCTGACCTGGTACTTTCATGCCACTGCATTATCTTTCTGTTAGAAACCATATATTAAATGCATGAAGAAACTCTCTGGACTCTTTCATACAAGGCTAAATTGGAAGTATAATTTAAGGTCAATTCGAATGCAATCATGGGTTTTATGTTATTGCAAATTAACTCTTCACATGCAAATTCGGGCAGGAGGGAAGCCAATTCGAATGCAATCATGGGTTTTACCTTATTGCGAATTAAAGCTTCGCATGCAAATTCGGGCAGGAGGGGGTTAATTTCGGGTAATGGGAAGTAATTCCGAACGGAGCAGGGGTTCATGTAAATTCGCTAAACAAGCGAATTTACATGAATCCGCATTGGCTCCATTCGGAGTTGGGAGAAATTCCTCCCCGTTTGAAAGAGTCCTCTGTCTCTGTTTATTTGTGTGTGTGTGTGTGTGTGAGAGAGAGAGAGAGTAAATTCTTACACAGATTATCACTAGACTCTCTTTTCTTGTTCCCATTTAAGTGATAAAATTCCAAAATGTGTTAATATGTCAAGACTTTAATCTGCAGCCCTGTTCATGTATTCTTGGCAGCAAACTCCATCAGCATAAATGCAATGCAACTTATGTCTGAGTAGACATGCACTGAATTACTGACATGCTCTGAATTACTTACTGATTTCGATAAGGTTGACAAGGTCCTCCATGATATTCTTGCAAACAAGTTAGTAAAATGTGGGCTAGACAATGCAAGTGTTAGATGGATTTGTAATTGGTTGACTGGCCCAACCCAAAGGGTGCTCAGCAATTGTGCCTGTTCATCTTGGGAAGAAGTGACTAGTTGGGTGTGACAGGGTTCTGTCCTGAGACCTGTGCTATTCAACATCTTTACCAATGGCTTGGATGAACGAATAGCGGGCATAATTATCAAATTTGTAGATGAACCAAATTAGGAGGAGTAGCTAATACCCCACAGGAGAGGATCAAAATGCAAAATGACCTTCATAATTTAGAAAGCTGTGCCAAAACTAACAAAATGTATTCCAACAGAGACAAAGTAAGGTACTGCACTTAGGCAGAAAAAATGAAATGCATAGATATAGGATGGGGGACACCTGACTACATGTGAAAGGGATCTAGTAGACCACAAGTTCAACATGAGTCAATCATGTGATGCAGCAACTAAAAAGGCCAATGCAATTCTAGGCTGCATCAATAGAAATAGAGTGTCTAGATCAAGGGAAGTAATAGTGCCACTCTATTCTGCTTTGGTCAGGCCTCACCTGGAATACTGTGACCAGTTCTGGGTACCACACAATTCAAAAAAGGATGATAAGAACCTGGGGAGTGTCCAGAGAAGGGTGCCCAAAATGGTGAAGTATCTGGAAACCATGCCTTATGAGGAGAAACTTAGGGAGCTGGTTATGTTCAGCCTGGAGAAGAGACAGTTAAGAGGTGATATGAAAGCCATGTTTAAGTATTTGAAGGGCTGCCATATTGAGGATGGAGATGCTTGTTTTCTGCTGGTCCAGAGAATAGGACATGGAGTGATGGATGGAAACTACAGGAAGAGAGATTGAAACTTCCTGACAGTAAGAGCTGTTAGACAGAGGAACACACTCCATTGGAAAGTGGTGGAGTCTCATTTGGAAGTTTTAAAACAGATGCTGGATGGCCATCTTTCAGGGGTGCTTTGATTGTGAGTTCCTGCATGGCAAGGGGGTTGGATCGGGTGGACATTGTGGTCTCTGCCAACTCTATGATTCTCTGGATTACATTGTAAATCTGCCTTGGAAATGTGCTAATTTATTTAAACTACTCTTTGTGCTAAAAATTGATATGTCATATAGAATTAATAGTAATGAGGCTCAGAAGAAAGAAAGAAAGAAAGAAAGAAAGAAAGAATATGGCCCATCTTGATATTTTAAGTGAAGATTTAGTGGATCATACCCCACCCTCAGTGTCATTAAGAATGGCCTGGCATTCAGAAATTAAGCAGGTGCTGCTTCTCATTTGTAAAAAAATGAGCAAGTTAGAAGGCTTGACTGCTCAATTTCTTGAATTAAGTTCAAGAACCCATCCTCTTAGGGTCATTTTCAGCTCCTCCAAAACCTGAGAGAGCTGCACTGCATTTCCATAATCACCATTTGTCAAATTTGAAGTAAGATTCCATCACACCTAATCCCTTTAGGGAGACATCTGGGGTCTTTTTCTTGATGTTTCATGGTAGGGTGGGATCTGCAAACAGACTTATAAATATTACCCTGGCCTTGGGGAGTGGGGTGGGGGTATGGCTGAAAAATGTGAGAGAAATCATGAGTTTTGTGGGGGCAATGAAAGTATGAGGTGTCTAAGGCCACACTGATAACCCAAAGGTTGCATGCTATGCTATCTATAAGGCAAATCATTCACAACCCGTGTTAAAGGCATAGAAACAAAATTATTATTATTATTATTATTATTATTATTATTACGTTTTATTTCTAGTCCACCCCTCTGAACGAGCAATCGGGGCGGGGTACAAAAGAGAATAACAATTAACAAAGCAAAAATACAAAGCAGTTATAGCAACAACAAAAATACATAGTAATTATAACAAAAAATAAAAATAACAAAGCAAAATACATAACAATTAACATATCAAAACAAGTAAAAAGAAAATATCCATTCTCAACCCCCATCCCAATCCTAAAACAATGTGAACTATACACAATCTAAAAAGAAAAGAAGGAAAAAAAAGGGGGGGGGAAGACAAGACTCCTCCTTAAGTCCAGGAGCCAAGGCATGGGAGGAGCCCAGGCGGAGGTAGGGCAAACAAACACTCTCTCAGCTGAGTCTTCTTCACTGGCAGATGTTGGGGAAGAAGGGAAAAGGCCCATTTCTCCTCCTTAAGTCCAAGAGCCAAGGCATGGGAGTAGCCCAGGTGGAGGTAGGGCAAACAAACACTCTCTCAGCAGAGTCCTCTTCACTGGCAGATGTTGGGGAGGAGGGAAAAATTAGAAAAAATGCTGACAAATGCATTAGTTTAGGAGCTTTAAACCCTCCTGCAAAGTGGAGCCAGATGAGTCTCCTGGTTCACTATGTAGCTGGTGGTGATAAAACTAATGGGATGAAGACTAGAGCGATGATGACAGAAGATTCAGAGCAAATCCTATTGAACATGGGCTAGAATTCATTGGAAAGCCTTTTCTGTGGCAATTATGACAGCAAAGAAATTATACTTCTTTGCCTTCATTGCTTCTGAACAGTGTCATCCAGCGGAGCTGTTCAGAGTGGTCAGGGAGCTTTTACATCCTGGCCCCCAAGAAGGAAACAAAGACCACTCAATAGCTCACTGTGAAGAACTTGCAGGACACTTCGCAGACAAAATTGCTTAGATTAATTCTGATTTGGATGCTGCAGTTGACACAGGTCCAGTGGATATAATTTTGGTACCTCTTTGTCCTATATTGTTGGATAAGTTTCAGTTTGTGCAGCCTTGGAGAAGAGAGGGCCATGACATGCATACTGCATCCTTGCCCATCCTGGCTTACCTGATATTGTAGAAGTCTGCAGATTGCACCTGACAAGGATTTTACACTTTAATCACTTCTGGCAGAGCCAGTCACAAAAATAAAAGACGCAATGAGTTGATTTTCTCAGCAAAGTGCATGTAGGGACCAATGATGATACTGACAAAATTTCATCAATATGCCATAATAACTTCTGGGTGATAATTATTACTTTACGATACCCCCTCGTAACGCACAATTTGCAGACTTCTACAATATCAGGTATTCGGAGGGTCAAGATATGCTGGGAAAAATGTGTAAGTCTAGATAGTGAGTACAACTAAAAATCAAAACAAACTTTCTGTCAATTTTTTAAAAAGGTGATCATTAAAACTTTTGGATATATATATATATATATATATATCAGAGAGAAGGGAACATATGGCATTTCTAATTTATTTAGTTAACTATTTTGGACATCTAAGTGATGAGAGCAATACTTATTTAGTTAACTATTTTGGATATCTAAGTGATGAGAGAAAATTAGGAAAATACTGTATTGTGCAAAATAATGTATCTAGACCAAGTCACTCCTAAAAGGGACCCAATAGAAATCAGTGAGGCTCATGACCAAAAATCTAATTCATTAGGTTTATCCTAAGCTTCACTGAGTTTGGATCTAGCCTTTATAAACTGTTCAGGCATCAAGCTGCCATAAACAAGCCATTTCTACATAAACTCTTTTCAAATTTATATATATATATATATATATATATATATTCAAACTGCCTGTTTCTTTCTCTTACAAACATACAAGACACTGACCTCACACTACTCACTTGCATGCAAATTACTCATTGAAGAAAGCAGTTACAAACATTAAGAAATATTAAACTTCTTTTTTTGTTCCCTAGCCACTCATTCATAGCACTCAAAGTGGCCAAACTCACTATAATATGACCTTCTTAGCTAGGAAGGGGAAAGGTCATATTAAAATCAACAGGAAGCTTCCCAGTATACTTTAGTAGGATTTGGCCCATCTTGCATAAGAATGTGAAAGGCCCTGCATTTACATTAAGGATGTGGCTATTGCTTTCAACAGTCATTGAGGAAGTCAATGACTACATTGGGGTGATTCTCTCAAAAGGACAGTATTTTAAAAAGGAAATATAATTATACTTTTGTTTATCAAGTTAGCATAAGCAGGCTTTTGCTGGTTGCTTAAACATGGTATACAATCTATAAACATCCTCAGCTATTGTAAATAAATACTTATTTTGAAATCTGAAAGGGCAATATCCCAAATGACCATCATAGCCTTCAATGCATGACAACAACTTTTACTCTGAAAAGCACTTAGCAACTCTTCCTGCACTGTTTTTCATAAATCAGAGTCGGTATTCTTGATTGGAGCACCTACAGATGCCCCGGCCCCATTATTGTCAATGACAGCACATGCATGTGGTTATACTGACGTGGCCAAGCAAACGTTGGCATTCATTCACAATAATGAAACTTGAGGTTCTGAGATTTTTAATATTCATGGGGTGGGGGATTAGGGATGTGGGTCTAGGTGACTGAGATAGTGACTGAGATAGTGGATGACTGTCTGGGTGACTGAGATAGTGACACTTGATTGACTATTTGTATAAAATTACCTTCAAGCTATGTATATAAAGTGTATAAGAAACAGAAATGAATTTCATCTTAAGACTTGATATTGCATTATGTATGTACAAATATTCTAAAATTCCAAAAAATCTGAAATTCAACATTATATACTGCTCGTTTGTTTCCAAATTCTTCATCTTATGCTTCTATATGCCTAAACTAGGCAAGTGGCCCATTTTATTTGCAGAAGGTAATTTCATGACCAAGAGCCCCTAGGATCTATGAACATTACCCATCCAAAATAAATAAATGTTAAAGAAAACCACAAACTGCTTATCAACAATTTAGACTTGTAAAAAGTATGAGTTTGTCCATTTAGCCTATTCAACATGCTTTGCTCCCTCTTCTTTCCTGGTTTAAAATGACAGTGATTACTTTTTCCTGTATTTAAATATATGGTATTCAAATATTGTAGCAATAAATACAGTTACTGTGTAATGGAATATTTTCTCCCCTGGGGGTCATTTTAGGAGCTAATCATGCTTTTGCACTGGACTTCCACTGCCAAGAGCAAAAAACTAAAATATAATAAAATAGTACATAAAAGTTGCAATGACAGGTTTGAGGACAGGGTCAATAGGAAGGAGAAAAATATACCTTTGTCTGGTCTGCTTTGTCTGGCTTGACATTTACTGGTTTTTCCAGACATCAGATTTGGTTTCCTGCCAGAAGAATGAGATTGAAATGGGCTAGTAAAAGAATAAACAATGGACAATCATAACTGATCCAGGGAGGCTATGCCAGAGTTTCACACCTCTGGTAGTAAAAGGTCTTCTTCTCATTCTCAGGCAGATATTCTGAAAGCACCTCTGTCCATTAGTCCTTGTCTTTCACCAGATCCTAAGCTGAGTTCAAGATGCTGGTGTTACAGCTTGAAATTGGGTCACAGGTACATTCAGGACCATATTTTCAATACTACTACTACTACTACTACTACTACAACAACAACAACAACAACAAATAGATTTTATTTATATCCTACCTTTCCAGAAGGATCCAGGAGGGTTACAATAGAATACATAAATAAATACATAGCACATACATAGCTAAAATTACATGTCCCCTAATCCCTTACTTTAAAACTAAAATACCAACATTATAAATTCAAATTAAAATCAATTTAAAATAGGCAAGATTAGGGAGAGACATTTGGGCAAACGAAGGGCAGTCTACATCAGTGTAACAGGAAGGTCAGTCTGGAAAGGCCTGCCAGAAGAGATTCATCTTGATAGCCTTTTTAAAGGTGTAAGGAGTGGTAATATGACAGATCTCCTCTGGCAGGCCATTTCATAATTTATGAGCGACCAACGAGAAGGTCCTCTGGGTAATCACAGCCAACCTGGTCTTTCTTGGCTGCAGTAAATTCATCCCAGAGGGCCTGAGTGTGTGGGGTGGATTGTATGGAGAAAGGCATTCCTGCAAGTAAGCTGGACCCAAGCCATGAAGGGCTTCATGCCTCAGATGTCTTGGACACTGTCTCATACCTTTCTGTTTCATGAGGGAAGGTCTATTTATTTATTTATACAGTGGGCCCTTGCTATACGTGGAGGATCCATTCCAGACCTCCCCACTTATGGCAAAATCCACGTATGCTCAAGTTCCATTGACCTCAATGGTGGCATGGCCACATGGATGTGTGACCATTGGAGACAATGGGACTTTGCCTCCCCAGCCAACCAAAGCCTATCTTGCCTTCTCTCCTTCTCCTCCAACTCCGAGTAAGACCGGGCATGAGTGGACTGGGCCTGGAAGGAGGCTGCAGTGGCCAGGAAGGAGGCCTGTCTCACCCTTGGCCTGGCACACTCAGCCCCAGCTTTCCTTTTGCTTTGGTCTGGGAGGATTTTGCAAAGCAAAAGGACCAAAGCAAAAGGCCAAAGCAAAGCTGGGGCCAAGCTGGGGCTGAGCGTGCTGGGCTGAGGGCAAGCCAGGCCTCCTTCCCTGCGACTGGGACACAGCAGGAGAGCCTGGGAGTTCCATCGCAGGGAAGAGTTGCTGCTAAGCCTCAGAGGAGGCGCGTGGTTGTGGTGGGGGACTCCTTGCTGAGGGGTACAGAAGCAGTGATTTGTGGGCCCGACAAGATGTCTCGTGAGGTGTGTTGTCTCCCTGGGGCAAAGATCCGTGATGTTACGGAGAGGCTGACAAGACTGGTCAAATCTACTGACAAATACCCCTTCCTTTTGGTCCACATGGGAACGAATGACACAGCAAGACACAGCCTTCAGAATATCAGAAGGGATTACGAGGCTCTGGGGAAGAAGCTGAAGGAAATGGACGCACAGATTGTCATCTCGTCTCTTCTACCAGTAGAAGGGCATGGTCCAGGAAGAGAGAGGAAAATAGCAGATATCAACAACTGGCTCCGCAGATGGTGTCGCCGAGAACAATTTGGATTCTTGGATCATGGGCTGCGGTTCCATGAGGAGGGACTTCTAGCAAGGGATGGGCTACATCTCACGCCAGTTGGAAGAAACGTTTTTGCCAACAGTCTGAAGAATCTGAGCAGGAGGGCTTTAAACTAAGTGATCTGGGGAAGGGAGACAGCAGTCTGGAAGGCAAAACGGCTAGAAAAAATAGTCAAACTGACATAGAGGGAAGAAGACAAACAGTGCAAGGACTCAACAAAAGGAGCCAAAAAAACATGCACAGGCATCAAGTAAAGGGGACACATGGTCTTAGATGTCTCTACATTAATGCACAGAGCATGGGAAATAAGCAAGATGAACTTGCACTCCTTGCACAACAAGGGAAATATGATATAATAGGCATCACTGAAACCTGGTGGGATGAGTCTCACGATTGGAATATAGAAATAGAGGGGTATAACCTTTTTAAGAGAAACAGGACAAACAAGAAAGGAGGAGGAATAGCATTATATGTCAAGGATATTTACACCAGTGAAGAGATCCAGGACATCAATACTGGAAGCCAGGTGGAGAGCATCTGGATAAAAATTAAAGGAGAGGGAAACAACAGGGATGTTACTGTGGGAGTCTACTACAGACCCCCAAGTCAGACAGAGGAAATGGATGATGCCTTTCTAGAACAGATGACCACGCAATCAGGAAGGAGAGATGTAGTAGTGATGGGGGACTTCAACTACCCGGATATTTGCTGGAAGTCAAACTCAGCGCCATCCTCAAGATCTAGAAAATTCCTCACTTGCCTTGAAGACAATTTCATTGTCCAAAAGGTGGAAGAGGCAACAAGGGGATCAGCTATTTTGGATCTGATCTTAACCAACAGGGAAGACCTAGTTGATGGGGTGCAAGTGGTGGGATCCTTAGGTGGGAGTGACCATGTCCTCCTGGAGTTTGTTATACAGTGGAAAGGTGAAGCTAAGCATAGTCAGACACGCATTCTAGACTTTAGGAAAGCTGATTTCAATAAACTTAGAGAAATACTGGGGGTGATCCCATGGTCAAGAATACTAAAAGAGAAGGGAGTTCAAGATGGATGGGAGTTCCTCAAAAGGGAGATACTAAAGGGACAATTTCAGACAGTTCCAATGAGGAAGAAAAATGGGAGATGTCTCAAGAAACCAGTATGGATGACTAAGGAACTTACAACTGAGCTAAGTTTTAAACGGAACATGTATAAAAAATGGAAAAATGGGGAAATCACCAAAGAGGAATTCAAACAAATAGCCAGCGCATGTAGGAATAAAGTCAGAAAAGCTAAAGCGCAAAATGAACTCAGGCTTGCTAGAGACGTTAAGAACAATAAAAAGGGCTTTTTTGGGTATGTCCGCAGCAAAAGGAAGAAGAAGGAAACAGTTAGGCCACTGCGTGGAGAAGATGGCAAAATGCTCACAGGAGACAGAGAAAAGGCAGAATTGCTCAACACCTTCTTTGCTTCAGTCTTCTCAGGAAAGGCAAAGGGTGCCCAACCTAAGGATGATGGGGCAGAGGACAGAATAGGGGAATTTCAGCACAGAATAAGTAAGGAAACAGTACAGGAATACCTGGTTAATCTAAATGAATATAAGTCTCCAGGACCAGATGAACTACATCCTAGGGTATTAAAAGAACTGGCAAATGTAATATCGGAACCAATGGCAATCATCTTTGAGAACTCCTGGAGAACAGGAGAAGTCCCTGCAGACTGGAGGAGGGCAAATGTTGTCCCAATCTTCAAAAAGGGGAAAAAAGAGGATCCCAACAATTATCGTCCGGTTAGTCTGACATCAATACCAGGAAAGATTCTGGAGCAGATCATTAAGCAGAGAGTCTGTGAATATCTGGAAGATAATTCCATAATCACAAAAAGCCAACATGGGTTTCAGAGAAACAAGTCATGCCAGACAAATCTGATCTCTTTTTTTGATAAAATTACCAGCTTGGTAGATGAAGGGAATGCTGTGGATATAGTATATCTTGACTTCAGTAAGGCCTTTGACAAGGTTCCCCATGACATCCTTGCAAACAAGCTTGTAAAATGTGGACTAGACAAGGTAACCGTTACATGGATTTGTAACTGGTTGACTGACCGAACCCAAAGGGTGCTCAACAATGGTTCCTTTTCATCCTGGAAAGAAGTGACAAATGGGGTGCCACAGGGTTCTGTCCTGGGCCCAGTGCTATTCAACATCTTTATTAATGACTTGGATGACAGTATTGAGAGCCTAGTTATCAAATTTGCAGATGACACCAAATTGGGAGGAGTAGCTAATACCCCAAAGGACAGGATCAAAATTCAAAATGACCTGAATAGACTAGAAAGCTGGGCCAAAGCTAACAAAATGAAATTTAACACAGAGAAATGTAAGGTTCTACACGTAGGGTGGAAAAATGAAATGCACAAATATAGGATGGGGGACACCTGGCTGAATGAGACAACATGTGAAAGGGATCTAGGAGTCCAAGTAGACCACAAGTTGAACATGAGTCAACAGTGTGATGCAGCAGCTAAAAAGGCCAATGCAATTTTAGGTTGCATCAATAGAAGTATAGTGTCTAGATCAAGGGAAGTAATAGTGCCACTCTATTCTGCATTGGTCAGGCCCCACCTGGAATACTGTGTCCAGTTCTGGGCACCACAATTCAAAAAGGATGTGGAGAAACTGGAGCGGGTCCAAAGGAGGGCGACTAAAATGGTGAAGGGTCTGGAGACCTTGCCCTATGAAGAACGCCTTAGGGAGCTGGGAATGTTTAGCCTGGAGAAGAGAAGGTTAAGAGGTGATATGATCGCCCTGTTTAAATACTTGAAGGGATGTCACATTGAGGAGGGAGCAAGCTTGTTTTCTGCTGCTCCAGAGAACAGAACTCGGAACAATGGATGCAAACTGCAGGAAAAAAGATTCCACCTCAACATTAGGAGGAACTTCCTGACAGTAAGAGCTGTTCGACAGTGGAACACACTTCCTCGGAGGGTGGTGGAGTCTCCTTCCTTGGAGGTTTTTAAGCAGAGGCTGGATGGCCATCTGTCGGGGATGCTTTGATTGGGAGTTCCTGCATGGCAGGGGGTTGGACTGGATGGCCCTTGTGGTCTCTTCCAACTCTAAATTTCTATGATTTCTATGATTTCTATGACTGCAGCCTCCTTCCAGGCCTGGCACACTCACTCCCGGCTTGGCTCCGGCCTCCGGGACCTCCTCAGAGGCAGCAGAGGCACCTCTGGTGCCGAACTCATGCCTAGCCTTCCTCCCGGCCACCGCTGCACCGGGAAGGAAGTGAGCTCTCCACAGCCTCTGAGGAGGCTGAGTGCGAGTGCGGCGGTGGAGGAGTGGTTCTGCGGCCTCTGAAGAGGCCTGGGAGGCCAGAGCAAAGCCGAGGCCAAGCATGCCAGGCCAAGGGTGAGCCGGAGCCAGGCCTCCTTTCCTGCCACAGGATACTTGAGCCTGGCTGCCTTCATGGTCCAGTGTGCTCTGCCCCGGCTTGGCTCAGGCCTCCTCAGAGACCCCAGAAACACCCTGCCATGGCCGCACTTGCGCCCCGCCTTGCTTGGAGCTTGAGGAGAAGGAGAGAGGCAAGGTAGGCTTTGGGGAGCTGGTAGGAGTGGTGGTGGCCTCCTCCTCCTCTCTGCTGCTACCTCTTCTTCCTCCCTCCTCCTCCTCCTCCTCTTCCCCTCCGCCCCCCCCCCCCACAGACTTGCCATCTACGTATGCTCAAATTCATGGATGGCAAGTCAGCGTATTAGGAGGGCCCACTGTACATTAAAACAACACTTTAAAAACCATTAAAACAATCCAATAAAATGGTAAAAAGTTTTAAAACATACACAATTAAAATATAGTGTTAACAATAATCTAAACCAACTCCCATCCCCCAATAAAACGAGGCCTGCATGATTTTAAAAAGCTTGCTGGAAAAAAAAATGTCTTTGTTTGCTGGCAAAAGGCCAGCAGGGAGGGAGCTAGCCCAGCCTCCTCTGGAAGGGAGTTCCATAGGGTGGGAGCAGCCACTCTCTCTTGTGTCCTCATCAAATGAGCCTGGGATGGTGATGGGATCAAGAGATAGCCTTCTCCTGAGGATCTTAGGGCTCTAGGTGGTTCGTATGGGGAGATACGGTCTCTCAAATAGCCATGTAGGGATTTATAGGTCATGAATTGTGCCCAGAAATGAACCGGTAACCAGTGAAGCTGTTTCAATACAGGAGTTATACACTCCCTATAACTGGTTCCAGTCAGCATTCTAGCTGTGGCATTTTGGACCTGCTGAAGTTTCTGAACAGTTCCCAAAGGCAGCCCCATGTAGAGTGCGTTACAGTAGTCCAAATGGGATGTAACCAACACATGTGTCACTGTAGCCAGATCTGACGTCTCAAGGAATGGGTGCAGCTGGAACACTAGATTTAAATGTGCAAATGCACTCCTGGTCACTGCTGAAACCTGGGCATCCAGGCTCAGAGTTGAGTCCAGGAGCACACCCAAGCTGCAAACCTGAGATTTCAGGGGGAGTGCACAGTCCTAATTCCCTGATCTGCCTTACAACTGACCAGAAGCATCTCTGTCTTGTCTGGATTAAGCTTCAATTTGTTTGGCCTTATCCAGTCCATTACTGACAGCAGACACTGGTTAAGCACAGAGACGTCTTCCTTGGAGTCAGATGGAAAGTAGAGATAGAATTGGGTATCATCCACATACAGATGACATCGCACTCCAAAACTCTGGATGACCTCTCCCAGTGGTTTCATGTAGATGTTGAATAACATGGGGGACAAAATAGAACCGTGAGGGACCCCACAGGCCAATTGCCAAGGAGTCATATAGAAGTCCCCTGAACACCACATCCTGAGTCCTCCCCTCTAAAAAAAAACCACAAAAAAACAGAACCATTGCATAACAGTACCCCAATGTTCTATCCCAGAAAGGTGGCTCAAAAGGATACCATGGTAGATGGTATCGAAAGTTGCTGAGAAATCCAGCATGACCAACAGGGACACATTCCCCCAACCAGTTCCCTGCGAAAGTCATCCACCAAGGCAACCAAAACTGGCTCTGTGCCATAGCCAGGCCTGAAGACAGGTTGAAATTGATTTAGATAATCCATTTCATCTAGAAATCCCTGAAGTTGGGAGGCCACCACTTGCTCCAGAACCATGCCCAAGAATGCAGTGTTAGAGACTGGCTGATAGTTATCTAGAATGGTGGGATCCAGGGAGGTCTTTTTCAGTAACAGCCTTACCACTGCCTTCTTTAGGCAGGATGGAAATCTGCCTTGCTGCAGTGAGGCATTTGTCACTCCCCTTGCCCACTCAGCCAGTTCATCTCTGGCTTCTTTAAAAACCAAGAAGGGCAAGGATCCAGTATGCACGTAGTGGCCCTCACTTCTCCAAGGATCCGATACACATCCTAAGGCTACATAAATTGAAACTTATCCAATAATATGGGAAAAACAGGCACTATGATTATGTCCACTGAAGCTGTCACAAGTACAGCATCCAAGTCAGAGTGAATCCAAGCAATTTTGTCTGCAAAGTGTCTTGCAAATTCCTCACAGCTAGCTGTCAAGTGGCCTTTGTTTCCCTCTTTGGGCCAGAATGTATGAGGCCCCTGACTACTCAGAACAGCTCTGCTTGATGACACTGTGCAGACAAAATGATGGCAGAAAAATATAGTTTCTTCAATGCTTCCATTGCCTTGGCACAGGCCTTCAAATGGGTTCTAGCCCATATTCAGTCAGATTCACTCTCAGTCTTCCACCATCATCGCTGTAGTCTCCATCCCACTCATTTCATCACCATCAGCTCCCTGGTAAACCTGGGGGCATGTTTTGCTCCACTTTGTGTGAGGGGACACTTAGGGACAATCGTGTCCACCACCCTGGCCATTTCCCTATTCCAGAGATCATCCAGCGCTTTGACAGGATCACCTGCCAAAGCAACAGGAAATTCCCTAAGAGCGATCAGGAATCCATCTGGATCCATAAGCCTCCTGGGGCAGACCATCTTAATAGGCCCTCCACCCCTGCAGAGCATCTGAGTTCCAGTGAGTCTAAACCCGACCAGATAGTGATGACAATAGAACTACCGAGAGCTCCTCCACTCCCAGATCATTGTCATCCAGCCCCAAACAGAAAACCAGGTCCAGAGTGTTTCCTGCCACATGGGTGGCTCCAGATATTACTTGGAACAGCCCCATGGTAGTCATGGTGGAAATAAAGTCCTTAGCTGCTCCTGATAGAGCAGTCTCTGCATGGATGTTGAAGTCCCCCAAGATAACAAGCCAAGGTAACGCCAATGCCACTGCAGAGATTAAGCGAGGATACAGACCACCTGTGGGAGAAGTCACGGCAAAGCATCCACATACTGGACAACATGACTTTGCCCCCATCATGCCATTACACTGCATACATTTCTAAATGGCTTGCAGCATCATGGTACGACTCCAGCACAGAGCTCAAACATCAAAATGCAGAAGGGGCATCATCATGGCGAGCCTGCACACCTATGGTGCCCCTTCCAGGGAGCAAAAAAGAAGCCACTTTTTGCGGCTTCTTTTTGCTCCCTGTGGAGACCACAGCATGTGGTTGCTGCGGCCCCAATCCAGGGTGAAAAGGGACAGCTTCCTTCCACCTGTCTGTACAGCCCCTTACTCAGCCAGGTCAGAAAGGGAGACTGTTGTATAGCGGTGTGGTCAGTGCACCAACAGAATCCCTATTCTGTCCTGCACCCACCTTCATCCTGCCATGGCTCTGTAATACAAGCCAGCTCGGCATGCTTATACAGGATCAAGTCCTGGATCAGTGGTTTTCTACCATTTACTGACTTGGCATTAAGCAGCAGCATTTTTAGCCCAGGGGTCCTGCTTCCAAGGCTATCCAGAATATTTGAATTGGGGATCAGTTAGGGAGTAACGAGTATCCTATGTATCTCCCTTCTACCAGAATGATAGAACTGACTCCCCTTACTGTATTTCCCCCTGCCCATTTCTATTGTAATGGCTGCTCCCTGAACTGTTTCCTCTCCTTTGCCCTCATTACAGCACATATTGTACTGCTGGCAGGCCAGTTATTTGAGGTTAACAACTTAAATCAGCCTTTTTCAACCTTTTTATGCTGAAGGAATGCTTGGTATAATTATTAGGCCTCAGGGAATCCCTCCATAAAGATTATAAGATCAAAAGAGTTTTTTTTTAATCACAATGTCTCGTGGAACCCCTAGTGCCCTCTCTTGTTCCAGGGGGCATTGGCTGAGAAACCCTGATTTAGAATGTTCTTGATGGTGGTGTTTAGTAAAGTTTACCGTGAAAAATGCTTTGCTAATGGAGACTTTACAGACTTTAACATACTCTTGCATATTCATTAGACAATATCTAAGAATTGGTGGCTGGAATCCTGCATTACATTTACAAATGTGCAATATGGAGTTATGCACACATGACTGTTACATAATCACAACCACTATGTAGGGATCCTTCATTTAGTGGCCATGTATGGACTGTGAAAATCCCCCAAATTTCACATACCAGGAAATTGCTGCTGCAATCAATGGGGACCCATTCCTTGGTTAGTCAGGAAGCAGCTGGCTGCCACCCCCACCCCTTCTAATGAGAATGATGTCCAGCATAAGGAAAATTGTGACATGGGTTCTGTTTTTGCCTGTCATGCTGGAGATTGCTCACAGGAGGGGGTGGAAATGGCCTCCCTCCCATGTAGCAGTGGATTGGACTAGACTTTTTATGTCCCTTGTAATTCTACAGTTCTACAATTCTGAGATTCTATGTGTAATCACAAAGGTAATCTTTGTGAATAGATGTGCCTGTGCATTTCAGATGTTGCTTTCTCAGTAACATGGACAAGGATAATTGTGCTCCCTTTTCTGTATTAGAAGTCCACAAATAGTAACATGTGGGAGATGCCCATTTCATTTAAGCAATGAAATGTTTATATTTATTTGTTTGGTTTTTTTAAAAAACAATAATCTAAGTCACAGATTTTATCTTATGTCAATTAAAATAGTAAAAGTCTATGAGCAATTTAAAGAGGAAGCCATATATTAATTCCCTCAATTCCCACTGGAAATATGTAGTAATGAATTCTTTTAATTTTTCAAGAGGAATTGTTCTTCATTCTGTTCATACATTATAGCTCCAGAAAGCACAGATAAATCTATTCTAACTTCTGCACATTTAAGGAGAAACAATGGACAAAGCCAGTTTCAAATAAAACATATGGGGGAATGTAGAAGGCTGCAAATCCTTCACACCCTTTGAATATTGCTTTTGATCTATTCCACTTTGGAATTCTACTTTTCCAGGAATGGAGTCCTGGTGGGTGGGGGAATATCTTGAGGCTGAAATTAGACTTACACATGTGCTACCACCTGTTGCAAGTTTTCTTTGGCTTTGTAAAGCTTTTCAACTACTTGGATTGATGGATTCAGGCAAGAGGAAGCAAAAGACAAAATAGACTATGTAAGGAATCAAATGCAGAAATCCTTTTCATGCCTTTATAAGAATAAAAATCACTGCATCTGTTCTCTCTCTGCTCATGATGCAGCCTTGGAACTGTAAGTCTAAACTGCCACACAGTTTGGCCTTTTCCATCAGCCAGGAGATCAAGACTATCTGGCAGATTATATGATCCTATGGCAAGAAGGTAGAAACACAGTGAGCATGGTTACACCATCCCATATCAGAAAGAATACTTAAAAGTTCCAACCATTATCTGGAAGCTCCCATATGAGTGGGATGGTGAACCCACTCAGGTTGTAGACTAAACTCAGGATGCTGAACACAATACCTCAACATAGCTTGGATAGCTCCTTGAATCTTCAGATTGAACCACAGAGCAGATTGTCCATTTTACTGAATTAGAAATCACCAGAAGCCATTGATCTGTTATCCTCAGGTTACAAAGTAGACCTGGACTGTGTATGTGTATACATGTGATGCTGCAGCTTCTGCTGCTGATTTTATTGAAAGCTTTCTTGACAATTCTTCAAAGATGACATATAAACCCTGAAAGGAAATGTTGTCACTATCATTTGTCCATCTTGACTACTAACTTCAACAGCCTTACAAATCTCCTTCAGAAAGTGTTTTCCAGGCATTCAAAGACTATGGAGTTTATCACATGTGAGGAATTTCTCTAAATTTCGCAATAGTAATTTTCGTATTCAATTCGGAATTTTGTGTGATTGCGTGAATGTGCATCACACAATGACATGCCTAGGTTATTTCGCAAAAGTAAATTGCGCTATGGATTCGCAATTCACGCGATTGCGCGAAAGCTTATAATACATTTTCTGTTTATTTAAAACCCAAAACAAACGCATTCAGGAATATCTTATTACACCAGTGGATTTCTAAATGCGAAATTGCTCTCCTGCGTATGCCCACTTCTCAACCGATGCCATGGTGACCTCATGTACCTCCAGGTCATTGAGTTTGGGTATTTACTTGCAGTACTAGCCTTTTGCTCCTTTTCACGTGAAAGCCTGCCACCAGCTGAAAGCTTCTACTTGCTGTACTTACTTCTTGCTCCTTTTCACATGAAAGCCTGCCACCAGCTGAAAGCTTCTTCTTGCTGTACTTACTTCTTGCTCCTTTTCATGTGAAAGCCTGCCACCAGCTGAAAGCTTGGCCCCGCGTCCTAAGTCGCATGCACGCTGAGATGTTGGTGTGCCATGCAGGAATTCCCCATCAAAGCATCCTCCATGTTGGCCCCACGTCCTAAGTCGCATGCGCGCTGAGATGTTGGTGTGCCATGGAGGAATTCCCCATCAAAGCATCCTCCATGTTGGCCCCGCGTCCTAAGTCGCATGCGCCCTGAGATGTTGGTGTGCCATGCCATGCAGGAATTCCCCATCAAAGCATCCTCCATGTTGGACCAGTGCCCAAAGCCCCATGTGCGCTGAGATGTTGGTGTGCCATGCAGGAATTCCCCATCAAAGCATGCTGCATGTTATGGGTCAGAATAGAAGACTCTCAGGACCCCATGCCCCATGACGTGAGTGTCATCTTGAAATCACTGTAACAGTGCCAGTTCTGGGAGGGGGGGGGGTCACAGCTTATCTACCCAGACAAGTGGTGTCATGCACGAATTCTATGGAATGAATGGGAACCAGGGCAGATGGGGGGTCTATTTGGATAGCCCTTGGGGACCTCATCTTAACTGGGCAAGTGAAGGAGGCATTGCTATGGCAGCTGTTGGAAGGCAGGAATCACGCAAAAAGATGAGGGTAAAGCTGGCACTAGATGAGCGTAAAAGTGCTCCCTCCTCTGGCCACATGTTCATGCATGGCAAAACATTTTGGGGACTACAGGAAGTAAAAAGGAAAAGCCAGTGCCATGAAGGATCATGGGAATTGTAGTAAAGATGGCGAAATTGGAGATGAACAGAAATGCCTATCACACCCCAAAAAAGCGAAATGAATACGAAATTGCCAGGGAATAGGAATTGTAAGTCCACTAGTTCACCGAATTTGCCTATGTTCTGATTGCGTTCGGACCACATTCGCACATCAAGCAAAAGCATATAATAACCTTTCACGCAATTACGTGAAAACTCCCATTTCGTTCGCAAAAACCAGGAATTGCTGGTAATGAGAAATCACGCAATTGCGCAAAACCCCATGATTGCATTCAGTAAAAATTTGGTTGTGTGATAAACTCCTATGTGAATGGGGAACACCATATAGCTGTGCTGCTGCAGCTATGGCACCCTTTTGAGGGTCCCAAAAAGAGCTCCTTTTTGCGGCTCTGTTTTGCACCCTTGAAAGGCCAGATCAGGGCCACAGCATGAGGTTGCTGTGGCCCCAATGAGGCTAGGAAAGGGGTGGTATCTCGCTATCAAGCACCCTTTCTGACCTTCTATTTCATCCCAAGGTGACTATGAATTTATTGCTAAAAGAGCAGCTGTCTATCATAATTTATGACTGAACAGTGAAGAATATTCATGTAAGAAATTAGGGAATTAGGCTGAGCAGAAATATAGTGAAATCTAATTGCTGATCTTAATTCAATGTGAGATTACTATTCATATTCCTCATATATCAGTAGAGGAATCATAGGCCTGATCTAGATTGGCAAAAAGAAGTGTGTTCATGGCTGCATGAAAGTCTAGCCTTTAGATGAGAAAAAGGGAAAGTGTGCCATGAAAACGCTTATTTTGCGTTTTAGGGGAGAAGAAGCGCCTTTTAAAAAGTGCTGGTTTTCCCAGCTTCTTTTTTAAAAACTGCAGAACAGCACTGCTCCGTCTAAAGGCTGCGGTGCAGCTGCTAAGCATTAAGGAAAAGGCAACTTCATGTCACACTTTCCTGCCAATCTAGAAAGCCCCATAGTATGTTCACAGAGGGATATATTATATTTCCTCAGCCCTTTCATTGTTGTTGTATGCTGTAAAATCAGCTTTAACTTATGGAGACCCTATGAATGAGAGTCCTCCAAGTGACATTTTTTTTAATTAACAGACTCAGTTCCTGCAAACATTGGGCTGTGGCTTCCATAACTGAATCAATCCACCTGTAATGCAGTCTCCCTCTTTTCCTACTACGTTCAACTTACTTACCATTATAATATTTTCATATGAGTCATGTCATTTCAAGGTATATACAAAGTATCATAGCCTCATTGTGGTCGAGTGAGATTTCAAACCTGATTTGTTCTCAGACCAATCAGTTTGTGGTTCAACCTCTCCTGAACGTTACTTGGAGCAAATGGCATGTAGATACCTATTCAGAATGAAATTTCATAAATTTCCAGACCGGGAACTCTCAAACTACTTACTGGAAAAGTGAACACAGGTGAGAAAAATCTGAAGGGTTTTTTTTTTTTTAAAGAAAATCTTGTAAAAGGATGGTAGAAATAAAATATATAGATAACAATGAAATACACATAGGTATATCTGGGCTAAAGGGAAAGGGGCTGTAAGAAAACTCTGAAATGCTTTACAAGAGTTGGAAGATGTTTAGTGTCTCATTCAGGCCTCCCCTTTCCACCAGCTCACCAAATTACATTCCCCTCTTTCCTTTATGCAGCAGTTGGGCTAGTAATGTGGCAGTGCCCCCCCCCTCAGAATTCAAATAATACTGGTCCAAGGCATTTTGCTGCCTGAAATGAAGACCAAGACAGTCCCTCCCACACACATTTTGCAGATAGAAGCTAACTGGGCATGCCATTGGAACAATGATGACGAGATTATCAGATGGAGGAGCAAAGCATCTTTATTATGTCCTTTGCCCGTGATATTTGCATGATTGAGGGGAAGATTATCACACTTCCACAGACTTATCCTTTTCTTCTTCCATCCATAAAGAGTAATGGACCCGTCATTTGGTATTAATGGGAGTTTCCTTTGATACCAAATGATGGCTCCATTACTCTTTACAGATGGGCGATGAATGGGATAAGCACACGGGGGTGTGATAATCTTCCCCCCAATCGCGTGAATAACATGGGTTAAGGATGGGATAAGGACACTTTGCTCTCATCTGATAAAGTCGAGTTAATATGATACACTCATGTACCCTATCTCCCAGCAGCTGCTACAAGAATTAGCTGTCTCATTCTGCCTATTGATAGATGTGACCCTATCCCATCCAGAATAAGTAAAGGGATGGAGCACTACTTCAGAGAATGGAGTCAAAATCCTTTCTCCAAGTTGACAAGTGTGCTGGAGATTGAGAGGAGAATATGTTGTTTCTTTGAGGTGGATTTTGACGAGAACCTTGGAAGTTTACTTCAAAGACAGACTTGTGTAAATGTTACTGGAATTATGAATCATTTGGGTACTCAGTTCTGATTTTATTCATCTTTGTGTTCAAAATATTAGCCCAGCAGTTTAGATTTTAATTCACTGTAGTGTGACGACCTTTTGCACATACAAAATAAAAATAAAAATGGTGGAGTATATTTTTATCTATCATACACATACTGTGCAAAACTGCTATTTCTGCAACATTAACCAGAAGCATCTTCCACTCTTCATTACAAAAATCTCTATCCACATTGTCATTGTTAAATAATTTACTCTTTGAAATATAAAGGGCTTTATTCTTTAAATGTATGTACCCAGAATTCAAGGATTATAAAGTCAAGCCAGAAATCTGCATACTTGCTAGCAGCATGACCCAAACCACCTTCCCTTGGTTGCAGACTTTCCCTAGATGTATGCTAGCATATATGGTATATTTTCACCTTCCATGGAGTACTCACCTTTTTGTATCTGGGCACATGAATCTTGTGTTCTCACCCATGGTGTTTTCATTGACATTGTTTTCAAGTTGTTGTTTGGTTTTGTTGTTCACCTGTCACTACAGATGGATACCGTGGTGAGAACAGAGGGAGCTAAGGCCAAAACTGGCGAGTAGAAATGTATTAAATACCAGGAGAAGGGCCCAGGATGGACCACCCAGCACATTAAGAAAGTTCTAAGAACTTGCACCCTGGCCTGTTCTGAGCAAAATTCTCATGGGACAGGTCCCATGCACTGGTGATTCAAGATATCTTGACTTAGAAGCATTGCCTTGTGAGGATAGGGCTTCTCTAGGGTTACATTAAAAAATATCCTGTTTTGTTGCACTTCCCACTTAAAATTAAGCAGCTTTAAATACTGAGTTGACACGTTTCCTGTTTGCCTGCTTGAAATGGGGGGGGGGGGATGTGTAATTATGCCCCTTGAAACTGGAGAAGAGTTGAATTTTTCTGTTATTGGAGGGCAAAAGATTACTACTGTGGGGTGATATAGAAAAGGGGTGGAGTTTACCCACCTTATTTTTTTAAAGCCCTTTTTTCCCAATCTGATGCTAAACAAACTCTTCCAACAATGCTCCATACTGATCTCATTGCATGTGTGTGTGGTCACAACAGATGTTTTTAAATTGAGAATTCCTCTTTACCATTTTTCATATGTAATTTTCTGTGCATTTCTCCCACATTCTCAGTCCACCCACTGAAATCTAATCTGGTTCTTCCTGAATTCCCTAACCACTTGACTTGTACAGATAATTTTCTTATGGGAAATATTTCTGTGTTGAGACTTCAAGGGTGTGGCACCTTCTTCTATCTAGTATTTCAAGGGTCATTTTAATCTGAAGAGTTAACCTTATTTTAAAATGCGCCCAGCCTTTAAAATATGGACTTCATAAAAACCATCCACTTCCCAACTGTGCATTTGTTATAGTATTGTATGGTTACTGCTAAGTCAAATAATATACAAAGCATTAAGGAGCATAAAAGAAACATAGGAAGCTAACTTGTTCCCTACTTGGTGGCTAGGGGAATTCTGGGAATGATTGTCCAAAAAGTAACTCTTCCAAACTGGCTTAAAGTCTATTGAAGTCTAGCACATCATCTGATACTTAATCCTGTGCTTTCTGGAGACTGAAGGGACTAATCTTGAAATCTTTTCTATGCACAACATTGCTTGCTAAAGTGAGTTAATGGACCCTCATTAAAAAAAACACAAAAAAACATCATCCAAACGTGGCAGAAACATTGCAGAAGCACCAGGGATATGATGATGCCTGGCACTTCTAAAGTGTAATTGAGGCTTCCTGCTATGTTCCTGTCATGGAATTGTTTGCAGAGAAGCCATTTTTCTGAATAATGGGGTATCCTGTTATTCAGAAAATGACTTCTCCTCACTTCTCCACAAACGATTCCATGATGGGAACATAGCGGGAAGCCTCAATTATACTTTAGAAGCACCACGGATGATCACATCTCTGGCACTTCTACAAAGTTTCTGCAACGTTTGGATGGCATTTGGATGACATTTCACCCTGCATCTGATAAGGCCCTATGTCTCTTTTCTCAGCCATGAAAGTGCACTGGGTGACTTTAGGCAAGTCACATTCTTTCAGCCTCAGAGGATGGCACAGGCAAGGTATCTCTAAACAAATCTTGCCAAGAAAACCCCATGATAGGTTCTACTTAGAGTCACCATAAATTGGAAATTACTTGAAGGCACACAACAACAGCAACAACAACATTGTATCTATTTTCAGGAGTAAACTGACTAATTCAATTAGCTGCCTACAGTCCCTATGTTAGGAAAAAGGCAGGATATAAGATAACAACAACAACAACACTTTCCTCTTTCTCAGTGGTGGGAATCACATGGCCTTCTAGAAGTCACTGGACTTCAACTTTTCCATTACCAACATAACCAATGGCAAGAAATGCTGGGAGTTGCAATCCAACCACATCTGGAGACCTCACGATGGATTTGCCTGCTCTATCTAATTTCAAGGGCCATAGATGATGATAATTCTGTGCTTGCAAAACTACACTTAATACTGCTATACTTTCATACAAAATATAAATGAAACCACATGAAACATTTTCTTTGCATTAAAGTGCCTGAGATATTATTGGTTCCTAGAAAAGGAAAACTGGGAATAAACTTTTGAAAAGACATATTTTAAATGCATTTTTCCCTTTTGCTTTATGCCTTGTATTCATCTGTTTCACGAATTAGACATCTATGAGGAAATTGTCTCTGAATTATCTATACAGTTCCTCAAAATAGACCATGAAGGAATTTATTTTTAGGACTTATTTTTAAAATAGTGAATGCCATGTTTTAAACAGCTGGAAATTATTCACTTCTAATGAACTCTTCTGCTAAGCATATTTAAAAACATATTTGACACTTGATCTGACTAATTTGTACTATGCATTATTCTCAACCCTCCCTTTGCTTCGCTTTCACTTCTGATGACTGTTTCCATATATTGGGTTGCCTTGGAGCTCGCTGATCAAACTGAGATTTCAGTGTTGATGTATGCAAGTTGCCATTTCAGGGAAGAATAGCTCATTCAACATGCAAGTGCTCAAGAATCTAGTCTTTGGCTGAATAAAATGTAAAGCTAAAAAACTGGATTTTATCCACATTCTTTGCATTATGAATTTAAGTCTTATGCACTCAAACCATCAGGCTTACTCCCACAACAAGTGAGGTGGAAAAGGGGATGTGAAAATCTGTCAGTTTTCTCTAGGTTTTATTTTTCAGGATCTCTCACATATGCTGTTCCCACCCTCATTCTGTACTGGGTTGTAAGATCCTTCCCCTTTTCCATATGTAAATTCATGCATATTTTGGCAAGTGCTTTTCCTAATGTGCTCTCATATGCATTTTTAATGAACATATTTTTTGTATTTTCCCATTGACTAAAGTGTGTGTGTGTGTGTGTGTGTGTGCACTTACTTTCTCTCTACACACACACACACACACAAACACAAACACACATACATACATACACACATGATAATTGGCAACTTCCTCACATCCAAAAAGTCCCCTCACACAAATTTGCTTCTGTTGGGTAGGAACCTCTGTAACAAAATGGAAGATATGACTGATAGCAGAAGGGGGAAAGTAATTGGAAAAGACATTTTACAGCTGAAATAACTGTGCTGATAGAGTTCTCTCATTAATAAAGAAAATGCAGGAGACAAACCATCAGATGTTTCTGTGATTATTTCCCCCTCTCGTTCTTCCAACATTTATTGTGAGCCCAATTATGAACACCAGGATTAGCTTTGTTGTCTCTCTGGCTTTTCTTCGCTAATGAAGATTCACACTTTCTACAAGCGCATTGATGACTAAAAAGGCCAATCCAAGATAAACAAATCTGGTTGCAGAGAGCACAGCAAAAAAGTCTTCTTGGGTGATGTTTCCAAGTTGTGGTTCTTTCTGCATTGTTGTGTCTCTTCGAGACTCGTTCGGCATGAGTTCTCTAAAGAGGCTGCAGCATTGTGGATAGTGTGTCTCCATGCCTCCCGATGTGAGGCCAGGGCAGATCATTGTTGGTGATCAATTTGGCTGAGCTTGAGATGTTGTTTCAGGGAGTCCTTGTATCTCTCCTTTGGGGTGCCCCTCTTCCGCTGACCCATGGCGAGTTCACCTTAGTGTACTATTTTTGGGAGGCAATGGTCCTCCATCCTAGAAACATGCCCTGCCCAGCGTAGCTGCATTCTCAATAGCATGGCCTAAATGCTGGTGATCCCTGCTTGCTCAAGGACAGCAACAATCATCAGTCCAGTGTATATTTAGGATTGTGTATATACAGTGCTGATGAAAGCGTTCAAGGGGTCATAGATGTTAGCGATAGATGACCAAAGTTTCAGACCTATAGATTTTATTTATTTATTTATTTATACCCCGCTCTTCAGCCCTAAAGGCTATCAGAGCGGCTTACAATTATTATTTTTTTTAAGACGGTTCCCTGCCCTCAGGCTTACAATCTAAAAGACACGACACAAAAGGAGAAGGGAATGGTGATGAGGAAGGGGATCAGGCCCAGCAGTTGTTCTCTCCCTCTGACGCCTGGACCAAGGCAGATGGACTGGAGGGAGGGCTCGGCTTCTTAATCTAGGCCCAATGGAGTTTGGCCTCTCCTGTCACTCCCTCCTAGGCAACCAGATAGTGTTGTCATGAAGGGAGGGCTCTTCAACTTGAGGCCAGGCCGGATGGTGCTGCTAGGCCTCTTTCACTCCCTTCTAGGTGGCCAGATGATGTCTTCAGGAGGGAGGGTTCTTCAACTTGAGGCCAGGCTGGATAGTGCTGCTAGGCCTCTTTCACTCCCTTCTAGGTGGCCAGAATGCACTATATGCCTTTGCTAAACTGTGATTGATCTCTTTATCAATCTTGGCATCTGTAGAGATGATGCTTCCCAGCTAGGTGAACTGCTGAATGGACTTAAGCACAGATTTGCCTATGATGATGTGGGGATGATAATGCTTTTCCTGTGGTGCAGGCTGGTAGAGAACTTTGTTTTCTTCAGGCTGACTTCCAGCCCAAACAGCTCTGCAGCCGTTGCAAAGCAGGATGTTAGGTGCTGCAGAGCTGCTTCTGTATGGGCAACAAGGGCGGCAATGTCAGCGAAAAGCAGCTCATGGACTAGATAGTTTAGAGTCTTTGTGCGAGCCTTCAGATGGCTTAAGTTAAGCAAGCTACCATCAGTATGGTAATGTATATAGATGCCATCTTCTTCTTTGAGATCTGCCATAGCCCTTTGGAGCATCATGCTGAAGAAGACTGTAAACAGAGTTGGAGCAATAATAAAACCTTATTTAAGTTTTGGTTTGCCAGACCAGTAGAATCTATACCAGACACTGTGTTTTTTAAGGCTGCCTAACTCATGAAGATGAACTTCACTAAGAGCAGTGATGCCAATATTAATTTCATGGGCTATTAGAGCAGAACAATGCTCAGGATGTCCACTATCTGCAGAATCTTGCATGGTTCTGATGTTCCAGCATGCAAGAGTCAGTCTGTTTGCACCTTTGGAGGTGCAAACAGACTGACTCTTTGTTTTTGTTTGACTGCATCAAAAGATACCCATTGGCCATGGCTAGCCAACCAGGTAGATGGAGATGAGCTTTCATTAGGCCACTTTACTAGGCCCCTCTCCATATGGAGCAAACAGTGCTCTCCTTAAAAAAGGCTGCTTGGTTGTTCAGGATGCTGTCGAACAAGACTGTCATCTCCCTGGTAGTGACCCCTTGATATGGTGAGGAGGGGGACATAAAATTCCACCCTGCACCAATATAACCAAAACTGTTCTGTATTTGTTTTCATTTATTGATTCAAGATAGAATGTCAGAAAAATTATTATTACAGAAAGAAAATACAATAACGCTCTTTAAAAAAATAATAAAACACCCATCATGTTCAAGCTATGGAATGTGCACATTGCAATAATAATGATCTATTTACTATCCTCAATGTTCTGTGGATCTTATTTTGATAGAAAAAAATCTGACATAACTGCAACCAAATACTGTTCTCCTTATGAAACATTTTCTTATTTTTATTTTTATTGAGTGTGGATAGCCTGCTTGGCAGTGTTCTGCTTAGCAAGGAAGCCACAGTTCCTACCCAAGGGGGGTTACAGCATTCTAACAGTGATATAATCCAGACACATTAGATGAGGTTCCAAATTCCTGAAGAGTTATAAATGATAGCACGCAAAAGATTTGTTCCCCTTTTGTACCTCTAAGCAAAGATTAACCAACTTCAAGGCCATTGTTCATGGGACACTATAGATTTTTTAAAAATAAAAAAACCCATAAAAAGTATGGATAACCACAGAAAATAGTTCTATTGAAAATAAACACAAGCTTAACTGCAAATATCCCATTTGATGTATTGTTATCTCTTGATTAGGCTATGTAAATAGCTCCAGAAATATATTTGTACATTCAGTAGTGTTTTGAACCAGGAAATCCTCATGTTTACTTTGTGAATCTTAGGTTGTATTTAGTAAAATCTTCCTGCCAGTGGAACAGCCATCTGCAGTAAGGAAAGTAGTTGATTCTTTGTCTCCTCAGCACCCCCAAAATCTGCTCTGAGAGTTTGGTGGATCTTCTAGAGCAAATATAGTAGGGCCATATGTAGAGAAGAAGGTGAAGGGAAGAGGAAAGGTCCATGGTGGATAAGAGGATGTCTAGCTCATATAATGTTAAATTTCACCCTTAAAATTAGACCAAAGGACATATTAAATTTGGATGGTTTTCCAAGTACCCTAGTCTTGAGTCTTGGGAAAGAGCAACCAATCACTATGCCAAAAACATAGGTGTGGGAAGAAACATAAATGTTTCCTTTTCACTGGAACATTTTGCTATTAAGTACCTTCATCGACTTTCTTTCTTTCTTTCTTTCTTTCTTTCTTTCTTTTTTGTAGCAATATTTACAGTGTTTTGCAAAATACGAGGACAGTTTTACACAAATAACTTAAGAGTTAGATTGATTCATCTGCATTATACTTTCAAAGTAATCAATAGAC
Organism: Urosaurus nigricauda; assembly: GCA_034509955.1. Lineage (NCBI taxonomy): Eukaryota > Metazoa > Chordata > Lepidosauria > Squamata > Phrynosomatidae > Urosaurus > Urosaurus nigricauda. The sequence goes on from JAOEGL010000003.1 coordinate 67,962,572, forward strand.
ATATATGGACACATGAAACTGTCTTGAACTAGAGTCTGACAAGTTACTTTTGGAAACTAATCAGCTACAGTTACAGTTTCAAAGTTCCCAAAGTTTACAGTGATGCCCCACCTCTATGATGATAAAAGAAACTAAAAGTTATAATTATACCAGAAAGGAAGTGAAGTTATCCCTCATGAATTTACAATCATAATGTATCCCACAATGTATCATACCACAATTGTGGGGAAAGAAATTAATTTCAAGATCCTAGCTTAAATTCAGAAAGATGATTTGTCAATCTAACCCAGTACTAGCTGTTTTGACTGATTGGAATCTCCAAGGTAGAGATAGGAATGATATTTTTAAAATATTGCAAAATTGGTTGAACAATGTGTTTTTAAGAGTCAGGAAATCCTGAGAAGTATAATGCTGAACTGATGAAAATCTTTGCAGTATGACACTTATCCAGTGCAATAAAATAAAATAAAATAAAATAAAATATTATTTTGTTCACAAAACAGCATTTTCTGTTCAGGCTGTTTTCTGAGCAAAAATACCATGGGCACATTTTATACAGAACAGCAACAACAATAGCAAGTGCATTTCTATCCCACCTATCAGTTCACTTAAGCACTCCCTAAGCAGTTTACAATGTGTAAGCGAATTGCCCCCTATAAACTGGGTACTCATTTTAGCAACCTCAGAAGGATACAAGCCTGAGTCGAGCTTGAGCCCTTTTGCTGGTATTGAACTCACAGCCTTGCCGTTTGTGGGTGAGTGGCTGCAGTAAAGGCATTTAACCACTGTGCCACCAGTTGCAGAAAGAAGAAAATTGCTCAGATTACTCAATGTTTCCTTTGAAAAGGAGCAGCTCGGGAGTTCATGGATACCATGACAGGCATGAACCTATTCCAATTGGTCAACGAGCCGACTCATTGTGCTGGTCATACACTCGATGGGATTTTTAGTACGGAACAGCAACATTCGTGGGCAGAGGTAACTAAAACCTCTGCCTTGTCATGGACGGACCATTTCCTGATCAAGCTGGAGCTAAAAGCCGCTATCCATTCCCCTGGGGGTGGCGGACCCATTAGATCGGTCCGCCCTCGAAGGCTGATGGAACCAATTGGTTTCCAGAAGGCCTTAGAGGGTTTAATGGTTGGCAGTGCCGGTGATCCCGTCGAAGCCTTGGTCACCACCTGGAACACCGATCTTCCCAAGGCTCTCGACGCGATTGCCCTCGAGCGTCCTCTCCAGCCCGCTCTTAACCGTAAGCCCTGGTTTACAGAGGAACTTAGGGAGATGAAGCGGGTTGGACGATGACTAGAGCGCAAGTGGCGGAAAACTCGACTCCTATCCGACAGAACTCGCCATAGGCAGCATCTTCGTGCCTATCGGGAGGCTTTGCGTGCAGCGCGAAGAGCCTTCTGCTCTGCACGCATTGCGTCTGCAGAGTCCCGCCCAGCAGAGCTATTTAGGGTGGTGGGGGAGCTAACACAGGTCCCTCCTGTGTCAAATCCCCTACTTGACCCTACGACGGCCTGCTGTGACGCGTTTAATACCTACTTTGCAGATAAAATCTCTCGGATAAGGGCCGACTTAGATGTCAATTTTCCACCAGAACCAATAGATGAGGCGTCCAACAACTCCGTTGATGTCATTTTGCTGGATGAGTTCCAACCTGTGAGTACCGATGACGTGGACAAGCTTCTTGGAAGTATGAAAAAGACGACCTGCTCTCTCGATCCCTGTCCATCTTGGCTGGTCGTCCAGGGAGGGGACACACTGAGGGTATTCCTTCGGGATACAATCAATGCGTCCCTCAGAGAAGGCTGTTTACCATCCTGTCTGAAGGAGGCAGCTGTTAAGCCCCTCCTGAAGAAGCCTTCTCTTGATCCCCTGGACAGGAACAACTATAGACCAGTGTCCTTGCTCCCTTTTTTGAGCAAGGTGATCGAGAGAGCAGTTGCCTCTCAACTTCAGGTTGTCTTGGATGAAACCGATTATCTCGATCCATTTCAAACCGGCTTCAGGACAGGACATGGAGTGGAGACTGCCATGGTCGCTCTGACCGATGACCTCCGCCTGAGTATCGACAGGGGTAGTGTGACCCTGCTGGTGCTCCTGGATCTCTCGGCGGCTTTTGATACTGTAGATCACTCCATCCTCTTGAGTCGACTGAGGGAGTTGGGCATCGGGGGCACCGCACTCCGGTGGCTCCGGTCCTTTCTCTCTGGGAGATCTCAAAGGGTGAGGCTCGGGGACAGTTGCTCCTCCAAGATTGAGCTTAACTGCGGCGTCCCTCAGGGCGCCATTCTGTCCCCGATGCTATTTAATGTCTACATGAAGCCGCTGGGTGAGATCATTCGGAGGCATGGAGCTCAGTGTCTTCAGTACGCTGATGACACTCAGATATACCTCTCCATGACCAGATCGTCTGTTCGAACTTCAGATGGCGTCTCTCCTCTTAATGACTGCCTTGCAGCGGTAATGGATTGGATGAGGAAAAACAGGCTGAAACTCAATCCAGACAAAACGGAGGTACTAGCTGTTACAGGCCCGAAACCAGGTTCGGGAATACATCTTCCGGTCCTAGATGGAGTCACACTCTCCTCGAAGGACCCTGTTCGCAGTCTGGGGGTGCTCCTTGACTCGTCGCTTCACATGACTAGTCAGGTGAATGCGGCAGTCAGGACTGCCTGTTATCAGCTTCAGCTGATACGCCAGCTGCGCCCCTACCTGGATCAGAGGGACCTGGAAACAGTGGTGCACGCTTTGGTAACCTCACGCTTGGATTTCTGTAACGCGCTCTACATGGGGCTACCCTTGTGCCTAACCCGGAAACTCCAACTAGTTCAAAATATGGCAGCCAGGCTTGTTAGCGGTACACCTAGGAGAGAGCACATTACACCTGTGCTTAAAGCTCTCCACTGGCTGCCAATTAGTTTCCGGGCGCAGTACAAGGTGCTGGTTTTAACCTTTAAAGCCCTACATGGCTTGGGTCCATCTTATCTCAGGGACCGCCTCTCCCCATATGAACCCCCCCGCACGCTTCGGTCTTCTGGGAGAAATCTGTTTCAGCCCATGAAGACTAGGTTAGCGCAGACCTCCCAGAGGGCCTTTTCTGCTTCTGCTCCCAGGCTATGGAATGGCCTGCCGGACGAGATGCGTCTCATTACATCACTAGACTGTTTTAAAACAGCCTTAAAGACGCATCTCTTCCGGCAGGCCTTCCCTGAAACTGTATAATCTACCTGGCTCCTAAAATCTTTCAGCCAATTCTCAACTCCTTATTCCCCCCCCCCCTCTGTATTTTATTGCTACCCATGCTGTGGCCAGCATTGCGGTTTTGTGTATCATGTTTTATTGTACTTTTATTGTTAGTAATTTAATTTTAAGCTTAACTAATTTAATCCTATTTTAAGGGGGGGAGGTTGGGATGGAATTCTTGAATTATTTTAATCTGCAATCTGTTTTTAACCTTGTTGTACCCCGCCTCGATTGTTTTACAGAGGGGCGGGTAAGAAATAAATATTATTATTATTATTATTATTATTATTATTAAAAGAAAATTAGCATAGAATTACATCCCCACTGCCATGTCAGCCTAAGACTACCAATCTTGGACAGCAATATCTCTAAACCTCTAGCTTAGGCTCTGTTGAGAGGAGTGCCATTTACTGAACCTGGTATGTTCTGCATGCCAAACATCTGTTTTACCTCTGAGATATAGGCTTCAGTCCATATACCAACCCACAATAGAGGACCCAGCCTTTGTATCTGTTCTAGTTCACAAGCATTTAACAATAAAGCCCCCATTTACAACTCTTAATTTTAGATTAGTTATTGGAAGACCACTCTAAATTCTGCAATTAGGAAAAAAAACTCTCGAAATTCTGCAACTACAAAAAAAAAGCATAGCTATAGAGCTGGTTCGATTTTTCTTCTTGTTCCTTTCTCATCCTATGAGGTATAGGCTTAGAAATCACAAACCCTTATGAACACTGAGTGCCCAACTTCTTGTTCACAGCATGATCTCAAATGTGATTTCTGTCATTCTCCCTTCCAGGATTTCTGAGACTCTGAAGCATGCCTCTTTTCAACTGGAGGTGCATGTTTGTTTTACCTATATCTTTCTTGTGGTCCTAACAAATTTTAATGGAGGAACCAAAACTGCTGGATACCATGCAGTGAACAGAGACATCAAAGAATTATTGTGTCTAGCTTTGGAGCAAGATGCATACATTTCCACTATATTTGGACAACCTTTGCATGTATGTCCTGCAGAGTACACACTTGGGTCTATGCTTGTATACCAAGAATGATGTTCTGCACTTGGTTTGTGTGTCACTGTGTTTGTCTGTATGTATGTATCTCATCCAGATAAACAGAGGAATCTCAAGCCTTGCTATTATTGTCATAGATTATGTTTCTTCCCTTCCAACTTTTTCCCCCATGCCTTGTGTAATTGAACCATATTTGTCTGCCTATTATCAGCACTTTTTCATCTGCATTATGCCTTTGAGTTAACTATACTTGACAGCATAATTATTTAGGTGAATGAACAACTATGGTAATATGTAATAACAACAGTAGCAACAACAATAATAAATGTCCTTGTTCGCTTATATGTAATGTGAATTACACTCTGAATTTAAGAATTAAAGTAGGAGGACAGACTATGGTTACATCTTCTCACAAAGAATGGCCTCTTACCAAGGCAAAACAACCAATATTATTTTCTTATGGTCAGCAGGTTTCTCACTCAATAATGCACTTCATTCTGAAATTATTGCTCTTCAGAACCTGCTACTGAAATCTGTATACAAGATTCCTGAATACCCTTGTTTGTGTTGGCTCAACTGTCACATTGTTGAATCAATGGACCAGTTTTAAACGCTCCCTTCCCTAAACTTATCGTATAAACCACTGAGATTGTACATATGTTGGAGTATCACTTTTTACTAAGTAAATATTGTGCAGTAGTTTCTAGAGATCTTCTTTCATGTACTTTGCGAAACAATTTATTCAAAATCAGATATTTAAGTGCCCTTGACTATTTAGTAACAGCGTCAGTGGTTGTTCACTTTAACTGCTGCATTTCTACAACCTTTTCACAATAGGATTAAATTAGTTTTTTAAAAAACTGGGTCTTGCATTTATTGCAACTGTTAATTGCAATAAAGTTGATAAACTGATGGGTAGGAATGCTATTGAATAATTGGGTATGTTTTTGTTAAACACAAAGAATGTAATGATTACTGGGAATGTAAACAATGCATGGAGTGGTATAAATGAATTAGAGTATCTGGATTTTAAAGTTTAAGGATGGGGCAGGAATTAACCCTGCAGTCTGAAGTATATATATATATATATATAGAGAGAGAGAGAGAGAGAGAGAGCAAGCCCATCATACAAAACAAGTACAGAAGGCAGTAGCAAGTAGTCACTGCCATGTCAGTGGAGCAGTGAATCTATACTGGTCTCAGACTGAATTTTGAAGGAACTATCCAAAGTGCCGAGTCTATTCGAGGGACAAGGATCAGCCTCCTGGATGGCTCCTTCATGCTAAGCAGTTTCACTGCCTTGACATGGAAGCGACTAGCCACTACTGTGAGAAAGTGTAGGAAAAGATGGGTGGCACTTACATGTAGAAAGAAATGGGGAGGTAACTGTGATTTCTTCAAACAAAACAAACAAACAAACAGCTTTATTTATATACCGCTTCATACCCTTGAGTGTCTAAGCGGTTTACAATTGTAAGCTATTTGCCCCCCAACAATCTGGGTACTCATTTTAGCGACCTCGGAAGGATGCAAGCCTGAGTCGAGCTTCAGCCCTTTGCTGGTCTTGAACTCGCCACCTTATGGTTTTGAGTGAGTGGCTGCAGTACAGGCATTTAACCACTGCGCCACCAGGGCTGTTCAAACAAGCCCCACAATTGATGTATGTCATGGTTATTCCCCAACTGACATTATCTAAGGATGCCACTAGTGTTGAGAGGTTCTATGCACACACATCAGATTGGCTGTAGAGGCATTTCTCTACAATGGCCAAATATGTATCAGAGGGGAAGCATTTTCTTCAAGTGCCATGAGGAGGGATGCATGGCTTCAATGTGAATCAGCAACAAGAGCAGGTATAGGCTGCAGAGTTCACAGGGGATACTACTGTGTAAACTGATCAACATATTTTTTAAATGAAACTTGTTTGTCAGCACTTAGGTGACTTAAAGAGCCCTGGTGGAGCAGTGATTAAATGCCTGGACTGTAGCCACTCACTCACAAATCACAAGGTTATGAGTTCAATACCAGCCAGGGGCTCCAGGTTGACCCAGCCTGGCATCCTTCTGTACGTTGCTAAAATGACTACCCAGCTACTTGAGGGAAATTAGCTTTCACTTTGTAAACCACTTAGGACGTCAGTAAGTGATATAGAAATCTACTTGCTCTTGCTACTTAAGTAAGGAGTTTATCACATGGAGGTCCTTCCGGGTGATAAACGTCATCTATATGCACCCCAAACGTCACGGAAACACCATGGGTGAGATCCCTATGGTGCTACGGAAGTGGAATTGAGGCTAGCCTATTGGATTGTGGGTTTTGTTTCTGTTTTGTTTTACTTTTTAAAAATCATATGTAGATTTAACCTTGTATAATGTTTGTTATTTATTTTATCCTCTAAACCCTTTCCAGGGTATTCAAGATATAAAGCCAGATAGAAATATTTCAATAGTCCTAAAATGGATATTCATATACCAGTATACCGAAAGTTTGCCAACACTTTTTTTTCCTGTTTAGATTTTGAATGTAATACTTCAGTGCTAAAGTTCACTTGAAACTTTATGTGTGTGTCTCATGCAACCTACATAAACAAAACTTCTTGAAGTCTATATTTTAAGAATGGGTTTGGGTTACTCACCCGTTCCCAACTGTGGGACCCCAGATGCTGTTAGACTACAGTGCCCATTGTTCAAGGACAGCATAGCTGGAAAATCAACTCACTTGAGATGGGGTGTTAAATATGGTTCTGGAGGTACTGTGGACTGCTAAAAAAAACAAATAAATGCCTTTATTTGGAGCAAATCAAACCTAAACTCTCCGTAGAAGCCAAGACTAAACTGTCATACTTTGGCCATATCATGAGAAGACATGAGTCATTAGAAAAGACAATAAAGCTTTGTAAGATTTGTAAAACAGCGGAAAAAGAGAAAGACTTCATTACAAGTGGACAGAATGAATCAAGGAAGTCATGGCCCTGAGTCTACAAGACCTGAGGAGGGCTGTTGATGGTAGGTTACTCAGAGATCTCTCATTCATAGTATCACCATAAGTCAAAAGCAATTTGATGGCAGTTAACAACAACAAATTTGCAGGTAAACAATCTCTGAGGACCCAGGTTGGGAAAATTTAGCATAGTTGTAATGACAGCTTAAGTTTCATTAGGATAAAAAAAGAACAGTGATGACTGATTCCTCCCAAAATTTGGGAGGCACTACCATGTTGCTGGCATGACACTTGCTTCACTTCCAATACTCTTTTCACCTGTTCTACTCCCATTCATTCATGGAAATCACTTAAAGTTTACACAGATTAAGTGTGGCCCGATACAGATGGCCCAAAAGGGCTGTCTTTACGCTGTAAGTAGGGCTGTGGAGCATGCAGCATCTGCACGCTCCCCAGCTCTAGCGTGTATGGACAGCACCATTTTAAAGCCGTGCCATCCATATGAGCACATGCTGATGGTGTCACTGTGCGCACCACGTCAACACGGGCTGGAGTGCACCTGATGTCACCATGCTGCTAGAGAGCACCTACGTGCTGTTTCCTTGGTGCAGAAAGGAGCTCCAAAATGGAGCTCCTTTCACGGGAGCACTTCATTCCCATAACAACCTGATTGCCACGGGAACAAAGTGAGGGAGAAAGGGGCCAGGCAGCCCCTTTCTCCCATGGCTCCACTGGTCAAGGTGTCCTTGGGGCACGAAGCCCCAAGGACAGTTCTTTCCAGGCTGTGGGGAAGCGGCATTTTGCCTGGAAAAGCGGCAGATTGGGGCCTCTGAGGCTGCCAGGGAGGCTGCCCTGGCTCCAATCCAGCACAGAAACAGGCTCTTGTTTTTACTTTTTAGGCAGTTTGTAAAGCCCCCGTGTTACTCAAATTAGTCTGTGTGTTTTGTAATAGTCATGTAGTATCAAATGAATGTGTACTTGTTGGCCTCAGAAGCTTTCCACATAGACTGATTTTACTTTGTTTGTGCACAAGAGAGTAAGGAAGTGAGAAAAAGAAAGAGGCATCCTCAAAATGGACCTTCAGGACACAGTATGCCCCAGGTAATGAATTACCTGAGAAAACTATTTGTATATGATGTCGCATAAAAATGGTATTAGATGCTTCTGTCTCAGGTACTTTTACCAAACAATGCTATGGACATCTGAAATATTTTAGCATCAAATGAATGTTGATGCTTGACCTAATAGGTAAAACAGCACTGGAGGCTGAGGACACTCTGGATTTTAGTCCAAAGTCAGCCACTGCCATGGTCCTAAATGGATGGATGCCAAGGAGTGGCTTTTTGCCACTCCTTTTCTGTCTGGCTTTGGGTTGCCTTACATAGCTCCAGAGAAGCTTCCAGCAAATCTGGGGGCATGTGTCATCTGCACACTATGCTTCCAACACAGCCAAAACTAGCACTTTTTGGCCATCTGTTTTGGGCCTCAGTCTCTGAACCCTACACCTTCAAATAGGTTCAGCACCTTGGACAGCTCCAGACTCACCACCCAGTAACATAATAGATGCCAGCATCCACTGTGAATGTGTACAAGTCTAGTGTTCTGCTAAGAGGGACCTTGAACTGCTGAGAGGTTTGTTACATGAAGGCCAGTTTAACTGGAAGTATCTCACTGCTAAATGGTCATATGATGTGTGTGAGAGGTTCTCACACCACTCTTTGTCTCCTAAGTAATATTTCTCATACCTATTACCAAATTCTTTCTCCCCAGTTGAAATGAATACATTATTTGTGCATAGTACCCTTCAACACTTTACAACAAGGTTTTTGAGAATGTAAGGCAAATTAAGTTCCCAGCCAATTTCAACAACTGTAAATCTTTACACTCTTGGTTTAATCCCTTGTTGTTGATGTATGAATCCCTCAGGTGTGTTACTTGGAGATTTCTATAACTGTGAAGTCATATTGGCTTTGCTCCATCAATGTATGCAGTTTGGTGAAATAAAAGGAGCTCTACTACCTCATTGATTATTACTGGTTTATCTGAGCTACAATTCAGGTTGTTGAATCAATTGCATCTTAAAAGGGTATGGTAAAATTCATGAATCCATGCTTTGTGCCCTCTTCCTTAGCAAACCTGCTGACTCTTTTGATAGAAGATTGATATTCAGGATAGAGAGTTGACGTTTGGACCTTTTAGTTTGGCTTTCTCTAGATAGTCTTGGATGTTTTGACTGTTTACTCAGAGCTGCATTGTTCCCATTTCACTACAGTTGTCCCAACCAAATGAAAGATAAATGAAGTTGTCTCAAACAAATGTGTGCTGTGCTCTCTCAGCACGTTCTATTCAGTAGAAGGTCATTTGTGAGACAAAACTGAATTCCAGACCAAACAATGTCACTGCTTGACCAGCAGTCCAAATACTCTGCACAGATTGAAAGAGAAAAATAAGGTGGGGAGGGGGAATCTGACACAAAGTGGAAGAGTGCTGAAAAGTATTGTTGACAGGAGGTGGCATTTATTATTATTATTATTATTATTATTATTATTTATATAGCACTGTAAATTTACACAGTGCTGTACATACAATCGTGAATTAGACAGATCCCTGCCCTCAGGCTTACAGTCTAAAAGAGGCAACACAAAAGGAAAAGAGGAAGGTGGTGGAAAAGAGATGAGGTCCAGTGGTTCTTCTCTCCCTCTTGGGCCAGGACCAAGGCAGATGGACTAGAGGGAGGGCACGGCTTTGTAATATACAGTTATAAGGAGGCATCCTGGGGCAGATGGCACAATCCTGGGAACACTTCCCTAAACAATATAGTTTTTAACTTACTTTTGAACCTGGTTAGAGAAGTGATGAGGTGTATATGTGAGGGAAGAAGGTTCCAGGAGTGAAGGGCAGCAAGTGAGAAGGGACGAATCCGGGACAGGGCAGTGGAAATCCTCGGCTGGGACAGGAGACCTTGACTACCAGAATGGAGGGTACGAGAAGGAGTGTGAGGACAAAGAAGTTCAGACAAGTAAGGAGGGGCCAGTCCGTGAAGGGCTTTGAAAGTCAATAACAAAAGCTTGAATGGGATGCGGAAGAGGAAGGGGAGCCAGTGAAGGGAGGATAAAAGAGGAGAAACATGGTCAAAGCAGCGAGCGGATGTGATAATACGTGCAGATGAGTAAGATGAGTAAGTGAAAGTTCCTCTAATATCATGGGTTATTTGATTAGTTCCTGTGTTGTTATTTTCCAAGTAGATGTATGGATAGTATTGGTATCTGGGTTTGTGGCAAGATCTTGTCATAAGAACTGTCTCCATCTATGCTGTGTAGGTAAACAACTGCTTTAGAATAAGAGGTTGCCTTTAAGCAAGTAAAGGCCTTCCACCAAGACCTTTAAAAGGGCAGTGTTATTGTCCAAAATAGGTTGTAGTTCAGTGATGAAACACCTGAGTAGTCTCAGTTAGGAGCTATATGCGACCACTAGTGGGAATCTGTAATTCCTATATTAGTATCCATGTCTACAAAGTTTTGGAGTTATATGTATATTTAGAGGAATAGACATTTCTGGCACTACTAGCTGGTGAATCCTGGTCTCTTGGAGTCCTAGTTTAACACTCAGCCACATTTAATTACAAATAGGTATATTAGGTTTATGATTATATTTTATTTGTGTTAGAAATTTGTCCTTCTCAAATCATGTATGATATAGAGATATTGACAAATGCATTTTGCTATGCTAAGCATACGTTTCTCTGCATTTGTAGCTTAATAGTTTCAAACAATTCAACATTTATTCATAATGTGTTCTAAACGAAGTTTTGCACTACCCTTTTGTACACTATTTATTGTGAAGTTTTGTAAAATAAAACATAAAATTCCATCTACTATTCATACTGAATAGTAGTGACGCAGAGAAGCACATTCCAACCATGTTTTCTCATGAAAGGAATCCCATATTTGCATGTAATTTGTGCATAGTATGTGCTGCATGTACAAAAAGCAAGTGAGTCTAAATAGAACTTGCAAAGTTCTACAATGACCTGATCTTTTCTGAGTTCAAGAGTCATGGAAGTTACAAGCTTTTTGAAGACCAGCCTGTTGAAAATCAGCCATTGCATATTCATTTGTTCCAAACACCAATCCTTAGTGAAAATTATAAATGCTGGAAAATGAACAAATGCTTAGATATTATTAATGTAGGGTCTTCTGTGTGTGATAGGAAGAAATTAGTTTTGGTTTGTGTTTTTCAATGCAAATTAATTTGCATTTCCAGAACTAATATGCAAATTGGAATGTGATTACCCTTCAGTTTTTGCATCTTGATTTGGGTATAGATTTGTGGAGATAAGGACAAAAACATATGGAAATATAATTTGGTAAACATTTTTATGTACATATGAATTTTTGTTTTGCATTTCTCTCTATGTATGAAGTTTACTATAATGATCTCCCAAGCTTGCTAATACATAAAGTAAGAGAAATGTGTACAGACGTACATTAAAAATGTGTACATAAGGAGATATGCATAGAAAAATACATACATTAAATATGTTTTAAATGAGTACAAAACTGTATAAAGTTTCACACACTGGGAGAAATGCATAGGCATTTTATAGACCTCTTGTTTAAAAATGGCAAACTGGTTTTGAGACAGGATGGAAGAATGGAATCAAGTGTAAATCACAACTCAGAAAAATTGTTTTGGGGTTATAACCCCCAGGATTTCCTAGACAGCATAATTTATGGGTAAGATCAAGATGTGAATACCTTAAAGGGTTTGACAATTCTTTTCTCTTATGGTATTAACTGATTGAGAGCCATAGTAGTGTAGTGGTTTGAGCACTGGCCTATGACTGTGGAGATCGGGGTTTGATTCCCTGGTTGGCCATGGAAACCCACTGAGTAGCCTTCAACAGGTCACACACACTCAGCCCCAGAAAATCCTATGATAGAGTTGCCTTAGGATCATCATAAGTCAGAAACAACTTGAAGGCAGCCAATAACAACAAGAATTTTAACTAATATGCCAAATGTTCAAGGGAACCATGGTATGCTGAACAATTTGTCACAGGCACATTGATGTTCTTGGCTGTGTTGAATCATCTTATAGGATGTTCACAAATAGATTAATTCTCCTTGGAGGAAGGGCAGCAGACAGAGAGGTGCCCCCAAATGGTGTCATCATTGTATAGTAATTAATATATTATTCACCTTACTGTGTACTGTGAGCTTAGTATTGTGTTCTCATCCTTCTTGTGGCAGGGGTTTAGCTATGGGAGGGGGCAAAATGAGAGCAATATTCTCCAAAAATAATTCCTTCTTTTGCAAATGAAATTTGCACATTTCTAGCATTGCAGTAATTTAAAACATTAGGTAAGGATTTAGAAATATGATTCAGGCATCCAAAGGGATAGCGGTGGTGGAGAGGCAAAGATACCAATGGAATGTCACACATAACGTGTGAGAATTCTAGGTATGAGTGAAATTCCCTGTCTCATACTTTGCAATGCTAGAAACTGAGGAACTGAAGGGAAATGTTATTGGGGAGGAGAATTTTTATTTGGGGGAAATATCCTTGCCCTCATATCTACACTCTGACTTGTGGGCTTCCCAGAGACATTTGGTTATGTATGGACAAGAATCCAGGACTATATAGGCTATATATAATAATAATAAATAATAAAATCTTTATTTATATACCGCCCTTCCAGTGATCAGGGCGGTGTACATCATATTCACACATTAAAAACAATCCAAATACAATAAAACAATGTCAACCCAATGCAAATGTACAATGGTAATGCTCCAAGCGGCTTATATAGCAGGACGGATATCAGTAGAAAAACACAATCAAGGGTAAGCCTGCTTGAATAGATATGTTTTCAGCTCCTTTTTAAATTGGGTGAGAGAGGCAGCCAAGCGGAGCTCAATGGGCATCGAGTTCCAGAGGCTTGGGGCCGAGATAGAAAACGCCCTCTTAGCTGTAGTTGATAATCTGGCCTCTGGAACTCTTAATAATGGTTGCCCAGTAGATCTGAGTGTGCGGGGCGGATTATGTGAGGAGAGACGGTCCTTCAGGTACTCTGGGCCCAAGCCATTTAGGGCTTTATAGGTGATAACCAGCACTTCGTATTGAGCCCGGAAGCGAATAGGCAGCCAATGGAGGTCTTTCAAAACCGGTGTTATATGGTGGGTCCTGGGAACGCCAGTGACCAACCGTGCTGCCATATTCTGCACTAATTGCAGCTTCCGAGTGTGATACAAAGGCTGCCCCATGTAGAGCGCATTGCAGAAATCCAACCGAGAGGTTACCAGAGCATGTACTACAGTTTCAAGGTCCCTTTGGTCCAGGTAGGGGCGAAGCTGGCGTAACAGCCGAAGCTGAAAACAGGTGCTCCTGACCGTCACATCCACCTGAGAAGTAAGATGGAGCGACGAATCAAGGAGCACCCCCAGACTGCGTACAGTGTCCTTTACGGGAAGCGTGAGCCCGCTCAGGACAGGTGGAACCACCTCCATACCTGGGCCGGGAGAGCCTATCACGAGTACTTCCGTTTTCTCTGGATTCAGGCTGAGTCTGTTTTCCCTCATCCAGTCCATTACCGATTCCAGACAGGCCACGAGAGGAGCGACACCATCCCTGGTCACTGCATCAGTCGGAGACATAGAGAAGACTATTTGGGTGTCATCAGCGTACTGATAACCCCGCGCCCCATGCCTCCGGATGATCTCTCCCAGCGGTTTCATGTAAATGTTGAAAAGCATGGGAGACAGAATAGCTCTTTGAGGGACCCCAGATTTAAGGGCCCTCTTATCAGAGCAAACGTCCCCCAGCTGCACCATCTGGAACCTCCCAGAGAGGTAGGACTGGAACCACTGGAGCGCAGTGCCTCCGATTCCCACCTCTACCAGGCGCTCTAGGATACCATGGTCGATGGTATCGAAAGCCGCTGAGATGTCCAAGAGCACCAACAGAGACACGCTACCCCTGTCGATACTCAGACGGAGATCATCGACCAGGGCGTCCGTGGCAATCTCAACCCCGTAGCCTGCCCGAAAACCAGTTTGAAATGGATCTAGATAATCCGTTTCATCCAAGATCGATTGAAGTTGGATCGCAACCGCCTCTCGATCACCTTCCCCAAAAATGGCAGTAGCGAGCCTGGCCGATAATTATTATACACCAGGGGGTCGAGGGAGGGCTTCTTCAGTATCGGTTTTACCATGGCCAATTTAAGATGATCAGGAAGCTGTCCCTCCCTCAAAGATGTGTTGATAATTCGGTGTAACAATGATATTACAACCGATCCCCCGTGCACCACTAGCCATGAGGGACAGGGATCGAGGGAGCAAGTTGTTTTCCTAACACTTCTAAGGATCTTGTCCACATCCTCGGTACTGACAGACTCAAACTGATCCAGTACAACTGAGTCCACGGAAGCTCTGGACGCCTCTGTTCTGGATTCTGCTTTAACACTGGCATCCAGACCTTCATTTATCCGAGAGATTTTATCCACGAAGAAGTTATTAAATTGGTCGCAGCAGGCCTTAGTCGGTTCAAGGATCTGGATCGGAGCAGGAGGGAGCTGAGTTAGCTCCCTCACTACCCTGAACAACTGTGCTGGACGCGACTCCACGGACGCGACACGAGCAGCATAGAACGAATTCTTAGCTGCTCGTATCGCCTCTCCATAGTCCTCCAAAAGGTGGTCTAGGAGAGCCTTGTCGGATAAACGCTGGTGTTTCCGCCAGGCGCGTTCTAGCCGTCGCAGAACCCGCTTCCTGGCCCGGAGATCTTCCGTATACCAGGGCTTCTTTTTGGAAGTAGGCCTGAGAGGGTGCTTGGGAGCGATGCTGTGTATAGCCCTGGAGAGATCCGTATCCCAGATGTTAACAAGGGCGTCAACAGTATCGCCCTCACTTCCAACATATGACCCTCTAGGGCTTCTTGGAACCTGTCAGGTTCCATCAGCCTTTGAGGGTGGACCATTCTAATAGGTCTGCCACCCCCAGGGGGGATCTGGGTTGATGCCTTGATGCTTGCCTCTATCAAGAAATGATCCGTCCATGCCAGGGGGGAAATATTAACAATTTACGCCCACGGAGTTGTTTCCATGTCCGTACAGAAAACCAAATCAAGTGTATTCCCCGCAAAATGCGTTGGGCCCATAACTAGCTGAGACAGGCCCATGGCTGTCATGGTATCCATGAATTCTCGAGCTGCACCAGATGGAACTCCGTTGGCCGCAAGGGTGATGTTGAAGTCTCCCAGGACTAGTAGCCTGGGATATTCCAGCACCAGCTCCGAGACCAACTGTGTCAGCTCGTTAAGGGAGTCTGTTAGCGCACGGGGTGGCCAGTAGACCAACAGAATCCCTAGACTGTCTCTAGCCTTCAGGGTCAGATAAATACACTCGATATAGGAAGTCTGACGGACATGGTTCCTGAGTAGAGACAAGGTGTTTTTATGCACCAAGGCAACACCCCCCCCGCCCACCTAACCTGCTCTGGTCCTTCACCGAGTACCCGGAAGGGAGGGCCTGAGCCCACACATCATCCCCTTCAGGCCAAGCCAGGTCTCGGTTATGCACGCCAGGTCACAGTTGTTATCCTCTATCAGATCTTGAAGGATGTGGGTCTTGTTTTTAATGGACCTGGCATTGCATAGGAGCAGAGACAGGGTTTGTGGTACGGCTGGAGTGACCCTCAGGTCCCTTTGGATAGGAGTAGGACTGGAAGCGGAGATAGATATTAAACATCGATCTCGCCTTCCCTTGTAACACCGGTCTTTACTCCTACCGTCATACCTCCCCTTGCCCCACACAACTTGGATAGGGGCACTGCTTATGTCGACGGAGTTGCCCTCTCCCTCCCCGACTAATCCACCTCCTCCTCCCATATTGATATAACACCCCCTTCCTTCACAATACAATAGTGATGATAGAGGGGAGGAAGAAAAGGAGATAAGAGTTGTTAACAGTAGCATCCAAACAGAGTCCATTGTCAGCAGAGGGGATAACAATAGCTGAATAACAGCTCAAACAATTAGCACCACTCTCGCATGCGCCCCCTGCCGTTGCGCCACCAAAATTCCTGCGCTGGTGTTAGTATGTGGCGGTTCTGCACTCTAGCGCTCTTGCGCAGTTCTTGCTAGCGTCGGGTTCAGCGGGGCCCGGGAAGCCGGCTAAAATAGGATGCCGCTCTCACCGGCGCCCCCTCCCGAAGTCTGCCGCTGCTTTGCCGCAGGAATTCCTGCGCTGGTGTTAGTGTGCGGGGATTCTGCTCTCTAGCGCTCTTGCGCAGTTCTCGCTGGGCCGGCCAAAAAAGGAAGCTGCTCCCACCGGTGTCCTTGGCCCCAGCAGCAGCAGTCCTGTGCACGGCGCGGTGTTTCCTGGCACCTGTGCCGGGGTTTTGAGTCCGGCGGGCCAGTCGAGTAAGGAAGCCGCTCCCACCGGCGTCCTTGGCCCCAGCAGCAGCAGTCCTGCGTGCGGCGCGGTGTTTCCTGGCGCCTGTGCCGGGGTTTTGAGTCCGGCGGGCCGGCCAAAAGAGGAAGCCGCTCTCACCGGTGTCCTTGGCCCCAGCAGCAGCAGTCCTGCGTACGGCGCGGTGTTTCCTGGTGCCTGCGCCAAGGTTTTGAGTCCGGCGGGCCAGCTGAGTAAGGAAGCCTCTCCCACCGGCATCCTTGGCCCCAGCAGCAGCAGTCCTGCATGCGGCGTGGTGTTTCCTGGTGCCTGCGCCAGGGTTTTGAGTCCGGTGGGCCAGCCAAAAGAGGAAGCCGCTCCCACCGGCGTCCTTGGCCCCAGCAGCAGCAGTCCTGCGCGCAGCGCGGTGTTTCCTGGCGCCTGCGCCGGGGTTTTGAGTCTGGCGGGCCGGCCAAAAGAGGAAGCCGCTCCCACCGACGTCCTTGGCCCCAGCAGCAGCAGTCCTGCACGCGGTGTGATCTAGCAATATATGGTGTGATCTAGCAAGGTTCTTCTCATGTTTTTATCAGTGGCTCAATACAGGCTGAATTCTTGAAATCAACAACTTTGGGCAAGAGCTCTATGGGGACAAACTTTATGTTGTTTTTCGGCTCTGGTAGCAAAATGTTTCATAGCATGGTTTTTATGAAGCACAGAAGGAACTGAACTAGAAAAATGAAATACCGGTAGTCCTCCTGTAGCTTTATGAAAGATGAAGATAAAGAAGAGAAAAGACACACAGACTTGATGTTCCATTTCCAATTCTTTGCTCATAAACACGAATAATATAGGCATCCTGGAACAGTAAACCACAGTACACATTATACAGTGTATAATACAACAGTTGATTCCTTCAGGTTTGTTTTTCCACAGTTTAGTTGGATAGCTTTGGAGGAGGACACATAGGAAAGCAACATCAATAAATGTAGGTTTCAGGAGCAGCCAGACCAGAAAGCATATTCTGGCTTTATTCCTGATGGTCACTGTAATCTTCTGCATGTTTATCTCTTATTTTCCTTTCATATATGTACAGTCAGCTCCAGTGGCTCCCTTTTTGTTTGGGAATATGAAGCCAAGTTTAGCTTGGCACTGGATCCTGAATTTCTGCCTTACCAGAGCTTAATGGTAGTCTTTGCATGCAAACTGCCCATATAAAGTCAATCTGAATGTCAGAAGAAAAATGTAAAGAGTTTTACATAAATTACTAATATTTCCTTTGGTCTGGAAACAAAGGAGGACTGATTTGATTAAAACTGCAAAAAGCTGGGGAAAATTGGAAGGCCCACACTGCAACTCATTGGCAGTTCTGAAAAGAACCCTACTTCTTAGTCATTTCACAGTCAAAGTTCAAGTTTTGTATTAGCCTGGATGTTCTATGTATGGACACATGGCAGCAGAATTTAGCAAAACCTTCAGATAAATGGAATCACTTCATAATGAAATCTACATGGGTTGTGGATGTCTTCTCTGCATGTATGGCCTGAGTTAGACTGCATGCACATATGGCCTGAGTTAGGCTGAAGATGAGCCTGGGATTGAAATATAAGCCACATTTAAGGATAGTGTTATCTGAGTGGCAGTAGCTGTAACTGAACTTGAGACACTTGATCAGCTGAAACACTTCACAAGACTTGTAACTTTTATCTAGGTGGAACCATACATTTCCTGTTCCTTTTTGTACTTCATGGAGAGAGACAATACAGTTCCTGTGTTAGACAGTGCCGCTTCCTCTAATTCTTCCATGACAGACTGCCAGAGGTTATGTCTTGACAAAAAGGTGATGAATTTTTTTAGAAGATTCTGCTGATCCCCCTGTCCAGAGATGTTATAGAATTAGATTGCCTGCATTAAGAGAAGGCTGGATTAGAAAATCCCTAAAGTTTCTTGTAACTATGGTGTCTAGCAATAAAAGTAAACATACTTGTAGTTCTTTGCTCTAGAATATCCTGTCTCTAATATTTTCCAACATCTCCATCACACATACAGTAAGTACATAAAGACTGGCTGACTAATAAACACAATGCAAACTTCCCAAGTCTTCTGAGGATGAGAGGTCCATGCAACATGATGCCAACTGTCATAATTTTATGAACTCTGGATAATGTGGGTTAAAAAATATTCTCACAAATTTTGTGTCCTTATCTCATTCCCCAGATTGTCCCCCCCCCCCCACACACACACATACACCTATGCACACATGCACACAGACACACACTACAGCAGGGGCAAGCAAAATGCATCTCACAGACTGCATGATGTTCCTGAATCCTTGCAATACAGGCTCTGTGTCCACTCTGAAGCCCTCCAGATCCCCTTGTCCCTTCCACTCAAAATGAGTTCAAGACACTGCAGGATGGAGTGTTGTGTTTAAACTGGAAGCTGACCAACATGGTGGAGGCAAAAAAAATGACCCCTGCTCCCTCCAGTTATCCACCTCTACACTATAGCAATAAAACTCGCACGGCCAGTTTCAGACATGAGTATTTATCCCTGAATAGTACACTACTATAGAAGAGTAGAATCTCTCCTGAACGCCTACAAGTCCCAAACAGCACTACAAGGCTTTTATTCAAGCTCTCTAGTGCTCTACATTGAAATATTCCTATTAAGGACTGGAGATACACTCCAAAATTTTGTTGCAGGGCCCCAGTTGTGACATAGTCTATATGCCAACTACACTTCTACAAATGATATGTAATATTTCAAAGTTGCTGTTTCTTATTACATTTAAATCAATAATGGATAAGTCCCAGCTATCAAATTGGTAATGAGCAAGTCAAGAAATATGCTGAGGAGGGAACTGAACATTACATCAACAAACAGATATTTCCAAGCTGTTGATTTAGCTGACTACAGAATTTGAAGCTACAGCAATCTCTTGTCATAGGACTTAATTTATAGATAATTATATCAAGCCTAGCTGGTACAAGCTGTGTTTTAATAGGTTCTTTCAACAACAGACTCAAAAGCTGCTTAAATGAATTCCCTCTGGATAAACAGATGACACTATATGCCTTTTCCACCATACAGTGTGACATCTGCATTTCAGGTCCTTTATGAAGGTCAATTTCTATCTGGTTCCATGGCTAACACATGGAGATGTGTTTGTTTACATTACAAAGTTCTTAAGAGCACATGGCTGAAAATGTCAATCTATTTAATCAGCTTCTTTTAAAAGAAAGCATAGTAAATTGTTTTTATGGATAACAAACCACTGTTATGATAGTGGAGAAGGTTTTTTTAAACTGTGAAAAATAGGGGTTACTGCAGAGCAATACTTTACACGACTGTGAGCTTGCAAAAATGGGTCTTCTATATATTTATCCACATACAGTACCTTGTATATTTTAGGTACTTTACAAACCAGTAATGGTGGTGTCAGTGTAGGTCAATGTTCTATTTTTTCACTCAAAGGATGCACTAAAGGTAACCAACTGCCTCTGCCCCATGATTAGCTCCCCAAACCCCATTTTGGGAACCCTGGGGTTCTGTGAAGAGAACACACAAACAATATTTGAATCACACACTGGACATGACAGGAAGGTTTGACTCTTAACCTGTAATATTAAAGTTAACTCCAGCAAAATCAGCAGGTATTGGCTCTTCCAATACAATATGTGGATGATCTGAATTATCATGTAAAATTTGCCATTATTTTTCACTCAGAAATCTAACATGTGGGATAATCTACACTCCCTCTTCCAAAAACCCTCACTGTCTTCTTAGTGCCCTTTTCCACTTATTTTTCTGGTAATTCCACTCTCTTCACTTAAAGTCAGAAGGAGGAAGTCTATAGCTACAGTTCCCTATTTATATTTTTGATGGATAAATTGATTATTGTAATTGTACTTATATGAATGTACATGTGTGTGGATGGGTGGGCATGGGGGAGAAATTATAGGGCCATTTTGGCCAGCCTGACATTTTGGCTCAATAAGCAAAGGCTATCATGACTGAATATCAGCAATAAGGGAAATTATTATTGCAGTTTTCATGGGCAGTACTTTTTCACAGTTGTCCTTAGCATAATCCATTCTATTCATCATGCACTTTTACCACATGTCCAAGCTGCATAAAAATATTGTAAGAACTACAAGGAAATGCGGTGAGGCTGGCATTCAAACACTGTGAGAAAAACCTTGAGCCAGCTTTTGGAAGAAAACAACATATCAAAACATGAGTTTTAAATAGAACGTCCTACCTCACTGGGACAATATGCACAAGAGACTGTTAACAAGAAAGATCTATTTGGATATGTTGAATGAAGAATCGTTCATTCAAGTATGCTTACCTCTTCCTCCTTGGAATCCAAGTGTCCTTTTCAGCTGCAAACCTAAGCTTACTTACATGGGACAAGCATCTATTAAAATGGGTGACCTTTACTTCCTTGTTCATTTGCTCTGGTTCAGAACGCTAGTCAATAATATTGACTTTCTTAACTTAGGCCAACAGGGAGTAAATAGCCACTATAAACCAAGAAGTAGTGGTGCCTAATTTATGCTTTTTAGTTTGAGAGAGCAAGGAAAGAATTTTAATACTGTGTCAATAACAATAGGTAAGGATTTTGTTTTGAGCTGTTTTAAGCTAACTTGCATGCTGGCTTTAGCTCACAGGAGTAAGTTTATATAGCTTTTTAAAAAGCTACTTTTATTAACTGAGCAACCCAGTGGCATGCATACTTACTCAAAATAGTTCTAACCATGTTCAGACTTACTGCAAAGTAAAAAAGGCAAACAAGCATAACTTTGGCCAGCTTCCTTGTATGGCATATTTTCTGTGTATTATCTTATCAACTTTCACACTTGAATATTTTCTCTGTCCCATTTTGAGGTAAGGTAATGGTTTAACTGGAGTTGTGACCTAATAAAATAACAGTATAGTTTGGAAAAGAACTGATTTTCATATCTGAAGTCAAATAATTTTTTTTCTGTAAAAGCATTTTGTTTTGCTTTTGATATTCAGTGTGATTTTTTTTCACCAGCTGAATAAATTAGAAGTGTCCATGACAGAAATAGTGGCCAAGTTCCAGTGGTGTACTTTTGCTGGAACCTATTTTTCCACTAGAACTACTCCACTCTGTCCTGTAGGCTCTGTGTACGGAAAAAAATTATTTTGAAGTCTGAAAAAGTTGCTGAAGTAGGTTGCTGAAGAGGGCTGCAGTGGGAGATGGTGAAAGAAGAAGAAATGTCCTGATTCAGTCAACAGAGTACATCATTGATTTTTGGCCTCTCTGTGTCATTACTTGTTGTGAGCTATCTTAGGTTCCTTATGGGCTAATGGTGGGAAAGGAGGGAGAGTGAGAGGAAGGAAGGAAGGAAGGAAGGGCGAGCTACATCAAAAAGTTCCCTTTGGATGAGGGAAGGAGCTTGCCCTAGATGTAGACTCTTTTCTTTGAAAGAAGATCTTTCTAGCTGATGCAGCCCAACGTGTACATTGTAGGAGATTATTGCACAGGAAAACAGGCACGGGTTACATGCAGTTTGTAATCCATCTCTGACATATCTTACTGCACTGCCCCATGCCCAGGCAGTAGGCAGCCTGTATGCAACCGAGGCTTCTCTGGCAGCTTTACAAGAATGGGGAAATCCCATTCATGAAAAGATGGCAAAGAAGTCTGGGTTGCATATGGGCTGCCTACTGCCCAGATACAGGGCAGTGTGGTAAAATCCAGCAGAGACAGATACAAATTGCACCTGTTTTCCCATATGATAATCTCGGTAATCAACAGGTGCAAATAGGTTTCCACTATGCACCAG
Organism: Urosaurus nigricauda; assembly: GCA_034509955.1. NCBI lineage: Eukaryota > Metazoa > Chordata > Lepidosauria > Squamata > Phrynosomatidae > Urosaurus > Urosaurus nigricauda. Next base: position 67,984,987 of record JAOEGL010000003.1, read on the forward strand.
TAATATAAACTTTCTTCATATATTTATAGAACAATTAAACAACAAATAAATATTATTTATATTTTTAAAAACAACACTGAATTAAAAACAGGGGAAAACATTGAAGACTTGAGGGATGGGGGGAGGGGGGAATCACCCATCCACCCACATTAAAAGACGCTTCTGCAGCAACCAGTTAATGGCAAAAAGCTTGTCTATCTTCTGCACAACAGAGAATGTATAGTCACTCTTGACAGGTCTGGTGCCAAAATTCTGTTGGAGAAAAAACCAGAGTAAATGAGGCAAGCCAGGATCAGGGCAACATAATGACTGGAAGCCTTGCCTTCTGGAGGTTACTGCCTTAGCATAGGATGATAGACTATGATGTTCTAAGTTTATATATGGACTACTATGTGTATTTGACACTACAGTCTGTGCATATATTGATGGACATGTGTGTGCATATTCATGCACGTGTACACACATGATTTGTTTAGCCTGAAAACAAATGAATTTTTATTATGTTTATGAATGGTTAATGAATGTCTGCCTTGTTTCCTTCCAAAATAGAGGAATGTTGGGTGGAATCCTGTTAGTGTCTTGTACACTTTTGTTTGCTTGGAAGGGCTGTCTTCTGTTCAAGGTTGAAGAAGCAGAATGTGCACTGTGCATGGATGTATATGCACAATGTACGTGGATGTGTAATAATACATGCATGATTTTATGTATTAATATGCATTGCACATTGTTTATGTAGATATGTGTGCACATTTGGATGGATATTTAGTTGCACAATGTTGCAATTCATTAATAAGTGGGTGTGGAATAATAGCTGGTAACTGTGAACATAGTTATTCTCTCTATTCTTGATGGAGGATGTTGTTGATTATCTATGAAGGTTTCCCCAGAGGAGAACACAAAGAAGAGATGTTAGGTTATTCTTTCACTTGAAAGTTGACAGTTGAGCCTTGCTAGATTTTTTAGGTCTGCAGCTTCCAGTATTATTCATTATAGCCTACAATGATTAGGTCTGGTAGGAGGTACAGTTCAACAATACCAGGAAAGCCACAGCTGCCCACTGCTATCTTAAATGGATCCAAGTTGGTGGTTATGCTAGAGAGCTATGATATGAAAAGTCAAAGAATCATAAGGCACTTCAAATGGAGCAATCCTGCAAAAGAATTCCTGCCTTGGTCCATTTGAAGTTAACACAGAAGGGTTGCTTTAAACACGACACACAAACCCTGAAGAGGCTGTGGGGAAAAATATTTTATTTTATTTTATTTTTTTTTGTTTTGTGAAGCTTTTAAATCCTTTTACTTGTGTGTATTTGCCTGGTCAGTCAGGGACTAAAACCATATTTGGCCTTCAAGAACTGAGCAAGCACATTTTATTCATTCATTTCATTTATATGCCACCTTTCTTCTTGGGGGGACCCAAGGAGGCTCACAGATTAAAATGACAATACAATTCAAAATAATTAAAACATATCCAATATAAAATCACATAACATATACAAAGTTAAAAACATAATCTAAAACAACCCCCATGAAATAAAACCAGGCTTGCATTACTTCAAAAAGCCTGCCTGCTTAGGAATGCCTTTACTGGCCAGTGGAAGGCCAGCAGAGAGAGGGCCAGTCTAGCTTCCCATGGAAAGACATTCTAAAGGGTGGGAGCAGACACCGAGAAGGCTCTCTTTCTTGTCCTCACCAAGCAAGCCTGTGATCTTGGTGAGACCAAGAGAAAGCCTTCTTCTGCAGATCTTAGGGCTCTTGCAGGTTTGTGTGGAAAGATATGGTCTCCCAAATAGTCAAGATCCAAGCCACATAGGGCTTTATAGGTCATGACCAGCACTTTGAATTGTGCCCAGAAACAAACATGTAGCCAGTGAAACTGTTTTAACAAGGGAATTATATGCTCCTTGTAACTGGCCCCAGTCAGCATTCTGGCTGCGGCATTTTGAACCTACTGAAACTTCTGGGCAGTTTCCAAAGGCAGCCCCACATAGAGTACTCCAAACAGATGTAATTGCAGCATGTGTCACTGTAGCCAGACCTGATGTCTCAAGGAACAGAGGGGCAGCTGGCACACAAATTTTAGCTGTGCAAATGCTCTCCTGGCCACTGCTGAGACCTCAGCATCCAGGCCCAGAGTAGAGTCCAGAAACACACCCAAGCTGTGAACCTGAGATTTCAGTGGGAGTGTAACCCCGTCCAGCACAGGCTGAATCCTTATACCCTGATCTGCCTTATGACTGACCAGAAGCACCTCTGTCTTGTCTGGATTAAGCTTCAACTTGTTTGCCCTCATCCTTTCCTTTACTGACAGCAGACACTGGTTCAGCACAGAGACAGCTTCCCTGGAATTGGATGGGAAGGAGATATAGAGTTGGGTGTCATCCACGTATTGGTGACACTGCACCCCAGAACACTGGATGACCTCTCCCAGAGGTTTCATGTAGATGTTGAATAACATAGGGGACAGACCAGAACCCTGAGCTACTCCATAGGCCAATGCCCAAGGAGTCAAACAGGAGTCCCCCAACACCATCTTCTGGGTCAGCTCCTGCAGGAAAGACCAGAACCACTTCATAACAGTGTCCCCAAGTCCCATCCCAGAAAGACAGCCCAGAAGGAATACCATGGCTAATGATATTGGATGCTACTGAGATATCCAGCAGGACCAACAGGGACACACTCCTCATGTCCAGTTCCCTACATAGGTCATCCACTAAGGCGAGCAAAGCTTTCTCTATTCCAAGCCAGGTTTGAAGCCAGATTGAAATGGTTCTAGTTAATCCGTTTCATCCAGAAATCCCTGAAGCAGGGAGCTCGCCACTCATTCCATAATCTTGTCCAAGAATGGAATATTAGAGACTGGGCTATAGTTATCCAAAATAGTGGGATCCAGGGTGGTCTTTTCCAGTAACAGCCCCACCACAACCTCCTTTAGGCCAGGAATGGCAAGGATCCAGTATGCATGAGGTGGCTCTCACTTCTCCAAGGATCCTGTCCACACCCTCAGGCTACACAAATTGAAACCTATCCAACAATGCAGGACAAGCAGATGCCAAGATTACATCCACTGGGTCTGTGTCAACTATAGCATCCAAGTCCGAGCAAATATGAGTTATTTTGTCTGCAAAGTGTCTTACAAATTCTTCACAGCAAGCTGTGCAGTGGTTTTTGTTTTCTTCTTGAGGGTCAGAATTTAGAAGGCCCCTGACTATTCAGAACAGCTCCACTGGATGACACTGTGCAGAAACAATAGTGGCAGAGAAGTATAATTTCTTAGCTGTCTCCATCACCTTGGCACGGGCCTTCCAATGGGCCCTAGCCCATTTTTGGTCAGACTGCATGTCTTATGCTCTAGTCTCTGTCCCACTCATTTCATCATTGCTGGCTCCTTAGTGAACAAGGGGGCATGTTTAGCTCCACTTCATTGGAGGGGACACTTAGGAACAATCATGTCCACTGCCCTGGCCATTTCTCTATTCCAGAGATCTGTCTGGGCTTTGACAGAATCACCAGCCAAGGTAACAGGAAACTCCCCAAGAGCCATCAGGACTCCATCAGGCTCCATAAGCCTTCTGGGGCAGACCATCTTAATCAGCCCCATCCCACCCCTGCAGAGGATCTGAGTCCCAGTGAGTCTAAGCCCTAACATGTAGTGGTCAGTCCATAATAACGGAACTCCCAAGAGTTCTTTCACTCACAGATCACTGTCATCCTGCCCAGAACAGAAAACCATGTCCAAAGTGTATCCTGCAGCATGGGTGGCCCCAGATATTACTCAGGACAGCCCACACATGAAGAAGGGGAGCAGGTTTCACCAGTCCCTTTTCATGTTCTACCTTTTGGAGGCTTTTCACAAAATTCAGAATGTGGCATAGTTCTTCATACATAAATATGTAGTACTCTCATGAGAGAGTACTGAGAGTACTAAATAAGATGGAGATGAAGTCAGACACAAAATGAATAGTAGTAATGAGCTGAGCTTTGTGAACATAAGCATAAAGCAAAATACAGATATATGACTATTAAAACATGGTAAATGTGTTCATAGGCATTACTTCATTAACAGAAAAATTCATACCAGAGGCAGAAATAATATGGAAAGGGTAGGGAAGGTATTCCTATACCACAAAAAAGAAATGCACTTGAACATGTTTCAGCAATGACTTTTTTTATTATTCATAATTAACAATATGCACATGTGAAATGAAACAACCAAATCAGCTTTGTGTATGTAAACAAACATATGTTGAAGCTTCTAGAGACCACTTGACAATTTCTTTCAAAAGGAATCCAAGGATGTTTTTTTTTCTTTCACCAGCCTCTGCTTTTCTTATGATTTCTATTTGGGTGGCCAAACTGATAGAGCTATTCTTTTTAATATAGCTGGTGAGGCAGACTTGCCTACTTTCTCTCTGTTTTGCTGTTCACATATGCTCAGTGAGGATTTCTGAAGACAGCTGTTATTAGCCTTTCTTGTTGTAAGAAAGCACACACAACTACAGTTGGACCAGCTACAGCAGAATCCCATTCTTTATCAACTCAAAGCTTTATTGAACTGTTTACTGCAAATAACCTGCTGCAACCTAACAAGATTTTGTTTTTTGTGTTTTTTTAAGGAGTTTTTTTGGTAGAGGCATTGCTAACTGTGGTATGCCTTATGTTAAAATTCTCTCAATTCTCTCCATTTTAGTTTTATGTTTTGTTCAGTAATAATCCTCAGAAAAGCTGAGACCCAGAGGCATTTGTAACCCAAAAGAGAACTGTGGCTATTCAGGGATTGTTTCAATGTCTGGTTACTGCTGTGATGCCTTATATTTGTCCCATTAAATTCCTCAGAATCTGAAGTAATTGTCTACTTGTTTCTCTTATGCTACCACCAGCTTAACTTCCCATAGCATCTGGATTTCCTTGGAAAATTGCAAACCAAATACTACACTAACCTCATCTGACTCTGCACAGCAGTAATATCTTATTAAACTTGCAGCTCAAGGTGTTATGGCTTCAGGCATTCCTTCTGGCTCAGAGATATAAAGGCATACTTTCCAAAAGGAAATGGAAGGATGATGAATGTGCCAATTACAGCACTGACCACCAAAAATGCTCAGTACAAAATTCACAATTTCCTGTTGTTGCTTCGTGTGAGTGATTTGCTTTTCTGTGGTCCAATGTTTGGGGACAGAAATAAAAATAAATCCCAAAGAAATGTTTACTTTCCTTTGGTTTAGTTTTAGCAGAGCTTGGGGAAATTGCTTTTTTAGCACTACAATACCCAGAATCACCAGCAAGCATGGCCAGTAGCCATGGTGGCTGAAGGATTCTGGGAGCTGTAGTGCAAAAAATAAAGATTTCAATGCTCTGGGTGTAAGGAATCTGATCCAACAGATACCTTGATCAGCATTAGCAGAAGAATCCAGAAACAATGATCTAATGGCAGACATGGACATGAACAAAAGAATTCATTACTCTCATTATGTGAGATGTGAACTTGCACTGAAGTTTTCAATATTAGGTTTTGTGGGGAAACCCCCACCTTTAGTGATTTTTTGCCATGTTCTTTCCTCTCCATTCCCCCAAGGTTACATGAGAATCCTCCCAGAATCTTTGGAACATTACTCTGTCAGATCTTCCATCCTATATCTCAGAGTTCTGCTTATTTAGAAAGAAATCTGTCAAGAGCAATGGAATACACTACACTATCTGTTGCATCTTTAATCCAACTTGTAACATGTATTTATTTTATTCTTTTGTGAGCTGCCTTGGGTCCTAATCTAGGAGAAAGGTGAAATAAAGCAGAAATATGAAGCAATATTTTTCTTGATAGATCATTTGGATGTTTCTTTTAACTAAGGAATAAAAGCCACATGTTTTTATTTTTTCATGGGGGACTAATAGTAACAATATTTTGTTATTAGTCTTATATGATGAGTAAAATATATATCATTTAACATGAAAAGGCCTCACCCTGAATCTGTTGGCTGTGCTGTTGTACTCTTTTCGTCATACTTTTTTTTTAATTAAAAGGAATGTATTTAGATATTACAAGATTAAGGAATATCAAAAGGAAGTTTGCTAATCCCAAATTTAACATTTGATTTTCATCCAAGTTTCGAAAATACCCTAAAGCAGTAAGTCAAATATTTACTACTCAGAAGATGCTGATTGACACATCCTTCCCAACATTAAAGTTGTGTTGTTGGATTAGTCTAGCTTCCAAGTAATGTAGAAAACCAACAAGCTATATTTCATGGAAAACCACTATTTTCTATGATTAGGTATAAGAAGCTAAACAGGAATTAAGATGGTTTGTTTTCTTCTAGTGCAAAGCAGAATGTTTGCACAAAGTTGAAACTATCTGCCCAGCTTCTGGTTAATTTTCCAGTCTTTTGCTTTGGTATTAATATAGCCTAATGGCATAGGGGCCACAGGCATACAATGCCCATATGCTGTCTGAGGTACTATAAAGGGTATATGGTCATCCTTTGTATTATTTATTACAATTGTTTACTTGATACATCTGAGCCTGTCAGCTCACAACAAAATGCATAACTGATAAAGCAATGCATTTTGAAATGCATTTAAAAACATTTTAAAATGCCCTTAAAAACAGATTAAAATAATTTTAAATAAATAATTTTGAGAAACTGAGGCAATCCTACCAAGAAAGCACTCATGAATCTAGCTGATGGGACAGTTAACAGAGCCTCTGCTGAACATCTCATATGCCAGCAAAAACTGGTCTATCCTGTTCCCAGGCTTTGTAGAGATTTATAAATGAAACTGAACATCTTGGATGAATTTGGAAGCAAATTGGAAAACAGTACTGTTGGTAGAAGCCTTTTGATATATGGTATGCAAAGCACACATTGAAAGTGTGTATAGTTATATGCATTTGTAACTTTCAAACACTTTTTGAAGATGTTACTGCGTATTGTACATTACAGTAGTCTAGTAGAAACATAATTAAAACAGGATCAGTGTGGCCAAATCCACCTTCTCTGGCAAAGGGCACAGCTGTATCTTATGTTTACAAATAGTTCAAGTAGAGAGAAGACTTGCAAAACCTTGATCTGTTGTTCCATGGAAGATTCTGTCTTTGCTTAGCAGTGTAGAAGCACAATATTCCAAGCTGTCACTGTGGTGCATACCTTTACCTTTGTTGTGCATAAGAGCCTCATAATTCTTGGCCTAGTGGTAAATCATAAGGATATAATTCAATAAAATACAGGCCTTTTAAATACAATGCAATTTCCAGTACTTAATAGTAACCAAAACAATCACCAGAAAAAGAAATAACAGGGCATCCACCTCCTGTCCACCCACCCTCTAGGCAGTCAGGAGGATGAAGTCTCCCTCTGTTCTTTTCATGCAGCTATGGCCGCATGACAAATGCATAGCATACTGAAAAATGCCATCTTCCAACCACTACTGATATAGGCGGGTCAGTAGTGCTGTAAGAACTACATTTCCCTAGTGCTGATTATATTTAGCACACAAATCACTCTCCAGTCCCTTGCTGCCAGCAGAAAAGTCATAAAATAAATGAAAGGTGATGGAGGTTTGTGGGGGGATGTTCATTTGGAGAGCTGGGGTCATCTTTATCATTTTTTCTGATGATTTTATCTTGGGCCCAGTGAGATCCAAAATCCTCAGAGAATTGGATTAAAACAAGCTTTCCAAGGATTTTTGGAGAGGAAGGTGGAATAGTTTAGGTTTTGCTATCTGATTAGAGTATACAGTATTCATAGGAACATGGCTAACCCTTGTTAATTCAATGTTCTCCACACACTGTGAAGATGCATTGTCATGTTTTCCAAGTCCTATCTAAAGATTAAAAGGACTGAACCTGAGACCTTGCATACAAAGCATGTGGCTTAGCACTGAGTTGCTACAGTCCTTCTCCTATTTCCTCCTCCTCCTCCTTCTTTGTCTCAGTAGTCTCTTCCTATGCTGCTTTGAGTTAACTGCACATGCTTCCCTTTTCTTCTTGCCTCACACTTACAAACCACAAGGTTGTGAGTTCAGTAGCAGTCAGGGTTCACTATCCAAGGTCGCTAAAATGAGTACCCATCTTGTTGGGGGCAATTAGCTTACAGTTGTAAACCACTTAGGGAGTGCTTGAATGCACTGATAAGTGGTATAGAAATGTACTTGCTATTGCTATTGCCTCCACTGGTATTTTTTAAAAGTTGCCTGAAGGAATGCTTCTGTCCTTTTCTCTACAGAAGTTTCTATGGAGTGGGGCCATGTTGAATTAATTCAGTTGTTATTGTTGCTGTTGCTGTGTGCCTTCAATTTGTTTCTGACTTAAGGTGACCCTAAAATGAACCTACCACTGGGCTTTCTTGGCAAAATTATATCAGGAGTGAAACAGAGCAAAATTGTATTAAACTACAAAGTTTAATATTAGGTCAATGGGCCATCATTTTGCCTTCCTCTCATTGCAAAAGAAATTAAGCTGATATTTGGAATGAGCAGATACTCAGGGCATTCTTCATGAAGCTACAGAATTTTCCGTGTAGGCCAGATTGTACTTGAATGTGCCCCTTTGTGGTCAGAAATATTTATATCCTTTCAGTTGGTGGTGTACTGCCTAGAATATACATTCCAAATGATCACTGGGTGGTGTAAAGCCCCTTGGCAGGCGGTTAGAACCACAAAAACCAAGTGAAAGAGATTAAAGGAGACTGTGGGAACTTCATTTTATTTAGTCCTTGAGGCCACCTGGATTCTACTTGAAGAAATTGGGACTGAGAAACAGCTAGAATCCTGCATGTATATATTGTCTTATATGTTCCAGTGGCAGAGAGTATTGGAAAGGGGTCAGTTTTTCTGTTCAGGAAACAATTTCATATCTTTCATGAGAGACTGTGACAACTGAGTGGTTTCCTCAGGCTCTTGTGTCAGTATTAAGTGGTCTGTCTAACTGACTCAATGTAGGAAAGCTCCAGGAATAGATATGTAGGTATGTTGTAGCAAAAATAACAGGATCTTGTGGCATTATAATGACTAACACTTGGATTATGGCAGGGATGGAAACATCTGTATATGAGTGAGTGTGTGAGAGTGTGTACCTTTAAGTCACCTGTCAGTTTATGGTGACCTTATGAATTTTCTTAAGGTTTTGTTAGCCAAGAAATACTCAGAGGTGATTTTGCCAGTTCTTTCCTCTGGAGAACAGCCTACAGCACCTTTTTTTTTGGAGGGGTGGGTGGGTTTTTGAGGGGGTTCTCTTATCCAACTACTAACGGACTGACCCTGCTTAGCTTCCAAAAGCATATGAAGAAGAGCTTCATATCAACAGCTAGGTAGGGTTGTTGAAATCTCAAGATATGAGGCAGAGCTTAGAAAGTTTCTTTAAAGAAGGATGAAAAGAATAACACAGAAAGTTATTTTTAAGGATGAAAATCGTGCTCAAGTGATGTAAAATTGAGCAATAGGGGGATTATGCTGTAGGACTCATAGAGTCATCCTACACTGCTGTGTTATACATTTTTTTCTCCTTCTTAAACTTTCCAACTTCATGATCCAGACAGCCATACTGTTTCCAAACCTCCAAAAGTTTTAATGTAGCAAAACCCTAGTCATCAGGTGAATGGAATATATCTGATGTGAAAATAATGAATATGGCAAGACAGAGTTTATCTATGGAATGTGATTCTAAATTGGGAGAACTGCTGTCTTGAAAGTTGCCTAATGAATGCATAAGATAAGTAGAATCATGTGGCTTTCCCAATATTGTTGGGTTACATTTCCCAGAAGGCCAAGATAGCATAGCCAGAAGCAAGGAATGTTGGGAGTTGCTGTCTGACAACATCGAGCTGCATGATTCCCACCTCTGATATATATACCTATACATGACTGTAGGGAAAGAAGAAAGCAGACTGAACTCCAAGTACTAGACAGATTGATATTTACCATTTGCTCTTCTTATCCATGGATTCTTTATCCATGGATTCAACTATTCACGTATTGAAAATTTTTATTGAAAAAGTATAAATTCCTAAAAGCAAACCTTGATTTTGCCATTTTATAGAAGGGACACCATTTTACTCTGCCATTGTACAGTATTTAATGGGACTTGAGCATCCACAAATTTTGATATCCATGGGGTATCCTGGAACCAAACCCCAGTGGATACCAGGGGCCCATTGTATGTGAAATTTTAGATGTATGTAAAATAATTACACTGATCATTTACAAAGTAGTGGTGGTAATCATCCTGATACACAAATGTTAAATCATGCTAGCAGTGAGATAAAAACCTGTAATATTGATTAAGGCTACAGGTGCTAGAATTGCACATCTTAATAACTGTTGAATAACTATGAGATTTGGTGACCAAATAGGCCACAAAATCCTAGGTGGGTGGCTGACATTATCTTGGTACCACTCTGATTTTGAGGTGACTGTATTAGATCTCCATATTGAGTTATACTGGAGAATGAACCAACCTTCTTTCCTTCCTTCCTTTTTTGTCCAATGTGGGATATCTCAATGCCTTCAGTCCCCTTTGTTCAGTGGAGGCTATACCTACTGGCACAACTACACTCATCTAACAGTGTGGATAAGAGGATGGCCAGATTGGGCCTTTTATTTTCTAAGTCTGCAATCCTTTATTTGTTTACCTTCAAGTAAACCTTACTAAATTCATTTGGACTTTCTTTTGAGCAAGCATTAAAGATTTCTTTTAAGTATTTCTAGTTTTCTCCAAGTGGTAAAGACTGAATAGGATATTTAGGATATCCTTTTCTCCTCAAAATTAGAACACAATGAGTATTTTAAAATGCAATTCTTTTAAATGTCACTTCATTGTTTAACGTTTCTCCCAAAGAATCTACCCAGAATGAAAGTATTTTTTTCAAAATGTACAAAAAATTAAGTAAATACTTTTGAAGTAAAATATTAATTCTATCCTACCCGGTGGTCCTGGAAAGGCAAATGTCTGTATATTTTGGTGGCAACTGGTAGTCAGCTAAACATCTGATGAAAATTTGTTAGCAAAATAGATGTTAAATAGACATGCTTTTCAGTGAAATGAGGCAGCAGAATATTTTTATTGGAGTAGTTCCATTGTGCAATGAGATTATAACCAGAGACAGACTTTTTAAAAAAGGAAGATGTGTATGTGTATCAGTGTCGAAAACTTTGTCAATATAAGTAATTGTGGACAAATATACAGTATCAGCACAGATAAAGTGGCAATGAAAGATATTCTGAGAGTGGCTATATCAAGAGGCCTCTGTAGCACTGGAAGATTGGTTGTGTTGTGGTTTTGTCTACCCAAGATCTCTTTTAGCTTCTGTTGCAGCTATTAAAGAGAAAGAATAGAACGGGTGACCTTGTCTTTCAAGGAACAGGAGGGGGAAAACTGTGGCCTTCCAGATGTTTCTGTACTCAACTCCTGTCACTTCTAGCCAGCATAATCACTTCACCCACACAGCTGTAGAAACATCAATAAATGTGTAGTGTAGGCACTATTTAGTGGTCAGGGACCAGCATCTTGAGAGAACATCTTGAGAGAAGGAGAAATTGACCACGGACCAAAGAAAGATGCTGTGACCAAAGAAAGATGTAGAGTGGTGAAGTGAGGAAAATAAAGGACAGGCATTACCCAGATTCCCTTCTCTCAGTTATCACTTTACACAAGCATTAACACTTCTTTGCTTCCAACAATCAGAACTCAGATGAAGTTGTCCTGTCCCTCTGAGAAACAATCTTTGAGAAACTCAATGCAAGATAAACTACCAGTGTCTCCAGAACATTATGGCCAAGATCCTGCTTCAGTCTGGCTGACTATATAACTTCATCAGGCATATTTAGCTCCCACATGTTTCCCGTTGCTTGCTGGGTGTCCCCTTGTTGCTATTTAGTAGCCAGGAGTGGTCAGGGAGGGACCAGGCACTATATGTCCAAGGACCAGAGGTAGCTTAAAGCCACTGATGCCCTGGACCTTCAAGACCAGCAACCACCTCGCCTGCGGGTGTCCTCCTTTTTCCCCTTATTCCACCTTGGCGCCGGGGAGGGGGCGCTGAGGTAATGCGGGGGTCTGTCTGGGAGTGGAGGAAGCTTGAAGCCTCTGGCGCCCTGGACCTTCAGGACCAGTGGCCACCTCGCCTGCAGGTGTCCTCCTTTTTCCCCTCATTCCGCCTTGGGGCTGGGAGACGCTGGAGTGGTGGGGGATGTATCCGGAGAGTAGAGGAAGCTTAAAAGGCCAGCAACAGCTCTGAAGCAACCAAGCCGGGCTGAGGGTTCCTTGTTTCCCTTCTTTCCAACTGCCTGGTTGCCAAGGCAACACTCTTTTGGAGTCACGGTGGATCTTTAGACTCCTTAGAGGAATATAAGTGCCTGGATGGAGGGTCTTGAGACAAATCATGTCATATTTCCACCAATTGATCTCTCCAGGGAGGAGTTTGATGTCTCTATTGGTGCAGTAATTCAGGTTGTGTGGGGCAATGGAAGTTAGGGTGTTAGCAGGGAAAGAGGTCGTTACAGAGGAAGGTGTGATAGATGTTTGATACCTATTCCACCTTCCACTTGCCCTGCTACCCCAAAAGATCAGGAGAGCTTGCCTAACCATCCGCTGAACCTCTCTTTGCTCTAATGTAATGCCAAGTCAGTGAAGAATAAGTCTCAAATCATCTATGACAGACTGACAGACCATAATGCTGACCTGGCCTGTATCACAGAGACCTGGCTTGGAGCCGACAGCTCTGTAACCTGGGCTCAGGCCCTTCCGGCCAAGTACTCTGTCAATGAACAGGTGAGCGGAAGCAGGCAGGGAGGGGGCATGGCCATGGTCCACAAAAACAACCTTACCTTAATCAGGATATCTATCAATGCATTAGACCAAATTAAATGCATTTATCTTAGCTTGAAGACCAGGGAGAGTCTGAGGATTCTGTTGGTCTACCGTCCACCCTGTAACCTAACAGACTCCCTAGCCAAGATGACACAACTAATCTCAGAGCTGGTGTTGGAGTCACCTAGATTGCTAGTTCTGGGCGACCTCAACATCCCCTTTGAGGCTGGGTTGACTAACCTTACCGGCGCGGCTCAGGAGTTCATGGCTTCCATGACAAACATGGGCCTCTCCCAGATAGTCTCTGAGCTCACGCATTGCACAGGGCATGCCCTTGATGTTGTCTTCTGCACAGATCAGGCATATCCATGGGTGATGAGGAAATTAACTCAACTATCCCCCACCCATAACCCTCTACTTGAGCCAACCAAAGCCAGCTGTAAGCCTTTAATGAGTATTTCTCGGATAAAATCACTTGGATAAGAGCTGACTTGGATGCTAACCTTGAAACTGAAGCATTTAGAGAGGCATCCCGCGCCTCCGCCCTTACTGTTAGACTGGATCAATTTGAGTCAGTAAGTATTGATGATGTGGACAATCTCCTTAGTAGTATGAAAAAGATGACCTGCCCTCTTGACCTTTGCCCAACCTGGCTGGGAGGGCACAATCAAGGAGGGCTCCCTTGCCTTAAAAAGGCAATGGTTAGACCACTGTTAAAGAAACCCTCCCTGGACCCCCTCGATAGAAACAACTATAGGCCAGTCTCTTTGTTACCATTCTTGAGCAAGGTGATCAAGAGGGCAGTTGCCAATCAACTACAAGCTGTCTTGGAGGAAACTGAGTTTCTGGATCCATTTCAAACTGGATTCAGGATGGGATACAAAGTTGAGACTGCCATGGTCACCATAGCCGATGATCTCTGTCTGGGCATTGACAGGGGAAGTGTGACCCTGCTGGTGCTCTTGGACCTCTCAGCGGCCTTTGATACCATTGATCGTGGTATCCTTCTGGAACACCAGAGAGAGTTGGGTATCGGTAGCACTGCATTGCAATGGTTCCGGTCCTACCTTTCAGGTAGGTTCCAGATGGTGTTGCTTGGGGACAGTTATTCATCCAAGAGGGAGCTCGTCGAGCATCCCTCAGGGTGCAATTCTGTCCCCAATGCTGTTTAACATTTACATGAAGCCGCTGGGCGAGATCATCCAGAAACATGGGGCAGGGTGTTATCAGTACGCTGATGACACCCAAATACACCCAAACACTCTATGTCTCCGACTGATGCAGTGACTAAAGATGGCATCTCTCCTCTGCATGCCTATCTTGGGGTGGTAATGGACTGGATGAGGGAAAACAGACTCAAGCTGAATCCAGGTAAGATGGAGGTACTTGTTATTGGAAACCCGAACCCGGGACTGGAGTTATGTCAGCCAGTTCTGGATGGGGTCACACTTCCCCTGAAGGACTGTGTCTGCAGCTTGGGGGTGCTCCTTGACTCGTCACTCCAGCTGTCAGCACAGGTGGATGCGACAGTCAGGAGCACTTGCTATCAGCTTTGGCTGATATGCCAGCTGCGCCCTTTCCTGGAGCCGGGGGACCTTGAAACCAGTAGTACATGTGCTGGTAACTTCTCATTTGGACTTCTGTAATGTGCTCTACTTGGGGCTAATTCTGTGCCTAGTTCGGAAACTTCAAATGGTACAAAACATGGCAGTAAGATTAATCAAAGGTACTTCTCAGAACGATCATATAACCCCTGTTCTGAAGTCCCTTCATTGGCTGCCAATCAGTTTCCGAACAAGGTACAAAGTGTTGGTGAATACCTTTAAAGCCCTACATGGCTTGGGTCCAGAATACTTAAGGGAACACCTTCTTCCATACTGTTCATCCCGTACACCGAGGTCCTCGAGTAAGAACTTTCTTCAGCCAATAAGAGCTAGGCTAAGTTCTGTTACTAAGTTCTGTTATTTCTTTATTGCTGCACCAAAGTTGTGGAATGACCTGCCAGAAGAGATCCATCATATTTCCACTGTTACAGCCTTCAAAAAGGCTCTTAAGATGGATCTCTTCCAGCAGGCCTTCCCAACCTAGCTAATATACTTTAGCTTTCTCCCCCTGTGGATGTTTTTGTATATGACCTTAATACTGCAATGTATGTCTCGCCCCTTCCCAACTGTTTTATGTTTATATTCTGTATTTTTAATTTGAGTGTTTAATTGCAGTTTTAATATTGGGGAGGGGAGTTGGGAAGGGATCAATTTGTATTTTATTGTATTTTAACGCATTTTTATTGTTGTAACCCACTCGGATTCCTAGTATTGGGCAGGCTATAAATAAATCTTATTACCACTACTACTACTACTACTACTACTAAACTATGTTCCTGCAACTGTCTGCTGAATGTCATATTCCTTGATCTATGTGCATAATATGTTCTTGGACCTCCTGGGATGGGGGGTCTGCTAAAGATGCCTGAGAGGTCAAACATACCACCTTCTTCTAGTGTATAGTGCAGATATGGCTGGATACTGTCTGCCCATCTCTTGCTGTCTCCAGGCAATAAACGGTTATGGTCAGCCAGCAAGGTGGTAGGTGGTGCAAGCAGGGACTAGTTCTGAATTGAGGCATTAGATCCAGAAATTTACAAGAGTGGCAGAAATGAAAAGTTCATTGTTTTTTCATTAAGTATTAGGGGTAGCCAAAAGCTTCCATGATAGTCAGTCACACAAACAAATGTAGCTTGGGGATTTTCTAACTGTTTTCTTTTCTTTTATTTACAGATTCTGAATATGTGTTACACCCTGATGGGATCTAAGTATGGATGATTTCCTGGAAGAAAACTGTCAGTTGCTAAGATACATTTATGAAAAATGAATATCTTATTGGCATGTGTATCACATTACCTCACGTGTTGTTCAGCCACACATGAATGGTAATTATGAAAAACATCTTATTTTTTCATGGCAAAAGAATCTAAGCAATGTCATGAAGTCACATAGAAGACAGAGAATAGCTGACATATCCACATGGGGTAAATAAGGCCTCAGACAGGGATCATTTCAGGAAATTAAAAACAAGTCATTCAATTTTGGAGCTCCAAATTATTTTGATGGTACAGTCACAAAGATCATTTGCCTCTATGCCATATAGGGCCTCTACAGCCATATTATGATAAATGCATAATTATCATTAATGTGTCTGTGAGATTTGTATAATATGTGTGTATTTGGTCATTAAAGAATAGCCACAGAGACAAACAGGATAAGAATGCAACATGTAAGGTTGCTTTCCTCTTGCCATAAAATCTTGCCCTTACTACTGGAGGGATGTATATTGCAAATAGAAGTGAATGCTTACAAAGGGAAATGATGCAGGGCAAAGAGGTGAGCCCCAAAACTCTGGTTTCAGTGATGACCACCTTTTGATCATGATTTCAACAAAAAGAAACCCAGACCTATTCAACAGGATCAGGCATTTAGCAAACCAGGCAGCTTGGTTACCCGGGATTGTCCTGTACAATGGAAGGGTTCTTGAAATATCTCACCCATGGCATAATTTACTGTCATCTTCAGTCATGTTTTGTTCAGACTATCCATATTGCATAAAATCAAAATTTCACAATAAAAATGAAAATTTTCCAAGTATTTGATAAGTCTTTCTAGACATACTTTATAGCATGAAAAATTCAAACATTTGTTTAAAAAGGGAGGGACTTCAAAAATTAATGAAGACAGAATTGCTTTTCAGAACAGGGCAATTTGAATGTATTTTGAGTTTATTTCCTAACTGGTTTAATGGCTTTTGAAAAAGGAACTAATACTTAATGTAGCTGTTACAATTAGCAATCTATGCGTGCCTGTATTCACTGGTAGTCTGCACGTTTTCAGACTTCCTTTTTGTTTCCTTTACCACAGATTTTCTCTTCCTATATCACTCTAACCTGCAGCCATCTTCTTTCCTTTCTCTATCCTCTATTTGACTATGTATTTGATTGTGAACATGTTTTAGTGAGTACGTATTATAAAGAAGACTAAACTTCCTTCTTTCTTTGCTTAAATCCTGCCTATGTGTGTATGGGCATGGGACGGTTTTCAGCTTCTGCCTTGCCAGATCTGACTATGGTTACTTCTCACATTTCTGAACAGTAATTACAATAGGAATGAGGCTTTTATTGCAAAGAATAAATGTTATGAGCTATTTTCAAATATTGCCATGCACAATGGTACTAATTCCTTTAAAAAAAAATTTCTCAGCTCTTGGCATATGCTTTTGCAGACTGACTCTGCATTATATAATGGTATTAGGAATGGCTGAGCAATTCAGTTCAGATCCACAAATCTTCAGATAAAAATTCCAGGTCTAAAATTATAATTCTAAATATCAATTCAATCCTGCACAGGCTTAGCTGAAAGTATGTTTCACTGTATGTTTAATCAAGCAGGGGCTCCTCTTGTTGTCGTTCAGCACTTGGTTGTAGCTCAGCATCTTCTCGCTCTGATTATACCTCAGCATATGCTGGATGCAGAAAGGAAATGAGAGAAGGAAGAAGGGGTGACACTATGCTTTATCACACTAGGGGGCAAACAGGATTTAAATGAGAGTTAAACAAGAAATGCCCTGTGCTTATCACAGGACATTTCCTGTTTAACTCTCCTTTAAATCCTGTTTGCCCCCTAGTGGGACAAAGCAGTACGTTGTGCTAGAGTTTGGCAGCTGAACAAGCTCTGAAGCCTTCTTTTCTGCCTTCAGCCCTCCTGCTCACTGTGGTCTCTGGTGCTAAGGGTAGGCAAGAAGACTGTGATTCTGCTACAGCAGAAATATGGATCTTACAATTGGTTTGATGGCTTCTCGAGACTGTCTATCATGCCCCCCACAAAAGACTTCCAACAAAGGTGTAAGAGAAAGAGAAGAAGGTGGAAAGCAACTGAAAATAAGAAGACAAAAACTGAAGATGATAGGAGGAAGTGACCAATAGGATTTTGCTGAAGGCCTGGTAGATTTGTTTTATATACCGTATATACTTGACTATAAGTCGAGAAATTTATGGCCCAAAATGGACTCTAAAATCATGAGTAGACTTATCTATGGGGCAAAAAGTTAATACTGCCTGAAAATTTCCTGAAATAAGTGCCCACCTTCCTCTGTAGCCAGGGATCTTTAAGGAAGTTCCTGTTTGAGTCCCCAGCTGCTCCCCGTTGCACTTTCCTCTCTTCTTGTGTGTGTGTGTGCATGTATGAGAGAGAGAGAGATATCCCTCCAGTCCTCAGTCCCCTTGCAGCCAGAGCTAACAAGCAGCTACTCAGCAAAGGGTGAAAGAGACTATGCCCAGGCTTGGACCCCATTTTGCAAGCAATGAGCCTGGAAATCCTGGGGGTGAGAGAAGAGAGAGAGAAAGGTCTGTCCCCCTTTTGCAAGCTATGAGTTTTGGGAATCCTGGCAGTTATGTGCAAAGAAAGAGAGAGAGGTTTCTGTCCCCTCTTTTGCAAGCCATGAGTCTTGGGAATCCTGGGAGTTATGTGCAAAGAAAGAGAGAGAGGTTTCTGACCCCTCTTTTGCAAGCTATGAATCTTGGGAATGCTTTTGGTAGGAAAAGAATGTGTGTGTGTGTGTGTGTGTGTGTGTGTGTGTGCCGAGGTTTGCTTCCCCCTTTACATGCTGAGACTATGACCCTTGGGACTTGTGAGAGGTCCAGAGAGGGAGATGTATGGAGGGAAGTGGTGATTTGTTTCCCCCTTTAGATCTTTTGTAACATGCCCCAGTGTTTGATCCTCGACTTATCCATGGGTCATATCAAAATCCATGATTTTGGCCCCAAAAACTGCCCTCGACTTATACATGAGGATCCCCTGCTATGCAGGAATACACAATCAAAGTATCCCCAACAGATGGCCATCCAGCTTCTTTTTAAAAATCTCCAAAGGAGGAGACTCCACCAACTCTGAGGGAGTGTGTTCCACTGCCAAACAGTTCTTGTTGACAGGAAGTACTACCCAATATTGAAGTGTAATCTCTTTTCCTGTAGTTTGAGCCTATTGTTCCAGGTCTTATTCTCTGCAGGTGCATAAAACAAATTTTCTCCAGCTTCAGTGTGACATATATTTCAATTATTTAAACAGGGCTATGATATCACCTCTTAACCTCCAATTCTCCTGGCTAAACATGTACAGCTCCCTAAATTGCTCCTCACAGGGCATGTTTCCATCTCCCTCAGCACTTGAATGAAGGGTGACTGAGCAGCAAAGCAAACAATTCCTTGTCTCCAGCTTGCTGATTGCTCTTCCCAGTGATAGAGAAGTGATACATCTGCTTCCTCACTCTGCATGAATTATCATCTGAGACTACTGCCTCATTGAGGCAGAAACAAGCCTGCTTAGAAGCCTGCTTCTGAATGGGGAAGTATAGTTATGATAATTAAAGGTAAAAGGTAAAGGTATTCCCTGTTGACAAGGTTATCAAGTTGTGTCCGACCATAGGAGGCAGTGCTCATCTCCATTACTAAACCAAACTAAGCGTTGTCAGAAACTACTCTGTGATCATGTGGCCAGCATGATTGCACAGAACACGGTTTAACAACTGTTAACAATAATTAACAACTTGTAATTAATTGCCTTTTCAAATAACGAAGGTATTCTAAATTACATTTTAGTGATAATTTAGCAATAGCAATAGCAGATTAATTTATATACTGCTTCATACTAAACTAAGCAGTCTCTAAGTGGTTTACAATTATCAGCTAAGCACCCCCATCAAACTGGGTACTCATTTTAGAGCCCTCAGAAGGATGCAAGCCTGAGTCAAGCTTGAGCCCTAGCTAGTATTGAACTCGCGACCTTATGGTTTTGAGTAAGTGGCTGCAGTACAAGCATTTAACCACTGCATCACCAGGGCTCCTTAATGAACCTTTTTTTCATCTGCAATGTAACTTTTAGTTACTTTTACAGATACAACAATGGTGAAAGAACCTCATATGTTTAACCTGCTAGTTCATGCTTTTTCATGTCATACTTCCTTGTTCAAGCATTGAGAAGACAGATAGCAAATAAATAAATAAATATAGGCAAGCTGGTGGTAGCATTATGAGAAATTGGAAAATAATTACTTTTTAAATTTGTAATTTAACTACTTTTGGTAGTTAATTTGGTAACTAACTACTATTGATAGGTTTGATATTTTCACTGTAACTAATTCCTTTAGAAGTAAATTCTTAATCTTTGGCCCACCTCAGTTCTGCTTGCTTCCTCTAGGTGATTAAAGCTCATCAGAGCAGCTTGAAGGCCAATGTTGTCTGCATCTGTATTAATCCCCTCTGAAGCACTCATGGGAAAGTTGCTGTTGGAGGGGAATGTGATCCAACCCAACTCAGGAAACAGTCCTGTAAGAAGTGGAGTTTTACACTTGAGAACCTGTTTTCCCAGGAACATTCCTTCAGAAGGAGTAGGGGATGGAGCCTTTCAAGTACAGTACTCAAATGTATACTTTCAGTTGCTGGTAAGAGAAGCAAGAAATGGTCTGCTAGAGACTTCAATGGACTATCCATCAGTTTCAAAACAACTCAGGTTAGCAAATGGCCCCTTATTTATGTATTTTTCTCTCCACATTTTGTTTGTTTGTTTGGTAAGCCATTTGGGTCCCATTCCTGGAGAAAGATGGTATATAAATGAAATAAATTAAAATGAAATAAATTATGCTTTACAAACATAAAAGCTTTAAAATATTAAAATATGATTAAAGTGTGGGAAGACATGTTGAAGCCTTCTCATTTCATTCTTTTCACAAGTGTAGATTTATGGTAATTCTATGGTAATTGTGAAGAATGGAAACATAAGACAGGAATTGTGCAAAAGACTTTAAAACTAATCTGTTCCAAAAATTTGCCTTCTCTTTTTAACAGATAAGGCATTTGTTGCCAAGAACGACTTCACAGCTATCTGTCATTATAAAGGTCATTCATGACCCTTTAATCCCCACAGAAATCAATTTGGCTCAGGACATCTTGCAGAGCCATATTATTTGTTGATAAATGAATTCCTTCTAAATTCAATAGCAAGTGATAACTGAGTCTCTGGAGAACTTGGTGAACAATGTTACCAAAATATTAAGCAAAGTGTATATTTTTCTTGATCTGAAATGGCTAATTGTTATTACATCCCAGGTCCATGAAAATTGTTACTGAAAATCTGTGTTTTTTATTATTTATTTATTTTAATCCAGATTAACTTTGGCCATTTGTATTCCAGCAAGACACAATGTAAGAATTAGTACTTTTAAAATATTTTTATTAAATTTAAAATGTTACAGTAGTAATTTAAACAAAAACTATTTAATCATAATGCACTGGGTGAGATTATGTTTGTTAGTCACCACTTGTATTGTTTAATGTTAAGAAAACTTGTAGATACATCTACTGATTCAATCTGGACCTAGCAACAGAATTTACAACTATTTTCATAATAGTTATTATTTCACATGACCAGAGCTTTTAAAACTTGCTTTAACTCCCATACTGCCCTGACCAGATGATCAGGATATAGGGAGTTGAAATAGTGTCTTCCATACCAGGCAAGCTTTGCTGAGGAGCCAGACAAAATGTGTCAGTTACTGAGGAACAACAGTAGTGGGAGTGACACTTGTGGATCATCTCTCATGGACAACAACAGTGGCACTTTAGCTAATTCTGGTTAGTACTGCACAGAAGGAGGAATTGACAAACCACATCTGAGGGGTGAAACAGATGGGCAGGAAAAAGTGGCTTGAAGCTGCCTTTTCTAAAGCCACATTGAAACCCCACCAACCACACTGCTGGGTCCCAAGGCAGCTGGAGTGCTAATGTCATGACCACATGACATGGCTTCAAGCCAGGAAGCAGCAGAAAAAAGCTGCTTCTTTTTGAAAAGACTTTTCTCTGCATAAGGACATTTTTCTGCTGGCTTCAAGGCGTCATACCTTCAAGCTAGCCTGAAAGCACCTCTTTTTGCCTGTGTGGTTAGCCCCTATATATCTTTTACTATGAAAAACCTGTGATGGGACAATCCAAAATGAAATAAGATGCAGCACTGGAACAATGGGATACTCAGGTATGAAGGCACTCAAGCAGCTACTGGAAAGGACAGAGGAAAGGACAAGTAGCACTGTGGCTAATATCACAAACTGGACTCACGCTGAAAGGATGTTCAGCTGTTCAGATATGAAAAGAAAGTGTGAAGCTGCACAATGCATGTAATAGGAACACGGAGTGTGAGAAGCATGAAGCTAAACAAGAAATGGAGCATTAAAAAAGTGGGCATGCCATATCATTCAATTGCCTTGATCAGGGTTGGAAAAAAATATTCAAAGATATTTCGAAAATGATTGAAAAACATTTTCATTGCGAGTGGAGAAACACTCACAAGAACTTTATACTGATGAGAATTTTCACTGTTCACAACTCATACTGTACAAAAATTTGCAGGTGGTTGTTCTATGAAGAAAACATAATTTTTCTACATAGAAAATAATACTTTTAGTGAAAAATATTGTAGCCTACAGAGAAAATACTATTTCTTGTTCAGAAAATGCTGTTTTCTGTGCAAAAGAACTATATGTGAATCTTGTGCAAAATAAATCCTCAGCTATAAATAAGCTTCAAAAACTCCATCGTTCTCAAATACTTTCTTTCTGCGAGAATAAAATTGTTAGCATTACTAGTGTTTACTTTGAGAAAAAAACTTGGTGAAGAATTAGATCCCTGGTCCTGATGCATAGTCTATTCTCAGGATAAAAAGTCATACTCAAAACAGAATATGGAGAAACAAAATGGTGCCCAGTTGGCAAGACAAGGCCACATTCTATCATCCTGTTTGTTTTATATGCACAACATACCAAAAAGAAAGTTTAGACTCATAAAAAGGAAAGTAAAAACTGGTGAAAGGAACATCAATCATTTAAGGTATGCAATTTATACCATATTACTATCGAAACAGTGAAAATGTGGAACCACTATTGAGGAAAATCAAGGAAGAAAGTGCTAAAGCAGTGTTACAAAAGGAAATTTTCTGTACCTTGGCTCAGTAATAAATCATAATGGGGACTGTATTCAAGAAATCTGAATAACACTAGGATTTGGAAGGGAATATGAAGGAATTAGATAATATCCCCAAGTATAAAGATAGATAATTGATTACCAATCAGGATCTTTTATGCCACAGTATTTCCAATTGTATATGTGGTTGTGAAAGCTGCAAAGTGAAGAAAGGTGATAGAAAGAGAATAAACCCATTTGAGACATGGTGCTGGAGGAGAGTTCTGGAAGTACCACAGACTGCAAAAAAAGACAAATAAATGGATCTAAGACCAAATAAAGTCTGAATGCTCCCTACCCAAATGTTTAAACTAAGTGTGTCATATTTTGGACATGTCATGATAATGCTTGGTGCCATGGAAGGCAGTAGAAAGAGAGGAAGACCACATTACAGGAGGATAGTGAAGGAAACCACAGCCCTGGGTTGGCAAGACCTGAACAGGGAAGTTAATACCAAGGTGTCTTGGAGGCCTCTCATTAATAGAAACACATTTGTTAACTGCCACAGAGAATTCTGGCTGTTACTTTTTATTTGTTGTTGTTAACTGTCATCAGGTTGGATGGCAGTTAACAACAACAAGTAAAAAGTAATAGCCAGAATCCTCCGTGGCAGTTAATGAATATGTAAGATAGGATTACACACTCATGACTGCTATTCACAATCTCTACATAGCCCCTAGTTTAGGGGCAATGTAGGGACTGTAAAACCCTCCCAATCTTGGTTTATAAACTGCTGTGATTAATGTCAGTCTGTTCCATTGTCAATCTGGAAGCAGTTTATTGATGTTCCCACTTTTCCTTATGTGAGCAACCTCTGGGGTGAGGGAAAATTTTGACAGGGGTCCTATTTCTGCCTATCAAATTGGAGAATGCTCATGGACAGGGGTGGAAATGGCAGCCAGCTGCTTCCCAACCAGCAGGTGAACAGATCCCTGTTGACACAGAGGACTAGGTGGAACCAGGTGAATAAAGCCAGGATTCATTGCATAGCACTATAACTACAGTGCTTATGAATCTGCAAATCTCCTACGGGATTCCAGTCAACATCTCTATTTATGACAAAGTGACAACCCCCCCCCCCCCATAAATGTATTTGTTCATGGATCTTTGCTGTCTCCTTAAGCATTACCCAATTTTTGCAATGTTTTCGTTTTCTAGTGTATAAGTAGTTGTGTGCTGATAATATGTGAACTGGGGAACCTTTGGCCATCCAGATATTTTGGGCTATGTCTCCTACCATGCTGAGGTTGTTGTTTTTTAAAGCATCTGGGAAACCCCAGTTTCATTACTTGCCTCTTTTTGCTCATTCTATGAAGTTCTACTCTGAGCTACATTCTCTTTTGTATTTCAAGGCAGTAGCTCAAAGGGATGATGATGATGATGATGATGATGATGATGATGATGATTGGCATAATGCCACAATTCATTCTACATTACAGATTCTGAGTAACAAAAGGCTGCTTGTGGGGATGATCTTCTGGTTAAGACATTCAAGTTGATTAATTAAAACTATTTATGTTGTCTTGTCATTTTTGTTAAGTACAAGAAAGTTTTGTTAAACTTCAGTGAAACATTTTGTATACTTCTTGTATTATAGTCTTTTACAAGATAATGAGTGTTATAAAAGAAGTCTGAGTATTTGGCTTCCTCCCTAAGAACTCATTTGTTTGACTTTAAGATTATTTTTTGCTCACATCATACCATTTTTGATGCATTGGAGATCTCTAGAATGAAATAACAAGAATTTCTTTTGGTACTTCATATTTAATCTTTAGCTGTACTGGTTTACAGCTTTACCATTCCAAGTGTGTTTTTATTCAATTTTTGTATTACTGTATTGTCATCTTTTGTTAATACATGTTGGTATTTTTGAGGGTACCATTACCTCATTCTTGACTTTTTGAACAATCCCTGCTAGCCATATGTATGTGTTAGAAGCCATGTACTTATAATATTAAAGTAGCTATTCAGTGGTGAAAAATGTATTCAGATGAGCTGGTTATTGTGACATTTTAAAAATTATAACAAGACTCAATAGGTCAATAGGTCAGGCATTCAAACAAATTACACTATACAAAATTACACTATACAACACCAGTCTTGTTCATTTAGAATCATAGAATCATAGAAATTTCGAGTTGGAAGAGACCACAAGGGCCATCCAGTCCAACCCCCTGCCGTGCAGGAACTCCCAATCAAAGCATACCAGACAGATGGCCATCCAGCCTCTGCTTAAAAACCTCCAAGGAAGGAGACTCCATCACCCTCCGAGGGAGTGTGTTCCACTGTTGAACAGCCCTTACTGTCAGGAAGTTCTTCCTAATGTTGAGGTGGAATCTTTTTTCCTGCAGTTTGCATCCATTGTTCCGAGTCCTGTTCTCTGGAGCAGCAGAAAACAAGCTTGCTCCCTCCTCAATGTGACATCCCTTCAAGTATTTAAACAGGGCGATCATATCACCTCTTAACCTTCTCTTCTCCAGGCTAAATATCCCCAGCTCCCTAAGGCGTTCCTCATAGGGCAAGGTTTCCAGACCCTTCACCATCTTAGTTGCCCTCCTTTGGACACACTCCAGTTTTTCCACATCCTTTTTGAATTGTGGTGCCCAGAACTGGACACAGTATTCCAGGTGGGGCCTGACCAATGCAGAATAGAGTGGCACTATTACTTCCCTTGATCTAGACACTATACTTCTATTGATGCAACCTAAAATTGCATTGGCCTTTTTAGCTGCTGCACCACACTGTTGACTCATGTTCAACTTGTGACTCATGTTCAACTTGTTGACTCATGTTCAATTTGGAAGTTCAAGATTTATATATCCCTACTGTGTACCTGAAAACATGTTTTAATAAAATCATATACAGATTGAGGGGAAAACAGACTGCCCCAAAGGGATGGCAACTGCATGCTATGGCCCCTATCCACCTTTTTACTGGTGCAAAAAGAAGCAGCAAACAGACACTCTTGTTTGCACTGGCAAAAGCTGGCTTTCCCCCATCCCGCTGCATCTTTGTGGCACTCCTGTGGCATGTGACATCTAAACACAATACCACCAGAGTGCCATGTGTGGGCATCCAAGTGGCATGAAGCTGGCTTCCAGGCAGCTTCAACGCGTTCAGCATCAAAACACCGTATTTTGGAGCCACCCAGACGGTTGCACAAATGGGAGGTCTGTTTCACCCGTGAGTCTCTCTTAGAAGTGTTTTGGATTTAGGAATACCTGTATTTGCATATGCGTACATACTAAGATATCTTGAAGATGCAACCCAAGTCTAAACACAAAATTCATAAATATTTCATATACAACTTATACACATAGCTTGAAAGTAATTTCATACAATATTTTTAATAATTTTATTCCTTAAAACAAAATTTGTGTACAGTGAACCAACAGAAAGCAAGGTGTGACTGTCTTAGCTACCCATGAAAAATGTTTTGGTTTTTGGAATATTTTGGAATTTGTAATTCTAGATAAAGGAGACTTGGTTTGTGTTGTGATAGGGTTTGCTGGTGTTCCTCAGCTAGAGATTGTAGGCATATTCAAATGTTTATACAGTGTTTGTTTTTAGCTGCCTTTGAGTCAACCTCAACTCATGGCATTCCTGTTGATGAGACATCTCTAAACTCCTCTGTCCACCACTGCTCTGCTGAGGTCCAGTAGGCTTAGGCCAGTGGTCTCCCTGACTGAGTCTATCCATCTAGTGTGTGGTCTTCCTCTATCTACTGGCCTTCACTTCCCCAGCATCATTATCTTTTCTAATGAGCAGTATGTTCTTATGATGTGGCCAAAATATGATAGTCTCAGTTTCGTCAAGGGAGAGTTCAGGCTTCATCTGTTCAAGAACCTATTTATTTGTCTTTTTGGCTGTCCAAGCTATTCTTAGCATTCTTCTCAACCACCACATCTCAAATGAGTTTATCTTCTTTTTATCCACTGTTTAACCACTTTCTTCACTGTCCAGTTCTCACATCCATACATGGTGATGGGGAATACAATGGACTGGACAATTCTAACTTGTACTCAGTTGTATATCTTGTCTAGTTCTTTCATGGCTACCCTTCCCATTCCTAGTCTTCTTCTTATTTCTTGATTGCAGTGTCTTTTCTGGTCAATTTTGTTCATAATATGAGAAGTATGAGAAATCTTTAACTCTTTCAATTTCTTCATTGCCTAGGTTGTATTTATGTAGATCCTCTGTGTCATTTATTTTTGTTTTCTTTATCTAAAGCAACAATCTGTATATGCAGCAACAAATTTATATATTGCCTTTCCATTAAAACATACAGCTACATATATTTAAACCAAGGGGCCTCCAGCCACCCCTTTTACAGCCAGATCAGGGCCGCAGCAACTGCACACCATGGCCCTGATCTGGCCTTTGCAAAAAGCAGCATTACAGCACTCCTTAGTCACTGTGTTGTGTGGATGCAGCACCATGGAAGTGTCATAATATGCCATGTGGTGTGGCAAGTAGCATCACGCCGCCCTAGGGTGGAGCTGGGGCATGCATCATATGGATGCTACACCCCTACTCACACTCCAACCCAGCCTTTCCCACCAGTGTGCACAGCCCCAAAGTCACAACACACAGGCAGCTCCTTGGAAGTACTAGGAAGACGACATGCTCCCTCCATCCATGTCCATCCTGGCTGGTCGTCCAGGGAGGGGGACACATTGTGAACATTCCTTTGGGATGTGATCAATGCGTCCCTCAGGGAAGGCATTGTTCCATTGTGCCTGAAGGAGGCAGCTGTCAAGCCTCTCCTGAAGAAGCCATCCCTTGATCCCCTGGACAGGAAGAACTACAGACCAGTAGTTCTGCAAGGTGATCGAGAGAGCTGTCGCCTCCCAACTCCAAGCTGTCTTGGATGAAACTGATTATCTCGATCCATTTCAAACTGGCTTCAGGGCAGGATATGGAGTTGAGACTGCCATGGTTGCTCAAATGGACGACCTCCACCTGAGCATCGACAGGGGTAGTGTGACCCTGCTAGTGCTCTTGGATCTATCAGTGGCCTTTGACACTATAGACCATTCCATCCTTTTGGATCGGCTGAGAGAGCTGGGGATTAGTGGCACCACACTTCGGTGGTTCCAGTCCTTTCTCTCCAGCAGATACCAAAGGGTGAGGCTTGGGGACAGTTGCTCTTCAAAGATCGAGCTTAATTGTGGTGTCCCTCAGGGCGCCATCCTGTCCCCAATGCTGTTTGATATTTATATGAAGCTGCTTGGTGAGATCATTCGGAGGCATGGAGCTCAGTGTCTTCAGTACTCTGATGACACCCAGATATATCTCTCTATGACCAGATCATCTGCTCAGACCTCAGATGGCGTCTCTCCTTGTGTCAGTAATGGATTGGATGAGAGAAAACAAATTGAAGCTCAATCCTGACAAAACAGAGGTACTTACAGTCACAGGCCTGAAACCCGGTTTGGGAATACAATCTCCAGTCCTCGATGGAGTCACACTCTCCTCGAAGGACTCTGTTCACAGTCTGGGGGTACTCCTGGACTCGTCGCATCACATGACTAGTGAGGTGAATGTGACAGTCAGGAGTGCTTGCTATCAGCTTTGGCTGATACACCAGCTGCACCCTTTTCTGGACGTGAGGGATCTGGAAACTGTGGTACACATGCTGGTAACCTCAAGTTTGGACTACTGTAATGTGCTCTACATGGGGCTACCCTTGTGCTTAACCTGGAAACTACAACTGGTTCAAAATATGGCAGCCAGGCTTGTTGCTGGAACATCTAGGAGAGAGCACATAACACCTGTGCTTAAATCTCACTGGCTGCTGATTAGTTTCCGGGCACAGTACAAGGTGTTGGTTTTAACCTTTAAAGCCCCACATGGCTTGGGTCCATCTTATCTTAGGGACCACCTTAGGGACCCCCCCCCCCCCCCGCACACTGCAATCCTCTGGGAGGAATCTGCTACAGCCTATGAAGACCAGGCTGGTTCAGACCTCCCAGAGGGCCTTTTCAGCGGTCGCCCCTAAGCTGTGGAATGACCTGCCAGATGAGATGTGTCTTATTTCATCCATTGATGGCTTCAAAAAAGCCCTAAAGATGCATCTCTCCAGCAGGCCTTCCTGAAAAATGCTTAATACTTCCCAACTCCAAACTTTTCCAGCCTCTGCCCACCCATATACCTCAGGGACTTTTAGTTTGATACTGTTGATATTGTTTCTTTTATACTATGTTTTAACTCGTTGTTTGATTTAATTCTTTTTTAGGGGGGAGGTGGGGATGGGATTGGATATTTTAATTGTTTTTGTTTTAACTCTTTTTCTGTACCCCACCCCAATTACTCGCTCAGAGGGGTGGGCTAGAAATAAAAATTATTATTATTATTATTATTATTATTATTATTATTAGGCGACTTCCGGCTGCTTCGGGGACATGGTGTGCAGGTGATGCATGCCCCTGGAGTGCCTAATGTAGCCTGAAGCCAGCCAAAAAAGGAGTGCTGAAGAAACGTTCCTTGCCAGTGGCCCATTCAGAGCTGCAGCAGCAGCCAGCTCCAGAACTGTGGCATCCAGTCACTGTGGTCCTGGGACAATTAGGGGCCAATCAGGGCTGGAGTGGACAGAGGCTGCTCCAAGTCACTGGTCTGCTTTACCCCATAGAGAAATAAAATGTAAGAAAAGAGCAAGCAGTATAATCATTCCATCAAGAGTCAACTATGGTTGAGTACAAATCCTGTTGTTACTCCCAACTTCAAACTGCCACTAGATTTACGGGCTTGTTGTATTTTTTTGAGGGATACAATCCTGAAAATGTTTCCAAATGCTTATAAGCAGAACTTGGAAAAAATTACTTTGGGGCGAAACAGATGGGCAGGAAAAAGTGGCTTGAAGCTGCCTTTTCTGAAGCCACATTGAAACCCCACCAACCACACCGCTGGCTCCCAAGGCAGCAGGAGTGCTCATGTCATGACCACATGATATGGCTTCAAGCCAGGAAGAAGTGGAAAAAAACTGCTTCCTTTTGAAATGTCTTTTCTCTGCATAATGGCACTTTTCTGCTGGCTTCAAGGCATGTGTCATCTAAATGCCACACCTTCAAGTGTGCCTGAAAGCACCTCTTTTTCCTGTCTGTTTAACCCCTTTTTGGACTATCTTAGCAGTGGCCACACTTGCTAACAGAGTACGGTCTTACTCTAAAACGTCATTCCAAAAGTAACTTCTCCAAGTTCTGGCCCTCCTATTCATATCTACCAATGGTGAATGAAGACTCCACTGACATGAAGGGGGAAAGGAAGCCACATGGGTTTGTAGCATGAACTTTAAGGGAGAGGTACAAGGAGGTGAAATTATTTTGTGGATAAGGTTCAGCTCACTGTTCAGCACTTCACAGTAATATCTTGATTGTTTCACTGCCTCATTGAGAGTGGAGGCACCACCACTGATATCTACTCCTCAAAAAACCCCAGTGAGATTAGACTAATCCTTTAAATTGTTTAATTTTATTAAATTATTTATTGGCAACCAAGATCTACAATCATGGGTAAGAAATGTATGGTCCTCAAGTTGTCATTGAATTGCATCTCCTAGCATTTTATGCCATTGGCTATGCTGATTAGAACTAATGGGAGTTAAAATCCAATGATATGTCAAGGACGACAGAATTCTCACTCTACCCTACACAGTTCAGTGGGGCTTATTCCTGACTATCTGCTTTATCACACTAGGGGGAAAACAGGATTTAAATGAGAGTAAACGAGAGTTAAACAGGAAATGTCCTATGATAAACATAGGGCATTTCCTGTTTAACTCTCATTTAACTCTGGTTTAAATCCTGTTTGCCCCCTAGTGTGATAAATATGTGAGTATTTTGTATCTGTCTGTTTGACTGAAATTCTTGTCTTTTTACACCCATTTCAAAACCACCATTTTTTCTCATCCCCCTAAACAGAAAGTTTTCAAACAAAGAACAACCAACCAACTAAACAAACAAACAAAAAACACTTTGTCCCAACCTGACCCAGAGTAGCTACATGCTGGCTTTCGACAACTACTGAACAGCAAGTAGAAGAGGCCATGCCACAAGAATCAACAAATCCAGCATGATGACAATGATTATCAGCGGTGCAGAACAATCACTTTGTTTTGATTACAATCAGTGCTTGCAATCAGAACACCAGAGAGAGACTCCAGATTGACAAATGAAGAAAGCCACAAGAAAATATCTCAGATGTAGATTTTGTTTGAGGTATTCTATGAAATTACTTGTAGTTTGTGGGGATGTACAATCTTTCAGGCATTTCTCCATCCCTTCCCCCCCTCTGAAATTCTAAATTTTTCTCTGGCTTATTTCTGTAGCTACTCACATTGCAATTGTGGTAGAATTCAAAGGCATAGCTATGTATACCTGGAAAATCAGTATGCAAAGGGATCTTGTAGCACCTTTGAGACTGAGAGAAAGAAGCTGGTAATATGAGCTTTCATTGGGGCTTTACAGACCACCCAAAAAGGGCAGTCTGGCACCACCTCTTATTACCGCACACCTTCGCGGCAGGAACTATGCAAAGCGGCGAAAATGCGCAGTAAAAAAGAAGTGTGGAAACCTGGTTCCTTTTTTGGGTCACAGTTGCAACACAAAAAGAGGTAAAAGGCGCCATAGGGGGCCTTTCTGATGTCACAGCTGTGCAGCAATTTATGGAAGCTGCGCAGCTGGGACGTCATCACTGCGTACACCGTATAAATGGTGCTGCACAGTGACAATGCCCCATAACATGCTAGGGTTGCAGGTTGTGTGTAAGCTCTGCTCCGAGGCAATTTATGGAAGCTGCGCAGCTGGGACGTCATCACTGCGTACACCGTATAAATGGTGCTGCACAGTGACAATGCCCCATAACATGCTAGGGTTGCAGGTTGGGTGTAAGCTCTGCTCCGAGGCAGCCCTAGCATGTGCCGAGGGCACCCTATAGTGCCTGTCTGTTTAGGGCCATAGACTTCAGCCTACCTCCCCAGCTGCATCTCAGTCTCTCAAAGGTTCAAGTCTATGGAAGTTCATGCTTCCAGTTTCTTTCAGTTAGGCTCAAAGATGCTACAAGATACCATTGCATTCACTGCAATTGTATGCATATGTCTGTGTTTATGCCTATGTGTATATATAAATTGATGCTATTACACATTTTCTTTTCTTCCTTTAATGGGAAAGAAATGATTTACACAAACAGATAATGTAGCCATTCATGGAGCTGAGTGGTAAATTAATGTGTTGCTTTTGATTGACTAATAGTGGGCAAAAGGTTCTAAGTACGTACAATCTTTAGATCTGGATATTGCTCCCATGAGCGTGTCTTGATGCACCAGCCAACCCTCTCTCCCCTGATTGCTTACTGGTTTTATACACATTGATATTTTTCCTCCTCCTCCTCCTCCTCCTCCTCCTCCTCCTCCTCCTCCTCCTCCTGGTATGAAGGGGAAAAGTGATCTGTTATTAGGATTTCTGGGGGAAGAAAAGGACAGCTTTTTCTTCAGTGTGACCTCCAAAAATCCTAATATCATTAATCCTTTCTATACTGAACATTGGATAGAAGACTTCAGTACTTCCTTTAATGAAAGAAAAAGAACACTAGCTTTACAGTGCTATATAAATAAAGCTTGATGATGATAATGTAGTTATGTGCCTGTTTGTTACCACCAATTCTTAAACCAGCAATGTATATGGAACATGGAACTGAAAAGGTTATGCAGCTAGAAATGGGGAAATCTCTCAGGTTCTCATTCTTAATGTATTTAAATGCTTTAAACATCAAGGTTCTTGCCAACTTGAATGTTTGTTTTATAAATGCTGGGAGGGTTTCCAAAATGGACTGAAATTTTCACCCACATGCCCTGGCCAAATTCAATAAGTATAGCTGTTCTCAGAGTGAAGAAAACAATGTTGTATCTGCTTGCCACAGATACAGGGTACCATATTGTAAGAATTAAACCATCCTGCTCTAAGTATTGATGTAGATGTCATGCTTGTATGAGCTATGGTCAAGATAAGTTGGTTACTGGGAGGTCAGAAATGCTGTAAGGAGAAGAGATAAAGTTTGTGGGTCAAGAACAGGCCAAAGTCAAGAGCCAGGCAGTAAATTAGATTAAAAAATCCAAAGGGTCTGGCTGCAAACTTGTAAACAGTCCAGGGGTGGTAAACAGCAGTTGAAAATTACAAACAGAGATAAGCCAAGACTAGTGGTGTTTCTGTCACTGGTCAGAGCCAGTGCCCTGCTTATAACATTGAATCAATACCACAAAAAGCAAGAGCTCCTCCCAAAGTGAAGATGTGCCACTGAACTGTCTCCCATCCATACAAGCATATGATAAAATTTGTGTACTTATAAATAGAATGTTTGAGAATTTTATTTCAGTTTCTTTTTGAAAATAATTTACCAGAGTTTGCAAATTTCTTCTGACTGATGATGGAAGGAATTTGATTTGATCTGATTAAAAAAAGAAGAAGAAGAATGTAGGAGAAAGTAAAATCGATATTGAAGACCAGGGCTTTAAGTGCTTAATGCTAAAAGATTGGATTTGAGTCCCTCTGTATCTAATCATGTCCAAGATCTTACATGTGTGTAGTTCCACATAAGTAGTTCCTCTTCCTTCCACTGCCTAGAAGCTATCAAGCCTGAGAAGGCTCCCTGATGCTGTATCTTACTAGAGGAGAAAGGAGGGTGGTAGAGGTGATTCAGATGATGGAGAAGCTGCTCAGCTGAGCTAAGCTGACAGTGTTCACTCTTAAATGGACTGCACCCACCTTTTCCTTCCCCCACATCCCAGAGCACCTGGGTCTTTGTGGTATGAGTCACATTTCTCCTCCCTCCACTTTCCAGTGGTAAGCAGCAGAAGCACCAGTCCTTTCAGGGTGTTGGAGGTTTTCAGGTGGTGTACAAGGGCAAAAGAATTGTTCCCTGCAGAACACCTTAAAAGATACTTATGCATGCATAAACTGCATTTAACATATGCATAAATCACTAACAGGATATGGAGCCATGTTAATGTTGAATTAGGATTACTACTATTTTATGAGGCTCTTCATCTGTAATATGACAAGCAGGTACAAGTGGTCTTCACCATGCTGAGATCAGATGAACTATTAAAGTTCACCAGTGCAAGTGGAGAAAGGTTTTATTTTAGTCACATTTTGAAGAATTTACCAAGATTCACAGATTTTTCTCACATTTGTAACACAAAGATTATTTTTAAAAAACTGGAATGTGTGTGGAAAAAATACTGAAAGATGTCCACAGTCCTCTTTATAATACATGGATTATTGCATAGAAACATTACAATGGAAATCTGTAAAGGAAGATCTAGAGCAAGCAAGGGCAACAGATCCCATTCAGCTGTTTTTGCAACAACTATGACCGTATCATTAACTGTTCTGGTGAAACTGATGGGAGTTTCAGGAAAAACATCTAGAAAGCCATAGCTACCCACCCATATCTACAGGTATTTCTACACCAACTACCATAACAAACTTTAAAAACAATGTATAAAATGAACATGGTAAATGCTCTTCTGCAGACGTTAAATTTAATAGCCTTGTGAAAGCATATCGTTAAAAACAACCACTGGTGTGTTTTTAAATATGGTTCTCATAAAAATGTTTTTCATTCTCCTGGCATGGCTGAAATTATTCTGGCACAGAGAAAATATATTGGTGCACTATATATAGCAGCTAAAATAGAAGTCCCAGCAGGCTTTTTAATAACATTTGTAGTCAGTAGATCAGTGGCCTAATAATTCTTTTCTTGCAACCTTTCAAATTGATGCTTTCTAGACGTAGGCCTTGCTCCAAAGCACACACAGAGGCTTTATGGAAGCAGGAGCTTCCTCACTTGAATTCTGTAACAGAACTGTCTGTGAACATTGATGTTACCAGCACTGATCAAGAACAGGGAAATCAAAGTTCTTCAGAGCTCCTTCTAAATCTGAAGTATATGAATGAATGTAATGTCTATAGGAACAGAATTGATGGCCATTATTTTATTTTTGTTTTGTTTTTCACCCTGCCATGATTTTGAAAAATCTATTTTTGGCATCTTTCATTGATGGAGTGGGTAGATTTGCAGTTTCCGTTGTGCTTTAGTAGAACTTTATCTGCACTGTTCACTGTAGCTGTTTGATACCACTTTAACTGCATTGCCTCCATCCTATGGAATCCTGGGATTTGTTATTTGCTGGGTACAGTACTGACCTGAACACTTCCATGAACAAGAGCACAAGACCTCTCTAGCAAATAATTCCACCAAACTATAAATCCCAAGCTTTTTGTAGAATTCAGTCATGGCAGTTCAAATAGTATGAAACAGCTGAAATTGTGTTGTGTAGGTTCTAGAACGCCAAGATCCACAAACTAGAGCCAAGTACAAAAAAAAGTATTTAAATATGGTCATGGATGGCGCCTCTCTCAGCAACTGATGAGAAAGGTCAGCAATTTATTTTGAATAATAGAACTGAAAAGAGTGAACAGTTCTTCACAAAAATATCAGGGAAACCAGTGGTAAGGAAAGGGGAAAAAGAAGAAGGAATGGCTAGGCACTTGGAAGGAAAAGCTGCAGTGTTGCCATAGCTTTCCACAGGGCCTGACACCTAAGATGGTTTTCACATTCTGCTCAGTGGTAGGGTTATAACTTGACAGATGGACAATCTGTAGCAAATGAACCATGAGTTCAAAGCATGACTACAAGGGAGGACATAGTATCACCATCTTTTTTATTTTTATTGTACTCATTCTTCAGATTAATTGCTCCTCTGCTGGTCTAGGCAATTTTTATATATGGAGAAAAGAAGGGCATCACTCTGTCCTGTAGGCAGCAAAATCCCTGATCTCACCACTCCCATCTCATCAAAGTTGTGCTTTCTATGAGACCTCCTCAGTCACTGCTCAGTGGCAGAAGCCTTTTCATCTTTGCTCATGAACTACTGCAGAGCAAAGAAGTCACCATGTAGGACATTTGATTTGCTCAAAAACATGTTATTGCATAATAGTGGGTTTTGGATTTTTTCTTATGGACCAACGTGGCCTCCTTTGCTTTTGGTAACTGTAAGTGAAAGCTGTGTTGGCCATTTAACAAATACAAACAAAAATCCATCAGTGATACATTTATTGGCCAATGGATTCCTGAAAAAGTCTCTAAGGATTGAAACAACTTGCAGGCATCTGACTAACATCTCCAATTGTTTTGTTTTTTTCCCCTCCTGTTTGGTTTGTAAAATCTTGCCTGATGAAGAAGCCCATGGAACTTCAAAAGCTTGCAACAAGTATATTGTGCATTTTGGTTAGCCAATAAAGGTGTCACTGATGGATTTTTGTTTGCATTTGTTAAATGGTCAACACAGCTTTCACTTACAGTTACCAAAAGCAAAGGAAGCTATCCTGTATTGTGAGATACTGCATTGTAGCTGCAACAGGGAAACCAAGAAGAGTAACCTGTGGAGTGGGACTTCAACCAAGGTAAAACATTTTTCTTCTTCTTAAATTTGGACTGAATTTACATGTTTTACCTCTTCATCACCCAAATATCCCTGATGCAAAAATATGGAGACTTGAGGAATCCATTGTTTTCTGCCTACAAAGAGGCCTGTGACCTCACTGGAATAGAGACATATTAGATTGCAAAAAAGGGTCCCTATTGAGTTGCAAATGGACTTTAAATTTCCTGGACTTTGAAAATCTCCCTATTGCTGCATGTTCAGAAGGAGGAGGAGCCTGCTGAAAAAGATATCCTCCCCATCATAACATCCTTACTAAGGACTGAAACAGCATGCAGACATCTGACTAACATCTCCAATTGTTTTGTTTCTTCTTCTTCTTCTTCTTCTTCTTCTTCTTCTTCTTCTTCTTCTTCTTCTCCTCCTCCTCCTCCTCCTCCTCCTCCTCCTCCTCCTCCTCCTCCTGTTTGTAATATCTTGTCTGATGAATAAGCCCATGGAGCTTCAAAAGCTTGCACAAGTATATTGTGCATTTTGGTTGGCCAATAAAGGTATCACTGGTGGATTTTTGTTTGCAAGAGGAAGTGCTTAATGAAATTTAAACTGAGTGTGTCCTAAATTAACACACAAATCCCTTAACTGTTTGAAACACTTTGTGATCCCTCATTGGATTCCAGAGCTTCTTTATCTGGGCAAAAAGCTCCTTTGCTTGAAATTCACAAATCAGCAGCCAAGATCTATAATGAAAATTTGATGACATGCATAAAAATTTACTGACTGATCAATTTTTTATAAACCGTATTTCTGAAATAAGAAGCCCTGCTCATTTAATTACATTTTTTTGCCAATTGGAGACCTACAGATTTTGTGCTCCATTCGTGTAAAACTGAGGAATATTTATTACTCTGTATTACATTTCAAGCTATGTCTGTGGCAGTTGACATAGGAAAAAGGTGTACAAATGCCTTTTTAACCTGGGACCTTTTTTGCTTGAGTCTGCCTCTTCTTTCAATTTTCCATAAAAGAACTAAACCAGGAGTACAGGAAGTTCTTATGCTGGCATGTGCTAAATGTGAATCATCAAGGAATGCAGGAATAACAAGCTCAGCAAAACTACAAGGACTAGAGAAACTGAAGATTTTATAGGTGGCAAAACAACTCAAAATGCCTGGAAGTGGGAGGCTGCTGAAGAGAGTAAAAAATGAACTTGATTTTTTTTTAAGAAGTGAGATGTCAGTAAAAGAAAACACTACTGAATCAGTCAAAGACCTCCAGAGGACAATCTACCTTAGATATCAAATGCTCTTCTGACTTTTTAAAAGCACCATATATTTGCCTGCTTGAAGAAGCCAACCTAGCCTCATATAAAAGTGAGTTCCATAGCTACCAAATGTGCCTCCAACAGTGGTTTGAGAAGGTTTTTATTAAAAATAAGACTAGGGGTAGGGTTGCCAGGTTTCCCTTAAAGAAGTGTCCCTTATTTGAGGACAGGAAAGCTGGCAGGTAAAGGTAAAGGTTTCCCCTTTGACAAGTTTGTCTAGTTGTGCCCAACTGTAGTGGGTGGTGTTCATCTCAATTACTCCATTAAGCCACCACGTTCCTCATACAGCTGGCAGATGTCCCTTATTAAAAGTGATGCTGCCTATTTGAAGGTTGGAAAGCTTTTCCTTTTATATAGACTGAATGAGATGCCTAAACAAAACAAAACAAAAATAGTAATCCTGTATTTTGGGTAGTGTGTCCTTAGGCCTGATCTAGACGGGCAAAAAAAAAAAAAAAAAGCATTTTAAGGGCTAAAAAGCCTGCCTTTAGGGTTAGGGAGGGCGTAGCATCTACATCCTCCCTAGGCCTAAAGCGCATGGACGCCGCCATTTTAAAATGGCGGCGTCCATATGGACGTGCCAGAAGAGCATCATCACATGTGCAGCGTTTAGATACGCTGCACACGTTTTGACGCTTTTGTGCCGCAGGAGGGGGCCAATCGTACCCTTCCCCTGGCGCAAAAAAAAGCTCCAAAACAGAGCTCTTTTTTTGCAGCGGGTCTTTGCCGCGGCTTTTAAATGGCCGCGGCAAAGACCCAGGGAGAAAGGGGCCGCAGTGGCGGCCCCTTTCTCCCTTCAGCCCCGCTGAGGGAAGCGGGGTGCAGCGGGCACCCAGAGCGCCTGCTGCACCCTGCTTGGAGGCCGCGGGGAACCGGCAATTTGCCGCTTCCCCAGGGCCTCCAAAAGCGGTGGGATGAGGCCTCTGGGGCTGCCCGTGCAGCAGCCTTGGCCTCATCTCGCCGCTTGAAGGGGCGAGTACAGACCACCCCTTTTGGGCGGTCTAGAAAGCCCCTTAGAATGATAGAAATGTGTCTTCCAACATAGGAACTCAAAGGGCTAACAGATTTTTTTTTTTTAAAAAAAATACAATTTAAAAAGTACAACATTAAAAAAGTATAAATATAAAAATTTAAAAGCAATTAAACAATTTAAAAAGTTAAAAAATTATGAATTAAAATATACATGTTAAAAATACAAACCTTAAAATTTAAAAACACATAGCATTTAAATCCCAGCCCCTATCAGCTTCAAAAGGCATGACAGCATAAGAATGTCTTTATCTGCTGCCAAAAGGATAGCAGCGATGGATTCATCCTGACCTCTCTATGGAGGGAATTCCAAAACTTGGGAGCAGCCACTGAGAAATCTCTCTCCATTGTTCCCACCAAATGAGCCTGAGATGGTGGTGGGACAGAGAGAAGGGCATTTCCAGATGATCACAACACTCTAGTGGGATCATAAAGGGAGATACGGTCCTTCAAATAATCTGGACCCAAGCCATATAGGGTTTTATAGTTCAAAAACAGCACTTTGAATTATGCCTGGAAATAAACTGGCAGCCAATGGAGCTGTCGCAACAATAGAACTGTATACTCCCTGTAGTCAGTTCCAGTTAACAACCTGGCTGTAGTTCTTTGGGCCAACTGAAGTTTCTGAGCACTTTTGAAAGGCAACTCCACATAGAGTGCATTACAGTAATACAAGGCATGTACCACCTCATCCAACCAACCAATCACAAACCTTTTTTGTTTAGGATTGAGACATTTGGTTGAAAAATTGACAACTCCAGCAATAGTGAATATTGTCCTCTTTCCTATTCTGTATAATTTGTCAATAAGCCTCTGGGCAAAACTACACTGTTTCCTTTTTAGTAAGTGAAGCACATACTCAACTATCACAGAGGGAGAGGATCATTAGTAGGAAAGATGCAAATACTTACTTAAAAAAAAAAAGTCCATACAAGGCAGCAGCCATCATTTGTTTAGAAAACATTTATGTGTGTTATGCAAAAATTTGCCTCAGAAATAATAATAATAATAATAATAATAATAATAATGTTTATTTCTTACCCGCCCCTCTGTAAAACAATCGAGGTGGGGTACAACAAGGTTAAAAAACAGATTACAGATTAAAATAATTCAAGAATTCCATCCCAACCTCCTCCCCCCCCCAAATAGGATTAAACTAGTTAAATTTAAAATTAAATTACTAACAATAGAAATACAATACAACACAATACACAAATAAAAACCACAATGCTGGCCACAGCATGGGTAGCAAACAAAATACAGAGGTGGGGGGGATAGGGAGTTGGGAATTGGCTAAAATATTTTAGGAGCCAGGTAGATTATACGGTTTCAGGGAAGGCCTGCTGGAAGAGAAGCGTCTTTAAGGCTGTTTTGAAACAGTCTAGCGATGTAATGAGACACATCTCGTCTGGCAGGCCATTCCATAGCCTAGGAGCAGAAGCAGAAAAGTCCCTCTGGGAGGTCTGCGCTAACCTAGTCTTCATGGGCTGAAACAGATTCCCCCCAGAGGACTGAAGCGTGTGTGTGTGGGGGGGGGGGTCATATGGGGTGAGGCAGTCCCTGAGATTAAATGGACCCAAGCCATGTACGGCTTTAAAGGTTAAAACCAACACCTTGTACTGCGCCCGGAAACTAATCGGCAGCCAGTGGAGAGCTTTAAGCACAGGTGTAATGTGCTCTCTCCTAGGTGCTCCGCTAACAAGCCTGAGCTTAATTGTGGTGTCCCTCAGGGCGCCATCCTGTCCCTGATGTTATTTAATGTTTACATGAAGCCGCTGGGTGAGATCATTCGGAGGCATGGAGCTCAGTGTCTTCAGTACGCTGACAACACTCAGATATACCTCTCCATGACCAGATTGTCGGTTCAGACTTCAGATGACGTCTCTCCTCTTAATGACTGCCTTGCAGAGGTAATGGATTGGATGAGGAAACTCAGTCTTGGAGGAGCAACTGTCCCCGAGCCTCACCCTTTGGTATCTGCTGGAGAGAAAGGACCGGAACCACCAGAGTTCGGTGCCCCCGATCCCCAACTCCCTCAGTCAACTCAAGTGGATGGAGTGATCTATGGTATCAAAAGCCACCGAGAGATCCAAAAGCACCAGCAGGGTCACACTACCCCTGTCGATCCTCAGGCGGAGGTCATCAGCTACATGGGGAATGTCTGACTGGCATGTGTGTCTCATTTTCATTTTTTTAAAAAAACTTTTATGTGTTTTAAATTATTTTATATTTTAATGTGTGGATTTTAAAAAAAATATTTAAGTTTTTCAAATTTACTGCTCTTGGAGAAAGGTGGCATACAAATAAAATAATTATATAAAAATAGATAAATACATGCTTATAAACCTCGTGTTGTCCTGACCATTTGGGAAGGGTTATTTTCCCCAGTTTTTTTTAAATCTCTCTTATGAGAAGAAGATAACTTGAAGTTTGCATTCAGCTGTGTCAGTAAACAACAACAACAACAAAAACAAAAAACAAAAAAACCCAAGAGCAGCTATTCTGCCCATAAAGGGGGGGGGGAGGGAATAATTTGATACTAGAGCAATATTCTTATTAAACCAAACTAAGCACCAAAACTTTGATGCTATTCTGTGCCCTTTGAGTTGGCCTTGTAAAGATGGAGATATAATAAAGGAATTTGGATTTGGGGGATTCTATTTACAGTCAGAATTCTGTATCTACGGGCTTGCCATCTGTGTATCTGAGCATCCTCAGATGATAAGCCCTATTGTGTCCGATGGGTGTGTGTGCATGAGGGCATGCTAGCAGGTGCATGCACATCACACTGCCATTAGGGAGAATGGGACTTGATTTATTTGTATTTGTGGGTGGGGGTTCTGGAATAGATCCCCCATGGATATGGAGGTCTGGCTGTATAAGATTATACTCCTCAGTATTTTTAGGTGTCATTTTAGGTGCTGTAGCCTGCTGTTTGAATCATCATTAGTAAGTTCTCCACTTTGCTGTTTCTAACGGTGAACTCAGGCAGCAAAGCCTAGAATTTTTTGGAAATGACAGGTTCCAGAATCCCCCCAGCCAGAAGGGTGAATGGCCATTTGGCTGGGGGAATTCTAGAATTTGGGGGGTGTGCGGAGGGATATTTTTTCTATGCTCTTCCTAAGACACCCCCCTCCCCGGACATTCCTGTGGATTGCCAATGTACAGAAAAATCACCATGGAATATCTGGTGCCACCTGATACCGGGGGGGGGGGGGAGACATGAAAAGAAATTAAACCAGAAGCCTTGAGATCTCACATTTTCTTTGTCTTTTGCCTTTATAATAAGATCTCAGTTACTGCAGCAATAAACATTGTGGTTGTTCTTACTTCATTCTGGCTGGCCTTGAATGCAAGTGGAAAGTTAAAATGAAAGTTAAATTACCAGACCTTGAAAGGAATTAAAACAGTCTTGAATCCAAACTAAATGAAATAGAGGGGGGAAAGATGCTTGATAGTGTCTAGCCTCTTACTATACTTAACATTTCTAAGGGTTTTTACATGTTATTTTTATATGGTATCAAAAGCCTACATTCAATTTCTAATGAAAACAAAAATAGGAGCATTCAGTAGGCCCACTTGAATGGAATGTAAACATTTATGTAATTCCAATTGATTCAGCAGGTCTACTCTATAGCAACTGGACAGATGTCTAAGAATTACAATTGCATAAACCATGCACCTTAGGTTTTAAAATAGAGGCCCTAATACAATCAGTGGTAATCAAGAACTATTTTGATGACATATAACTATTGTTATTTCTTCTTGTACACTATAGTGATCTACTTCGGTCAAATTAACATAAGAACACATTCACATTCAGCAATGGCTACTGAGCACATTGCAAATCTAGCAACTTTAATAAATGTGATGACTTTTGGTTTGCTGATGTAAGTCAATGCTCCTATCTGGAAAGGACACTCTTCTGCTTGGATCTGTGGGGCTTAAATTTATTAATGCATACAGAAAACAAAGAAGCTGCTGTTGATGTTATCCCTCCATGTTTGCTTATGCACATGGATGTGTCGAAAGACAAACTCCTT
The DNA here is from genome assembly GCA_034509955.1 of Urosaurus nigricauda. Lineage (NCBI taxonomy): Eukaryota > Metazoa > Chordata > Lepidosauria > Squamata > Phrynosomatidae > Urosaurus > Urosaurus nigricauda. The sequence goes on from JAOEGL010000003.1 coordinate 68,027,670, forward strand.
GTCAGGTGCAGAACTTGTAATACTTTTTCAAAATTGTAATGCTTTTTCAAAGTGATCTTACTGAGGTGAGAACAAATGTAACACCAGACAAATGTTTGCAGCTTAGCAATTATAAGCATCATATCTTATAATTACACCATCACAGCAACACCTAGCATTCAGGACAGAGATAAAAGCGAACAAGTAAATTATGAGAAAGTTCTGAGAACATGCTGTACCTGGATCTATTGACTTGTTTACCCTAGAAATTTTCTTCAGGCATTAAAGCATTAAAGAGCAAGTGTTGATGAGCTGGGCTAAACCTGCCTCCATGATGACAGCATTCATGTTGGCCATGATTTGTGACGAACCCACTCATCTTCTACATTCTTCTATAGGGGCAAAAACACCAACATAACAGGAATTAGAAACTGTTTGCATTTAGAAGGCAGCCTTCAGACTGAGGCTGCATCTAAACTCCAGAAATAATGAAGTCTGACACCACTTTAATTGCCATGGCTCAGTGTTATGGAGCCAAGACAATTAAAGTGGTGTCAAACTGCACTATTTCTGCAAGGTAACAAAAACCTCAGTCAAAAGTTAACTAAAAAGGGCTAGGAATGTAAGCAACAAACAGAGTATTACATATGCCAGTGTGAAGTCTGAATTTTGTGTGCAGTCATTTCAAGTATGTTGAAAATGCTATTGAAAAATATTCTGGTATACCTTTCAATAGGTATCTCTGACTGTTGTAGAGGGGGAATTAAATATAATTTTTATTTTATTTTTTCCAGCTTGCTAAGGCCCTTTACAGACCGACCTGAAAGACCAGCCTGGGGGCAGAGTCAGTGTGTAACGTCCTGATGAGGCCCACCCTACTCTGCCCTCCAGGGTGCTGCTGCCATAAGTCATTTTAAAATTTTTTTGGAGATATGTGGACTGTACTATGGCCCCTAACTGACCTATGCAAGGACCCACCATCAGCCTCAAGCGAGGAGGTCACATAGGCAAGCCTGCTTGGAGGGGCAGAGTCCATAATAAAGAAAGCATTGGGAAATTCCCTATAGGACGTTTGGGAGTCGCCAAACCAGATTTGCCACTGCTCTCCTGAGTAAGACAATAGACTTGGCCTCACACTTAATGGGCCAGCCATCAGCCTAACTACTTGGCTATACAAGTCAAATTTCCCTCCGAATTGTGTCCAGACCCAATGTATTGTGTCACTCATTGCCTTCTCTTAGTTTAATAAAGCCCAAGTCATCAGCGCCTTTGTCTAAGACTACCTACATAGCCTCCAGACACGTTTAGCCCTATAAGAGACCTCGAGTTTAGACTCACTGCGAGTCCAGCTCTGGCTTGCTCCCTGGTCCACACCAGTTGAAATCACTGTCAGCTTGCCGTATCCCATCATCCATCCACGCTCCATTGGGCCTCCCGGAGAAGACTTCTAAGGTAGTATCCCCTGGTTGTGCCTCTCTTCCTGAAACCCTTTTCCTCAGCTAAGAGTGTGTTTGTGTGTGTGTGTGTGTGTGTGTGTGTGTGTATGCTTCCCCCATATTGTGTGTTTCCTAATAAATGATATATAGTTATTGGAATCTAATTGGTATGAGTGCCTTATTCTCTTGGGATTGTTGGGACCCTCTGGTATACAATATCAGGACCACGATTCTGACGTAAGACTTTGTTAGGATCTTCCTCTCTGCATATTTTGAGCTAATTATAATTCCCCTAAGTAAGAGACTTCCTAACAGTGCCCTGATGCTGGACACTGCTCCAGATGGCACACAGCATCATGGTGTGCGTCTGGCGCTGCATCCAGATGATGCAATGCTGAAGGAGCACCATATAGCCACTCTGCTATGTCTATGGTGCCTTTTTAAGGGCTAAAAAAGAAGTCACTTTTTGCAGCTCCTTTTTGTGCCCTCGAAAGGTTGGATCAGGGCAGCGGTGTGAGGTTGCTGTGGCCCCGTCTGCTAGGAAAGGGGCAGATGGAGGCTGCCCCTTTGGGGCTGTCTGTCAAGCCCCTCCGTTAAACTGGAGAAGTATCAAACCCTTTCTTCTTCATTATGATTGGTCAGTGAACTAAAATGAATTGTGATTACATTCATTTAGGCATCTGTATAGAATTGCAGATGATTTCCAGAATAATGTTTCTGCATAGTATTCTTTAGTACATTCAGAGTATATTCTATAACTTATGTTCATGGTCAAGTACGCCATTTACTATCAGAAACACAAGGAGACCATGAACTTTCCTGCCATATTTCATCTAGTGGTTGTTTTATGAGGTAGAAAAAGAATTTGATGAACTAAATGTAATTATTAGAACTTCTTTTAATCCTAGGGCTAGACAGAGGTGAACAATATTTGATGACCTAAATACTTCTCATGTAAGAAGAAAGCAAGTTTCTGAAAGAAGGTGGTGTCCTTAAAAATTATTGGCACACATGAAAAATTTCAGGAAGTCAGGGAAGAGCCAAGCCACATCATTGCAAATACAAAATTACAGTTTTTTTAAAAAAAATAATCCACAGACCTCAGCACCATGTCTCTTTCCCCTGCACAAAAAGAATTTTTAAAAAGCTCTATATTACATTTTAGCCTTTCTTATTTTTTTCTCATGAAAATCATGGTGCATGTGTGGGAGTTTAATAACAGCAATTATGGGAATCTTTTGTTAGCCTTTGGCTAAGACTTGTGTATTGCATTCTATTATAGAGATAGTTATGACTCATTTTGCATTAGGATGTTCTTAAGCACAATTACATGGAAGAAAGCTTACCAAATTCGCAATAGAAACTTTAGTATATTTAGTATATTTCACATCCCTTTCTCCTTCATGTGGGGATGTTGAATTTCCTTTCAGTACATAAAATATGCTATTTTTAATGGGGGGGGGGGAGAGAAATAATAAAATTATCTTCATCAGCCTTTTCAGTCTACTGAACAAACATAAAAAGGATGTTGTTGGTTTCAGCATCCTTGTAACAGTGCTCTAGTTAGCCCTGAAGATCTTTTTACACATTAAGGACAAAGATGGCCATTGTAAATTGTCCATTTTCTTAAAATGCTACCATTTGAGATAGGAAAGCTACAATTGAGCAAATATGGATCTGAATTTTCTTTCTTTCTTTAAAAAAAATCTGATTAGAAAAAGATGACAAAGGCTTGTTTTGTCAAGATGACCTTGCATTTGGGGGTTGAGATGGTGCACAGGATATTTTAGTATGGTCTCATGTCCTCTTCAATTCTGTGACCTTCCGCCCAATTCTCACCCTGTGTTAGAAATTTCTTCCCTGACCTTTAACCATTTCATTCTAATGAGCAGATCAAGGACATCATTAATACTCACCAAAAGGCTCCAATGAATCTCCTCTCACAAAAGCAACCCTTTCTGACTACCCTTGAGGAAAACAGATATATAGTTTTGGGGGCCCTGTATTAACCATATATAATTTACTTCAGAAATCTTTCTAGACAAGACATTCTGGGGGTGGGGGGTGGTAAACCAACTTTCTCTCATAATCTAAATGGGCTGGCAGTGAAGAATTTAGTTTTCTGAACAATGACTTCCATTTGTGTAATTTAAATCTAAAAACACTAATATAATTTGGCTCTGAAAATGAGGATGTTTGACTGTTGCTGTCACAAACACATTAAAAAAAAATCAGTCCTACATGATTTACTCAGGAGGATGTCCCACTGAAAACCATTACTTAATCCATAGGATGTGGTAACAGGGCAGCCATAGGAAAGGCTCATACTCCGACCTATATGTTTTCAATGTGTAGATTTTTAACTAGTGGGTAGGATCAGAAAGGTTTGATTGCAGTCATCTCCTATGAGTCATGGTACCATTAAATAAATCAGTAAATGTCCCATAAATACAATACCCAATAAAATACAACTCTACAATCTTAACGTTAGCCTGGCAACCAAGCACCAGGACAGTAGTGACCATCAACAAGTAATCCCAGTTTAAAACCACCATGCTGTGCCATGGTGATATATTTGTGTATCAAGTGGAAATAACTTGCACAACTGATAACCAGTTGACCATAATGGCTTGGGAATTATGGAGCTTCAGTAGAGTCTTGATTATGCAACCTTCGGTTATCCAACATTCCAGATTATCCAACGTTGCGGCTGCTGTTATTTCTTTAAATTTTCTGTGATTTCTTTAAATTTTCTGTGATTTTTTAAAATTTTCAGAGGACTGGACTGTTTATACTGTACATCACAATGTTGATCATTGATTTTTTACATTTACTTTTACTGTTATTGCTATGAAACTTCAATCCATTTGCAGTTCATAGTGATTTCAAGGCTTTTCTTGGATCTTCCGGATTATCCCACATGTTCGGTTATCCAACTATCAGCTGGCCCAGTTTATATCGGATAATCGAGACTCTACTGTATAGTTCAAAAGAATTTCCCCATGCATTATACTTCATGCAACATACAGTTAATAGAATTCATTATTACATGGAGTGAAAACCCCCAACCTGAACAATTTTGCTAGAGATTAGACAATTTTACAGAAGTTAAGGCTCTTAATGGCTACTAGACATGAGAACTACATATTACCTCCAGTAGCAGTGGTATTAGTAACTGCTTAAGCCGCACATGCACCCTTAAGGCACTAGTTTCCATCTGATCTTGGAAGCTAAGCAGGATCAGTCATGGTTAGTCCATGGTTGGAAGATGACCAAGGAATGCCAGGTATTCTGAAGGCTACTCTTCAGAAGAAGTCAATGACAAATCAACTTTAAGTAGTGCTCATTTAATAAACCCTATTAAATTCATGGGGGTCCTCATAAGTCAACAAGTGATTTGAAGACAACTGTATACAACAGACATATTGATCTCATAATACCAGTTGCTTTGGGAACACAAGGGGAATGTAATGTTGTACTCATACCTACTTGTGAGGTTCCCATAAACATTTAGTTGGCCACCATTAAAAGAGAGTGCTGGAGTGAAGTCGAAGGCTTTCATGGCTGCCATCCATAGTTTTTTTGTAGGTTTTTCGGGCTGAGTGGCCATGTTCTAGAAGAGTTTCTTCCTGACATTTCGCCAGCCACAGATGCTGGCAAAATGTCAGGAAGAAACTCTTCTAGACCATGGCCACACAGCCCCCCCCCCCCAAAAAAAAACCCCAAAAACCTATAGAGTGCTGGAGTTTTGGTCTGATCCAACAGGCACTTCTCATGTTTATGCCAATGATGGAAAGTTCTTTTACCTTTAATGTTCAGCTGTAAGGGATCTCTTACCACTCTCTCTACTCTTTCCTTATCTATTGGCAATATTGCTACCCACCCAACTGAGCAGACATGTAGCCACGGCTTTTAGTTTTATTTATCCTTTGCTTTCCGTATTCACTCTTTTGCAAATCATGTCATTTCACACTTCATAATACTGAAGAAATGAAGTTTTTCCTCTTTGCCCTGTTTATTCTTTGTAGTGTTTTCTCTTTGCCCTGCCCCGATTACTTGTTCAGAGGGGCGTGTTATAAATAAAAAAATTATTATTATTCTATTATTATTATTATTATTATTATTCATACTATATAGTATTTATTTTAAAAGATTAGATAGATAGACAAACAGACAGATAGATAGAGTTATGTGTAGAAGGGGCAGCCATCTGAGGTTCCTCATAGGGGCCACTATCTTCCTCCTCTCCTGGAAGTTTCCTGCCTCTGCTTCATACCATGCTTTTATGCTCTGAATCAGAAGTCATACTTTAATCACATAATACAACATTGAATAAATGGGCAAATGACAGAAATTTTTCTTACAATCTGTATATAACCATATCTGTCCACAAACTTTTATTTGTGGAGTTTGCATTTCCTTTTGCATTGTTCCAAGGAATTCCCCTGATTCTTAAGTTTATTGGACAGGTCCTGGAATGGGCCTGTCATGTTATAAAAGGGGGCATGATGGGAATAGGAGGCAGCATAGAATGGATCATACCGCACAGGAGAACGCAGACACTGGAAGTTCCCATTCAGTTCCAGATGCGTTCCCCAGGAAACAATTTTCAGGAACGCTTCAGTTAAATGTTTTTGAGCTGCTTCCCCCTTTCCCCTTGGGTGACAACCCTAGCACCCCTCCCCATATGTATTTCTTGATATTAGGTCTACTGTTGTACTGCACAACCAAAACAACCAATCTCAGTCTCTGCTACTTTTGCCACCCCGTCAACTTGGCAGCAGCAACAAGTAGATGGTTAAGCAGTGACTGAGAAGCATCTTGCCTGTGCTGGCCTTGTGGCAGAAGCATCACTAGGTGGTATGGGGGTTCAAGCCACACCAGGTGACACCATATGTAGCATGACACTAACACCACCCTAGCAATGCCACTGTTGCTCCCTAAATGTCTGCCATTTGGGAGAAAAACAGGGTGTAGCATTAACAACGCGTAACAGAAATGGAGTGTACCTTGAAAGACACAAGGAACTCAGGAGTTCCTTGTGGGCAGATGATGGGGCAAATGAGCATCATGGCCACTTTATTTTCCACCACTGAGTTTCTTCAGTGACAGCACCCTGGGCCTTTTTATCCCATCTCTGCCACTTAATAGTCATGAGCACTTGTACTTTTAATACTAATTTTCTTATTAATTTGTGGTCCTGCCACCTTTTTGTGACTGTCACTTTACCCTCAAAATATGTTTTGAATTGTTAGTAGCCTGGTAAGTATTCAGGTTCCAGATAAGTTATTTTTGAACAACAATAAAACTTTATTTAAACAACAGTTTTAACAATATTTTATGTATTGAGCTAATTTATACACTTGTTACTGTTAGGTATTTGTTACACTCCTTCTCTCTAGAGAAACTTGGTTGCTTCCACTTAAAACTCACACAATCTTTATATTATATCCCCTTCTCAAACTTATCTCCACACTAGCCAACCAGGCTAACTAAATCCTACAGGATACCCCACTCCAGCAACTTCCTTTCTCCAAGTTCTGGTAGGGAGTCCCTCACTTTTGGACTCTACCCTTAATTATCCCTGTCTCACACTGGAACCCTCGCAACAACTGTCCCTCTCACCTTAACTCTAACCCTATCTAGCTCTTCTTCTTAGCAACAGCACTTCACTGTGATTGGCTGGCACCAGCTCTCTTCCTAATGGTTGGTGCTTTGCTGGACCATCTCTGCCAGATCTCAAAAATGAGGCCTCTCCTTTTCTTCACCCATTGAGATTCAAATACCCTCTGTGAGAAGATGATGAGGCAGGTCTGGACTTCCTGGGTTCACCCATTCTCCTGGTATAGTCTGGTATAACGTTGCCCCATCCATAAGAGAGGGAGAAGCATCCAGGAGAATCCTCTTAACTCCCAGAGCAGAAGGCTGCTGTTAGAATGGGAGAGATAATAGCCTCTAGCATTGAGAGTGGGGCACAGGAGGAATCCAAGGATTTTTCACCTTCTTTGTTGTTAGAATGGAAGACAGCAGCCTCCAGCTTCACGAGTGAGGTGCAGGAGGAATCCAAGGATTTTTTTCCTCTCTTAACTCCCCAGATAGAAACCTGTTGTGTCAGTTTTGCTTCCTGCTTTGGGAGATGGGAGCTGTTGTCTCTCATTGACACACCAGCCTCCTGCTTTGGGAAGTGAAAGGAGGGAAAAACATTACTACCAAATAAGAAGAAGAAGAAGAAGAAGAAGAAGAAGAAGAAGAAGAAGAAGAAGAAGAAGAAGCAGCAGCAGCAGCAGCATTAGTACCAAAAACATTGCTAAGAATTCTGTATGGTCTGATAGGGGAGAAAGTCAATGGAGGGGTGACACCATGTGTTATTACAGCAAATGACACCAATCCTAGTGAAACCACTGCCTTGTGGCAAAGTCCAGTGAAAGCAAGAAGCATCTTTGTTGCTATTCAGTCAGCTGCTCAGTGAGCCTCCCAAGGTGGCCAGGAAAAAAGAGAGAAGCTTCTCCCTGGTGAGGAAGGACTCTCAATTCTTCTTCATTGGGGTGGACAGGGGTGCAGCTGGAGTTTACAGAACAGGTTTACAGAGACCACATGGAGGCTGGCAATGATGGGGAAAGAGAGAGATTTTAACTACTGGAGCCACTCCAAGAAAAAGGATTCTTTCCAAGAATTGACCCCAGATCTTCCTCCCTCTCCTTCCCCAGAGACATGCCTTCCCCACACAGCTTCAAGTGCTCCCACTCAAACATTGTTTCTTCTGCTACCTCTTCTCTCAGCTTGCCCAGTGAGAAAAGCAGAAAAAGCAGTGCAATTCTGACTTGTCAGCCAAGTCCTGGCAAAACTCACAAAGCTTTAGCAGGCTCCCAAATTTGAAAGCTCCTTATTGCTTCCTCTTCTCCCCTGCTGCCACTACCCAACTGCCACTGCTAGTGAAAAGATGGAGCTAAGAGAGTGAGCTCTTGTGGGGAGATGAAGATTGGGAGACCCCAGAACACAAAGCAACCTGGCTTGTGTGGTGGCTTTAAGGGACCCCAAAAAGAAATTCCATGCAACCCTCATCCTCACCATGGTCCTAAATGTCACTGGTTCCCCTTGCATCAAGGCCACAAGAAATGTTCTCACAATAATTGTATTGTAAAAGATGCAGTTTGATAGTATTAGTATCATTCAGTTCCTCACACCTTGGGCATCTCAAAAGAAGAGGGGAAATGCTTAACTTTATATCTTGATGTAGGAAGTGTTAACATTCAAGAGTGATAATAGTATGTATTTGAAAATGTTTCCTGTGAGGAAGCATAACTGCTGGAATAAAGATGCTATTGTTATTGTTAAGCATGATGATGTGATAAGCCACTGTGTGAAGTGAAACTGGACTCCCAAAAGTAATTAAAATGCTATGTAACATTAGTTAGACACAATAATCTGTAGAAGTCCTGCAAGGTGTTGTATTTATATAGCCAGATGCTTCTCAAGCTTTCTCTACTCTCCACCAGTCATCACATGGGGGGGGGGGGGCTTCATAAGGAAAGTGACTTATTGCTGGGAGACATATTGTAATGGGGGGGGGGCGGAGATGTTTTGTAATTCTACCACAACTGAACTTTACAATACATCTTTCAATGTCATATGGTGCCCACGTTTTGTTTTTGTTTTTTTTGTTTTTTTTTTTTGTTTTTGTTTTTTTTTTTTGAAATATGGCAGGAAAATGGAGCAGGTGTTGTCAGCATGGGAAAATTTAAGTAGATGTTTAAACATAGTGGAATCAACCTCAAGGCTGGGATTCATCACTATGAACATCTATTTACATTCCTTCATGGCTACAACCATAGAAATTGACTCTCAAGATTAATTTAAGGATTACAGCAGCACCTGAACCAAAGTCCTTGAAAGCATTCTACCATTCAGAGATTGTCTCAAGTCTGGCTTTGGGAGACGGCCCCAAGGTAAAAAATAAGCTTTTGCTTGGCTAGGTCCCAAGATACACTGCCAGATTCTAAGTAGAATTTGACAGCACCTTCACAACAAATTTGGAAATGAAAGCTTCATCTAATGTTTCTCTGTTTCAAATTTCAGAGAAAACAGCTTTGGGATAATAAATTGGGCATGGGACAAACTTCAGTTAATTTTTTTTCAAACAACAACACAATTTGTTCATGTTCATTTCCCTTCACTTGTCCTTTTTCAGTTCCATTCCATTCTGGCCAAGGTTTCTTATCCTTTCTAGACTGATCTCAGCTAACGTGGAATTAGCATTAAGCATAATGATATCAAACTGTGGTCATGTTGATTGTCATGTGCTAAACCAAAAACTGCATTTTTCCCCTTTCACTTCCAGATGATAAGAGATTTTTTATTACTCAACTGTGATGGCCTGTAGCTATTAAATAATAACATTACATACATAGCATCAATCTCAGAGGAAAAAATGGCCATTTGCAAGACGGATTGCACATTTTGGTAAATATGTATTATTTAAAACTTCCTTTCTTTTCTTTTCCTTTGCTCTGGGTACAACGAGAAAATATGGAAGACATTTTTGTACCAATTTTGTAAACTGTGATGGGGTGTTGGTGAATCACTTGTTCTCTTATTATCAAGATGCCAATGAGATTTCATAAAAATCCTCAATAAGCTTATTCACCAAATCAAGACAAACTGTCTGATCATAAATGAAATTTCAGTTAAGATTTTTCACACCATTAAACAAAACAAAACAAAAATGTTATGTGCCTTCAAGCTGTGTCCAGTTTATGGCAACTCTAAGACAAACTTATCACAGGGTTTTCTTGGCAATATTCAGAGAAAGTTTGCCTTTGCCTTCCTCTGAGGCTGAATCAATATGACTTGCCCACATTGTTTCCACGGGTTTCCATCACTGAGCAGGGATTTCAACCATGGTCTTCCAAAGTTCCAATTCAACACACAAATCACTACACCACTCTGGCCAAACAAAACACAGCTGATTATATTTTGCCACATGATAATCTTTGTTATTGTTAACTGCCCTCATGCCAGTCCTGACTCATGGTGAACCTGTGGATGAGACCTCTCTATCCAATTCTGCTCTGCTTATGTCCTGTAGATTTAAGCCCATAACCTACTTGATTGATGTCTTCCTTCCTTTCTACTGCATTCTAGCATTATCAGCTTTTATAGTGAATCATGATTTCTCATGTTGTGGCCAAAGTACAAATGTCTCAGTTTTGTCATATTCATTTCCAGGGAGAGTTCTGGCTTGATCTGTTTTAGGATCCATTTGTTTGTCTTTTTGGCTGCCCACAGTATTCTCAGCACTCTTCACCAGCATCACATCTCAGATGAGTTTATTTTCTTTCTGTCAGCTTTCTTCGCTGTCCAGCTCTCACATGTTTACAAGGTGGTAGGGAATGTAATGGCTTGGACAATTCTAAATTTAGTGCTTAGATATATTTCTTTACACTTTAAGATCTTGTTTCATTCTTTCATAGTTTTCCTAGTCTTCTTATTTCTTAACTGCAGTTTTTTTTCCTCATCAGTGTTTGATCTAATGTACAGGAATGAAGACAATCCTTGGCCTCATCATTTAACAGTTCTACAGTCTCTTAACAGTCACCAAAAGAGAGGACATTGTAACATTGCTGAAATTTTACGAACCAGTGTATTGGTTCAGTCTAACTGACATATTAATTCCACCAGCTCCACTTTCTTTGTTTCCTAAAATCTATCCTCTTTTGTCTCAGGATATTTAGTCATGCTATGGGCCCTTACAGACCACTTTAAAAACTTCCCAGAGAAGGAAATGCAAATGAATAAAAGTTTCTATGTGCAATATTTGTCTTTGTTATTCTCATGAACACTTCCAAATCACATTTTTAATCTTACCTTAAAATAACCATTCTCCATCACTGAATCCTGTGTGATTGTTTTCCTGCCTTGAGCTGAGCTGAATGTATATCTCTTAATAACTATGACTTTGTTTGTCTCAGAAGCTGAAGGTGTCATTAACATCACGTAACATTATTTGTCTTGATGCCATCAACCTGAGTCCAAGCAAATATGGCTTACCCATGCTTTTGGGTTGTTTTCATTATTTGAAATGTGTGAGCAGTTTAGAATGGCATAAGATTTACATGTTTCTGCCACTACCGGTGAAGAATTGTGTTGTATGAATGTACAGTTGTTGAGTTGAAAATAGGAAACATTAAAAATGATTATATCATTTAAAATGGAATGTATAAAATGGAAGGCTTATAAATTCAGTCCAAAGGTTTTCATGTAGGGCTACATGTTCCAAGGACAGAAAGTGCTATATAGCAAAAAAAAATATGTGGTATGAAAGTGGAGGGTGATGAATGAAATCTAATGTCACACATTTACTCCAGCATTTGTTCTGTTCCCTGTAGCATAGCTACTTTTGCCCAAGGTGCTTGACTAAATATGTTTTCATTTTGGTTATGTAAAATAGCTAAGAAACTATTATAAAATATTTGATACCCATGAACCGTTTATTATGAATCTACCTTTATCTTTTAAATTGATGATATAGACCTCTTTAGAATAAATGTGTTTAAGCATCATTAGTAGCAGCTGCAGGGAACAAATTAAATGTCATAAATGATTTAAATTGTTCTGAATTAAATAGCAGATATGGTAAAGATTTTCTTATCCTTAGAGTCTGGGCTTAGACAAACAAGTACTCCAGCCTCATCTCTAAATATGAAAGAATATTGCCTAATTAGAATACATGTACATTACCCCATGTCACTTTAATTGCTTGAAGACTTTCGGGCAATTGTGTGACAAGGGAACCATTGCTTTATAGATAACAAGTACCCTGTGGCTAATCAGCCCAGGAATTCTTGAAGGATTTATTGTATGTGGGATCTTGAGAAGACTCATAGGTAAACACAACATCGCATTAGTCATATTACCAAGAGTCTAACAGGATTGTCCGAACATAGTGATGACTTAATAATAATAAGCTAACTCCAGAGTGACTTGAAACTGTAAGGTGAAACACAGTTCAGATAATTTGGAGGTGTTACAGACTGGGAAACTGGCTGATCTCTAAGTACAAAATCAGTTCCAAATGGGGTTCTACTCCTCCAGCTTTAGAATGTTCTTGGACCCTTTGATATGTTTGGAAATGCCAGCTTCACTGGTGTCAAGACTGCATTTTACACAATGAGGTTGGTGTGCCAGATAACAGAGTGGTCAAACTTGGCTTCCATTACTTGTGCAGGACTTACATCAAACTTGACTACTACATGTGGACCTGCCTTTGAAGGTGAGTGCAAAATGAGGATTCTTGGATGTTATTGGAGACAACAAGGTCAGAATAGGTAACACCAGTTTTACATCAGTTTCACTGGCTACTGGTGCATTTCTGGCCCATTTCAAAGTGTTGATATTAACTTCCGAAGTTATAAAAAGTGTGAATCCAGATTAACTAAAGAATAATTTGAACCTATATGATTCTACCCATTTCCAATTACTAAACTTAAAGAAAAAAGCTTCAGCAAATAGATTTTCAAACTAAAATTATCAGAACAACAACAACAACAACAACACCCTTTACTTAATTTAGCTTGCTTTGGATATCTCAATTTGCAGATGAATTGTTTCCATATAGATCCTTCTGAAAATATTGCTCCGCCAAAAATGAAACACATCTTCCCCAATTCAGCACAGCAGAAATAGATCAAAACATAAATCTTCCACATCTGGATAAACATTGACCACATTGGTAATCAGATGACCCTACATGAAACGACAATATCAAGCACTTCTTGATATTGATAGTAATATGCATTGTTTTCCACTGTTACTAGTTGTCATGTGCAACTAGTTTCACACAACTTGAATTGGATTGGTGCCTTTTACTTAATGTTTATCACTGAGAACATTTCCATTAATCCACAATCCCACATTGTTCTTGGCCTCATATACTTTCTAGATGCCAAATATGTTTGCTTTTGTCAAGAGATTTGAGTGCTGGAAAAAAGTCAAGAACTAAACATTTCCATAACCAAAAGACCATCTATATGACTACATATTTAGTTGGTACTCATTTTGGAGATAGAAAATTTGTGTAGTGAAGCTGCTAATGGGAAATTGTCAATGCCTGGGTCCATGCCATACTCGTGTTCCTACCTATGACTTTTTCTTTTTTTCCCCCCCAAAATAAAATAATTTCATATTCTCAGCTTGTCAAATGGTTGAATATTCTGCTTCCCAATGTGATTGTCATAATTGATATCAATTATTACCCCTACCACATTTAAACCTATGTTGTTATGCAGTTCATGCCAATGCAAGATTATGTTTATAGCTGATAAATGCACATTTTATAGTTCTCAAGCTAAAGCTACCAGATGGATAAAATTTGTAGTTTATGACACCACAGCATTCCATTATGATTTTCCTTAAATGGTCCACATTCCTTTATGTTCCCAGAGTGATTGTTTTTCCAGGGGGGGGGGGGGACAACTTGACTGAAATAGTTTTCAGTACTAAAGTGTTTCCTTGGAGCTTATAAGGCGGATTACTTTCAAAGCATGTTTCTGTGATCATGAATCAATGTATGCATGAGCCAAGTTTATTAAATGGAACATTAAAAACTTCAAGAAGCTAATATTATTTTTTCCCTGTCCCCATGTGGGCATGCTGCCCTTCCCCTGGGTGGGTGTGGCTCCCCATGGTTCCATAGCTCCTCTTCCCACAAACACACACAAAAAATAACTTTACTTTCAAACAAACTTACGTAAAACAAACATAAGTCTTATCTTCAGACCATTAGTGAAGCACCATTTCTTAAGGCTTTTTACAGTTTTCCCTCCTAGCACAAGTTTATATCTCCAGGAAAAGACTTTAAGGCAAGTTCCCAATCAGCCTTCTCCAGAAGGTCAGGTACTGGGCCCCGTTCCCACTTCTGGCCTCTCACATCCTACCAGCTTCCTTCTAAATTACTTCCACTAGAAGGACCCTGGGTGGGTTGCACATCTGCAACCCAAGGGCCCATCTCCCTCCCAGCGTGGGTCTTGGAGTACTACCTCAGTATGAGGTCCAACTTGAGATCTTCCTCTTCCTGCATCACTTGCAAGTGTTCATTAGTATCAAATCATTATTATTAACAAAAACAATAGCTATCAATTTCCCCTTTAATTTTTTTAAAGGCTGGAGAACGCATTAAAAGTGATAAGGGCACTTTGTCCTTAAAAAGGGAAAGTTCACAAAAACAGTTGAAGATTTTCCTTTTTCAAGTAAAAAGGTAAATAGTAACTGTAGAGTTGAAAAAGTTCTCATGCTTTCTAGCACTGCTTTCAAGTACATGCTGCTTGGTTTGGCAGATGGCAGAATTATATCTCATTTTCTTCATACTGTGAAATGAACATGCATGACACAGTGAACTGGGAGAAAAAGAGTAGACAAAGAACTCACTTTGTTTAGCTTCTTATTTTGAGAACACTGTCCAAATGTTTTCATATATTTTTAAACAACTGATGCTGTCCAATATTTGGCTAGACTGTGTTGCCCTACTAACCCAATTTAGCCTCCCCACAAAAAAATAAAAAAAAAAAACCCTAGAAAAAGGAAAAAAATGCATCCACAAATCCACAGAGTAGCCTGTGTTTTGCTAAAGATTTTCTCCACCAACCAAAACAGGAATTTCACACTGCTGAAAAAGAGCAGGGTACCTTTAGCATACTGACTATCATGAGGAAGTAGTCACCCATCTGTATTTCATCTTCTCACCAACTTCCTACAACAATAAAGGTGTATTTGAAAGCATAGGTCAAAGGCTATCAGGGATGAAATTTTATAACTCCTCTCACAGTTGTGCTTCTCTGCATGTTTTCCCTTAGCTGAATATGGAGGATAATAATGATAACAGCAAGGACAACAATAATGACAGTGAAGCAAATTGGAAATGGAATTTAATATTCTTAAGAGAGGAGTATGTAACTTCAGCATTAAAATCGTAGTGTGGGAAAAGATTTCTGTTTCCAATATCAGCACAAATTCAAAGGACATGTTTGTCCATTTTTACCCTGATTTTCAGGACATAACTATGGGAATCAGTCTGTTGATTCCTGTAAAAAGTAATGTTTTCAGGCATGCTCAAAAAGTGTATGTCAAAAACCCTCTACAGTGCTTCACAAAGTGGAGGATACAGTACATAAGATGTATATCATGTCCCAGTTGAGATGGAATAGACATCTTTCGGCAGTGGAATCTTGCCTGGAAACTTTTCTAGAAAGGTTAATGTTCTCTTGATTTATCACTTTATCACTTTATTTTTAAAAATAGTATGCAATAACTATGTACTTCCTATTACAGAAGAACCTTTCCTTTTCATGACTGTAACTTTCATTGGCACAAAAAACTTATCACACACCGCATTTTGGACTGGCCACCCAACACCACCCAGTATCTTCTCCAAGACATTATCCCCACCCCTATTCTTAGTTTGGCATGCATACATATACACACACCTGAAATATAAATGAAAACAGACTTCAGACTTAACTAATCACTAATAGATGATACAGATCTATTTGTTTAATGTATCCAAATGCTGGTTTTCCACTGCCAGCAATTAGATAAGTCTGAAGTTAAAACAGCAAGAAAGAGGCCAAAGGTTAATGAAATAGATTTTTTTTAATAAACTGCAAGACTCTTTTCCATGTATATTTCTAGGCATATGAGAGGGAGACTATGAGGTATGGGGTACATGAGCAAAGTTTTGGCTTCTCTAACAAGCCCCAGTTGTGGAAAGGGGGCGGGCATTTGCCAATGAAGTGTTGTTTTTTCTATAGTGAGAAAAAAAGTTTTAAAGTTTCTCACAACCTATGCAGACCACCCATTAAGGCCAACCTGGGGGTGGAGTCAGGGAATATCGTCCATATGGTGCACACCCTGATTCATCCCCCAGGGTGGCACGATCCCATGCACCACTCCACATGGTGCGCAGCATCTCAGCGCTCCTCTGACGCTGCATCCACACAACAAACACCAAAGGAATGCCTTAAACCCAATGGCTATCACACCCTGGAAAGGTCAGATTGAGGCTTGTGCACAATAATATTTTTTTGTGGTTACCATGGTCCCAAACCGGCACAGTTGGAGACAGCTGCAGGCTGGCCCTTAAGGGTAGTCTGCACAGACTGTCAGTTATTTTGCCAGTGGAAAGGAAATCAAATTGAAATGTCCACTCTTTCTCCTTCTCACCTGATCACAGGGCACTTAAGCCACACTCAAATCATCCAAATCATCCCCATTGAACACTCTCTGACCAGCAAAACACTCTCTGACTATCACATTGGAAAATGCAGCAGAACAGTAGTGGGAAAGGAGGTCATTAAAAGATTTTCGGTGTTAATAAAAAGAAACATTTTCAAAGTGATATCTAATGGGAGAATGACAGAAGAGGAATGGTGTCATGGTATAAGCCCCAACTGAAGATGTTGTTATGCTATCCTGGTGTAAGCCCCAGGTGTACCATATATGCTTGTGTAAAAGCTGACCTCATTTATATGTCAAGGGCAGGTTTTAGATTCAAATTAATGTATTTTTATGTGACCCATGGATAAGTAGAGGGTAAAACTTAAGGGCCAGTGTCACACAATGGCTTGAGCATTGGACTATGACTCTGGAGATCAGGGTTCAATTCTCCCTCAGCCATAAAACCCACTGGGTGACATTGGGCAGGTTACTTGCTCTCAGACTCAGGGGAAGGCAATGACAAATCTCATCTGAACAAGTCTTGCCAAGACAACCCCATGAGAGGGTCATCTTAGGGTTGCCTTAAGCACACAGCACACACACAAAACTTAGAGCTATGAAACAAAGGATGTAAACGATGAAGCAAGGGAAAATGATGTCAAAGAGTTTTGGCCCAGGATTCCCTGCCCAAAGACTGTATCCACAATGTTCCTCATGACATCTGATTCAGAGATGTCCAGACCATTCTCTGAAGGGAATTCCTCAAACATAGGAATATGAGACCTCACTTGTTACATATCAAGAGCAGTTTAGGAGGAAAGAGAACTGCTGAAAGATTTCTATTCTATCACAACTGGTAAATGATATAGGTCTTATATCTTGCATTTTATGAAATAGAAGGTTTTGGGCATACACTCTATGAGCATGTCTACAAACTATTATTGTTCCATCCCTACTTTTTTCCCAGTTCAGGAAAACACACACAAAACATACCAGCACAACAATTAGCAAGATAAGACAGGCCTTACGTAGTCAATCACCAAATGCCTGTTGAAACAGAAAAGTCTTTTCTTGTCAGTGAAAAAAACATAGAGAGGGTCTTAATCTAACTTTTCTAGAAAGGGAATTCCAGAGCCTGGGGCTACCACTGAAAAGGATTTCTCTTATGTTCCCACCATATGTCCCCATGAAGGTGGTAGGGCAGAGAGATGGGACTCCCCAGCAGATCTAAAAGCATGGGTTGGTTTGTAAGGGAGAGCATGGTCCTTCCGATAACCTGATAGGGCTGTATAGGTCAAAACCAGCACTTTGAATGGTGCCTGGAAAAAAATGGACTGGCACCCAGTGGAACTGTTGCAACAAAAGAGTTGTGTGTTTCCTGTAGTCAGTGAGTCTGCGATCTGTTTCTTTGGATCAATTTCCAAATACTCTTCAAAGGCATGTAACATGCACACATAGGGCATGTTAGAGTAATCCAACCAGGATGTAACTAAGGCTAATGTCACTATAATTCTTTGTGGGTTTTTAAGGCTACATGGTTGTGTTCTGGAAGAGTTTATTCCTGCTTTTTCACCAGCATCTGTGGCTGGCATCTTCAGAGTAAAGTTGAAGATGCCAGCCACAGATGCTGGCAAAACATCAGGAATAAACTCTTCCACAATGCAGCCATATAGCCTGAAAAACCTTCAAAAAACTATGTATGCTGGCTGTGAAAGCCTTTGACTTCACACTTACATCCCTATGGCCAGATCTGACATCTCAAAATCTGATGTTCCTTTCAAGTGGGAAGAGATAAAGCAAAATCTGTTTCCACTTATGAACACCATGTTTCTTTTTATATGTGATGCACATTGACCAGGAGGGAGCTTAATCAAGTAGAGAAATGAAGAAATTCTGAAGCAAAATTTAAATATGATGATGTTGTGATGACATTATGGGAATACCTTGGCTCCTTTATTATAGTGCTTGGAAATCTTCCTTTTGCTCAGTATTACAGGTTAAGAACCATATTTCAGTTTCTGTTTGTTTTGGTTGGGAAAGATCAGCAGTTTTAAGATTGGTATTCTTGCCAGATTTTTAGCCTTAAGTTAAAACCTTCTCTGCAAGTCAGTTTCACAACCAATAATTGCAATGGCAAGTTATTTATAAGTAAGGCAAACCTTATGACCTAAAGCAAAATAGCAATAAGTAAAATGCAATATACTTTCATACTCTGCCATACATTTTTCCTTTCCCCCTTTCACTTTTGGCAGGCACAATATATTGTGTAGAAGATGGTATAACAGTGTTAAATTAACTACATAGAACAGTATGTTCTATAAATGCATCTGGAACTAACATAGGTAAGAAAATATTTCACCCATTTTAAGGGGTGAAAAACACGGTGAATTTTTCCAAAAACACTTCTGAAGGCCAGACCACAGTAAAGTTCAAACATTCTCAATATGTTAACAACTTATAAGAATCAGTGCTGGCCCAAAATATTTTGCTGCCTGGAGCAAGGGACAGCATGGTCTCTTCCCTCATTCTATATATATCTATATATCTAGATATAGATATAGATATGTACTGCTGTTATTGCAGTGCTTGAAATGAGACAATCTGCTTCACACTTCAGGGCAGTAGGCTAGTTTAATAGGTGCAGGACAGGCCAAGTCAGACATATTACTCTGTATTTCAACATGGGGAAACAGAAGGCTTTCTTCCATATATGGAACAACCAGATAGGCTTCATTGCTTCATGATCTATTGCCAATGCAATTTTGTCACACTGCCTAATGGCAGCATTGGCCCTTACAAGAACTTGTTTGTAATGAATATGTGAATAATGTATTTGGTACTGTAGGGGGGTTAAATGTTTTGGTCACACAGAGGTTTTTGGTCTCCCAAATAAATGTACAACATTATAATGGGAAAGTGTAACAGAAAATTATTATGTTTTCGTGCATTCATTTATTCTGGATATAACCAAACGAAATTCCACAGACAGCCACAATTGCCATACTTCATGATGTGTACATGGTAATGTATAAAACATCTCCCAAATAGTTCCAAATAACATTTGATGTTGAGTCATTATAAGTTACATTCCTGTTAGTGATGGATGTAAAAGGAGATGAGAATTTTTAGTCCAGAAGCAAATAATATAAAATAAAACCAAATTTCCCCAAATTCTCTAGCATAGCAGGGTTTAAAAAAAAATCGGGGATGAAGCGTAGCATCTTTAGTTTAGGGACCTGACTCTTTTATTTTTATTTTGCATTTATCATATTTAGATATCATCAACAATAAAGGGAAAAATTAAAATGATAAAGTATGAAACAGAATGAAATCAATCCTAGAATAAAACCAGCAGCAGAAAATCAGCTGTTGTACTGATGTTAAAAAGGGTACAAAATGATCACAGGATTCCTATATAATCTTTCACTCAACATAATTTTGTGTGGTTTAACTATGTAGCATCAGTAGTTAGTTGCAAAAATGCAGAACACAACATCAAAAAGAATTCCCAATGCACGTTGGTGCCCAGTACATAATGGGACTGATGCAATGCACATTTGCGCCATTGTGCATCATTCTGTTGTGCATTGATCCAGCTTGTCAGAGTCTAAGAAGGTAATCTTAAGCGCCATAGATTCACAGTTGGAAGGAACCACAAGGGTTAGTCCTGCCATGTATAAATACACAATTAGGAATGCACAATACCCATTGATCGCAGTGGCTGCTAACCAGAAATTGGGGATTAGGGGACTTTCATAGTCCCTGTGTATCCCCTACACTAGGGCTATGTAGGGATCATGACTATGAAACAGTCACAAGTACGTAATTCTGGGTAACTGTCCCAAAGTCTGACTGATATGTATATGTTTTACATATTAACCATCTAAGAAAATTTTATTTTACAAATCATTTGCTGCTTTCATTGCTTCCCAATCCCCATCTTCTCTCTGATAGAAGTAAAGAAACCTGTATGTATGCTTCAGTGTTAAGCGTACGTATGTTTAGCTTTTCTTGGTATGATTTATGTTTCACATTTTCAAAGAAAAGTAATAATCCAAGTGTCATTTGTTGTAAAGAGCAGTTCCTAGCTACCTTTTCAAAAACACAAACACAGACTATGTTGTCTGAACATCTGTGTATTTTATAAGGTTCCAAAAATTGTTTCAGGAATCTGACAACTCCCGGAACCCCGAGTGTTTAATACATATTTTTATGCTTCCATGTACACAATTTCCCTTTCTCTTCCTTTTTTTTTTTACCAAAACTCAGGAAAGGTTTGGAATTAGAGTCAACCTGTTAAATATTCACTAGACTTGTCACCACCCAGTTTTAGGTTTATGCTGAAGTAGCTACAGGTGGTGAAATGACATCATTTCCTTTCCCCACAAGGTAGCTAGCTGTTTAAAGCCAACCACATTCTGACTGAAGGAGGCCATTTCTTTGGTTCAGAGTTGCTTCAAAATACATCTTATAAACTTCACTGCTCAAATGTTAAATTCTCCAAGACCCCAAAGGAGTCTTACAGCATTCCTCTACAGTGCATATTAATTCCAATTAAAAGGGTTGCAGCCCTGTCTTACATAAAATTAAGGGAGCCTGACACATGAATAAATATTTAAGTGCCTCATTGTGGTCTCAAATAAAAGAAGAGAAAAGAAGAGAAAGAAAAGCAACAGCAGCAGCACAAGAGCCTTCTTTTGCTTATACGAGAGTAATTTATTCAGTTCAGTTTTTTAACATAAATGTACCTAATTCACAGCTTTCTGAATCCTTTGTGCAAACTGAAATACACTTGAACATCCAGATCCACATTTTATTACATTTTTGTCTTCTCCAGTTAAAAAGAAAATGCTTACAAACATTTGTACATTTTTTGAAAAATGTACACAAAAATATACATTTTTCTGATAATCATTCATGAAAATGTGTTGTATAAGAAGGCATTGCTTCCAAAAATGACAAACAGTAGAAAAATGGCATACACTGATTCAAAAGCATAGTCTGGATCAGTATGCAAAGAGATTTTGTAGCACCTTTAAAACTAATTTTCACCTTTGAAACTAACTTTTAGTCTCAAAGGTGTTACAAGATCCTTTTCATAACTCTTGTATCTATGCATTATTATGTACATTAAAATGTTCATAAGAAGGATTTGTATGACATCTTTAAAGAAAAGATGTACCAAATCAGACTCGGACAAAACTAAACAAAACAATGATCATCAGACGCTTTCTAGGTGTAGTGGTTTGTGTGTTGCATGATGATTCTGGAAGACCAGGATTCAAATCCCTGTCAGCCATGGAAACCCATTGGATGGCCTTGTAGAAGCCACGCTCTCTCAAGGGTCATTCACATTCACTTTTTTGTACTGATATGGATCTGTGCAGTGCTGTGATACCAAATTGACATTCATGCTATCTTTAGCACAATTGAATCTCTCCAACCTGAGCTGGCATTCACACTGGCACCACTTTTGGACCAACATGGTGGCACCTCATGGCCGGGAATGGATCCCAGAAATCCAGATTGATTCAGTACCACATTTACACTACCAAAGATGCAATTCGTTCCCCCTCCCCTCCAAAAGACATGGTTAGTTCCCCAGTGCCGAATGAACCAACTAAAGTTGCTTTTTCCCCACCCACCCCTAAACACCACACCAGGTGCATTCAGGACACAGTGTGAATGACCCTGAAATAACCTGGTTTCCACACCAGGTTATTTTGTAGTGTGAATGACTCCTCAGTTTAAGAGGAAGTCAATGACAAATCTTTTCTGAGTAAACCTTACCAGGAAAGATGACCTGAACTGACACAACAACAGCAACAAAAACAACAGCAGAGATATCATGGCTTAATTTGCCAAAGTAACTTTCCATTAAGGAGGGGGGAGACTTTATTATAGCTATCTAACACTACATTTGTACAAATACATTTTGTGTTAGGCGAACAAAATGGAAAAAAATGATGTGAGCTTCTGTTTTTTATTTGGGTGGAAAATAAAATTATTACCAAATAATTGCATGATGTTTTTAAAACTCCAAGTGTTTTGTGTCATAACCATAACTGTACAAAAATTGAAATCAGACCTGTTTTTACAAATAGCTTATATTTTTCATATATTTCTATTACACTGATAATTAAATATGACTACATTGTTATGTGTGATGTAATCCCTAAAGGGAAAATGTAATCATCTCAACGGTTAATACTGAATTCTTCAGAAAACCACTAAATGTTCATGAAATGACCATTGTTTTAGCACTTGGCTGAACCTAACAGGGTTTTGAGATTTAACTGCCTTATTTGTAGTGAAGATTAAAATGAGTAAACAAGCACACTGAGCTTTAATTTTTCTGTTAAAATGAGGGAGAAAATACTCTTCACTGCTAGCATCCCATACACATAGGAATTCCAGCAAACAGAAAACTCTTCTAGTCATAATTCCTCTCATTCTTTTCAGTGTCCAAGCTTCCCACTTCTAAAAAGTTCTGGTGGAGCATGGCTGGGACCTGTCTGGGACCCAGGCTGATGGTGGCTGGCAGGCTGCAGCCAGTTTAAAAAGGTGAGCAATAAGATCCTAAATCACCATGGTTTTATTTGCACAACCCTCCATTTGTACATTTATCCTTATGCAGACAGCATGGCAGCATACAGAGTGATTAACCTATATATCAACTAATTCATTTTTCTTGTCCTGTCACCTTTACTAATTAATGTAATTGTAGACAGACCTTTTAAAAGCTGACTAGTAGATTATACTTAAAATGGGTTGACTTGCAATGGAAATCCAAACATTTATCTGTTGCAATGGTGTGTGAGTTTGCACGTTGGTTATTTCCTAGCACTAATCTGTTGCTTTATCTGAACAAGGTCCAGAAAATTTCTGACACTATCCTCCAATGTTGACCAGTAGTTTTATTAAATCATAAAATTTATTTGTTTTCATTATGTCCACATTATGTCCACTATGTTGTTGTCAGCAGAGTGCACAAATACATATAATTAATAATCAATAGTGTGTTTGCAGTACAGAAATGATTCCTTCTTATTTCTCATTGTAAAATGTTCCACTTTCACTTTTTAATCAAAACATCTTTTACTAAATCAAAACATTACTTTTACTAAAGTCATACATGGAGTTTACTCACTGTTTCATGTGATTTTCCACTAAAACAAATTCTCTCAAGTAGCATATGAGTCTGACTGTGAGCTATTTCCTATTTTGAATATTTTTTTTAAAAAAACTGTGAATACACAGCAGTAAGTAATATATGGTATTACTATGTTTTGGGAACAAGACATGCCAGTACTTGTTTTTTTGTCCGATTCATACTTTAGTTACTATGATCAAACATAAAAATATTATTTATCTTCTTAGGAATAGTCTCTTCTATGATGAAGCAACTCAAAATTCTGTTTTTCCTTCTATTAAAATAATTTAGTAAAGAGATGGTGAAACAAGAACTAATGTGGACAAAATGTGACTAGAGAATAACCTCCCTGTTTATCTTTATGGATTGCAAAATTTCTTGGCTCGTATATAGCAGAGATGTTGCTCAGCAGCAAATGCTTCTCATTCCACAAGTAATATTAAATTCTTATGATGCAAGATAGATGTCAAAATGGATCATAATCAGAGGAACTACTGGAAAAGTAAGATGGGACAGTGTAGTCATTGCAAACCCCTTAACTAGTCCAGATCATTGTCCTGACATGAAGATGTGCTCCTATACAATCAACTGTAAGCTTTGCCTTGTATGTTTTGCACTGCAAAATAAATTGCAACAATTTATATCAAAATACCAGCTCTACCGGTCATAGCTAACATTGATATCTCATATCAAATTTTCAGTTTGATATCCTGTGTCAACAATTAACTTGTATAAACGATATATATATAATATAAAACCCATATAACCCATGTATACCAAAATATCATAATGTAATTTGTATAACATATAATATCACATGTAATAAATAACTAAATATTATTATGCTCACCTCTTCTTTCAGTAGTCATGGGGAATGATTCTCATTAACCTCTCTGAATGTCATTGTCATGCAGTATTTTCCGGATTCTGATTTTCAGAAAATATTGGTATAGCTCTGTATGACATGGTTAGCTTGGCCTTTTTGCATTCCTTTAATTATTCAAATTGGGGATATAAAGCATTTGTTTACTTTCTTTGAGCATGTGAAACCCATTTTAGCAAGTAACAAAATGATGTGAAATATCACCAGCCTCCTCATATTATTTCAGAAGGTGTGTCTCAGTACTGCAGGAAGTGGAAAGTTTTGTTAAAGGTGTGAAGTAAGTCTCAAAACAATAACAAACCCATATGTGAAACTATTCATTCTTGACACTGGGAGAAATGAGGACTGGAGTTAAATGTGAACTGAAAAGATTTATATAGTGCACTTTCCTGAGGGCTTGTATGGGAATGTACATTTTGAGAACTCACTTGCTGATTTGTTTTTTCCTAATGTTGACTCCCTTCCCCAGTTACCACCTATCCATATGCAGCCCCCAGATATCTCCCTTTCAGAAAAGACAGCAGAAATGTAAAGAATATTACATTTATTTGGTTTTGTTAAAGATAAAGACCAAGTAGTACAATTAACCCAAGGGGAAGAGCAATGGACTCAAGTGGGCAAAGGCAGATAGAAAAAGCAGGGCATGACTGTGAAGATATAGAAACAGAGATGTTGTCTCTGGAGAAACCTCATCAGACAAGATGTTATGTATAATACATGAATAAAGAAGGAATCTCATTTAATCAGTATTGTCCAGGAAAGCAACCAAGAAAGCTGATAGCTAAACTTTCAAACAAAATATAAAAGAAACTGTAATGTCTCATGCACACACAAAAAATATAAAGCCAAGTCCAATGTGCAAACCAGAGAGTAGTCGAGCAATCTGAGGTTCCAGCCAGTCAAGATGATCAGGCAGTCCAAGGTCAACATTTCCAGAGAGTCATGATAATTAGGCAGTCTGATAGTCAAAGGTCCAGGCCAAGAAAACAAGGAGGATTAGGATCAAGCATGTTTTTACCAACAAATTCAGATAATCTCTGACAACTGGCCAGGGTCTTTCACTTGTTTATATTCCCAGCTGTGGCCTGGTGTCTTTCACCTGTTTATATTACCAGCTGTCATGAGCTCAACTGTTTGCTGATTGGCATTTTTCATAAAGCCTCCCCGAATGCCAGAGGCATACTCTCTCATCTCTTCACTGGTTGAAGGTAGGTATGTTCTCTTCATTTTCTTCCATGCCTGAAGGCTCTGCTACCAGGAGGCTGGGTTGATGAGACTACTTGGAGGCCTGCTTGAGCTGACAGGGCAGAACTAGGGCTAGGCTCAGGTTCATGTTGAATTTCAAGCTGAGGCTCTGGCTCAGCCTCCTTCTCCTCCTCCTCCTTGTTCTCAGGCTGTCTGGGCATGACAAGTATCCATTGTCCCTGCAGCCACTTCAGTTTATATAAACTTAGCTGACCAAAAAAAAAAAAAAAAAAAAAAAAAAAACCTGGCTAAAAGGTCCCATTATATCAGGGAAGGAAACATGCCGTCTCCCAGATATTATTCAATTACAGATTCCAGTATTTCTTACAACTGGCAATGCTGGCTAGGGATGCTGAGAATTGCATAATTTCTCTACTGCACTAGAGGAATGAAAGATGGGGGGGGGATAATACAGTTTAGGACACCTCCCATACTGTTTGGGGGAAGGGACTCCAGTCCTTTTGGAGGCAAATTTTATAATCAATAAAGTTGGGGCTTTACTTTCTCAAATTCTTATTAATTGCACCCCTTCCTTCAGCAGAAATGTTCTGAGTGGAGATACATTTGTGATACCTCTGAATTCTTTCCCATAGTTTTATGTGCTATACACATTGAATGCAACAGTATCCTTCAGGACAAATGAACAAATACAAATACACTGAAGGGAAAAAAGAGCTCTGTGCAAATAAAACTCTTGAATCACATTTTCATATTCCTATCATAGTTAAATATACGTGTGGTCCAGTAGGAACCCTAATACATGTCAGTTCTGGAAGAGAACTCAATTTTTGATGAGTTGATCTGCTAGGCGGCTTAGGCAACCTGCTTCCTTTATTCACACAAATCATTAGTGAAAGGAGAACACTTTCTGATGTACCAAGAAGTGAGGTTTGGTCCAGGGAATGCAGTGGGATGAGCATGGTGTCAGGAATGTGTCTTCTTTACAGAAGCCCATGCACCCTCTGTGTGTAATTCAGAAAGGTGGAAATGACCAGCCAATGGAATGAAAACCATTGGTTGATGGGACAGACTTGAGGTAGGTTTCCCTCAGGGCCAGCACTGGAGTATAAAAATCAGCTCCCCAGCATGTCCACTGGCTTCGGTTTAGTTTGGGGTTTCATCCCATCCACTCAGGTTTTAAATTAGCTATGCATGTATTTATTTTCCACAATATTTGTGTGGTTAGACATGGGATCTGGATTTTGGAAAGAGTAATTTATAAGCTGGAAGGACCATCAATGCATTCGAGGGGTCCTCTTAAGAGACTTTGGAATGTGGATGGCAGGTGTTGAGCTCAGCTCTAAAGGGTTGTTTGGTTTGCCACATCCCCAAGTGATGGAGTAGCCATGCAATGATGTCCACCCAAGTGGAATCCTCTAGTTGTCATCCTGGTTATAGATTCATTGACCAACACGTTTGTTGGCTGATGCCTGGATCTGCTCCCATGACAATGCCAAACTTACATGCTGCTATAATCAGTAAAAGTTGTAGCTTTAATTTCTCCAGTTTTTGTGTCCTGGTGCAATTTGTGGAATAGGGGAGCAATGATTTCCCCCCTTGGATCTGCAAGCACTATAAAATCAGTATTTGCATTCAGTTTCAAAAATTACCTGAAACACAATCTCATTTATCCTCTGCCAGGCAGACTGTAAAATATACGCTTAAGAAAGCCTCCACAGAGTGCTTTCAAGTTGTTCAAGTTATTTAGTTCTCTATAAATAACAGGTGGATTGATATCTTTGGCATGTAGTAGAATGACTGTGTTGCCAATTTCTTAATTACTCTTTCTATAGTATTTAATTATTTAACAAAAACAAAATAATTATCCAGGCTCTGTAATCAAATCCAGACCAAACTGTATCTGGATTTTCTTTCTGTTGTCCATTCTCATAAAGATTTTGCCTCACGTATTGGTTCATTCTCTTTAACGAAAAAAAAAAAATCTGATATCTTGTAATATCAAAAAACACTTTTATTTTAAACATCATATCTTTTCATGTGTCAAGCAAATACAACATAGAATCCATGATATTTTAAAGAACAGTGGTCCCAAGGGATGGTTTTTATTCCAAACGCATATGTGTAGTTGGTATGATTTGTATCCACCTTTTCCACTAAATATTTTTTAAAATATATACACAAATATACCAGCATTCAATACTGTAGTACCTAGAGTTATAGGTTTGTAACTGCTCTGTATTATTAAAACTATAATATTATTGCAACCAGTGAAGACCAGATTGGTTGCGTCCTCCCAGAAGATGGTTGGGGGTTTTTTTTGTGTTTTTTTTTTGTTTGTTTTTGTTTTTGCAGTCGCTCCCACTTTATAGAATGGCCTGCCGGATGAGATCTGTCAAATTACCAACCTGGATGGCTGTTAAAAAGCCATCAAGATGGATCTCTTTCACCAGGCCTTCTCAGAATAAATCACTGGGCCAAAAATATCCCCCCACATAGGCACATAGGACAACGACGCTGCCACTGTTATTGTTGGGACCTGTTGCAATTTTATTTATTTTTAATCCTTTTATGTAAATTTTAATTGTAATTTGTTTAATTCCTTTTTAAGGGGGGTATTTATATTGTATGGTTTTAAATACTGTAAGCTGCTTTGATTGCTACGGCAAAAAGCGGGGTACAAATAAAAGTTTTATTTTTATATTTATTTATTTATTTATTTACATATATACATATATTACAAGTAATATCCATATAGCCATGTAATGTTGCATACAATTACCACATTTATAATTACTTGTTTTTTTCTATTAACATCATAATTTCATCACATTGTCATGTTCTTTTATGTCTTACTAACTGGTATATGCTTTTCCTTCATTCTTGTTCATTCATTTGCCTTGTTTCTTTGAATTGTCTACTTAGCTTATGCAGTTATTCAATTTTCTCTTTTTACATTTTTTTAACTTATCATGTCTATCATTTACACAAATATTTCCTCGATCTATTTATTTATTTATTTATTTATTTAGTCTTATTATAAACTATATAAATGCCCCCTCTCAGTCCATCTTAATAGCCAGGAGTTGGATCGGATGAAAGACTTCTGTTCAGCTGAAAATTGGGGCCCAAGAAGGATGACATTTTCAACCCACTCCACTAGTGAGTGAGGCCACAACAATGATTTGTGATGGGGCCCTACTTCTAATCATCACAGCCTCTCTCACTAGTAGGAGGGAGCTAGAAATATCATCCTACTTGCACTCTGATCACCAATTGAACAGCAACTGATCTGGATATTAAGGTGGACTGGGGATGCCAGTTAGGTAAGTATACATAACTAAGTAGCTGATGTAGAATATCACATAATATAACGTGGTTTGAAACTTGTAAAGTCAAACTAATTGATTTGATTTATATACTACCTTTATTGCTGTCTCCCTCCATTGCATCATTTCTTCTAGCTTGTTCATGGAGTCACAAAGAAGCTTCATCATAGCCATCATTCCCTTACATCACATGGACCTCCTAACTGTATTTTGTATTTTTTAAAAAAACACTTAATTCTAAGTTCTGTCTCTCCAGAGACCTCTGGCTCTCCTCCTTTACATGTCTTGCTCAGCATCTCACCAGTCAATGAATATGTATACCCACATGTGACAGCATGTGGTAAGTCAAACAGGGACCTGAGGAAGCACATGAGAAATGGTCCTAACAGGAGAACTGCATGAGGAATAGACACCATAGCACTACTTCAAATGAGTTAGGAAGGGCTCCACATGAGCAAAAGATGAAAAAAATGTCCATATTGAGAGGATATTCTAATAAGATAGGGTGTTCATTATAGGCAAGCAGCACTCAGTCTGTGCAAAAATGACCCACTGAATAGGAGCATACTGTGCAATAGGAGTTGCCAATTTAAAGTGGTTTTCCTTTAAGTCTGATGGTCTCAAGGAACTGGAAGGGATGCCAGGTGAGCTAGCAGTCTTCTAGATCTGGATGCTGAGTATTGAGCTGGTTGGTTGTACTACCCTGAGATGAGAGGCTGAAATAACGAAGGCATCTCCTTGCTTTGCTGTCCTCTTTAGGCTCCTGCACCTCTTCCCCACAAAGTCCCAGTATTTATCTCAAGATAGAGCCTTGCTAGACCATAGAGTGTGATGCTTCATTTTTGATTCACCATCAAACAGATGAGACCTATTTGTGCTAACTAACCAACTAAATTGATAACCTCATTCTTGTAAGGATATGAAATGTAATTCCTCAAAATATTTCATTCTCACTCTTCTCAGGATAATTGGAAAGTCATAGTCATCACAAGGGTCCCAGTGAGGATCAAAATGTTCAGTAGGCTTCCTCCATGTTGCCCTTTAATGGGGTCTTGGACAGTGGTGTCACCTCCAATGAACTCACAACTCATCCCTGGTTTAGCAGCTCTTCACACAGACATTCCTGGGGGTGGGAGGGGAATTGAAGTGGGTAATTTTAATGAATATCAGATCCTGTCCCATTAAAGCAGGCTATCTATAATTAGTTGCGTAAATGACATTAAAAAAATGGGTGGTGGTGCATACAGTCCACAGGCTGTGTGTTGCTTACCTTGATTTAGAATAAAACTCCATCAAAAATTCTGATGGAGTTATTACCTTAGCATTAGACATAACAATTGTTCAATATCACTAAGGGGAGGAGGAAAGAAATAATGGAACAATATAGAGATCTACCGTATAGTAAAAAAGAAATTGTATAGTGTTGTACAGTGATCCCTTCCCTTACACAGGAGATCCATTCTGGACCCCCCCCCCCCCATGTAAGAAAAATTGCATGGATGCTCAAGCCCCATTCAAGGTAATGGGGTTTGTGCCTGTGGTGGTGTGCACATTGCTTTTTCCAGCACGCAGCACCGCTTCTTCCGCCATGGCTTCGAGCATACATATGATGTCTCCATATGATGTCGGTGCACTGTACATGTTTCTTTGAATCTCCCAATAAGACAGATGGTTGTAAAATTTTAAAATATTTTGCTTTATTATTTTGTCTAAATATTATGCACAAAAATAACATGTTGTTTACTGTATATCTGAAGATACTTTCAGAGAATGGACATGCCACATGTGAGCAAACTCTTAATTCTTTAGAAGAAAATCATCTTGATTGGCTTCTGCCTTTTCCAGTCAAACTTGCAAGCAGGAAATTGAAAAGTACATACTGTGCTCAGACTTAATAAATAAAAATATATGTTCAGACATTATTATGCTTTCTTCACAACTACAAGTTTGACTTTCCATTAGCTATTTCATTTTATGAGCAATGGCTTGAAGCCTCAACACCCTGCAAACATACCATCTTCCAAAACTCAAGACAGCTGGATTAGGATTTTTTTAATAGTTATTTTTAAAAATATATATTTATGGGGCAGTAGCTTGAAGTTTAACATTTCCAGACTCAGTTGCAGTTGTCCTGTTGATTTCAGGAAAGAGTAACACTAAAGCATCTAGTTGATATGTACAATTCACCACTAGAACAAAATCAGAACTCATGAAAGTTCTTTGCTTTTCACCTTCGCTTTGCTTTTTCTGATTTGAGTGGCAAGTTTTCCCTTTTACAAAGAAATTGATACATTGTCTATCCATCCATCTTCCATCACTTTATTCTTCCAGGCAGGGATTCAACATAGCTTAACAACAGCATTTATCATGCTTTTTTTAATGTACTCATTCCCAAGTATTTTTAAATAATTATAAGATTGTATGTACAGCACTGTGTAAAGTTACAGCGCTATGTAAATAAAGGATAATAATAATAATAATAATAATAATATACTGTACATTTTCTTCTGTGTACTATAGCATGCTTGCATACATTTTGAAAATATAAGTATTTTCCGTGTGGATTTTTCATAGAATCATAGAAACAGAGTTGGAAGAGACCACAAGGTCTATCCAGTCCAACTCCCTGCCATGCAGGAACTCCCAATCAAATAATCTCCAACAGATGGCCATCCAGCCTTTACTTAAAGACGTCCAAAGAAGGAGAGTCCACCACTTTCTGAGGGAGTGTGTTCCACTGTCGAACAGCCCTTACTGTCAGGAAGTTCCTCCTAATGTTGAGATGGAATCTCTTTTCCTGGAGCTTGCATCCATTGTTCTGGGTCCTAGTCTCTGGAGCAGCAGAAAACAAGTTTGCTCCCTCCGCAATATGACATTCCTTCAAATATTTAAACAAAGCTATCATATCACCTCTTAATCTTCTCTTCTCCAGGCTAAACATCCGCAGCTCCCTAAGTCGTTCCTCATAGGGCATGGTTTCTACACCCTTCACCATTTTAGTCACCCTCCTTTGGACACGCTCCAGTTTCTCTGCATTCTTTTTAAATTGTGGTGCCCAGAACTGGACACAGTATCCCAGGTGGGGTCTGACCAAAACAGAATAGAGTGGCACTATTACTTTCCTTGATCTAGACACTATATTTCTATTGATGCAGCTTAAAATTGCATTGGTCTTTTTAACTGCTGCATTGCACTGTTGGCTCATGTTCAACTTGTGGTCTACTTGGACTCCTAGTTCCCTTTCACATGTGGTCTCGTTCAGCCAGGTGTTCCCCATCTTATATCCGTGCATTTCATTTATCCATCCTAAGTGCAGTACTTTCCATTTCTCCATGTTAAATTTCATTTTGTTAGCTTTGGCTCAGCTTTCAAGTCTGTTCAGGTCATTTTGAATTTTGATCCTCTCCTCTGGGGTATTAGCTACTCTTCCTAATTTGATGTCATCTGTAAATTTGATAAATAGGCCAGCAATACTGTCATCCAAGTCATTAATAAAGATATTGAATAGCACTGGGCCCAGGACAGAACCCTGTGGCACCCCACTTGTCACTTCTCTCCAGGATGAAAAGGAACTATTGTTGAGCACCCTTTGGGTGCAGCCAGTCAACCAATTACAAATCCATGTAACAGTTACCTTGTCTAGCCCACATTTTACAAGCTTGTAATGGGGAATCTTATCAAAGGCCTTACTGAAATAAAGATATCCTATATCCACAGCATTCCCTTCATCCACCAAGCTGGTAATTTTATCAAAATTTTTTATCAGACTTATTTATTTTAAAAGCTTGTTGGAGGAGACAAAGAATTAGATTATACATGTGTGTGTGTGTGTGTGTGTATAGTTTCTTATTGAAAAATGCATTTGAGTCTACATCTGGTTCTGGAAAGTGTGAAATGGACAAATTCAACTTCAAATTGAGATGAAACTCCCCCCCCCCCCTTTAGCCCTAAAGGTCCTTTGAAAACTTCAGAATCTGAAGGGGTTCCACAATGTGTTTATAAAGGAAGCATAACTGACATAGCTGATTTGGAATGTGTGGCTGGTTCCTATCAGAACTTGTCATTGTACTTTTGAAAAGTAATTCATTCTATTACTTATTCCAGTTTTTAAGAAGTAACCTGTTCTTGTTACTCATTATGTTGATAAAGGGGGTTGACTTTTACTGTTAGTTATTTTTTCATTTTCTTCTTCTTACTATTTTTTATGCAAAGACCTGTATTTGCACGTGCACAACACACAATAAACAATATAGAACTCAAGTAGTGTAGTATATGCTGTATTTGTGAGGCCAGAGAGAGACCGAATCCAAATGTAGTGCTCAGTGTGAATCTACGTTTTCCACCATTTCACAGATCTTGACATCTCTATCTAGTCATGCATCTCTTCAGCCTCCCATCTCAATTGTTTGCTACTTTTGTTCTCTATGAAATGCAAGGCTGGAGACAGACTGAGGATCTGAAAGGCAAACAGGAGTGAAAGGTGAAGATGGGTTGGCAGCAAAAAAAAGTTTAAGTTTTAGGATTTCCAGATTAAGGATGCCCAATCCATAGTATTTTTAATTACAACACACATACACACTGACACAAATATAGGGTAGGTTTCAGATATTTACAGAGATGTGTTTCTTGAGCAACCATGGCAACAGAAAGTAGCCCAGTAATGTTGATCTCTTTAGGAGAGTAACAATTCTAAACCTCAAAACAAACCTCAAAATCCCCACAGTTCATCTGCTTTTAAAATGTAGCAATAGAAATAAATGACCAAAAGTCCTATTGAGCACTGTGCACAATGCACTGCGGTTAGTATAGGTCTGAGAAAATAATAATGAGGAAAATAATTTTGGTCTGTTGTTGAAACCATCAATTTGTTTGGGTATGTATCAGTGATAGCAATAATTCTGGATAGATGAGTGAGATGTTCCAATATCTTTTCATCATCCATGTCATGGAAGGATGGATGAACTAATTTTATTTCTGGTATGGTTGTTTCTTTTGACCATTTTGGGTGAAAACCAATTTAGATTTTGGATTGAGAGCAGTTGCATGAATTTATTTAAACATCCTTAACAAGATCTTCCCTTTTTTCCCCCCAGGATGTTTTCAAATATCTGCATCAACCTATTGCTTAACATCCAAAAGCAGAAAGCAAGTCAACACTTCTGTGTAAATGATGGTGAAACTAAGTTTTCCTAGACTGGAAATATTACCTTAGTTTCTTCTTGCCACTTTGCCACTGTCAAACTGTCATCTGTCAAACTGGAAAATCAACATATTCCTGTCAGTAGGACATCCCAGAGTCCAAAGTGTGCCAATCCAGAAAGTATGTTTTGGGAGGGGAAAAATGAGAAGAAAGAGAAACCCCAGCATCTGTTAGCCTTAACATCTGTTAGCCTTAACATCTATCATGCTATGACCCTGTACAGACCCACCAGAAAGGTCGGCCTGGGGGTGGAGTCAGGCATCATGTCCAGATGACATAGGTCCTTATTCTGCCCCCAGGGTGCCATGATGCTGCACACTGCTCCACATGGCATGTGGCATCATGATGCTGCTCTGGTGCTGTATCCATGTGATGCAGCACCGAAGGATTGCCATATAGCTGTGCCTCTGTGGCCAGGGCACCCTTTTGAGGGCACAAAAAGGAACTGCTTTTTGCAGCTCCTTTTTGCATCCTCAAAAGGCCAGATCAGGGCCATGGTGTGAGGACGCCGTGGCCCCGATCTGAGTAGGAAATGGGTAGCATCCCACTGCTCTTTCGGGGCAGTCTGTTGAGCTCCTAAGATTGCCAAACCTACAAACATATTGTGTGTCCACTTCGATTTAAATCCCATAAATTTCCTCCTACCCTTTTTCCCTGAGAACAAGACATTCCCAAAAAATAAGACCTAGTAAAAGTTTTGCTGAATTACTAAATATAAGGCCTTCCCCAAAAGTAAAACCTAGCAAAGTTTTTGTATATAAATATATATACAGTATATAATAAATGTTCATTTTTTTGCTTCAACAATAAATGTGAATACTTCTTTGTGGAAAAATGAGACATCCCCTGAAAATAAAACCTACCACATCTTTGGGAGCAAAAATTAATATAGGATGCTGTCTTATTTTCAGGGAAAAACGGTAGTAAAAATCCTCATATTAAGGGTTGTTAGCATTGCAGTTGTATTTAACTGGCATTTGTATTATTCTTTTGCCACAAGAGTGTCTGTTTTCTTTAATTTAAATTGGAGCACCAAAAATAGTGTGTATATAAAACACAAACTACATAAACTGGCAGACTAATGTAGCTTTAGAGCAGGCCTGATAGGTCTCTTGGCTATAATTTTTCCCATGTCCCAGTGAGACTGTTATCTGTGAATAAAATATTTAATCGAGATGACATAGGGGACTCAGAACAGCTTTACTTTTCTGCTTATCTTTGAAAGGCCATGAGATCACATTCCAGCTGTTCTGTATAATAGCCTCTGACAAGCTGGTGTGTTGGCAGTGAGTTTTCGGAGGAAAAAAGGGCTAGAGAAAAAGTCAGCCTGATGAGAAAGAACAAACTCTATAAGTAGTAGTGTATGTTTAATTTCTCTTTAGTATATTTTTCAGACAGTGTCACAGCAATGACTTTCAAAGACATCCAAAAAATATTAGCAAGAAGCACATGAAACAGAGAGGCTCAAACCTTAGTATCAAGACATGTGACCCCCAAACTTTGAAGGTTTCAGTGTGGAGTCATAAAATGCTTGAGATGATAGAGGGGTGCAGAGGAGGTGTCATACCACTCACATGACCAGCTGATTTTGGAATTATCAATCTTTGCATGTCTATACTCAGAAATTGCTACTTTGCTTATTTGCAGACATCCTATTTGTTTGTTTTTCAGTTCCCACTCTCTTCCTTCATCACTCTAACTGAAATCATTTTCTCTTTTCTCTTTTCTCTCTCTCATCTAATGGATACTGTATTTGGTTATGGACTAGTATTGTAAGGAGTTTATCAGACGGGAGGAATTACTCTCAATTGCGAAGGGAGCCAATTCGAATTCACATGAATTAGCTAGTTTAGCGAATTCACATGAATTCCCATTGCATTCAGAATGTGTTCAGAATGACTTCCCATTACCTGAAAATGACCCCCCCCCATTGCCTGAAATGGCGTGAGATGCTTTAATTGGCAATAACATGAAACCCATGATTGCGTTCGGAATGACTTCCCTTCTGCCTGAAATTGTGTGAGATACTTTAATTCATAATAACGTGAAACCCCATGATTGCGTTCAGATTGCCATTGGATTATACTTCCAATTTCCAACGTCTGATGAACGTAAAGCTACTTTCACATGTTTTATAAAGAAGACAAAGCTTGTTTCTTTCTCTGCTACACAATCTGTGGTATGGGTGGGACTGGTTCTTGTTCAGCTTCTGAACAACACTACTATCACTCATATTTCCCAAAATTTACTGCATGGTTGGGAGATAATGACATGATAGGGAGCAACCTTAAGTGGCTTATATTGTGGCGGTTTTCTTTGCAAATGCTCAGTGCTCTGTCTCCTATATAAACTTTTGATATAAACTATCTACAAGGGCCCTTGCAGACTACACATTTTCAATACTATGATTTCTCTTTAACATAGGATGGAGGCATCTTATGGTATACTAGGATTTGCATTTCAGAGAGGGGCATTAAGAAACCCCTGGATTCCATAGGATGCTTCCATGGCAGTTAAAAATGGAATGAAAATGCTATTGTCCAAGGGTTCAAGAAACCTTTAGAGATCACATTTCCTTGGTGTTAATGAATACCACTGGTGGTAGAACTATGCCTGAAGAACATTTGTGGGTAAATTGGGGCACTGCTTGGAAAGGTATTTGTGCTCCTCCCTCCCTCCCTCCTTCCTCTTCCTTTGAACAGAACTGATTCTTATTGCCAGTTTCTGTCTATTATTTGTTTTAGATTTGATTTTAGATCAGAAAAAAAAACTATCTAGAGAATAATGGATCTGATGGAAATAATGGTGCAAGTGAAGGGTGGGGAACAATGCATGTGGAAGAAGTAACAATTTTAAAACTATAACAAGATAAATAAAATATATGGTGAGTAAATATGGTTGTAAATATGATTATTTTCACATGAGCATTAAAGGATGGTTATATTACAGCATGTACCATTATGGTAAGTAGGTGATATTGTTCTTGAAAATCACTCACCTGAGCATATAACTTTTAAGCTTCAGGCTGCTGTAATTTATTTCTACTATGTATTTTCAGTGGCATTCACATTCCTGGTTGTAAGAACAGAATGATTAAATGAGGCTGTGATAATCTTACTACTCCACTCCAAATTGAAACCGAGGGTTCTTAAGTATTTCCTCTTCATTTTTATCAACTGTTACAGTACTCCAATTATAGACTGGCTTTGCCCTCTTCTGTGTGAAAACAGGGTGTAAAGGTTCTGGAGTATTTTCTGATTTCAACACCTTTCACAAAGGTAAATAATTCACTCTCTGGAACTGAGCTAGTCAATTCCATTCCTCTTGGAGTTAAACTTGTAATTATAACTGTTGGATTCTGCAATTTATTAGGCCTGTAACACAGCACAAAAATATGTGGAGCAGAAGGCACAAATATATCCTTGGAGAAATGAGGGCTACCACATGCATACTGGATCACTGCCCTTCATGGATTCTGAAATCAGCTAGAGGGGGACTGGCCCAATGGGAAAAGGGAGGGGTGAGTGCTTCACTGCAACAAGGCAAATTTCCATCCTGCCTAAAGGAGGCTGGATCCCACCATTTTAGATAACTATCAGCCAGTCTCTAACATTCCATTCTTGGGCAAGGTTCTGGAGTAAGTGGTGGCCTTCCAGATCCAGAGATTTCTAGATGAAATGGATTATCTAGATTATCTAGCTTCAGGCCTGGCTATGACACAGAGATGGCTTTGGTTCCTTGGTGGATGACCTTTGCAGGGAGTTTGTCCATGGTATCCTTCTGAGCCGCCTTTCTGGGATACGACATTGGGGCACTGTTATGCAATGGTTCCAGCCTTTTCTGGAGGGGCTTGGTGTTGGGGGACTCCTATTCAACTCCTTGGCCACTGGCCTGTGGGGTCCCGCAGAGTTCTGTTTTGTCCCCAAGTTATTCAATATCTATATGAACCCACTATCCTTTCCAGAAAATGTGAATGACTGCAACTGTGTGGAAGACTTTCAAATGACATCACGTAGATCCCATCATTGTCCCGTTATTATCCAGTCACTGAAGTGGCAATGCCTGGCATGTTACATTAACGGGAGTTCACGTTAATGCAATGCCGCTTCAATGATGGGACAATAGCGCTGTGATCTGAAAGCCTTTTGCAGGATTGCAGTCAGAGATGGGATAAAGTTGGAGAAGCGATTCCATCTTTATCCTATCCCTGTGTGGTAATCTCATCAGTTTCCTGTTCCTATTTGGATAGAGGAACAGGACACTCACCTTAACATAATATTTATAGTAATGATACAAGCTGACAGTTCAACATTGCTTTGAAGTGTTTCCTCTCATAATAGGAATGTGCTACCTGGACAGCCATGACTTCACTGTAGCAGTCAGCCTCTGCTACAACCCTGAAGTTTTGCAGTCACCTATCTGCACATATATGCAATGGCTCAAGTGGTTAAGATGCTGACTCTGTTGATCGCAAGTTCGGCAGGTTGGCAGTTCAAGGCATGGATGCTGTATGATGGGATGAGCTCCCATCACTAGTCCCAGCTTCTGCCAACCTAGTAGTTCAAAAACATGCAAATGCAAGTAGATAAATAGGTACCACTCTGGTGGGAAAGTTAACAGTGTTTGGTGCAATTATGCTGGCCACATGATCACAAAGAAGTCTCTGACAACGCTGGCTACTCAGTTTAGTAATGGAGATGAGCACTGTCCTCTATGGTTGGAAACGACTTGACAACCTTGTCAATGGAGAATACCTTTACTTTTACCTTTTTATCCGCATATAACTGTCTATTAGGGTGAGGGAGGGTGTTACTTTAAGTGCCCCCAAAGCTATGCCTACTTTTCCTGGATACAGCTCTTTAATGAGTGACTATTTTCAATGTGTGGATCCCCCCCCCCTTTTCCTCACCCTCAAGTGCATCCACAAATCTAGAATTCAACAGGATTTGGAAAAATTAAGTCCTAGAATTATGTGGGAAGAAAATCCTGCTTTCTGTACAGGAACCTTGCTTTCTATGCAGACATAATATTTTATACATGGTAAACACTGTTTTCTTTGAAGAAATGTTCCTTTCTGTACACAAAAATAATAGATTTTTGTGGGTTTTTCAGGCTATGAAGCCATTTTTCTAAAAGAACATGGCATCATAGCCTGGAAAACCCACAATAAACCTCTGGATGCCAGCCGTGAAAGCCTTCAGCTTCACAAAAATCATGTTTTCTTTACAGGTAATTTGTTTCCTGTGCCAAAAACACTGCTTTCTACCCCAAAAAGTGCAAGTTTTTCACAGACTAAATTTCAAACTGTAAATATTCTTTTTAGTCCAGAATTTTCCTCATCAGGGTTTCCTGACACTTAAGAAAGCTGTTTTGATTTTTTTAAAAAAATATTAATAGTTCAATATGTTCATCTCTAGTCATGGTGCTTCTTTTCTTTCCTTCCTTCCTCCCTTCCTCCCTCTCTCTCTCTTGCATGCAGATGTCTCATCTAAGAACAGAACAAGAGCACTGCCTGCCAGTTACAAATGTAGGTCAGTGTTTCTATCTCAGGTTCATTCTTATATTCCAAAATGAATGTGCACATACATCTGCAGAATACCATAGTCTGTTACATTTTGGGTGAGAAATCTATTGGGAATGACATCACCTCATTACAAGCTTATTCCCAGTGCTAAAAATTCAGGCAGTGGGTTGATAAAACTTGCTTCCAAAATGCATGTATGTGTAGGAGTCTCTTTTTCTTTGAGATATAACGATGTTTTGACTTCCCACACTCTGGTGACAAAGTAGGAAATGGCAGGATCTTAAGACTCTGGCAAGTTCGTATAGGAATAAATAATCTTTAAGATAACTGGAACCAAAACTGTATATTGCTTTAATCTCCGTATCATTGTAATAATCACATTTTGACATATTATGTCTGTTCAAATATAAAGAAAAAAACATCTCCTGACACAATTTTGGTGCAAGGTAAGACTGACCCAAATTCCAGAAGAATCAACAGAGCTAGGAAAAGTTATTCTTTTGTACTACGGCTCCCAGAATCCCACAATCATATTGCCTGAGGGATTCTGGAAGCTGGGACCTAAAAAGTAAATTTTCCCATGTATGTTCAATATCCTGGAGACCAGACCAATCACACCTGGTACTGGCATTGTGCTTACCTGGGCTTGGTCAGTGCTGTCAATATCTGAAAGATGTGGGAGCTCTAGCCCACAAAACATTTGTCACTCTCAGACATACAAGGGGGTATCCAAAAGTTTAAATGATCACTTTTTAAAAAAATTAACAAAAAGTTTGTTTTGATTTGTAGTTGTTAACTTATTTCTATGTAGTCACTATCTAGATTTATAAATTTTTCCCAGCGTATCTCGACCTTCCGAATACCTGATATTGTAGAAGTTTGCAGATTGCACCTTATGCGGGGGTATCGTAAAGTAATAATTATCACCCGGAGGTTATTATGGCATATTGATGAAATTTTGTCAGTGTCATCATTGGTCCCTAAGTGCACGTTGCTGAGAAAATCAGCCCACTGAACCCTTTATTTTTGTGACTGGTTGTGCCAGAAGTGACTAAAGTGTAAAATCCTCATCAGGCGCAATCTGCAGGCTTCTACAATATCAGGTTTTTGGAAGGTGAAGATACGCTGGGAAAAAATGTATAAATCTGGATAGTGACTAAAGAGATAAGTTAACAACTACAAATCAAAACAAACTTTCTGTCCATTTGTTAAAAAGGTGATCATTAAAACTTTTGGATACCCCCTTGTATATTGTTACTGTAGAAAGCATTTCAAAATGCAGTGTGATTCATGTATTTACAAAGTTCAATTGAATGGCAATAGTTTGCAAACCACTATGAAGTGTATAGAAATCCAGGTTTTGGGGCACTATATTTCTGAGTCCCAAACCCAACAACCTTTAAATTAAAATCAAATACACAGAAAAGTTGTGGCTGAGTTCCACATATGGAACTACTACAATATTCTCAGCAAAATTGTGGCCATTGAATGTTTATTTCTTAAAAAGCAAGACCTATCTAAAGAATACTGTAAGAAAGTGACAGAGAGGGATGTGAAAATCCATTGAGTTTCTCACAATTCCATTAGCATTCTCACCCCATCAAAATTCTCTACTGTGTTGTTACATCCAGCCAACATAGATAACTGTTCTTATTATGTTATACACATCCTAACATATGCAACACTTTTACACATTTTCCCTTTGTGTTAAGGTGGAAAACTAATAAAGCCATTGATAACCAACTGATAACCAATAATCTCTGCTATTAATGATCAATAATGAATAGTTCAGCCATAGTGAGAAATAGAGCCAAAGGAAAAACTTGTCCTTTTGAATCTGGCTTGTAGCCCCCACCTTAGGAGGGAAGAGGGAAGCAAATGCTTGCTAATGGCAACAAATGTTCCTGATAAGACTAAAAACTGGCTGAATGCCCAGAAAATCAGAAGGCCAAAAGAACAAAGGGTCTCTGTCAGTAAGTCTAACAGATAGATAGAGATATATAATGAGATGAGGTGCAAAGAATATATATATATAAATGAATGTTAAACTACGCATGCTCAATGAATATTTTGTGGGTTAATAAAAACTGTTTGCGCCATGTTTGGGGCATTCAGTCATGGGATGTCCCTTGATTGAAGCTCTGCATGCAGACTGAAGACTGTTTGGAATAAATTGGATCTGTTTGGGAATCCTCACAAAGCCTCACTTGCATAATTGGTTGTGAATGGGTTAATTGACCCTTTGTTTACCTTAACATAATTTGGCGCCCGAACAGGGACTTAACACCTCTGCCCCTGACCCCAGCTTTGTGAAGAGATCCAAGACAGAGAGATTTCTCTACCTCGCATCACTTTGAAATATGCAGGACTCTGGCGTTATCGATCTTATCAGGAATGTGGCCACCCCAGACTTTTTCTGGTGCCTGTTAAGCTGGAGGCCGCTGGAGAAGCCCACATATTAGCAAAGTGACCTTTGAGGGATTCAGTGCCAAACAGCCTTAGAATCCAGTGCTGGAGAAAGGGGGGGGGGGGAAGAAAAGAAAAAGAAAAAAGCACGTG
The DNA here is from genome assembly GCA_034509955.1 of Urosaurus nigricauda. Taxonomy (NCBI): domain Eukaryota; kingdom Metazoa; phylum Chordata; class Lepidosauria; order Squamata; family Phrynosomatidae; genus Urosaurus; species Urosaurus nigricauda. Next base: position 68,070,143 of record JAOEGL010000003.1, read on the forward strand.
CTGGTGAGTAGGAGGGAAAAGGGTTCTTTCTTCTGATTCTGTACCTTTAAAAAAAAAAAAAAAGGTTCCGGCCCGGTTCAAACGAACCGAAGAGGGGGCTGATCCACCCCCTGATAAGGCTTTTTGATAAGGTTTTTCCTGCTTTTCTCTATGGGGAGGCAAACAGGGTTGTGGGTTTCTTGTTGAGAGATTGTGTGTGTGTGTGGCTACATGCTTGCCAACCATTTGGTGCCTGGGGGCGGCCCTGGGTAAATTGGCATTCTGGGAGGCATTGCATAGCAGTGAATGAGTGAATTCCTGACTCCCCTTCAAGAGTCCAACTTCCCCCAATTTCCTATAGTTGGCTCGATTCCCTGTCAAAAATCCCTTTTGTGTCTGTCGATCTATCCTTGTAGAAACAAATAGGATAGGCAGGTAGGAAAGAGGGATGGAGTGGGAGGTTTCTTCTCTTTTTACTTTTTTGAATTTAGGGATGCAACGCCATAGAAATCTGTATAAGCCAGAAGAAAATGGCGATGGTGCACAAAACCCTTTCCCTTTGGCACAGAGCCATGAAAGTCTGAAACAGGTCTTTTTTGAAGATGGCTCAACTCTAGTTCCCCGCCACCTCCCACCTCAGGAATGTGATGATAAGAAAGCTTGAAGAGAATGGCCAAAAAGAAGCCCACAAGCTAAGAAGAAAAAAAAAGGAAAAAGAAATAAAAAAAGAAATAAAAAGGGAACATTAATATTTGGAGTGAATGTACACAGCACATGACCTGCTGAGAGGATAGAACAATGAACAAGGAAACTTTAGCCAGCTGAGGCCCTCTACTATCTGGCTCAGCTTTGAAGCCAAGGAAGGCCCAGACTTGATACATTGCAACTGATTATGGACCACTGAACATGTGCGGATGCAAACCAATCTAAAAGCAATCCTGAAAGCAAAAAGAATAATAATAATAATAATAATAATAATAATAGAAAGACTGAAAGAAAAAGTGGGCAGCATAAGCTTCCTAGACTGAAGTCCACTTCCTCAGATGCATTTGGATATGAAGATAATAATAATAATAATAATAATAATAACTGGACATACATGTTACCTGGTCAGATATGTCCAGATGCCCTGCAGGAGACCAAGATGGTTTCACTCAGGAAATAAAGGAGGGATGGAGACACAAGATAAACCCTGAAGCCCCCAAGGCAGATGTTTCCCAAAATGCCCTTGATGTTAGAAGGAACCACGAAAGACAGAAGGCTTTAGAAGAGAATGTTTTCAGTCCAGTTGAGGGCCCTGACAAGTAGATACAAGGAGAGAGATGAAGCAAGTGAGATGAAGGGAATAAAGCAAGTTACTGACAGCTTCAACTTAGGATCAAGAAGGAAAGCCAAAAGCTGCCAGGGAAGAGATAGATGTGGATATAGATGGAAAAGCTGGAAGAGAGCCAAGCTCCACCTTGCCAGCAAAGCCTGCAAGAGAGATGTTAATGAAGCAGGAGAGATGTTAATGAAGGAAATGCTAGACAGAGGACTGAAGATGTGGATGGCAGAGATCAAGAATAGTTAACCCCAGTTGCCTATGCTATTGAAGGAAAAAAGGTGCATTTTGAATTCAGCTTCAGAAAGGAGGGGCCTCAGCCCACCATTTCAGATGGGAGGGGGAGTGCTTCCCTCCAGTAAAACAAAGGGAAACATTTCACTCCAGTGGGCTCCTTTTCTCAAAGACATTTCTAGCCAGCCGCTTCTTGATAAGAAACATACAGTGTTCTCAGGCTGAAACTGCAAATTGGTAACTGTAAAATACAGTTCAAACAGGACATGAGTTCATTTTAATTCCAATTTGCCTATGCTATTGAGTAATAAAGACTCATTTTGCAAAGTGCAAGCAATCCTGCCCTTTCATCCTGAAGGCACAGCCTCAAGCACTGCAGGTGGACAAACTACATCCATCACCTGCCCTTGAGAGAAGCTTGGAGAATAAGGCCAGCAATAAGATGAAGCAAGCTTAATACCCCTTACCCATGACTGCATGGCAAACTGAAGCCCAACACAGATACTTATCTTTGCTTTCACCTGAGACAACTCTTATAATGGAAGGAGAAGATAGTTCTCATAAGCATGCTTGCCTCGGGGACTAAGGGGTTCTGTCACTCTGTTTGAGGCAAGAATTATCCTAAAGATTTGCAATAGTTCCAAGAAGAAATAGAGCTTGTGCTACAGTATGTGAATAATCTACTTTAGTCATGCAGAACAAGAGAGAAATGCCTAAATGGCATCAGTGAACTGTTCAGTTAGCCTGAGACTGGATAGGCCAGCAAGGCTAAAAGCCACAGATGCCAGCAATAAGCAATCAGGATTAGTTATCTCCAAAGACATCAACATCTTAGAAAGCAAGCAGGACTCAAGCTAATTGCAGCTAACCCCTGTCTTAACCAAAGAGAAATTATGAGTGTACTTGGGAATAGCTGGATACAGCAGGAATGAGGTCCCAGACTTTGTTTCCATAGTCAAACCCTTATATGATATGCTAAAAAAGAAAAGGAAAAGACCAGAGCCTACCCCGTTTGAATGGACTGGTGAATATAGGGCAACTCCCAGGGGCTGCCAGACGTGAGCAAATCCTTCCAATTGTTTAACAGTGGTAGGAATGCTCACCCAGAAGCTTGGAACATGAAATTGTCCAGCGAGAACGTGGGTCTAATCTGGTAGTTTGTTTCCTATGCATTGCTGCTAACGTCCTATTAGAGAAAGCAATCAAATTCACCCATAGACGAGACATTGAGATTGTGGCTCCCCATCTTAAAGAACCCACAAGCCGGCTACGCTGTGGTTCAGGAAGATGAGAAGCTGGTCCCCTTCCAAGAAGGACCTCAATTCAAAAACATTGAGCTAATTGCCTTAATGAAAGCATTGCAGTAAGATCTATACTGATTCCAAGTAGGCCTCATTGATATGGGCTATCTACAAAGAAAAGGAACTTCAATATGTAAAGTGCTCCTGGATGCTAGTATTTTTTGAAAAGAAATTGACTTAAATCAGAGACTTGAGATGAGAAATTTGGAAATGTCTATGTGTGCTTGCTCCAAAGACTGTGTTTCAAATTTAGAAAAGGGAGCTAAGCGAAGATTGAGAAGGAAAAGGAAGAGAGATAACAGCCTGGAATATCTAAAAGGCAGAAAATTAAGGAATGGGTGTTACAGTGGTTCAATACCTCCCAAATAGACTGTGCAATATGTGGAAAGACTTTACCCACATGCCACCTGTAGATGGCTAAAAGACTGTTTTAGCAGCCATATATACCCTTTTCAAATGAGTGAAAGCATGGTCAGAGAGTGGTCAAGTATCCCCTTGGAGACATCATCTCCAAATATGGAAGATCCTTGCTATTTTGCCTGTCATAGTAGAGACTCTGATACTAAAGAAGCAAGCAACTTGACCAAATAATACCTGCTCAAGAGTTCAGCCCTGAAGACATAGTTTGGATTAAAAGCTACAAAGAAGACATGGAAAAAGACTCTTTGCTGTTTTGTTGACTACTCCCACTTCCTTGAAAGTTAATGGGAATCCTGTTTGCACCCATTGAAGCAACCAACTGCAGAGCTGATTCCAGTAACCTGACCTGTTACCAACCAGAGAGTTCCAGATGACCCTGAGTTGAAGGTTCGAGGACACGACGGGAGAAGCCTAACTTGGGACCAGGGAAAACCGAGTTAGCGAAGTTCTGGAGGGTGCTGCAACCACTCCCTACCTGGAGAGAGGAGTGGTCACCACCTGAAGATTCACCTACTCCAGCCGGAAGGCTTTGTTTTAAACTGTTTCATTTGGTCATAACATTGTTGTTGATTATAGTTATTGTGGGGGTTTTGGTTCATTATCTGAGATGGGAAAAGGTGATCCATGCCAAGATTGCATCAAACAGTGAGAACAGGAAACAAAATTGGGCAAACATGGGTTTATCAGAGTAAACACTCATGCACTAGTATACAATTGGCCTTTCACAACATCACATAACTCAACATGTTAAGAACTAGAGAGAAAACACTTGCTATGGTCCTGCAGAAAAACCAGTCCAAGGTATTTGCAGGCATATATGTTCATGGCAATGGAATCTCATTGTCAAGAGTTAAGGTGGGGTTCCCCATGCCAGAAGCACTGAGCATTTGCAAAATGGCCAAACTGAGGAAATTCAGAGTGGCAAAGAGCCTACTCACTTAAAAACAAATACACATGCCATGGGACACCCAGAAGGCTCAATACTGATTGTGTCAGTCCACAGAATTCACATTGTTAAAACATGGGAGCTAAGTTACACAGAGTTCCAATACACACAGATAGTGAGACCAAATGGTGAAGTGTGAAATGGGAATTGATGGTAAGAACTTGTTAAGTGACTGTTTGGGATTATTCTGTCTCAGAAGTACCAGATACACCTTCTTCTCTAAATTTTGGAAAAAGAAGAAAACCTTTCCAGTTTCGGGTGTTGGTAAGAAATTGTGTTTCACTTTTGCAGAGAAGTGACAGTGGAAGAAGGAGCTGCAAGTCCACACAGCCAGTGGATGCCAAGAGACCTGTTGGGTTTTACAATATTCATTAATCTTTTGTGGCCAAAGTCCCTAAAAAAAGAGAAAAGTGGACTTAGCCAATGGAATGTGCGGAAATTGTGTTGAAATTCTTATTCCCAGCTATCAAAAACCTATTCATGGTTCAATTGGGTTTGGGGACAAAAAAATGAAATGATGAAAAGAGATAATTGCTGTTACTGACACATAAACTGTTTTGCATCATAATGTATGTCATCTATGGCAATCAATGGCTTTATTGGAATAAATGCAGACAAATCAAAGGCTTGATTTGTCAGCAGAAGAAAAGGGAGGAATGTTAAGGTGGAAAACTAATAAAGCCATTGATAACCAACTGATAACCAATAATCTCTGCTATTAATGATCAATAATGAATAGTTCAGCCATAGTGAGAAATAGAGCCAAAGGAAAAACTTGTCCTTTTGAATCTGGCTTGTAGCCCCCACCTTAGGAGGGAAGAGGGAAGCAAATGCTTGCTAATGGCAACAAATGTTCCTGATAAGACTAAAAACTGGCTGAATGCCCAGAAAATCAGAAGGCCAAAAGAATAAAGGGTCTCTGTCAGTAAGTCTAACAGATAGATAGAGATATATAATGAGATGAGGTGCAAAGAATATATATATAAATGAATGTTAAACTACGCATGCTCAATGAATATTTTGTGGGTTAATAAAAACTGTTTGTGCCATGTTTGGGGCATTCAGTCATGGGATGTCCCTTGATTGAAGCTCTGCATGCAGACTGAAGACTGTTTGGAATAAATTGGATCTGTTTGGGAATCCTCACAAAGCCTCACTTGCATAATTGGTTGTGAATGGGTTAATTGACCCTTTGTTTACCTTAACATTTGCATTAAAGCATTTGTATGGATAGTTTTTTCAAAAATTAATTTTTTTTAGTCATGCATATTATTGATTCTGACCTCCAAGACCTCTCTTATATAAAATGCAGTGAATTCAAGGTCATTATTATCCACTGTTGTAAAGATTTTCTTTTATGGAGGGTGTGTGTGTCATGGTATAATTTGTGCACCCTTTCTGGTTTAACTCTCTATATTTGTTGGTTTGTTTCAGATATTGTGTTAGAAACGCTAACAAGACAAAGTAAGCAACAGTAAACATGTATCTACTTATTAGATCCATATTCATCTTGAACCATTATTCTGGTTGAATCTAGGGTCAATTGAGGGCCTTCTCTCAGCTTTTCAGTATTCGTGTTTTGTGAAAATTAGGACACCATGCAAAACAGATTTCTTCTCCCAGACTTCTTATTAAACCCACAGTAAAAGATCTTAAAGTTTAGGTTGCTCAAGAGCATTTCCTGTCAGTGAAATCACTAAAATTCAACCAAAATACTAACGGAGCCAATATTAACATCCCAGCCAACCTCAACTCACATCTTTTGCAAACCAAACATAAAATCCAAACGCACATAGCCTTAAAGAGGTTGATAACAAACTCCCCTTTAATTCCAACCTAAAACCACCCACAAGGCATGCTAGCAGCATTCTGAACTTATAATGAAATGCTAAAGAGCTGCTGCTAACCTGTTTTATTACTAAATATATTTTCCTGGTAGATTAGAAAGTATAGTGACTTGAACAAGGAGCTAAGCACCTGAGCAAAAATGGATGACAGGTCTGGCTCCTACTGTAAAATGCAACCCTTTCCAATTTAAGCAAAATTCAGAGTGATTGTGGTGAAAATATGAAATATTTGCCCATGAAGAGTGACTGAAGGAAATATTGCTGTCATTATAATTTGTGTGTGTGTGTGTGTGGGGGGTCCTAGAGGTGCTAGCAAAGAACTCCTGAGCCAGGCTCAGAAAGGAACTTTGAGGATTCATATAAGCCCACCTCAAAGAGGTGGCAAGCTTTACAATCCCTCAGATTCTTCTCCTGGCGCAGAATCACAGCCAAAGAAAAACTATTGGTAAACCATATATCCATAACCAACCTTATATTTACTTATTTAATCCAGACATTATCTAATCCAGGTCTGTTTCCATTTGAGCAAGTATCTTTACAACAGCTATCCTGCTTTGCCAGAGTTAGAGTTTGTTTGATTGGACTTTATATGTTTCTATATTGTTATAAGCTTAATCATTTTGTACTTAGCATCTTTATCATATTATGTTCTGAGATCACTTTTTGTATTTTGATTTTTCTGCTATGTTTGTAATACTAATTTTGGAGATTTTGTGCATTTTTTCTTTATTTATTGGTTGCAAGTTGTGGCATTCTATTTAGTTCTGTATGTATACCTTAATATACCAATACCTATTAGAGCCAGTGTGGTGTATGGTTTAAGTGCTGGACTATAACTTTAGAGAGCAGGGTTTGAATACCTGGTCAGACATGGAAACCCACTGGGTGCCCTTGGGGAAGTCTCACTCTGTCAGCCTCTGAGGAAGGAAAAGGCAAATGTCCTCTGGACAAATCTTGCCAAGAAAACCCCTTAATAGATTCACCTTAGTGTCATGATAGATCACCATAAGTCAGAAATGCCTTGAAGGCACACACCAACAATACAGTCCTATTATTTTACTATCCCTATTGACTGTACATATTATCCTCCTTTATTTTGATATTTTATTATTTACATCCATTTTCTGTGTATTTATGATTCTTTTTTGTGGTTTAAGCATCTTTATTAACCAAATCAACTAAATATAATGATTACTGGAAGGCCAAAATGAAGTGGAAGCTCCTAGCCAAGTGAAGAGAAAATGGAAATCCAAACTATCTCCAGTTGAAGAGGATGACACCAGATCAAAGCACTGTTACAGAAGCGTCTCTGAGTCAGACTTTTAGGGGCTGTACACATTGGCAGCATCCAGCTGCCTCTTCTTGCCCCAGAAACAGGCTGCCACAACCACACGCCATGGCCTGTGCACAGAGCAAAAAGAAGCCCTGAAAAGGGGGTCCTTTTTGTGCTGTATGGATGTGCATGTGCCATAATGGCACCCCGGCAAAGAAAGAAGGGCTTGGAGAATGTGAATGCTCAACCCTACCACAGCCCTACTGTGCACACAGGCCGATATAAACTGCTGGTCTGTCAAGCCCTATGGTTTCCTGTCAAGCCACTGTTTTCTGAAATAAATGCCAGAGTCCACAGTGCTGGCCCATCAGAGCTCTATTAGTACCTCACTCCCCCATATGACACCACATTAAAGTGTGAAATAAAGTGTGAAATAAAATCAAGTCGTGGCTATTAGATCATCCCTCATCTGGTCAGATACTCTAATGTAACAATGTCCCTGTCTCATGTCAACAGTAGCATCATGTAGCTATCTGAAAAAGGTTCAACCTGGGATAATTACTCTACAGGAAAATTGTGTTTGTGTGCTATGTGTTTTCAATTCATTTCTGACTTATTGGGGCTTTCTAGATTGGCAGGAAAGGGAGACATGAAGTTGCCTTTTCCTTAATGCTTAACAGCTACACTGCAAGCCCCAGGTGTGTAATAAAAAAACATAGGGCAGCTACACTGAGGGGATGTGGGGACGACTTATCTGAAGTCTTTTCTGTTGCTCAGCAACTACATTGGAAGCTGTCAGGATGCTAGAAACACAGGCGGAGCAGCTGCATGGGTGGCAATGAACGGGCCTTTGGGCCGCACTGCACCTTTAATTTATATATTTATTTATTTATTTATTGCCAGTTGCAAACTGCGCAGTTGCACTGCTACATGATACAGGCAATTGTATTGCCAGCTGCAAATTACCATTGTGGTTTCACTTCCCTTTTTTAAGTGCGCAGTTGCATCGGTGCACCATGAATGAACCCCTTTATTTTATAATAATAGTTATTATTATTATTATTATTATTATTGAGATCAATTGAGGTGGCTTACACATTAAAATACTACTACATCAATAAAACAAACTGCATCCCTTCCCCCTTAAAAAGATATTAAATCTGTTACAATTTAAGTTTATGAGTAAACTTCTTTATTTTATTAATGAATTGACATTTTATGCACAGTTGCATAACAGTTACAGCATCCCAGAGTCCCTACTGCAGTTCAGATTAGGGCTGGAGCTAGGGTTTGGGAGCTTTAAAAAACTGCACAGTTGCACTGCAGCATTTAGACCCTTTTTAAAAAGAAGCTGGGAAAAGCAGCTCCTTTTGAAAGCTGCTTTTTCCTCACTGAAATGCAAAAGAAGTGCGTTCATGCCAAACTTTCAGTGTGGGTCATTTAAAAGCTACACTTTCATGCAGGCATGAACACACACCTTTTTGCCAGTCTAGATCAGCCCATTGTGACCCTTGGAGATTTCTTGGCAAGATTTGTTCAGAGGAGGTTGTCCACTGCTTTTCCCTGAGTATGAGATCATGGCATTTGCTGAAGGTCACACAGTAGGTATCATGGCCAAGTGGTAATTGAAACCTGAAGACCAAGGGAGTTGTAGTCTAATGCTCAAACCACTACAGCACTCTGGAAAATTTTAAATACACCCTACTATCTATAGCTCTTCATGTGTAAGCTCCTTAGATCCAACAGAAACATTTACCTTGCCCAATGAATACCTAACTTATCAGGGAGCAACCTACAGGCCTGCACAATTGTATCAAACTTTGTCTCAAGCAAAGTCAGACACATTGGGGGGCCTTCAAACTTTTCAACAGCTAAGGAAACACTGTGGTAAGCCACTAACTATTCGAAACTATGCATGAGATACTGACACTACTCAGACTCAGTCAGTCTACAAACATGAAGTCATCTAAATAATGAAGTGTAGAATGTCATAAACCCACTCAATAAAAGTAGAAACTGGAAATTGAAATAGACTAAATACTGACTTAATAATGCACTTATACAAAATGGAGACACTGCATCTCCTAGCAACTGCAATTTCCTTGTCAAATGAAGTATACTGAATGAGGAAAGTTATTTCAGTATACTATCATTGGCTGAGGACCTTCTGAAATATGATGGGTTATACTAGCAATACTTATGGGTGCCTTCTTAAGCACAATACCAGGAGAAAACTTAAGCCATGAGATCAGATTCAGATGGTGAAGAAAAAGCCCTGCCAGTTTCCTTCTGTACCTTAGTTGAAATTCACCTCCTTCTAGACATCAGATTTTGGGCCAAAATGCCACACAACCTCCATGGCAAGAGGTCCAAAATGAACAACAAAAAACTTGCTACACTCCTAACAAGTGAATCCTGAAAAGTCCCTAGTCTAGTTGACACTGAGGTCAGGTTAAAAAGGATCAGGTGTCCCCTACCTGCAGCCACCTACCTCTTGGTTGGTTATGAGTAACCTGTGAAGCCTGACAGTATGATGTAATAGGATGAGCTCCTCTAGAGATTGCAGAAGCATGCCTGATCCTTCAAAGGTGTTGAAAGTCCAGCACACACAGTGAGGTTGAACCATCTGTGACATGTTTTAAATAGGAAGCTGGCCACCATTTTTCTCTCTCCTCTATTAGCTCACATGTTAGGATTTTCACAAGTTTTTGTAAGTATTTTTATATGTTTTACAAAGAAGACTAAGGGGCTGGACAGACTGCCCTGAAAGGGCAGGCTGGAGCCACCCATTTTTGTTCCCGACAGACACCGCAGCAGCCAAACCACACAGTGTCCCTCCAGACCAAAAAGAACCCGGAAAAACTGGGTTCATTTAGGTCCGCTCAGCGGACGTCACAAATACACCATTGGAGCACTGTGGCACATCAGTGACATAGCCAATGTGCAGTGATGTCTGTATGCTGTGTGTTGCTTATGGCATGATGGACGTATTATCCATGTGGATGGGAGGCTGCCATGATGCCGGTGCCCCTTCAGACTAGGGTTCTGGAACGTGTGCTTACTGCACATTCCAGAACCCTAGAATTGGTGCTGTCCTGCCTCTTCGAGCCCATCTATAAAGGGCCTAAGCTTGCTTCTTTTTCTGCTAGACACTCAGTAGATGGGTGGGATTATTGCTTGGCTTCTGCCCTGACAATTTAATTGCTTTGTTTAAGTAATCCAGTACTGTCTCTCTCAGTTCTCAACCAAGAATGAGCAACAGAAGCAGCATCAATTTCATGTGTTAACTCACAATATAAAGCAGTATCCCTGACATGCACAACTGGCTGTTCAACTTCCTCACTTAATAAGATGGTCTTGTATTTGTTGACTAGGTTGCTTCTAGTACTGGAAGTTCATCAGAAAGAGATTTTAAAATGTTTGTCTTGGAGGCAAAGCAAATGGCCCACCAGGAGTGGCCAGAGGCCCCTCCGGCTGTGATTGGGTTGCGATTGCACTGGAACTACGGCAACTACACAGCCCACTTCCAGAACAGGCAGCTACTTCACTTCCAAGCCAGCCACCACCAGGATTTTTTCCACTCATAGAATCATAGAGTTGGAAGAAACCACAAGGGCCAACCAGTCCAACCCCCTGCCATGCAGGAACTCCTAATCAAAGCATCCCCGACAAATGGCCATCCAGCCTCAGCTTAATGACCTCTAAGGAAGGAGACTCCACCACTCTCCGAGGGAGTGTGTTCCACTGTCAAACAGCTCTGTCAGGAAGTTCCTCCTAATGTTGACCTGGAATCTTTTTTCCTGTAGCTTGCATCCATTGTTCCGGGTCCTGTTCTCTGGAGCAGCAGAAAACAAGCTTGCTCCCTCCTCAAGGTGACATCCCTTCAGATATTTAAACAGGGATATCATATCACCTCTTAACCTTCTCTTCTTCAGGCAAAACATTCCCAGTTCCCTAAGGCGTTCCTCATAGGGCATGGTTTCCAGTCCCTTCACCATCTTAGTTGCCCTCCTTTGGACACACTCCAGTTTCTCCACATCTTTTTTGAATTGTGGTTTCCAGAACTGGACACAGTATTCCAGCATAACATATTTTGGTACCATTTGTTCTTGTTCATCATGTAAGCTTAACAAATAAAGCAAAGCAACATTTTTAAGGGAGCTGAAAACAAGGAAAAGACAGACCGTATGTTCTTACTGACTTAGTGGGTTTGGCAATGAATAGTAAGACTATTTGGCTTTTTAAAGAAAATGAGAGCTTCAGTGAGAAAGAAGATAGCTTTTGTTTATCAGTTATTAGTCATTTCTAATAGTTGCCTAGGTACTGTGAAATATTATTAAAATGTTTTCCTTAGATATAAGGAAAAGGGAAAAGCCCTTTCACATAATGCCAATCAACAGTCAATGTTTTCCAGCCATCCTTAAAAACTGAATTTCAAAAATAGATCTTAATGTTGCCTCATTGGGCATACCACTTAATAAAAGAATTAAATCTTGGTTTGGAAAGTATGGTTAAAACATATCAGACTTAATTGTACATGTGTTATCTCCTCCCCTCCCCTCCCCTGCCCTCTCCTCTCCTCTTTCAGCCCTACCAGAAGGCAGACCAAGGCAGACCTCAGGTTGCAACTGCTTGGCTCTGGAACAGCTTTCTGACAGCTCCTGAGATCCTCCAGCCAGAGATCAATTATGGGAAGACAAAACTTTGTGTCTCACAGGTACTATCCTGCATTCCATAATGTAGCTTTAGCTGACTAACTCCCCTGACATCTTTCACAAAACTAACCATTATTGTTAGAGAAGATGAGACATCTATCCAGTCCCCCAAAGAAAACCCTCCTCTAAGGAGTACTTACTGAATCAGGGTGAGAACAACTTGAGCCTCTCTGGGAATTGTTGGACTACAACTTCCACTTCTTTCACTACTGACTATTTAATTCTTCTATTGGGAGTTTCAATCCCACATCATCTGGAGAGCCACATCTGTTTTAGCCCTCATTAGCACAGATACAGTACTGTACATCAGCTATGGATGTACAGATATGATAACATTCCTAACCACTTCTCCTTTGAATTGAAGAAGGGAGGTGGGGTGGGGTGGGGAATCTCATGTGTGTGGAGCATAAAATAAATGTTAGAAAAAAATAGGTTTTGCCTCCTGGTAGGAGCAAAGTGAGTGATGAGTGTCAGTATTTGGAGAGTAAAACCCTCTTTCATATGTGTTATTTTATTTATGAGATGATGAGGTACTGTCGAGCCTCCATATCTACATCCATGGATTCCTGATGCACACAAATTCAGCCATCCATGGCTTGAAAATATTCCAAATAGTACATAAATTCCAAAAAGGCAAACCTTGCTTTTGCCATTTTATATCACAGAGACCATTTTATTACACCATTATATTTAATGAGACTTAAGCATCTATATATTTTGCTATCCAGGGGAGGTCTTGCAACCGTACCCAGTGGATATCAAGTGTCCACTGTACACTATCTTGCTAAAATAGGAGAAATTTGCTTCTGAAAGAGGCACTGAATGGCACTGGGGAAAATAGTGTCCAGAAGGGGGTGTAGTACCAGAGTAAATGTAGAGCTGATGGTGTTTGTATATGCATCAGAAATCTGTTATGCACTGTTGTGCACCTTCTGTGGGACAGGAACAGAATTGCTTCTGATGCGTCCATGCACAGGAGAAGACTAAGTTATGGAAATGTAGGTCCAGTAAAGTATGGGACAAGGGAGAGAAGAACAGGAAATAATAGCATTATGTTGTAATCTAAATAAATAATAGAGGCATTTGAGAGTTTGAGAGTCATTTTGATATGCCATTGGATTGAATGGGACTTGAGCATCCATGGATTTTTGTTATCCATGGGGGCTCCTGGAACCAAACCCCAGCATATAACAAGGGTTCACTGTACTATATCTTAGAATCATCCTGATTTTGCAGGGACAGTACCAGTCAATCCTGTCTCATCCCACTTGATCATCTGCTGTTAAAATGTCCCAGTTTCTCTTTCCTTTTCCCACTTTCCCCACTTGGTCTTCAGTTGCTGCAGACTGAGTTCCAAGTGTAAAAGTCATTTGCATGAAATTAACTGAGCAGGGGAGACAGGAAAGAAAAGTGCAGAATCTTGCCCTTCCTGGTAGGCTCAGGCAAAAGCAAGGTGATGAAGCCTTTCCTAGCTTGCATTTTCTTCATTAATAACCTTTGCAATCTTGACCATACTTTGATATTGTGTGGCCATACATGTCCCAGTTTTCATCTGTGAAATGTTGGAGAGGTTTGCCATTGGTGAAACTGAGGATGTTATCACATGGTCTTGGGGAAATACAATTAGAGCAGGATGAAAGGAAGTGGGTTGAGAATGGAACAGGGAAAGGACACATTTTACTTCACACTGGAATGTCACTGATGCCTCTGGAAGTCCCATTCCATTCCCCATGCCTCCCACAGAGGGCGATTTTCAGGTACTGTTCAAAAAAGTTCCTGAAAATTAACCTCTCTGGCATGGATGGGGAATGGAACAGGGACTTCCAGCAGCATCAGGGTGTTCCGGCGTGTGGTAAAATGTGTCATTTCCCTGTTCCATTCCCATCCTGACCCCTTTTGTCCTGCTCTAATTGTGTTTCCCCGGGCCTGTGCGATAACGTCCTGAGTTCCAAGTGAAAAGCAGTTTGCATTCACCTAACTCAGCTGAAGGGAGAGAAGAGAAGAAGACAGAATCCTGGCTTCCTAGTAGGCTCATGATGCATTCTTCCTCATTAATAACTTTTGCCATCTTGACCACACACTGGTGTTGCTTGGCCATATATGTCATGAGTATGGTGGTCATTTGAATCTGCTTTTAAACAAAACTGTTATCACTTGGCTGGCAATGGAAGTTGACATCTAGGCCACATCCTGTTGGGGAAAAGGCATTTAGGAAAGAGGTCCCAGACAAACAAACAAACAAACAAACAATGGAGATGCCGCCCATAAACCCTAGCAAAAGCTTTCCATTTTATGGTCCTTGTTCGTGGTTTATACCAGACTGCTGTCTACACACACACACACACACACACACCAAAGACCTGCTAAATGGAGTAGCTGTAGAAAATTTGAGGTAAGGATATGAAATTGTAGTACTTTTGAATACATTTCCATATACAAATAGTACATTTCCACTCTTAATAGAACCTGATGTCTAAAAGCCCACACATTTGTCCTCTGACCAACATTACATATCATGACTATTTTGACTTTATTTCATAATGATCTTATGTCTCCCCACATGCTCTTTAACATTCCCTTTGAGTTTTTGCATTTTAAAGTCATATATAACTTTAAAACAGTCCTGCCAAGAGGTCAGTTCTGATTAATTAGGCCACCAACAGTTTACAATCAAACAAATGATTTTTCAAGAACTTACTTTAAATCCTGTGACTTATGTCACAACAAATATATTCTAGATTGTATAAAAAATAAGAGAAATTAGCAATTTCTAAAGCTCTAAGCAATTTCTAAAGCTCTAAGGAAAATGAAGCAATTTGTCGTTATGGAACTGATTCTTAAATAGTTTTTTCCCCAGTAATAAAATAACCCTTTAACTTCCAGGGTCTATTAAGTATAAAACAAACTGTATGATTTAATAATAGTTTTATCACTCCTAAACATTCTGCCTTCCCATATTTTAAACACATATTATTGTATGCATATTTGCAAGCAATAATGCAATAACAGTAATGAACCAGGTATCAAAAACAAAATAAAACGAACAAACGAACAAACAAACCACCAAACCATGGATCTGTTTTGGTCAATGCAATTCAACATGTTCTGAAGACCCCATATCCTGCTACACCATAAATATATTTTTTGATTTTTTTTAAAAAATTGATCAAATAAGATAATTTTGCAGAAATTTCTTCTGGTTTTTATGTTATTCAGAATAATGGATGAAACATATGGACCTGGATCTCTGCTTTGAGTGTATTTGAGTCTGGACTGAAACTCAGAGTTGCTCATCCAACTGACATAGAAGCTACTAGCCACCAATGATCTTTATAGTCTGCTTCCTTTCTGTGAACAACATTACATTTAACTTCACTGATGTTTCTCAGCATGTAAGCTAGAACCTGTAAGGGATTAGCATTACAGAACTAGTTGATAGGTTCCATAAAGTTGAGCTACTTGTGGTTAAGTTACAGAAACATTAGGATCTACATGTTTTCAGTGTGCAGCATATATGAGTTGTATTGTGAGTACATTAGAAATCCTATGAATCCTTAAACCCACTAATGGCAATTAAAAGCTAATGGTATAATATTGCTCATGGGTATCAGCATGCAAAGTACCACTGAGCCTGACTACCCAGTACTTTTCTAACGATATTCATAAATGTCACTCATGCGGTTTCAAGAGATAAAAAGACATTGTGCTCAAGGGCTCAAAATCTTTACAACTTTTTTTTCCTTTTATTCCATGCCCTTAGTTGCTACACTAAATGATTCATTTATACCTGAAGACCAAAGTAACCACTTCCCCTCATTAAAGGAAACACCCTCCTCCTTTCCATTTTCTGAAGTACTGCCTTTTCCTGACCAAACCCATTTTAAAAGAATTGTTCGTCATGGGTCTCATTCATTTCTTTGGGTGGGATGTCATATGTTAAAGCAGAATTTATTGTTGCTATTGTGGAGGCCTGCTGGACCCAGTGAAGGATATATGTCAAATATTTCAGTGAAAAGAAATCTAAATTTTAAATCAGACTACTTTTTTTAGATTGAATTTTTATTGAGTTTTTGCAAAATGGGACTCTGAAACGTGCATACATGGGAAGCTCTTGTGTTTGCAAATTGGCCAGCTGACAACTGAGTACAGTTGGGAGCTTGGATTCAGTCAGGATGCAGTTGCCCGGTGGCATTGGCAGCATTTTCAATGCAATAATTCCTGACTGTATCCTGTAAGTGGGTAAGTTGTGGTTTTTTACCATGCAATAAGGTCTTTGATTTGCTCTAGAACCCATTCAACAGTCCACAGTCTCTATAGAATTTTTTCTATTACCACTTTTGAAATGATTGCATTCATATGGGTTATCTCAGTGTTGAGATTAATATTTATGACAAAAATAAAATTAAAATGGGAATTTTAAAATATTTTCCAAGTGTATTACGACCTGCAGCCAGATTTCAAATAACTGCATTTCTGCACTGAAATATTATTTTCCACACAGAAAAGCCTGTTTCCTGCAAAGAAAACACTGATTTCTGTGGAAAGCTACCACTTATGAATTTTGCATAGAATAAGTCCTGAACTGCAAAGATTCCCATCAGTCCAGGATTCTTCTCATCAGTTTCTAAATACTCTAATATTTTTGAACGGTTTTCCATCTCTAGGTGAGAATGGTGAATACACCCCTCCCCCTCCTTACATGTTGAATGAACATGCTTAAATAAATAATGAGTGAATAGTCACAATCTAAAGAATGAGTTTCTTACACATGTTGGATACAATACTGAATATTGACTCTCCAGTACAGGGAAGCATGGTGGTGGGGGTGGGGGTGGTGGTGGGGTGGTGGTGATGATCATTAATATAGCACCATAAGTTAACAATACATACTAATGCATACTTATCTAATGGAGAAAATCAGGCTGTGATGCAGCTGAATGGATGCCACCTATCAAGGCAGAGCATGACTGCTAGCCACATAGCAGTCAGGCAGAAACTTACTCTGTTTTGCGGGCTTGCATAAAATACAATAAAATGACCTCCACTTGGATTTGAGAACATGCTGTATAAGGGAATGAACATGATCAAATGATGTCAGGGATTATTCCATGATTTCTGTGATTGTTTGGCTATTTATCTTCCATATTCATCTTTAACACCTAAATATTTACCATCAAAGGGGTTAAATTGTTCACTGTATATATTATAAGAAATATTTTTAAAGCATTGGTCATACAGTAAAAGTGAATTGACATTCTTTGCTCATCTGGAAATGGTTGTGCTTGAATGAACATGCTTTGCCAATATCTAGTTGGCTATAAACATTTAACAATGCTAAAGAAGAGAGTTATTTCTAGAATATCCATTATATTTTATATTGTGTATTGTTTATGCACAACTTGGATTTGTTGGCAAAACATGTATGGAGCTAGTGATTTCACCTGGATGTTTACCAAAGGTTTCATTGCTTTTTTCCTTAATGCAAACAGCTTTTTATTCCCACCCCCTCATAGTTTCTCTTTCTTGTTTGCTTTCATTTTATTTTTAACCTTCATTTTATTTTAAATTCTCACACATGTTTGACAAAATAATTTGAATAATTGTTTGAGCATGTTTAATCAACAAATTCAAAATTGCAAGAAACCTGATGATGAGAGTGATGAGCTTTACATTTTATTTTGGGATATGGAAGTGGGATACTATTGCCTTTGTTTGTCAGTATTGGATGGAAGTTTATTGCATTGTGGATGCAGCAAGATTCTATAATTACCCTATTATTGATTACTAATGATTAAGTGAAAATGAACCATTCATAGTTGCTCTGACCTGGTAATGCAATGTGAATTTCTGATTAAGCTGACCTTGACTGTGACCATGGGTAGATTATCCAGGGTCTAAGTCTTCTGTACACGCACCTTATCATTTAAAGAAGGCTATGTTCCATTCATTCAGAAACAAACCATATCAGATTGGGAAGATGAGACACCCATACTTCAAACCTAGCCACCACCCAACATGATCTTGTTATCCTTACTATGAGTAAATTGGCCTTCAACAAAATGTTCACAAAGGGCATATATGGGGCTGGGGAAAAGAATAAAATCTAGATAGATTACTCATTTCTTGTTGTTCTCAAGATGATACTGGCGACAATAGAAATAGACCAGCTAGGCAGGGCTAAAATTCAATCTGCAGTGTTTGCCAGGAAGAAAACTCTAAAACAATATCATATTTCAGTCATATCTAATTAACAACCTGCCCAGTGCTGCAGGGAATAAATGAAATATGTTAAGATGACACCTGGTCTTTTGATGTTTCACCTTCATAATATTTTTACTTACACAGGGATACAACTAGAAGAACTCCAAATCTGGCACACTCATTGTGTCATTATTCTCATAGAAATGCCCCAATTGAAAATCAAACTGACACTTTATGCCTTAAGAAATTATGTTCTTTTTCATCTTCTCTGTTTTATTTATTTTATTTTATTTTGGATGAACTACAGATTCAAATTGTTAGCATGTAACATTAAAACTTCATGGATCTCATTGACTAAATTGGTCCTTTAATTTAGGCTCTTAAGTGAGCAAAGAAATAAGAGTTCCTGTAATCATAAAATCATAGAGTTGAAAGAAACCCCAAGGGCCATCCAATCCAACACCCTACCTTGCAGGAACTCAGAATCAAAACCTCCCTGACAGATGGCTATCCAGTCTCTGTTTAAATACCTCAAAGGAGGGAGACTCCAAAGGAGTGTGTTCCATCTCTGAACAGCTCTTATTGTCAGGAAGTTCCTCCCAGGGTTTAGGTAGAATATCTTTTCCTGTAGCTTGCATCCACTGTTCCAGGTCCTATTCTCTGGAGCAGCAGAAAACAAGCTTCCTCCATCTTCAATATGACACCCCTTCAAATATTTACTCGGGGCTATCATATCACCTCTTACCCTTCTCTTCTCCAGGATAAACACCCCCAGATCTCTATGTGGCTCCTCATAGGGCATGGTTTCCAGACCCTTCACCATTTTAATTGCTCTCTTTTGAACACACTCCACCTTTTCAACATACTTTTTGAATTATGGAGCCTAGAACTGGACACAGTCGTCCAGGTAAGGCCTGACCAAGGCACAATAGAATGGCACTATTACTTCCCTTGATCTAGACACTATACTTCTATTGATGCAGCTTTAAATAGCATTAGCCTTTTTAGCTGCTGCATCACATGTTGACATGTGTTCAACTTATGGTCTACAAGGATTCCTAGATCCCTTTCACATGTAGTCTCCTATCCTATATCTATATATTTCATTTTTCCACCCTGAGTACATTACATTTCTCTGTGTTGAAATTCATTTTGTTAGCTTTGGTCCAGCTTTTTAATCTATTCAGATCATTTTGAATTCTGATCCCCTCCTCAGGGTTATTAGCTATTCTTCCTAATTTGGTGTCATCTGCAAATTTGATAAGCATACTCTCTATTCGTTCATCCAAGTCATTAATAAAAATATTGAATAGCACTGACCCCAGGGCAGAACCTTGTGGCACACCACTGGTCACTTCTCTCCAGGATGAAGAGGAGCTATTGCTGAGTTTGACTGGTTTGACTGGTTAACCAATTTCAAATCCATTTAAAAGTTGCATTGTCTAGCCCACATTTTTCTAACTTGTTTGCAAAAATGTCATGGGGAACCTTGTCAAATGCCTTACTGAAATCAAGATATGCTATATCCACAATATCTTTTAATGTAGTTCAACAAAATGTACAGTTAGAGACCATTATGAGGTCAATCAGCATGGTTTAAATAGAGCTAATCTCATTTACAACAGCTGCAGAATTGAGCCTTATTTCTAAAATTTGTATTGGAGAAATACCATATTTCAGTTACATAAAAGTTTGCCTGTCTCTACAGTTATTATCTCCCTGTGCGCCATCTAAGAAAGCATAAATCAGTATATTTCTTGCCACAGTAAATTTCACATGTGGTCAATTATAACTCAGTCTTGCTCTATTTCTGAATTAAAATCTCCTTTATTTTTTTTTAAATCACAGAATACAAATTTTAACTTGCATCTTTTAACATGCAGGCTTTAAAATGCATTTTGTCATGTTGCAACATGTGGTGGATAATCACATTCTGAAGTCTGAGTTAGTCCAAGTAGCTTACCACACAGCCCCCAGGGTTGCTCCTAGCACGGAACAAAAGGGAGCAGGATGGGAACAGAATGGGGGCTATCACATATTTTATTGCATGCCAGAACACCACCAATGCCATTGGAAGTTCCCATTCCATTCCTGATCCATTCCAGAGAAGGTGAGTTTCAGGAACACTTCTGAATAGTTCCTGAAAATCGCCTCCTCTGGGAGGGATCAGGAATGGAATAGGAACTTCCAGCAGTGCCAGTGGCATTCCAGCATGTGATAAAATGAGTGATAGCCCCCATTCTGTTCCCATCCCACTCCCTTTCATTTCACGCCGGGATTGTCCCTGGGGGCTGCGCGGTAAGCTCCCAAGAGT
Organism: Urosaurus nigricauda; assembly: GCA_034509955.1. Classification (NCBI taxonomy): domain Eukaryota; kingdom Metazoa; phylum Chordata; class Lepidosauria; order Squamata; family Phrynosomatidae; genus Urosaurus; species Urosaurus nigricauda. The sequence goes on from JAOEGL010000003.1 coordinate 68,090,694, forward strand.
ATCAGATCATGTCACACAGTTTGGCCTGAATACAGGTATCAACATCCAGAATGAATAATATTTCATATGATCTGAGACAGGTTTCTTTTCCCTAAAATCCCCCTCCCAACATCTGTTTGTGAACTTTCATAAACCAAGAGTCCATCTAAAGATGCATAAGAAGATATTTTTAAGATTAAGAGGTACACATAAACAGAATTCTACTATCACTCTGGCTCTTTCAGGTGTCCATTATTCAAGAAACCTAAACATGTGAGGAGGGAAAGCATGCTATCCACATTTACTTAATCACATCTCCCATTGCTCTCTTCCTGACATTATAAAGAGAGTTACTTTGTAAAGAAGCAAACCTTCATGAATTCAATACAAAAAGCATTTGTGTTAAGGCATTATTCATCCCACTGGAATCAGTAAGTGAAGAGGGAAGTGCCTGGCCCATCCTACTCACATTATTGCTTTTCTCATCTGGAAAGCAACTAGCCTGACTAGAAGTTTCTGTTTATATGAAGTCTCTACAATGATGCTGAAAACTCTGGGTTGTGTTTTTTTTTAATGTGAACATGTGAACAAATACTTCTCTTCTTCAGACTTGTCATTTTCCATGTGACAATGTCATGATGGAGGAGCAAGCTTGGTACTCCTCTCTTAGTTTGCTGATTCAAACCAGATAAATAATGTCTAAATAAGACTAAAGTCACTGCCCATGTTAGAAAGGCACAACCAGGTGGCACATGGTCAAGATTAGTATGCTGTCACAGATTTGAGTGACATAACTAAGGAAAGGCTTACAATAGCAGATTCTAAAGGAAGCATAGTGGCATAGTGGTTTAAGTGTTGTAATATGACTCTGGAGATCAGGGTTCAATTCCCAGCTCTGCCAAGAAACCCACTGGGTGACCTTGGACATGTCACATACTCTCAGCCTCAGGTGAAGGCATTGGCAAACCTCCTCTGAGCAAATCTTGCTTAGAAAAATCTCATGATAGGTTCACCTTAGGGTCACCATAAGTCAGAAAAGACTTGAAGGCACACAACAACAAACAGATATTCAGTAGATTTCTGTAGCTTCTGCTGTGAGGAGATTCAGCTTCTTATGAATGAACATAAAACTCTTTTAGTACTACAGCCTCTGCAATCAAGCCATCATAAGAGTAAAACCAGCAGCAGCAACAAAAGAAGTTTTTCCCCCATTAAAACTGTGTGGGCAGATAATCACTCCATATATATTTACTGTTTATTTGCCACATGTTGCATGAGCTTCACCATTAGTATTAGAGTATGAGAAGGCTACAGCATATAATTCAGCCAGAATTCTGTTGGTTTCTACTATAGCAGATTCATTGACTGAATAGTCCAACAATAAGTCCACATGTAGGTACATCCTAGTAAGTGAAGGGGTCCAGTTGACACTTACATTTCAAGCCATTGTATCCATAAAGTTTACCGCAGGCCTACAGCATAATTTAATATATAATGTATTTAACATTAGCAGATATTTATTAAGTACTGGTGATAGAACTAGATATTAACAAAAAACACAGCCCCTAACACTTCTGACTTGACATGGTTTGACCTTGGTGGAGCTGTTTTGCATTGCTGAAGAAGAAATGAAAGACTAGACAACTCAGTCAAATGGTGATTCATCATCCCCTGTTGTTAACCTCAATTTGCTAACAATAACAAAGGTTTCAAAATACTTTCCCAAGATGATCATGAGTTCACTTCTGAGGCAATTTTATTTTCCTTTATTGACTCTGAGACTGGGATTTATTAAAAATCTTCTCTCAAAATAACTAACTGATGAAGCAAGCCTATGCATGCTTACTCAGAAGTAAATCCCCATACAGACAGTGGAGTTTATAAGCTAATAAGCACCTTTAAAATTGTCACCCATGAAAGGTTTCAAGGGGAAAAGACACTTCCATGTTTGTTTGTTTTTTGTGGTAATTTATGATTTTATTATAAATTTAAAATGAATGACCATTGGCAAAGGATCACAATGGTATACCATGAAAACTCATGTACCAAAATTTTAGCAACATCTCAAAAAATCTAGATTCCCATTCTCCTCCAAACACTCTTTTCTTAAACCTGATCCAGTATATCCAACTTGAACACTATCACAATAGTAAGTCTTTATATACCAAGAAGCCCAATAGAAACCAATGAAAACTGTTTGAAAAACCCAGATAAATCCTATAGAACTTCCCCAAAGTCTGTGTTTAAGTCCCCATAGCAAAATTATATCTGTAATTTATAGCTCCCCTTAGAAGGCAAATATTATCAAAGTTTGCTGTAGATAACTTGGCTCTTTCCCCTTGCTTCCTCATTTGGCTGTACATATTTTTGACGATAATGGTGATGGTGGTGGTGATTGTTGTTGCTATTATTCCTATCATCTTATATACACATAATGTGCAAAAACCACCTCCTATTAAATTAAAATATTTCAAAACCCTTGTTTTTCTTGATTCACCAGATCTTATGAACAAAAGAATATGTCATATTGAGCTGGACTCTTGTTCTGTCAAGCCCAGTTTTGTTGACACTGTTGGACAACAATTCTCCTAGGTTTCAGGCAGGTGTTTTTTCCAGCCATTTATATTAATGCCATTGATTGAACCACAGAGCTTCATCATGAAAAGTCAACAATTTCTCATCTGAAGGGGAGTGCCAAAGCACATCATGATGGTGTATCTTTATTTCAGCTATGTGTGCTGAAACACTGAGGGAAATGCTACAAGATATTGTAAAAGTAATGTAAACAATATTTGAAAATACAAAAAAAGGGCAAATGAAAATGCTTCTGCAGTTTTGGGGAATGCTAATAATGGACCTTCTGTATTAATAAAATTCTCCACAGTTCACCAACTATTCTACACAAAATTCCTACTTGTTTTGCGCACTGTTCTGAAAATGTGAATTTTGTGCAGAATTAGTCTGGTTTTGAACCGGACAATGGTTTTGAACTGGACTGGTAAAAGGGGTGATTTTTGCTACTCCTTTTGTGCCCAGTTCTTTTCAGATAATGTGGGTCTGGTATGGTTTCTTGCCGCATTCCATGCAGGGGAATCTGAGGATTTGCAATTTACGGAAAGGCATTTATAATTCTTAGCCCGAGAGGTCTAGTGCTACAAATCCCAGGATTCCACAGGATGTAGTCATGGTAGTTAAAGTGGAATCATAGCACTATAACTGTGTACTGCTAAGTGGGGTTCAGTAAATATACTGCATGGAAGTATATCTCACAGTTTTGGTTCTGGTAGCAATATTTATGTTGATATTTTTAGAGCAGGTGCACACAAAAGTTATTTTCGGTTTGCCCAGATTATAGGCTGGAAAGCAATCCATAGTTGTTCTTGCACATGTGATTGAATGAATGAATGAATGAATGAATAAAGCTTAGCTACACCCCTCTACTCCTGCCTTAGATTGGTTAATATTGGTTGGTTTTTAGGTCCCATACTGTTTTGCCCTCTTTTACTTTGAGGCACAACTTGCATTGAGTATAAACTGTTCTGTTAGATTCTGCATCTATCTTTTTCTGTCTTTTAAAAAAAGAATAATTGTTTTTGCTAGAAAATCAGTTTGTCCTATCTCATTTTTACTTGGAGCCACTTTGGTTAATTGTGCATTTTTAAAGCCTTCCACCTGTAAGATCCTGAAGAGAACTAATGCCTAAAAGCCCCCCTAAAAACAAACAAACAAACAAAAACACCAGTGTAGTGCTCTTAATATTAGTTCTTACACTAGCAGAAGAGATCCTTTGGGCTTTCTAGATTGGCAGGAAAGTGTGACATGAAGTTGCCTTTTGAAAGTGTGACGTGAAGTTGCCTTTTCCTTAATGCTTAGCAGCTGCACCGCAGCCTTTAGATGGAGCTGCACTGTTCTGCAGTTTTTAAAAAAGAAGCTGGGAAAACCAGCACCTTTTTAAAGGTGCTTCTTCTCCCCTAAAATGCAAAAAAAGCGTTTTCATGGCACACTTTCCCTTTTTCTCATCTAAAGGCTAGACATTCATGCAGCCATGAACACACTTCTTTTTGCCAATCCAGATCAGGCCCTTGATTCATTGATGTTTGTGTTGGATGTGGAGGACATACAAAAGCTAATTTCACTGAATTTCTCATTTTCCCAGCTGTAAATTGATTTCATCCCATGTTAACCTTTCTTGCACATTTATTTCAGTCCAGGTCAGTCCTGTCCACAGCAACTGCTTTTAATGTAGGTGGAACTCAAAGAAAGGCAATGATATATCACTGTATCTTTAAAGTGGGAGGAAATCAAAGTAGAAGGAAATCAAAGAAAGCCAACAATACATCATTGCCCTCTTTGATTTCCTCCCACTTTAAAAACTGTCACTGTGGACAGGACTGACCTGGATTGAAATGAATGTACAAGGAAGTTTAACAGGGAAGTTAGGCTACCATTTATGTGAGGCTTCATGCATAAAATTGAACATTCTTTTAAAGTTTTACATTCATTTCTGGCTGTATCCTCCATTTAGATGGAGACAAGTAGAAGATTCATTCATTGAAGTGGAGATTCTGTAACTGAACAAAGGTTATGATGTTCAGTTTGGGGCCATATGGAGACATGTTCATCAGTTCTGTGCAGAAAGATAGAAAAAATTGCTTAGAGCTAATTGTCAGACCACTGGCTATTGCCTGCATATCCTCTCCCTCCCTTCAGCTGTCTCCTATGAGCAATCAGTCTTTCTCATGTTTTTACATTTCAGAATGAAACCACAATTAATTCAGGAAATGTTTTGTTTAAACTAATCCCAAAGGCCCTACTTGGGCCTAAAAACAAAAAAGTTGACCAGGCACGTGAGAGATCCAAGTATGCACACACACATACACACACATGTTTGTTTTAGAAACTGTCATAAGTTCCTCTTCAGCAAATACTCTCAGAGGAGTTTATAGTAAAACAGTAAATCTGGAGGGGGGATGCAGAATGACTAATAAAACAGTACACAATGGAGAAATAAAAGAAAATATCAGAGTCAAAATGCAACTCATATTCATCATCTGGGTAAGGACCCCACATGGTTCCTGTTGGCATGGCTGAAAAAAATGTTCATAGCCCAGTTGTGCACTGTTAGTTTAATGCACTGTGGAAAGCATTTATAATATATTAGCACCTATGACTTTAAATGGCCAGCACTTAACCTCTGTCCCCCAAGCAACCTTGGTTTTTGGTTTTTGATTGTTGTTGATTTTGTTTTGTTTTTAGTGAGGCCTTGGCATGGAAGTATGCTGATAGCCCACAACCCAGAAACAGTTCTGAGTATAACATAGCCATTTTCAGATATTTAGTGTGGCTGGGTTATGCAAGAAAACGTTAAGAGCTCTGCTGAAGTATGTGGGGCTAGTTCTCATTCTAATTTTTATCAAGATTGCTGACTAAAAATGTGCTTTTTATGTGGAGAAACAACTGGGAGTAGAAAAGGCATCCAGTAATCAGGACAATCTGAATCCTATATTTTACTGAGCACTTAACATTTTTCTCCATTTTGGAATATCAGTTTCTACAATATTTCCACCCAGTGTTTGTTCTTACATATATTGAATTATGTTATATAGCTACATGTGCATGCCAGTTTAAATACACCTAACGGGATATACCATTTTCACCTTAATTGAACACACATATAGGGTTTTTTCCAAAGGTTTTTTTTAATGCTAGTAGTTGTTTTCCTGTGGAAATTGAGCCTACCTGGACAAATTGGAAATCTGCCATACCTGAAAACTGTGCTAAGCATTATATCTTTTCCTCAGATCTCTGCTAAAAGTGTAGAAGTAACCTAAGAAATCAATACTTGTCTTGTTTACTTTTTCAAAAGCTAGGAAAATGCCTTTATCTTTTAAGATCTTCATGTTCAGGGATTGATAACATGTACCCCATCATCATGTGTTTAGGTCCCTCTCATTCCCAAGGATTCTTATAGCCATTGTGGCTGCTGCACCAAAGGCACCCCCTCTTCAGGTTTTTGTCTTTAAACAAGGCACTGTAGCATGAAAGAAAAATACGTGTAAAGTAGAGACCTTGTTTAGGAGCCATCAAGAAATCTTCCAGAAAGACCAATTGGCTCTAGAACAAGGTATATGGTTTTGTGTGCCTTGTTTTAATGTAGAAATCCCTTGTTAAAGGTAAAGCAGGACTTGCTTGACATTGTTGAATTTCAGCAGGATAGTGCCCCTTGAGTTTGGCAATGTGGTCCTTTCAAACTCCTGAAGAGGAGGTTACCCATCCCTGCATTTGATGTTTTTGCAATGAAATGTAGGAATTGTAATAAAATTGCAATGTTTTTTCTTAGCAAAACATGAAGTATCCTAGTTCAATTATATGAGTCATTAAAATATATATTCTTCCTTGGGGAGTTAACATCTAGTGTGATGGAAGAAAAGCCCAAACTGAAAGCCCAACACCAAGAAATGCAACAATTTTTAAAAGCCTCACCCCAACACAAAATTCCTTTAAATTCAATCTTGGTCTTAAGTAACCTTGAATCCAGGTTTGTTCTCCACCAAATTTGTTTCCCAGTCCTCCTGAACTACCTGCCTCAATTCTCCTGTTTGTAACTGCATTGAGGATTACATGGTCCAGCAAAGTGGGTTGAGGTTAAATACCACTTGACTGCACATGTAATCATCACTGTCAAAAAGAATAAAAGAAATAGAACATTTTGAGATGTAAAGCAGAAAACAGTATGGTAAAATACACCACAGTCTGACAACTCCTCCAGACAATCTCAGGTATAAACGTATACATACGAGAAAATAGTTCTCCCCCTCAGCAGAGGTATAGAAATAGGAATGCTTTGGATGGTAAGCTTTAAAAACAGGAATGATATACAATCATGCTCTATCATGGAAGCCTCATGGCATTATGTCTCTCGTGTCCATTCTCCAATGTTCAAGACACTGAAGAGAGCCTTTCTGGCAAATCTTTAAAAGTCAATGGCTTAAAAAGTCACAGACAGAGTCAAAATGTTTATCACTCTTGGCTTGCAAAGCATATATATAAAAATGAAATGGCTCTTTCCACTAGTAAACTACTTCCTGAACAGCCCCACAGAAGCCTTGCATTATTGCTGCTGACAGGTACCATAGTAACTTATTCTGGAATACTAACTTACTGTACATACATGAATCATGAATGATCCTGGGACAAGTAATCTTTCAGACCATACTATCTTAATAAATCAAATAAAGATCCTGTGGGGTTCTTCAGAAGCAATGGTCCAATAAGTTGTTTAGCCCATTCCCTTTTTCAGCTACAGCAGTAGTTCATGAGACAACCCTTTAGCAAGTTCCCATTTCCTTCTGAATTTCAAGCATATATATTAGCTACATTGTAGTTTATGTCAATTGAATCTGATGGGGAAAATGTAAAAGAATAGCTTCACTGACAAAACACTCATATACTGTGTGTACCTAAAGCAGCAGAATTGAAATGGGTATGCATTTTGTTTAGGTAGTTTAGAGAACCTGATAGCGATCAAATTGTGTAGTGTGAAAGGGCTCTCTGTTAAAGGGGAGGGGAGTTTCATCTCCACCATAGTCTGAGTTGTGGAAAGATGACATTCCAAAAATTCAATTTCCATTTTTAGTGGGTGGGAAGTGTGGTGGTTGGATTTTACTGACAAGTTCCCTTTAATTTAAATCCATGTAGGTTCCCCACTCCACCCCCCCCCCAATTTATACACATTTTTCAGTGTATTTGTTTTTCTAAATACAACACATTTCAGGCTGCAATGACCTATTGAGTACAGGATGTGTGTGCATATTTCAAAAAGGTGCAAACATTGACTACAGTATTTCCTCTCTCTTTTTCCTCTGAAAAGCATCATAAACTGTTTCATGTTTGGTTTCAAGAGATGTAGGTTAAGTAAATCTGGGGAAATAAACAAATAGTGTCAATGGAACAAATTCCTCCTAACCACAGTTTACAGTAAACTAGGGACACAAACCTAGAAAACTTGGTTTTCCCATGGTTTCCAGATCCATTCCCCAATCAGTTGTTTCCAGACTATGGAAGTCTTCAGTTCAGACATACACCCCAGCCTATGCATCCATCACTGTATCAGAGAACTTCAGTTTGGGAAAGAGATAAAGAATATGACTTTTTTGGGAATATGACTTTTTTGTTTCTTTGTTCTGTCACTTTAGCACTTAACCATGCACATATTGCTCTATGACCATTCTCAGCTTTTCCTTCACTTCATTTCACATTTTTACTGTGGAAAAAGGACTTGCTGAGGTCAGCACAAGCATAAGATTCCCAGACTCCAGTATGAACGGAAACCACAGATGAAATACAAATATGAACTGGCTGCACCACAACATTCAAGATAGGGTCATCTAAGGGTGGTTATGAACTTCTGTTTCCTTTATTTTGATGCCCCTTATTTCACTATTCCTGAACCAGTACATGAACTGATTTTTTTTCATTCAGAGAATCCTCCCATAACTTTAGAAGAGCTGTTCTGTAATGTCTATATGGAGCATTTTGAAATTTGCATGAAATGAATTTATTTTAGGAATGCTTTATACAATCCATTTTATATGCACATTAAACTTTTTAACAAAGTTTAACGTGATGCCATAGCTTAATCCATAACTCAACTGACATTAGGTACTTACTAGCTGTCCTTGACTTTACACTTTACAGGTCTTATATGAAGGACTGCAAGTTGGTCAAACTGGTGTGTACCAGCCTGCACTCTGAGGATAGTGTCAACGGGGGGATTCAAACTCACGGGCCCATTTTAGATTGGCAAAAAGAGGTGTGTTGAAGGCTGCATGAAAGCCCAGCCTTTAGATGAGAAAAAGGGAAAGTGTGCCATGAAAACACTATTTTGGCATTTTAAGGGAGAAGAAGTGCTTTAAAAAGGAGCTGGCCCATTTTACATTGGCAAAAAGAGGTGTGTTGATGGCTGCATGAAAGCCCAGCCTTTAGATGAGAAAAAGGGAAAGTGTGCCATGAAAACACTATTTTGGAGTTTTAAGGGAGAAGAAGTGCCTTTAAAAAGTAGTTTGATTTCCCCACTACTTTTTCAAAAAGGGCGGAACATTGCTATTGCATCTAAAGGCTAAGGTGTAGTTGCACAGTTAAATGGGGCTCTGTCTCTTTAAAGCGCCCATTCATGATGCACCAGTGCAACGGCACAGTTTAAAAAGGCAGAGGAGCCGCAATGATAATTTGACGGATCCTCATAAGTATACATTTGTCCTGCGCAACTGCTCAGGTTTGCGAACTGCGCAAATGCAGTTACACTATACAGTCAAATTATCATTGCCGGCTGGGAACTGCGCATTTGCGCAGTTCGCAGCCAGCAGCCGGCAAACCTGCGCAGTCACGCAGGACAAATGTATACTTATGAGGATCCATCAAATTATCATTGCGGCTCCTCTGCCTTTTTAAACTGTGCCATTGCACTGGTGCATCATGAATGAACCCCTTTATTTTGTGAATGAATTGACATGTAATCCACAGTAGAATAACAGTAACGGCATCCCAGAGTCCCTACTGTGCATGTCTAGGGTTCGGATTAGGGGTGGAGCTAGGGTTTGGGAGCTTTAAAAAACTTCGCGGATAAACCCCAGCTTTTACACCTGCAGGGCATTGAGGAATTGCGCAGTTCGCAGCCGGCAAGGAAAAAAAAATTTAAAGGTTCACCGCGGCTAAAAGCCGCGTTCATTGCCGCCCATGTAGCTGCTCCGCCTGTGTTTGTAGCGTTCTGACCGCTTCCAATGTAGCTGCTGAGCCACAGAAAAGACCTCAGATAAGTCGTTCCCACCCCCCTCAGTCTAGCTGCCCTGTACCTTTTAAGTGCACACCTGGAGCTTGCAGTCTAGCAGCTAAGCATTAAGGAAAGCGCAACTTCATGTCACACGTTCCTGCCAATCTAAAAAGCCCCATGTCTTTTATAGGGCTGAACATATCCGGGGGCTACTAGATAGACAAAGGTGCTGATTACCTGGGCTTTGTTAAGCCAAGAGCAAATGATCTGTGTATAATGCACTTAGGTTTGGACACAGTTCAGAGGGGCAGCTGACTTAATGGCTGAGTCGTTAAGAGGATTATCAATCCATCAAGTGTGAGACCAAGTCTATTGACTTACTCCAGAGGCAAATCTGATTTGGCGACTCCCAAACTTCCTATAGAGTATTCCAAGTGGGCTTGATGGGGCTGATGACGGGTCCTTGGAGAGGTCAGTCAGGGGTCATAGTACAGTCCACATGTCCCCAAAATTTTATTAAAAGTATATATCACAACACTTCCAATGTTAATGGGGCAGGCCATGTGCAAAGCCAATGCAGATTTGTAACAAAGCTTTTTTGAAAATGGGGTTTTACAATGATAAAGGCCCTTAGTTTTTCTATAGTGTCAGACACAAGCCATAATGAACTGATAGAAAAGATCTTTTTAATCAGTCTGTCTCTTTGCTCTCTCCTCTGGACATTATGAATTAATGGCACATGGCCATTCACATGGCTGCCAAGATGTCATCATTTGTCAATGTCCCAAGATGGTGACACACAGATTTCTGTAGGTAGTCATGATTTAACTGGGGGGTTTTTATAGTCATCTTCATCTGTGTATAATGTGTGGCTTTTAAGAATTTAGACTCTTTCTTTGTCTTTGGAGCGGAAAGGGAAAAGAATGCTTTGCTTAATAACCACAAGCTGCTCTTTTCTCTTTTCAAAGAGGTGGCCACTTGACTATTATTGGACTGAACAGATTATGTCAGTGGGCCTAACAATGTATGCTTTATCTCTCAGAGTACTTTTGTTTCCTGAACCTCCATGTAATCTTCACACTGGAAGTTGTTCAATAGGAACCATGGATAATAATGCCATTCATCTACTCTTTGATTCTGATTTCATAATTAGAATGGCTTATCCGCCAATTAAAGGGCAGCATTGCTTCCGCTGTTTATTGTTCCTGTGCTTCACAGTGCAGGACCATAAAAAATGGAGAGTTCAAAACCTTTCCTGTTGGGCATGAAAAAAAAATAGATACATTGTTTTATTCATAACTTCTTTCTTTGACTGAATGTGTTTAACTGAACAAACTATATGTTTAAAACAATAATAATAATAATAATAATAATAATAATGTTTTATTTATAGCCCGCTCCTCTGTATCCAAACGGAGCGGGTTACATCAATTAAAAAATGCAAGATAAAATATACATGACCCATACCCAACCACCCGCCCCTTAAAATTAAATTAAACTAACATCAATTAAAATGACATAATAAAAATTTCAATTTAAAACGGCAACCCATTGCATAGAGATCAGGGTCAAGATGTTAAAATGCTAATGGGAGAGCTTAACCCAAACAGAGCCGGGAGGTTAAAAGAGGTAGTATTCATCTTATCTAGCCTTAATGTTTTTTTAGGAATACTGATGGATAGTTGTTTTACTAGGATTCCAAGAATCCTTTTACTTGTGATAGAAAGTACAGGGCAAATATAAAACCTGTATTTTGCTGCCTCTAGGGTTGAGATCTCCAGGATGTATATGTCCAACTGAAGGTATAAAAACTGGGGGGAAATAAACTTATAATATCCTTCCAGTGCAACATATGGATTGTGTCCTCTCCTGTGGACAGAAGAGCTTCATTCATGAAAGGCATTTCTGTCTGTTTTGAAAGATTCGCCCTCACTCTCCATGTTCAATGCATTCAGTGGCATCCTTACATATTCAGGATTGCAGAGGGCCATTGTGGGAATGACTTCATGAAGAAATCTCTTTTCTGAAAACCCAGTTTTACTGCCATGCCTAATCTGGATCCAGCTAGGTATTCTTAAATACTCTAGTCCAGAGCCAACAAATCATACTTGTATTTTTCTGTGTCTGATTAGGTTTGGTTAGGTATGACTGGTCATCACTTATTGCTTCACAAATTGCCATTTTCTGCAGTTATCATTGTACTGCCAAACCTGGAAAGCATTGCACATTTTTATTTGAATAATGTAGCTGACATCCTGTTAGTGACATATGCAAGTATAAGTACAAATTAAATCTAGGTGTGTCCTTTTTACGTGTCGAGGAGGCCATAATTATCTTCCTTACCCACACAACAACCAAACCCTCTTACAAACTCACCTTCTTCCTACCCCCTCTATGGTCATGTATTGACTAGTGGAGAATGGAGGGGGGGGGGGTACCTGTGACTATAGCCAGATGGACAATGCTGAAGGGAAGGCATCTCCCAAAACCTTCCAGGGGTCTTCCAGAAATCCTGGAAGATTAAGCTGTTATGTGTGTCTGGCTATAGTCACCTAGCCAGACACTTCTCAACTATCACATGCCCTTCACCTGTCACTATATAGCCATGGAGGAAGTTGCAGGAGGAAGGTGATTCCTGCACCGGGGTGGGAGGTGAGGGAGAGATATTTCATAATTCCGTCACAGCAGAATTACAATACATCTTCCAATACAGGATCTCATTCTTTATTTCCTTCAGTGGACAAAATGTCACTTTGATCTAGTCCAGCCTGAGTCTCTTCACAACCAAATCCAACAAATCCTCTGCTGCTTTGAGGCCCCTTTTAAAATAAAGGAAAAAAGGGGAAGATAAACCTTTTGTCACCTTATATAAAGTAAGTACCAACACCACTCACTGTCCTCCAAAAAATGAACAGCTTAAAAGCAACATAACAAGTAATGTAACATGTTCTTTAAGGGGCCCTGTATCAGCAGTGAGCTGCTGTTGAGGGCCTATAATAAGGAATGGAGGGAAGTGCTTTTCATATGTAAAGTCTCAAGCTCTCTGTTAGCCCCAAGAGGCATTTGTTTTGTGGCTTGAACTGATGTTTATCTCCCACCCTTAACATCTTTGTGGAGAAAACAATGTGATATGGAGAGAAACAATTAAGCTCCTTCTATTTTTGCATCACAGATCCGGTCCTACTGTCTTCTGCATCTGCTATTGTTAATAGTAGAAACAGGGAAATGCATTAAAGAAATTCATACATTTAATGGTCTTTATCTGTTTTGGAGATAGGGTGGCCATTTATAGATCACAAAAAGAGACAAAATGCATTATCAAAGCAAAGAGTAAAACAGGAAGATTCATGTAGTTCATATATATGCTAATTACTGTGATTCGAATAGGAATTGTTACTATTGTTTAAATAGGAATACAATGCATATTCCCATAGTGAAGAGGTCTGTGACTTGAAGTCCTAAGTCAGTTGTCTACGCACTAAGTGTTGTTAGACAACTTCATTCTGAAAGTTCTATGTTTTTAAACTGGATTTGAGCTAGATAGCATTCAAAGAGATGATGCTTTCTAAATAACAACAACAACAACAACAACAACAATTTTATTTATTTATTTATTTATTTATACCCTGCTCTTCAGCCCTAAAGGCTATCAGAGCAGCTTACAATTATTATTTTAATTAGACGGTTCCCTGCCCTCAGGCTTACAATCTAAGAAGACACCACACAAGAGGAGAAGGGAATGGTGATGGGGAAGGGGATCAGGTCCAAAAGTTCTTCTCTCCCTCTGAGGCCTGGACCAGTGTTTGTGCTCTGTGTTTGTCTGTTTGTGTGTGTGTAGTAATACTTACAGGTGGTTTTGCTAGTTGCTTCCTCTGAAATATAGTCTGCAGCACCTGGTATTCATTGGCAGTTTTCCATACAACTGCTAACCAGGGTTGACCCAGTTTGGCTTTTAAGATCAGACAGGATCTGGTGCCTTTAGGACATTTAGCCCAGTTGTCCTATGATGATGGTTAAATATTCACCCTGTTTGTAAATGGATGTACATTATTTGATTGCAACATAACTGAAGACTGATTAGTGTTATACAAAAACAAAAAACAAAAAACAGCTTCATTTATATACCACTTCATACTGCCTAAGGAGTGTTATGTTGATCATCAACTCATTATTGCAATGTCAAATGTGTGAATGTGTCCTCAAAGACAGATTATAAATAGAATGTTTGCATGGTCTTACATCATTTCAGACACAAATGGTTTTCAATGGAGCTGGACTTTGTTTTATTTTTTAAAAATGATATTCAGCCATCTCATTTTCTCCAGGCAAGAAAATTCAAATGATTATGTGCATATGTGAAAGTAGGTCCCCCAGAATTGCAGCAGAAAGCATGCACTGATTTGTACTTTGTCAGTTAGCCCTATTAAATCTTTATATCTCGTTATATCTAATTGACTTAGATCCTTAGATTCTCCCAAAACTACTTCAGGTATTAATATCTGCCCAAGATCTTTCACAGTGATGTGTGTGTGTGTGTGTGGGGGGGTTCTCTGCAGACTCTCTACTTCTCCTTTAATATTGCTTTTCCATCTAGTGGTACAGCTGTCTCTGTTGATGGTGTTCTTTCACTGAAGCAGTGTACATTTTTATTGTTTGTTATCATGTTTTACTACATATTCCTCAAAACCTTTTTTATTCATTTGTCTTTCTTCTCACCAGCCTAAGGGTGCAATCTGGACCCAATGCTAAGGTAGTACATGAAAATGCTGGCAAAACAAAAGGAATGTACAGTGGTCCCCCAGGTTACGAAGGTAATCCATTCCGGATTACCTTTTGTAACCCGGAAATCTTTGTTTCCCGGGGGACCGCTTTAGGAGACGGACTGCGCGGCAAATTTAAAGGGGCCGTGCGGTTTTTCGTCTTCACATCCCCCGGTTTTGTTCGCATCCCTGTTTTGCGGTCCTGGCTGTTTCGGCTCCCAGGGATTTCGTTCCCCGGGGGCTTCGTAACCTGGGGGACCACTGTATTTTATTTCTGAGAGAGATGTAACACTGCAGTAATACCTGTGTCAAGTTGTTTTGGATCACTGAGATAATGGAACAGACAAATGTATGATGTGGAAAGCAAACTGTTGTCTGATATGTATTTTATTGATTACATTATATCCATTTTGTAATAGCCTCACTTGCTTTCTTTTTGTTTCTATAGGCCCAATCCAAGTTACTTTTTGTTTAATTGATAAAGCCTTTCCATGGCAACAGGATGACAGATTATTTTCTCCCATGTGAACCTACCTAGCCCTCTTATGTGCCCTCCCCAGACAAGTGAGGGGAGACTTCAGACAGAGACCTCTTTCTAACAGCACCTTGGTTATGGAACTTCCTTCAGAGGAAAGTTAGGTTGGCTCCTTTAGACAATTGATAAAAATTGTTCCATAAAACTTCCATTGATTTTAGAAGGTCCTTGCATTTTATTGGTGTGTAAATATTGCCTGTTTTGTTTCTGAGTATTTGTAATTGCTGTATTTTATCCTTCCTTTTGTAGTGAATTTGCTCAAGCTGAAGAAGGGGGAAATGAAGGATAAATGACATAATATAACTGGTTTCTTATTTCTAATGTATATTACATCATAACTTCAGTCCTGGGCAAGATGAGTGATCTATCTTCCTAAAGTAAAGTTCAAATGCATCTGAAGAAGTAGACTTAAATTTACAAAAGCTCATGCTGCCAATTTCTTTCTTTCAATTAGTCTCAAAGGTGCTCCAAGATCTCTCTACATATTGATCATGTAATATACAGACTAATACGGCTATATTTTTGAATTCCTAAGGTATTGTTTAACTAAATTATTATTTAGCCCTTGTATATCTGCCCACATGGAGGAGTTTGCTTTTTCAGATTTAATGGATTCTCTCATCTCTTTGACACAGAGATCAACATGAACCTTCCCAACCTTCCCTACTTAGAATCACAGCTTCTCCAAGCACTAAGCCTATATATAGCAAGCCATTCTTAAGAAACAGACAGCTGTATGACAGAGAAAGATGGTGTATTAATGATTATGGAACTTTCTGACAATTGCATGGACCAGTTCAGATGTAGAAAGAAGTATGGAGTATAAACCCGTAACCTTTGGTTAATCCCAACTAGAACAGAGTCATTAAATCAATGGGATTTAAGTAAGTGTTGATTCACCACTCAGCAGTTCATTCAATGGGTCTATTGTAGCTGAGACTAGTCAACATTTATGTAAATCCTATAATCCAATGAGTCCACTATATCATCATCATTTATTTATATAGCACCATCAATGTAATATAGAACTCCATGGTATAGTGGTTTGAACATTGGACTATCGCTATGAAGAACAAGATCCCTGCTTGGCCATGAAAACCTACTGGGTGACCCTGGGCAAGTCACACATTCTCAGCCTCAGAAACCGCCATGATAGGTTCACCTTAGGATCACTGTAAGTCAAAAAAAGACTTGAAGAAACACAACAAATAAATGCACTGTATCTGGGACTTCCAATAAGTATTAGGCCTCAGAAGTCAATTTATTGTTTGTAATTGTCCATTAACCAGACATTAGAAGCATAACATTCTGGACTTCTTGGTGTAGTTCAGACTGGAGATTCTGGAAGTTGTAGTCTAAAATTAATTTCTCCAAGCTTGGTCAAGTAGTTACTGGTTGCTTAGAAATAATTCCTTCCATTATTTGTTGCTCTTGAGTATTCCCACCTAGCAGCTTCTGATATCATTTTGAGCTCAATTTGTCCATGTAGCTATAGTCACTGCTCAGACAGGCAGATGTTCCAAAGGATTAAAATCAATGTATTTGGTTGTAGCAACACTACCTGGGTCTCAAGCCAGCAACTAGTAATCCCCTGGCCCTACATATCTGAAAATAAATGATCTAATTCCTCCATAAAATGATAGAGTGCATAGTCTTGTCCAGTGACTGGAAATACATAAAATCACTCCTGGTGTTCATGAGATGATATAAATCAACATCACTTCATTGAATAACTTCATGGAGATTATGTAATTGTGCAGCAATTTTTAGTTTTAGTCATTGGACTAAAGAAATACAGCCATTTTCAGTAAGGAAGGCACTCAGAAGAATGTTTAATAGCATTATATAGTCTATGTTATGCTAAGCCCTAGTATAATAATGCAGTATGAGAAGCAGGAGTGTGTGCATTTGCATTTACCACAAGATTTCTCTAGTGCAAATAAATATTCTTGTTGGTTTTCATGGGCTAAAAATTAATACAATAAAATAAAAATTCATTGTTCTAAACTAACAGAGCTCCCAATTCTTAAAAAATAAAGCATATGAAGCCAACAATGAAGAAAGTATGGAAAGGAAATAAGATTAGCAAAATAATTGTTAGTACTTGCTTCTTAAACTTCTGTGTTAAACTGGAGAAAGGTAATTAAATAGATGATATTCACTGGCAAAGGACATTTAGAAAGTTTTCCAAAGGCTTTTAAATATTTTCTTTCGTTTTTTAAACTAACTTGCAAACATTTGCACAAGGTGAATACATGTGCAAGAAACGACTTCACTGTAAATGTCATGACACTGTTTGTAACTACAGATATTGTAGAAATCTGACACATAATGCATTGACACTTGATACTGTCTATTACAACAAAACAACAAGTATGTCAAATTGCATAGGATGTATGAGTGCTCACATAACATAAGCTGGCAGACTGAAGTGGAAGCCAGTGTGGAATATATGAAGAAAGCTGTGGAGAGCAACCAAAATTATGTAAGTTCAGGAAACCATGCCCTGTGAGGAGTGGCTTAGGGATCTGGGTACATTTATCCTAAAGAAAGAAGGTTAAGAGGTGACATGATAGCTCTGTTTAAATATTTGAAGGGGTGTCATACTGAGGATGGAGTAAGCTTGTTTTCTGCAGCTCCAGAAATTAGGACCTGGAGCAATGGATTCAAGGAGATACTACCTCATCATTAGGAAAAACTTCCTGGTGATAGGAACTGTTTGACAGTTGAACATACTCTATGGAGAGTGGTAAGGCTTCCTTCTTTGGAGGTTTTTAAACAGGCTGGATGATCATTTGTCAGGGGTGTTTTGATTGTGTGTTCCTGCATGGCAAGGGGTTGGACTTGATGGTTGCTGAGGTCTCTTCCAACACAATCAGTCATACGCAATTCAATCGGAAAGATTAGCATTTTGGAAAACACTTGGCTCATATGAAACACAGCTACTGACCTGACTGGATGAAGAAGTTAAGACAACTTTCATCCAACATGGGGCTCTTCCAGACTACTGCAGAGACTCTTGTGACAGAAGGTGTTGCCTATTACTCGTTTATGTCACTTGATATTGCTTTTGCACTCACTTTGAGCATCCAGTCCCAGATGAAGGAAGATCTATTACATGGTTGCAATCTGGGCAGCCCTCACTCAGATATAATGTCAACTTTGGCAATCCTAGCCAATTGCAATTCAGATATCTTCAGTGCCTTTGCTCACTATTGGCTCTGGATGTTGTGGGACCCATAAGGGCATGTTTTTTTTTTTTGTAGATGAATGGCCCGTTTTAGACGGGCAAAAAAATGTGTGATTAGGGCTAAAAAGCCCGTCTTTAGGGTTAGGGAGGGCGTAGCTTTTACACCCTCCCTAACCCTAAAGCGTATGGACGCCGCCATTTAAAAATGGCGGCGTCCATACGGAGGCGCCGCAAAGGCGTCATCACATGCGCAGCGTTTTGACACGCTGCACACGTTGTGACATTTTGCGGTGCGGGAGGGCGCCAATTGCGCCCTTCCCGCGCTGCAAAAAAAGAGCTCCATCACGGAGCTCTTTTTTTGCGGCGGGTCTTTGCCACGGCCTTTAAATGGCCGCGGCAAAACCCAGGGAGAAAGGGGCCAAGGCGGCGGCCCCTTCCTCCCTTCAGCCCCGCCAAGGGAAGCGGGGTGCAGCGGGCGCCCAGAGCGCCTGCTGCACCCCGCTTGGAGGCCGTGGGGAACCGGCAGTTTGCCGGTTCCCCGCGGCCTCCAAAAGCGGCGAGATGAGGCCTCGGGGCTGCCCGTGCGGCAGCCTTGGCCTCATCTCGCCGCTTGAAGGGGCGACTATGGTGGAAATAAAATGTTGCTTCTAGTGCTGGGAATTGCTACCGAACACTTCAGGACAACAGAAATGCTGGGGTGAAACAGATGAGTTGAATGCAGTGGCTTCTGGATGCTTTGGAGGCATGTCAATTAAATGACAAAAGCTGCACCAAAGCTGTACTCCAGGCCTTAAAACCCGAGCAAAAAGGAACCAGGATAATCTGAATCCTAGTGGCAACAGTCAGCCATTCTGTCCACAGCCCACCTTAGGAGCAGGCCACATGACAGCAGGGTTCTGAACCCACTTCTTGCCAGAGCAGACGTGGACTGCTTTTTCATGCCCATCTACTCTGGCCCAGTGTTTTGTTAACAAGCCCTGCATACACAAACAAACAAACAAACAAAAACCTGTAGCAAAAAATATAGTACCCTATAGCAATATTTGTTCTGTCTGAAGATCTCAGCTGACATGAGTCAGTTTTCTTTCCCACTCCCCACCACCACACAAACTCACTCCTTCTCTCTACAACCCTCTTTCTTGTCCCAGTCTGACACAGAAAAAACAGGCAAATGAAAGAGAGATTATAGAAAGATATTGCTTTTCATGGTCTGCTGTGTAGTTTCAAAACAATCCAGGCTTAAATTGATTAAAAACAACAACAACAGCAAACAACTATTGCTTGAAGCTGATTTGCCATCTTGTTTTCTTCTCAAACTGGTGGCCATTGCTTTCACGTTTGATAACTAACTGCTTTATCACACTAAAAACAAACAGCTTCATTTATATACCACTTCATAGCGCCTAAGGAGTGTCTAAGTGGTTTACAACTGTAAGCTACTTGCCTCCAACAATCTGGGTACTCATTTTAGCGACCTCGGAAGGATGCAAGTTTGAGTCAAGCTTGAGCCCTTTTTCTGGTTTTGAGTGAGTGGCTGTAGTACAGGCATTTAACCACTGCACCACCAGGGCTCCCTAGGGGACAAACAGGATTTAAATGAGAGTTAAACTAGAGAAAACCAGAAATTGTCATGTAATAAATG
The DNA here is from genome assembly GCA_034509955.1 of Urosaurus nigricauda. Lineage (NCBI taxonomy): Eukaryota > Metazoa > Chordata > Lepidosauria > Squamata > Phrynosomatidae > Urosaurus > Urosaurus nigricauda. The sequence continues at coordinate 68,110,569 of JAOEGL010000003.1, forward strand.
TCAGGCATTTCCTGGTTTTCTCTAGTTTAACTCTCATTTAAATCCTGTTTGCACCCTAGTGTGATATGAGACTATGGCTAATTAGAGGCTTCACTTTTCCCTCTAGGTATGCTGCAAGGGATGAACAGAAAAAGGAAAATGTGTAAGCAAAAGACCCATGCACTTCTAAGCTTGTAGATATGATGATTCAAGTACAGTCTTTGTCTTTACAAGGGGACACCACAACGATTCTTTGTCCTAAAATCCTCATTGAACGCTAGCACAACAGCCGATGCAAATTTTGTTTTTAAATAGCATTTTTCTAACCTGAAATTGGTTTTGGAATACTAGCAAATCTGTGCAGCTAACAAATAAAAATATTTGCTTGAAGAGTTCTACACCTAAAGCTTTACTGTAAATGCTCATCCACTGCATTCATCAAAAACCCCTGTATAATTCTTTTAATTAATAAAAAGAATGAGTCACTCCTGTTTTGTCCTGTTTTGTTCTTTTACATTTGATCAAAAATGAAAGGTCTGGTTTTGGAGAGGTTTCTGCCGCAACAAAGACTGAATCCCGTGTCTCTCTGAACCATGCTAAGTTCAAAACCACAAGAGTGAGATGCAAAAACAAAGGTCTGAATAGGGAAAGAGAACACTGTAAGAAGCAATACTCTCAAAAATTTCTTAACTTAAGCATTTGATTCTCTTTTCATTTTTGCAAAAGTCTGCATATTAGCTAAAAGGCCAAAACCAGCAACTTTGACAAAAATTGTTATTCTTTTGAAAAATAATGTGCAATGAGATTGGTAGTTCAGACACTTAAGAGTCCTCAGTTAGGGAGCTCTGGTGACTCCTCAAACTATGAACATTAGGATTCTATAAGACTGAACCATGATAGTTAAATGGAACAATAATGCTGTAATTGTATAGCATGAATAGGCTCTAGGTCAATGCACATAGGAATTTAGCAAATATAGCACTCAAGCATCATTTTTATACTTTGACCATGGAATCTCATGTTCATTGTGAATTGAAAGCATGCTTTCCATTTTGCAAATGTTTCTGTTTGCATTTTGGTGACACTAAGATTGTCACTATGTACTATGGGGTAGCTGTAAGTTGTTAAATGGACTTACATCAAGACCTGTTTGTGCAGTGCTTTAAACCCCCTTAAAATTATGTATAATACTGATTATTACATGTTTAAATTAACCCAACTGCCTGTTTGGTAGAGGTTGAGCCAAATCCATAAGAATTCATAAGTATTGTTTCCATGGATCTCCCTATTAGAAAGTTTTTGAAAATCACACAGCAAGGTTGCCAATTCTTTTGGGACAATCTTGTTTCAGTTACTGATGAGTTTATGTTTTGTGTTCTATGACTGAATTGTAACTTGGATACCATATTTGTTCACCCATATGAGCTTTGTGCCAACATAATGGTTTTGTGATTGTGGTGATTATTTTTTTCTTTCCCACCCCATCATGTTAGCCAAGCCAGCTGGGCTATGACACTCACAAGGGGGGGGGGGGGCTGGAAAAAATTAGCACAGAGTTATGTAAAATGTAATGCAGACTTTCCCATGACCTTTAGTCAAGCCAGCTAGGAATATTCTTATAGTACTTTCCAAAACCTAAAGTACATTAGTTTCTTCTCCCAGCTGTTTAAATGAAAAGCCAATAATGGTTTAATTATGGTGCTTCCTTCCATACTGTTCAAAAGGCCACCCATGCACTGGGCCCTCTAAACATACAGGAAATGGACAGCCCAAATTATATGGAAATGGTACTGCTGTGTCTAAAATCAGTGTACTGTTATACAGAAGCCATGTATCAAGGTTGTCAGCCATGCTTCCTAATTCAACAAATCTGGTATGCAGTGCTCCTTTTTTACTGGGACAGGTATTGTTACGTTCATTTATTTGTCTGTTACAGGAAATCTGAAGAGGAATTTTACAGGAGAAAAATCATACATAAAAACCTATTCAGAATGACTTCTTCAAAACAGAATGCTTTTTTTTTTAAAAAAAAAAAAAAAGGTGACATATTGATTTGAATCACAAATACTAACATCCTGAGAAATCAATAAATCCAGAATATCACTTACTGGATGCTTAATACAGCTTTGCCAGACCCCCAGATACTCCGGAGGTTTTAGACTGGTTGAATTGTAGCCTAGGATATCTGGAGTGACTATATTGAGATTAATATGTTCAGTGATTGATATGTTAATATAATAGAGTAATATATTCAATGTAAGAAATACATCTGACAGTTGTGTTTATCAAATTGCATTCTGGGGAACCCTTCAGATTAGTCAGAAAATAATTAAGTGTTCATCAATAACAGGGTTTTTTTACTCTCACAAAGTGCAACCAGAAGGAGTTTAGGTGCTACACCCCACACTCTGTTCACATGATCCAACAATAAAATTAATTTGCATCTTGCATGAATTGTATGTGTATCCTGTTCAGGAACTAAGCATCTCCCTGTAACATACAAAGAAAAACCAGATTTCCAAAATGTGTAAAGGCTCAGCACACAAAAGAGGTTCTCCAGTGAAACCCCAGGAAGAATGGCGATGCATTCCCCTCTCTCATGTATTTACTATCTCTGCATTATGAACACCTGCAGACACCATATGCTTCTTTACCAAAGTTTAGAACTGTTTTTAGAACTAGTTTTTTGTGGAGCTTTCGGGCTATGTGGCCATGTTCTAGAAGAGTTCCTTTCTGATGTTTTTAGACTGCTTTTAGGAGTTTTTCAGGAGTATTTTAATGTATTTTAAAAGGTTGTTATCTTTGTGTTGTTTCAATCGCCTTGGGAGCCCTTCTGAGTTGGGAGGCGATACAGAAATACTTTAAATAAATAAACAGAAATTAGTGGCGGGGTGGTCTTTTTTACAGGAAGAGCCATTCAACAATTAAACCAATTACCTAGAGAAGTGATGTAGTTCCCTTATCTTGATACATTCAGTAAATGGCTACACAGCTGCCTGCTGGCGATGCTTCAGTGGGTTTCCTGCACTGAGCAGGATTTGGACTCAGTGGTCTAGCGTTCCTTCCAACCTTATGATTCCTCTGCCCCAGCCCCATCCTTTAGCGACTGAACACTGAACACTCTATCTTGAGCTCTCATTGGGGTCTATGACAGAGGAGAATAATAGAATATTAGTGCTGAAGTTTCCATAAGGGCCATCTGGTCAAACCCTCCAATGTTCTGATCAACACCCTCCTGCAGCATGGAGTCACTGTAGTGGAGGCTACAGCAATGGAAATGGCACAAAAAGGGGCTTCAGCCCCTGAAAGGAGAAATGTGCCCACTCACTCTTCACCACCAAGTTGGCCACCCAGGCCACATATAAATGAACAGGTATACTTTCTTCCTACATAACAGACACTTTTGTTTAAAAAAATGTTGTAGTTTTTAAACCTGTCTTCATTCTCAAACTTTTCTTATTCCATAAATGAAAAAAACAAAAAACAAAAACAAAAAAAAACCCAGCACTCTCTGGCAAGATTTATGTAGAGGAAGTGGTTGGAGTTGCTCAAAGGGAGGTTTAATCTGGTGGTATTCCCACAGCATACTTTTGAATGTCCTGATGGTTCTAACACTAAAGAGTCTGTTTGCTCAGTCAACACTTATGAGTGAGTGGAGTAGAAGGCAAATTCCTTGGGGAATTGTCCAACTTTCAAGACAAAATAATTGAATAAAATGGTTGCATATGTATTTTGTTTTTATACACACACACACACACACACACGCCTTTTAAAAAGCTGGGTGAGAGGACGAAATGTGGCATACAAATACTTCATGTGAAATAAATATGATTTCCAGTGGGGAAGTCTGTGTTAGTCTTTTGCAGCAAAAAAGGACAGCAGGTTCTGTTTGTCTTAAATTTGAACAAATATATTATACAATGAGCTTGTAGAAGCAAAGCTGCTAAGGAACAAAAAGATAAACTGACCATTATAATCATATTGCTATTCAACCTTTCCATTTATTCCAAGGCAGACAGAGTAATTGTCACACACTATATTGATCTTAAGTAAGGACTTGAAAAATATTCCCTATTTTTCTCATCTTCAACAAGAAAGAGTTTCTTGGGATGCTGACAAATTATATTAACCTTTGCCCTCAGTGGATGATGTAATCATTTTGTGTCTGGCTACAGGAACATAGCCACTTCTTCAATTTTCTCTGTTCTCTTTTAGCCACAGAATTGTCATATGAGGAGCACAGTGCCTCATAAGTAATCCAGGGGTGCTGAATGGCCAGTTTACTGCACTACTACATGTGGAATTACTATGCTGTGTCATACAAGCTTCTGCCCTGTAAGCAAAAGCACCAGCACTTTTTTAATCTGAAAAAGCAATAACACATGCATTCCCTCTGTCTCTCTGTGTATGTTTGTGTGTGTGTGTGTGTGTGTCTGGAAAAAAAAATGTTTTTTTTTTAATTGGCCATATCCATGCAAAAAATGTATCTTGTGTAAAAAAAAAGTTTTTTACAAGAACATTTTTCTATGCACACACACACACACATTTCACAAAAGGCCTGAAATATGAAAAAAAAAATCCTTGTCAAATGCACTTGCAAAATTCAGTGAAGAGAAAATGTTTGAAATTTGTCATTTCTGTGTAGAAGGATAAGCTTAGCAAACAGATACATTCCAGGTTTAGAGTTCTGGTCATTGGAATGCCACTCATAGGACACTGTCACTGGAGACACTTTTGTTCATTCCTTCATCCCCCTGCATCCCCTATAGTTTCCAGTAAATTGGTCTGGGAGTTTGGGAGAGGCATCGCAACAGTAAGAAAGGTAGTGATGCAAAGAAAATGTCAAAACATTCACACACACCAAAGCAGATCCTCAAATGAATTAGAGGCCTATCCACATGGAGGAGGAACTGCTTGTCTTTGAAGGGCAAATCTCAATTGAATACACTGTATATTTAAATACAACTAATTTTATGTCCAAATTTGTAACAAACACTTTTATCCTTTCTCTTTTCCTTCATTGTTAAATATCTGGTCTGGTTGCCAATAATATGCCATCCCATACCTTCTCAAGCCATTCATGAACTGACAGAAATTTTCACTGAGCTGGTTATACTCTAAAATCAATAAGAGACCTTAGACTACTGTTATATCCCATTAATAGTAGTAGTTCCACTGTCTAACTTTAATGAAATTTTGATCCACACTCTTATCTTCAGTATGTCCTACAGTTGTCATCACAGATGCTTTTTCCACATAAGAATGGGAAGTGTTAAAAATTCCACACTACTGGTGACAAAATCTGAACTTATTTTTCTTCATGTTGTTTTTCATTTTATTCCTCTGTTTATGTTGAAAGAGATGTCACAACATTTCACTCATAGCCTGATTTCATTTGTTTAACCAAGTTTCATGTTTAGTAGATTTGCACACCTGCAAGTTAATGGCTGTCTAGAGAGTTGGGTTTTTTTAATGGCTGGAATTTTATTTAAGACAACAATCTAAGTTGACTGCCTCCAAAACACACACGCTGAGCTTGAAAAAGTAGCTGTAAATGTGCTGAAAGGAAACTGTAGACCTAGTGGGTTTTTTTTTTCTCCCACCCTACTTTTTCTTAAATGCGCCTCTCTACAGCTCAATGCAAATACCAGCAATTGTTCATGTGAAATACCTCAAATGTTAACACATGACAAATGTGACCACAGAAAAAATGTTTCTCTGTTTGTTGCTCCAGCTTTCTCCCAGTGTGATACCAAGGCACCTTACAATACAGATTAAAATTGTATGCAGCAAAACAATTCATTTAAAAAAAAAACCTAACTATTATCATATTCAAATGATAATTAAAAACAGTCTGAAAGTTTGAAAAACATAACAGATGATTGAAGAGTCTTGGAGATGTCTTATCTTTAAAGGGGTCTAACAGACCGGTATCCTGGAGCAGGCTCTTGCCATTCCAGCCCTTATCAAGCCCTGAGCAGCATAGGACCACAGTGTCTGGATGTAACAGTCCTGAAACCAACTGCTGCCATGGTTAGAAATGTACCAGATCCCTTACTTGACCCCACGATGGCCTGCTGTGACGCATTCAACACTCACTTTGCAGATAAAATCTCTCGGATAAGGGCTAACTTGACACCAATGTTTCAGCAGTTTCTGTAAATGAGGCACCTAGCAACTCCGTCATTGTCACTTTATTGGATGAGTTTCAATCTGTAAGTACTGATGATGTGGACAAGCTCCTTGGAAGTGTGAGGAAGACGACCTGCTCTCTCGATCCATGCCCATCATGGCTGGTCGTCCAGGGAGGGGACACATTGAAGACATTCCTTTGGGATGTAGTCAATTCGTCCCTCAGGGAAGGTATCATTCAATCTTGTCTGAAGGAGGCGGCTGTTAAGCCTCTCCTGAAGAAACCTTCCCTTGATCCCCTGGACAGAAACAACTATAGACCAGTTTCCTTGCTGCCGTTTCTAAGCAAGGTGATCTAGAGAGCAGTTGCCTCCCAACTCCAAGTTGTCTTAGGTGAAACTGATTTTCCTGATCCATTTCAAACTGGCTTCCGGGTAGGATATGGAGCTGAGACTGCCATGGTTGCTCTGACAGATGACCTCTGCTTGAGCATCGACAGGGGTAGTGTGACCCTGCTGGTGCTCTTGAATCCCTCAGGGGCCTTTGATACTATAGATCATGCCATCCTTTTGGACCAGCTCAGAGAGATGGGTATCGGAGACACTGTTCCTTCCTCTCTGGCAGGTCCCAAAGGGTGAGGCTCAGGGACAGTTGCTCCTCTAAAATCGAGCTAAACTGTGGCATCCCTCAGGGTGCCACTCTGACCCCGATGCTATTTAAAATTTATATGAAGCCGCTGGGTGAGATCATTTGGAGGCATGAGCTCAATGCCATCAGTAAACTGATGACACTCAGATATACTTCATGACCAGATCATCTGCTCAGACCTCAGATGGTGTCTCTCCTCTCAATGACTGCCTTGCAGCGGTAATGGATTGGATGAGGAAAAACAGATTGGAGCTAAATCCAGACAAAATGGAGGTACTGACAGTCACCAGCCCAAAACCAGGTTTGGGAATACAACTCCCAGTCCTAGATGGAGTCACACTCTCCTCGAGGGACTCTGTTTGCAGTCTGGGGGTACTTCTAGACTCGTTGCTTCACATGACTAGTCAGGTGAATGCAACGGTCAGGAGTGCCTGTTATCAGCTTCAGCTGATACGCCAGCTGCACCCTTTCCTGGAGATGAGGGACCTGGAAACTGTGGTACATGCTCTGGTCACCTCATGTTTAGATTACTGCAATGTGCTCTACCTGGGGCTGCCCTGGGGCATCAAGGAGACAGCACATAACAACTGTGCTTAAATCTCTCCACTGGCTGCCGATTAGTTTCCAGGCACAGTACAAGGTGCTGGTTTTGACATTTAAAGCCCTACATGGCTCAGGTCTATCCTATCTTAGGGACTGCCTCTCCCATACAAGCCCCCTCGCACACTTTGGTCCTCTGGGAGGAACTTGCTACAACCTAAGAAAACTAGGCTGACGCAGATCTCCCAGAGGGCCTTTTCCACTGTTGCTCCCAGGCTGTGCCTGCCGGATTAAATGTGCCTTGGATGGCTTTAAGAGAGCAGCCAAGATGCATCTCTTCCATCAGATATTCCCAGACAATGATTAAACTCTGTGTCTAATTGTCCATCCAGCCTCACCCACTGAGACATCAGATATTTTCGAGGCCGCCCATTCATTTTTAATTAGAGCCATTTTAATGTTTATGGTTTTATTCCAATGTTTTTAATCTTATCTTAGTTTAATTTAATCTTAAGGGGTGGGAGGGGATATTGGGTTGCTACATTTTAATTGTACTTGTTTTTTAAGTGGTGTACCCTGTCCCGATTGCTTACCCAGAGGGGCGGGATATAAATATATATATATATTATTATTATTTATTACTACCACCAGCAAAGAGTGGTTTTTTTCCTGTTTCTTTTGTGACTAGGTTCGGGCCACTTTAGTCAACCTCAAAATGGCTACCAGCCAATCCAGGGTAATGCATCATCTGCATAACATGCCCCCAGACTGGCCCAAAGGCAGTGCTTTTTTCCTGTCTGTTTCAGTCCAAGATCACCATGAGTTGGATTTGACTCAAGGACTGTTAAAAACAACAAAATACAACAACCCTGCTTCATTTAAAAAAAAATTCTCCTAAAGACCAAAGCCACTCTTCTGTAGGATGGGGAGCAGCCTAGCCTGCCAAGAGAATCAGAATTGCACGGCCTGGGAGCAGCCACAAGGAGGGCCCTCTCCTATGCCCTCACCAAATACTCCTGAGGTGGCCTTTTCAACCTTCTGCTAACAAAACTTAGAAAGACTCAGAGGGTGACAGCGTGAAAAGGATCTGCATAGTACTGCTGAGGTCATAACTAGCAGTTTGGTTTGTATGTAGAAATGACTGGCTGTCTGAGAAAAACTAGTTTCAAAAAATTCCCAGAGATCTAGTCTATAAAGCAGCTAAATAGTTGGTGATGTTGCTTTTCCTGTATGTCTGAAACAAAAATGTAAGATCACATTTTTTAAATGTTCACCAATGTAATGAAACTGAGGAAGTAGATTAAGGGGTGAAACAGACCACCCCGATAGAACAGCTTACCACTGTCCCTTTCAGCGCCACATTAGCAATCACATACTGCAGCCCCGATATGACAATTTTTTGGCCCCAAAAGAAGTGGCAAAATGCCACTCCTTTTGGATCCAGAAAAAGGACACCTTTGCTGCCATAGAAACGCTTTCTGGTGCTCCTTTTGACTTGTGTCATCTGAACCAAAGAAGTGCCATAATGCTGCCTGTCATGTGGTTGGTCAGGTGGCATGACAGCAGCTTGGGGGTGGAGTTGGGGCATACATCATGTGATCACCACACCCCCAAACCACCTCAATGCTAGCATTTATCACTGGTCTGTAGCCCCCAATTCTACGAAAGCTTATGCTACAACTTATTTCAGTTAGTCTCACAGGTGCTGCAAATCCCTGTTGCAGTGCAATAACTCTGTACTTAAAAACACATCAAGACAGGTTTTAGTCTAATCTTTTATCTGTTTTAACAGATTTTCACATAAAAGGAGTTTTGTTAATTTATATGGTATTGTTCACCTTCAAGTCATTTCCAACTTATGGTGACCCAAGACAATCTTGTAACAGGGTTTTCTTTGCAAGTTTCTTTGAAGGGGGTTTGCCATCGACATCCTCTGAAGCTGAGAAACTGTGATTTGACCAAGGTCACCCAGAAGATATTCATGGCCAAGTGTTGCTATTTCATGTGGACCCACTGAAAATGTGGTGCAGTGCTTGCTGTCAAAAGTGATACAAAGCCAAGAAAACTGGATCATTCGATTTTCTAAACATTCTATTAAATATTGTGTATGTTATTTGTGAAATTTGCCATTTACTTTAGGTTAGAGATAGGTGAACGTATTATTTTCATTTGTTCACAGAATTATTTGAATTTAATAACATATTGGAATGACATCATTCTTCACTTGGATTACTGTTTTTGAAATACAGGTTAGAAATTTATTAACAGAATTCAAAGATAATTGGAACCAAGATGAGCTTATTTGTAAGGTATATTCACTATTACATTTGTATTTTATAAAAAGAGATTTAAAAAAATGAATTAAAGGTATTTTTGACATTGTCTCTCAATGGCAGAAGGTACCTATAATATTACAGAACTGAGGAAAGACAAGTAAACTGTTCACACACTTATTTGTTATTGAAATTCTGCAATACAGGTGTTTAGAATAACCTACACATAGGTTGTTTAAAATACAGCATTCAACGTGGAATCATGTACCTAGAATTCCCTGCATCAATTTCTTCATCCTTTTTTCTCCATCAAATTATGTGATGTCATAGTTGTTTGTCTGAGCAGCTGTTGCTTACTCCTCTTAATTCAGATGTACAGCCAAGGCCAAAGCCTTTCTTATTTTTAAAGACAAAAAAGGGAGCCGAATGATCTCCAAACATAAATTTCTCTCAGCAGTGCATCAAGAAATAAACAGGTTTGACTCATAATTGTATTGTGGTGAGGTATATAAAATTCCGTTTGAGATGGGACTTTGAATGGAACAAACCTTTCTCTTCTTGTTTATAAACAACAGTTCAATTAAGCTGAGGACAGTAGGGAAGTGAAAATCTCTCAGATATTGTTGGATTTCTCTGAACCCTGCTTGCATTTTCTTCCCATCCTTGTTACAGAACCAGTCCAAACCCCTATTGATCCAATACATCATCCATTTTTAAAATGTGTGTGTGTGTGTGTGTGTGTGTGTACACTTGTAAAATGTGTGTGTATGTGTTCAAACTATTAATTTTAAATTGAGATATTTTTATTTAATGCTGGATGATTATAGGCCATGTTTATGTGTTTAACTTAATGTGTTTAAATGGTTTTATGTGTTTTAATCTATGTTGCACCTTGAGCCTTGGGGAGAAGTGATTAAGAAACAGCAGCAACAACAAAACAACAACAACAACAAATGATGATGATGTATATTTTGAAAATGCAAAATATTCTCCATGAACTGTCTAAACCACCTGACAGAATCCCAAACACATCAGAACAAATTGTTAAAAGAAAATTTTAACAGTGCCTTGGTTAAAAATTCTTAACATACCTATCTCAAATTTTCTAGAGCTAATCTTCTCTGAAGAGGCTTTTAAAATATGTGTATGTCTGTGAAGAAAATACATTTGTGGCCATTTTGATTTCCCTATGCAAGTCAGTGGCAAGTATGTATTTGTGAATTTTAGTTTGCATTTTGGTATGAATTGGGTTTGACTGAGCCTGAGGTTTGTCTGAGCCTGAGGTTGTCCGAATGGAGTTGAAACCCAATGTGAATAAAAGAACTAGAGGTTCCTTGCTCCATGCTAATAAAAATGGAACCAAAAATAATTAGTATACATTTTTAAAAAAATTAATGCTAAGTCATTGCCTGATCCTCTATTAATACTCAGAAAAATTATAGACATCCGGCATCTGGGTGCCATTTGGCCTTGCAGCTTGATCCTACCTAATATGTGCTATGCCCCCCCCTCTATGTTAAATGTTTCCTTTTATTATGAACACACACTTTTCTCCTTACCTGTGTTTAGGCCAAGACACAGAAACCTTTATTCTCTTCCCAATATGAACAAAAACAGAAGCTCTGTCAGGTTTCCCTGTTTATGAGTTTCAGATGTTCACTTCAAGACATGAACCAAGGCAAATGGGAACAAGAAATTCATAGCTCTAGCTTAATTCTCCCAAACAGGTTTGCATATATGTATATTCACTGCAGCACTTCCAGCTGCTTGCTAGGATTGTCAGAAGGGAGTGGTCCTTTACAGAGAAATGCCTACACAGAGAAAGTGTAATGTCAGAGAGAAAATTAGAGCAGAATAGGAATGACAATTGTATAGGTTCCTGGAGCCATTCGTGACCCATTTCACACTCACCAGACCATAATGAGGTCCTCATCAAGTGAGCATAAGTTATAATTACCAAAAAAAAAAAAAAAATCAAACTGATGATGAATCCCCAAAGGAATAGAGTTCAGCCCTAGGACAGTTCCTATTCATCTCAGAGCAGATACACAAAGAATGATAGTAAAGTCCCTCCCAAGCAAGATCTATGCCTTATTAATAATCAAGCTTTGACAGTTGTTTTTAATGAGATTCTCACCAATCGCTAGTCAAGACCATGCAGCTTAGTTATGTACTTTGAATATTTCTGTTTTACCCAATACTTGGTACCATTCACACCACAGTTATATACTCCCCCCAGACCATTTTCTTGCCCCATTGCTCCCTGGGCTGTCAAGGGGGCAATGGGGTTGGCAAACAGAGGAGGACTTTCCATCTCCCCAAGTCTCTTTGTCTGCCCCATTGCTCCCTGGCTATCCAGGTGGCGATGGGACTGGTAAATGGCCGAGGAGCCTTCATCCTCGCTAGGACTTCCTTCCCAGCCAGATTGCTGCCTGAGCAGCACAGGCAGCAATCCAGCTGGGAAAGGGAATTGGGGGGAATGGAGACTCCTCTTCCCTTCCCATACCCCTGGGGAAGGAAGTGATTGGGCTGGGAAAGGGATAGCTAAGGGATGGGAGGGTGGGGGAAAAAGGAGTGCGGGCTCCTGCTTCTCTTCCCTTGTCCATCTCTCTTTAACTGGATTCTGAATGGGAGGCAGAGTTATTCACAATTTTTCCATATTTGTGGGGGTCTCATTCCCCTAACCCCCTCAAATATTGTGGGGCTACTGTAGTAGGTTCTTGGTATCTGATGGGATTTGGTTGCAGGACATCCCACAGATACCAAAATTTGTAATGCTCAAGTTCCATTAGAGACAATGGTGTAATAAAGTGGCATCCATTATACACAATGGCAAAATCAAGGTTTGATTTTTGGAATTTATATATTTTTAAAATATTTTCAAGCCATGGTTGAATCCATGGAATCAATGGATATGGAGGGTCAACTGTAGTACTATGATTCCTTTTTACCTTCCATAGCCGCATCTTGCAGAATTTGGGAATTTGCAGTTTGGTAAGGTCCTATTGCTCTCTAGCTGAGAATTCTAAATACCTCTCCCTAAACTGCTGCTCCCAGGATTACATGGGATGGAACAATGACTGTTAAAATGGAACCATAGTGCTGTAATTGCAGAATGTGGAGGAGCCCCAGTTCCAAAGGGATCTTCTAGCTCTACTTCGATTTCTTCTCATACAGCAGATATTATTTATATGAATAGAAGGAGAAAGATGAATAACATTTTCAGGCAAGCTTTGGTTAGTCTTAAAATAATTTCACTTCTAAAATATCCAGTGCTGTCTTGTCTTTATTTTTAAAGAAGAAGAAGAAGAAGAAGAAGAAGAAGAAGAAGAAGAAGAAGAAGAAGAAGAAAACAATTATCCTACAACTTCTCAGAAGCATAGTCTCTGGTAATTAATCCCAAGGCATTTTAATTAAAACTGAGCTTTGAGTGAACTACTGCAAATCCTTACCACAAATAAAATTACCTAATCAAGAGTTAAGGAAGGGAAATTAATAATCCTGTTGTTGTTGATCACTGTTCCAGAACAAAAAAGATTTTCATTAGTAAAACATGGAACATTATTAAGGTCCTTGTACTGTATCAGCTCACAGCAATTGCAAAGCCAGATTTCCTTGACTGGAAACACCCTCCCAGGCAGGAAGGATCACAGCTAATGAAGGCATCTGGGAGATATGACTTTAAAAAAACTTGGCACATATTTCCTTTACTATACACAAATAATATGCTTCAGAGCAGGATGATTTAGTGAGTGAAGTGTTCTGTTCTTAAACCTTTTGGATATTTATCAAGGAGGTATTAACTATATATGCTCAATTACATGGATATTTATCATGTAGCCATTTAAAATTCCTTCATAGTTAGCCTGCAATTTAAACAAAAAAAATGAGTTTAAAACTCCAGACAAAAATTTGGCCTGGTTAATCCGATAGGCTCAGGGAAGAAACTGGATATATGTAAGGTATGTGTTTTGGAACAAGTACCAATATATGAAGGGTTAATTTTGAAGGAAAATGTATCTCTTTTTGCCTAAGGTTAGAAAACAATACAAAGTTTAATTGCTATGAGGTCTGTCTGACAGTTAAACTGCCATTCCTATCAAGAAGGTAGCTGGGTGAAGTGAACCCTCTGGCTTTTAGACAGGTGTGAAAGAACTACAATGTGATCATTTATAATTGTCTGAAGCTTTCATATTACATTTAAATCTAATTGCTCATTGTTATAATGTATCTACACTACAGTTTTAATTGTTTAATGCGACTTCATCCTACAGAATCAGAGATTTGTAGTTTGGTGAGGTACTTTGAATTTTCACTAGCGAGGCCTGGTGTCATAGTTCAAAGAAGGACAGAGAAGTTTAAGTTCACCAAAGTACAAATTCTAGAATTCTGTAAGCTGGAGCCATGACCTATCAACAGCTATCAAAAAGTTATGACTGGATAATATCAACACACTTTTAGCAACCAACTAGGGCTGCAGTGTGCAATTCCACATAAAGGTGAGTAAATTTGCTGGTAGAGATATAAGGAGTCATTCCATAGGCAGCAGTCCAGTCCTGGGTGACTGATATCAGGAGGATGATATAAAAACTAACCTGTGGCTGAAATTAGTAAAAGAAAGTGCTGGAGAAGATGTCCAAGTCAAATATTACATTGAGTCATCCATGAAAAACGAACTGAGGCCTTTCTTAGTAGAAGAGATCTGGGTTAACAGAACCTGCTTGAACAAATTGGAGGTTGCTAATAAGATAAACCCATTGAATCAACTGGATTTAACTTCACATTGACTCACCATTCAACAATTTATCCAATGATGCTAATGTAGCTGACTAACCAATAATATTCAAGTATTCTTGTGAAAAGCCATAGGGCATGCTGCAAGCCAAGACAAAAATTACCACAAACCATCCTTTAAATCTGGGAAGCTAATCTGCATATTGTATAAGATATTTATTAATCTGCATTCTTGTTATACAAATTTAACACACTAAATGATGCCACCTTTTTGTGCACCACTAGATTTTAGTGTTGATTTGACTTGGAGCAGAGAGACACAAGTTCAAATCCTTGCTAGCCCATGTGGGGTCTGTCTCTCAGCAAACAAAACTTACATGGTAGTTGGTGGATTAATAGCAGAATCTGAACCATGTGAAATAGATGTGTTTATTGTTGCTATGGTATATACCCTTTTGTCATATACAGGCACTTATAATACTATTGTATTCTCATCAGATCAGTACAGTATTTTTCAGTATCAGTTTTCTTACTGATAGCTAAGAGGCACAAAGCTATTAAAATAGCATAGTATATCCATCTGGCATCTTGCCATGTTCCTCTCCCTTGCTTTATGTTTGTATGTGCCACCTTCTCTTCTCTCCTTAGGCTACTACTCCTTCTCCTCTTCTCTCTAACATAACATGCCTATCTGTTTTATCACACTAGTGGGCAAACAGGATTTAAATGAGAGTTTAAACGAGAGTTTAACAAGAAATGCCCTACGTTTATCACAGGACATTTCCTGTTTAACTCTCATTTAAATCCTGTTTGCCCCCTAGTGTGATAAAGCAGTATGTCTCTTGGTCCTTGGACCCTCCCAATGCACTTCTTACTCTCTTTTTCTCTTTTCTCCTTCCTAGTCTCATTTCACATCTTTTCCATGCTATCCTTCCCTTGCTTCCTGTAACTCACCCCTTATATGTTTTAGGAGATTATCACATTGAATTTAAAGGGACTTATCCTTTACAATGTATTTGAATTCTGACCACTGATTACACTATTTATTTGAAAACCCAAAATTGTTTAGGTAAACCAGCAAGACCAGCAAGCTAAGCCAGAAGCAGCCTTCCTTCTCTTCCGAACTCGATCTGGGCAAAGAAGGCAGCAGAGGCCAGGCAGCAGCAAGAGGGTGTGGCAGGAGTGGTAAACTATAAAGCCATTCCTCTCCCAGCCCTCAGGAAGACCAGCAAGTCAAGCCAGAAGCAGCCTTCCTTCTCTCCCCAACTCCATCTGGGTAAAGAAGGCAGCAGAGGCCAGGCAGCAGCAAGAGGTGTGGCAGGACTTGGGCGTGGGGAAAGGGCCAGCCTCATTCCACCTGCGGCCTGCCCCCACCACATCCGAGCCCTCAAAGCCACCCAGTGACTCCTCAGAGGCAGCAAGAGCGGCAAGAACGGACTTGGGTGTGGAAGGAGGGCCAGCCTTACTCCACCTGCGCCCCGCCCCCAGCAACCCATTTTTTTCATAAACACCTCTTAGTGGCTCTATTGAGACACTGTTATTCAAGGACACGGACAAGCCCTGTAACGAAGACAATTGCCTTAAACTGGGCCCAGTGATAAAACAGACTATCAAGACTTTGTTTTTTATCTATCTTATACTGATGTTGCTCAGTATTGGGACTGGTACCTCTGGAACTGGTGATGGGAATAGCCTGGGAGCGAACATTAATGTAATAAGGGGGCAGGGAAGGTATGGCGGTAACAGAGTGAACACATGTTACAAAAGAAGTAGGAATTGATGTTTAATACCTATCCCCTCTTCAGTTCACATTGTTTCCCAAGATAGGTTGGAGAGCGTACCAACCATTCCACAATTCCTTAATCTGCTCCTCTACAATGTCAGGTCGGCCAAAGGTAAAACCCATATCATCCACAATCTCCTTGTTGATAAAAAGGCCGACCTGGCTTGCTTCACCGAGACCTGGCTGGGAGATGCCAGTGCTGCTATGTGGGCACAGGCTCTCCCAGCTGGTTATACGGTCAGTGAGCAGATAAGAGAAAGTGGGCGGGGGGCGGTATGGCTATAATCCATAAGACCAACCTAACTTTGATCAGGAAACCTGTCCGGAAAACAGTCCACATCGAGTGTGTGTACCTTAGCCTGAACACCAGGGACAGTTTGGAGATTCTGTTGGTTTACCGGCCACCCCTTTGCTTAACAGGCTCCCTGACTGAGCTGACTCAGCTGGTCTCTGAGTTGCTGCTGGAGTCGCCCAGACTTGTGGTCTTCAGTGACTTCAACATCCCTCCAGAGACCAGCCTTTCCGACTTATCTGGAGCAGCTCAGGAGTTCATGGAATCCATGACGAGCATGAACCTATCCCAATTGGTTAACGAGCCTACCCATTGTGCGGGTCACACAGTCGATGGGATTTTTAGTACAGAACAGGAATATCCATGGGCGGAGGTAAACAAAACTTCTGCATTGTCATGGATGGATCGGTTCCTCATCAAGATGGACCTTCAAGCCGTGCCTTGCCCCCTCGGGGGTGGTGGACCCATTCAAATGGTCCGCCCTCGAAGGCTAATGGAACCGATTGGTTTCCAGAAGGCCCTAGAGGGTTTAATGGTTGGTAATGCTGGCAATTCCGTCGAAATCTTGGTGAATACATGGAACACCGACCTTCCTAAGGCTCTCGACTCAATCGCCCCTGAGCGTCCTCTCCAACCCACTCCTAACTGTAAGCCTTGGTTCACGGAAGAACTCAGGGAGATGAAGCAGGCGGGATGACGACTGGAGCGCAGATGGCGGAAAACTCATCTCTTATCTGACAGAACTCGCCATAGGCAGCACCTTTGCGCCTATCGGGAGGCTTTGAGTGCAGCGTGGAGATCCTTCTGCTCTGCACACATTGCATCTGCAGAGTACCGTTCAGCAGAGCTGTTTAAGGTGGTGGGGGAGCTGACGCAGGTTCCTCCTGTGCCAAATCCCCTGCTCGACCCCACGACGGCCTGCTGTGACGCATTTAACACTCACTTTGCAGACAAAATCTCTCAGATAAGAGCCGACTTAGACGCCAATGTTTTAGCAGTATCTGAAAATGAGCACCTAGCAACTCCATTGTTGTCACTTTACTGTTTCAATCTGTAAGTACTGATGACATGGAAAAGCTCCTTGGAAGTGTGAGGAAGACGACCTGCTCTCTCAATCCATGTCCATCATGGCTGGTTGTCCAGGGAGGGTACATATTGAAGACATTCCTTCGGGATGCAGTCAATGTGTCCCTCAGGGAAGGTATACTTCTATCCTGTCTGAAGGAGTCATAGAATCATAGAATCATAGAATCATAGAGTTGGAAGAGACCACAAGGGCCATCCAGTCCAACCCCCTGCCATGCAGGAACTCCAAGTCAAAGCATCCCTGACAGATGGCCATCCAGCCTCTGCTTAAAGACCCCTAAGGAAGGAGACTCCACCACACTCCGAGGGAGTGTGTTCCACTGTCGAACAGCCCTTACTGTCAGGAAGTTCCTCCTAATGTTGAGCTGCAGGAAAAGAGATTCCACCTCAACATTAGGAGGAACTTCCTGACAGTAAGGGCTGTTCGACAGTGGAACACACTCCCTCGGAGTGTGGTGGAGTCTCCTTCCTTAGGGGTCTTTAAGCAGAGGCTGGATGGCCATCTGTCAGGGATGCTTTGACTTGGAGTTCCTGCATGGCAGGGGGTTGGACTGGATGGCCCTTGTGGTCTCTTCCAACTCTATGATTCTATGATTCTATGATTCTATGATTCCTTCAGACAGGATAGAAGTATACCTTCCCTGAGGGACACATTGACTGCATCCCGAAGGAATGTCTTCAATATGTACCCTCCCTGGCTGTTAAGCCTCTCCTGAAGAAACCTTCCCTTGATCCCCTGGACAGAAACAACTATAGACCAGTTTCCTTGCTGCCATTTTTAAGCAAGGTGATCGAGAGAGCAGTCGCCTCCCAACTCCAAGCTGTCTTGGATGAAACTGATTTTCTTGATCCATTTCAAACTGGCTTCCAGGCAGGATATGGAGACAAGACTGCCATGGTTGCTCTGACAGATGACCTCCGCTTGAGTATCAACAGGGGTAGTGTGACACTGTTAGTGCTCTTGGATCTCTCAGCGGCCTTTGACACTATAGATCATGCCATCCTTTTGGACCAGCTGAGGGAGATGGGCATCGGAGGCACTGCTTTGCAGTGGTTCCGGTCCTTCCTCTCTGGCAGATCCCAAAGGGTGAGGCTCGCAGACAGTTGCTCCTCCAAAATAGAGCTTAATTGTGGTGTCCCTCAGGGCGCCATCCTGTCCCCGATGCTATTTAACATCTATATGAAGCCGCTGGGTGAGATCATTTGAAGGCATGGAGGGCAGTGTCATCAGTACACAGATGACACTCAGATATACTTCTCCATGACCAGATCATCTGCTCAGACCTCAGATAGCGTCTCTTCTCTTAATGACTGCCTGGCAGCGGTAATGGATTGGATGAGGGAAAACAGATTGAGGATTAATCCAGAGAAAACGGAGGTACTGACAGTTACTGGCCCGAAACCAGGTTTGGGAATACAACTCTCGGTCCTAGATGAAGTCACATTCTCCTCGAAGGACTCTGTTCACAGTCTGGGGGTACTTCTAGACTTGTCACTTCACATAACTAGTCAGGTGAATGCGACGGTTATCAGCTTTGGCTGATATGCCAGCTGCGCCCTTTCCTGGAGATGAGCGATCTGGAAACTGTGGTACTTACCTTGGTCACCTCACGTTTAGATTACTGCAATGTACTCTACATGAGGCTGCCCTTGTGCTTAACCCCGAAACTCCAATCGGTTCAAAATATGGCAGCCAGATTAGTCACTGGGGCATCTAGGAGAGAGCACCTAACACCTGTGCTAGAATCTCTCCACTGGCTGCCAATTAGTTTCCGGGCACAGTACAAGGTGGTGGTTTTGAACTTTAAAGCCCTACATGGCTCAGGTCCATCCTATGTAAGGGACCATCTTTTCCCATACGAGCCCCCTCGCACACTCCGATCCTCTGTGAGGAATTTGCTACAGTTTAAGAAAACTAGGCTGACGCAGACCTCCCAGAGGGCCTTTTCCGCGGTCACTCCCAGGCTGTGGAATAGCCTGCTGGATGAGATGTGCCTTATTACAACTTTGGACAGTGTTAAGAGATCCATCAAGATGCATCTCTTCCGGCAGGCCTTCCCCGACAATGATTATATCTATTCCACTATTATCCATCTAAACTCACACGCAGAGACATTAGTCATTTCAAGGCTGCCTATCATTGTAATGAGAGCCACGTTAATGTTCTATGGTTTTATCTACTGTTTTTAATTTTACCTCAGTTTAATTCTATCTTAAGGGGTGGGAGGAGGGATTGGGTTGCTATATTTTAATTGTATCTGTATTTTATATGTTGTACCCCACCCTGATTGCTCACCCAGAGGGGCGGGATATAAATAATAATATCATCATCATCATCATCATCATCATCATCATCATCATCATGCTGATAAATCCTATAATAATCTTATTATAGCATGAACACAATTAAGCCATTATTTGTGACAATTAACATTTGTAATAACTAAGAAAACAAAGCCCTGAAGGTGAAAGTCTTACATTAAGGTAGTAATGCCATTTTGTGGAATGTCAGAGAGAAGGATATTTCTCTGGAATTAACTCTACCATGTCATGGTCAGTAGCCATCTTTTACTCCAGACAGACCAGTATGAGAAAGCCTTATCTTTACTGCAATTTTTAAGGCAGGAAAAGATTGACCAAAAAAATATGCTTTCCTAGCACTATAAGGAGATGTGATCTAAGGCAGTAATAGCTTTTAAGTTTTCTCTGCTCCTTCCAATAAGAAGCAGGTACAATACTCTAGAGCCCTCTGAAATGTTTTGTTCCCTGAGATGAAGACCAGACTGGTGTCCCTTCCCATTCAATGTACAAACGCTGTCTGGGCTACAAGCTGAATCTATTTAATACTGGTGATGAAATAGTATCTTCCACTACACCTGAAGAGAGTAAACTTCCTTAGGAGAGGTAAGACAACTTTGACACCTTGCATCACTGTCAAGGTGATAGATACCTTCTCTCCCTACTTGGAAAAAAAATTATGCCTACTCACTTTTCATCCACAGTGAAAACTGAATTCTGTGGACGGAAGACAAACGACCCACAATTCACCCTCAAATCCACAAATTAAAATGAATCAGCACTTAGATGACCATATTACAGCATGATCAGAAAATGTTCAGGCACAATTGTAAAGACTCCTTATAAGTAACACAGAAATCCTATGGTTTATTTTAAAAAAAGGCTATGATTCACATACAGTGTCAAGAGAAGGACATTTTTAGTGAACTTAGAGATGGCAGTACAACACAAAAGACTTAACACTTATTGAAAATGACAAAATTGAATTTCTAATAATAAATGCCTTTCTTTCTTGGGGAAAAAACACCATGCTGTTTTGAGGTGCTCCCTACAACCAAATCCTATCCCCCCCCCCAAGAGTATATTGACAAAATGTGCTGTCGTTTCTGGTTACCTACCATGATGGATGCAATTATGACATCTGATCCTCCACAGCTCTGGAAGAGCTGGGAAAAAGTATGGCTGTCTTAGCCCTGAAGCATGACTACCACTGCTTATGAAAATTTGTAAAACTTCCCTCTCAGGATCCATAGCAACCTAGCTTCATGTAGCAATACCACATAATAGTTAGTATCCTATAAGTGGCATACACATGTATTAACCTTACGCCTGTGTATGTCTATTTCTTGGGTAGCTCTTCCTCCACAGTGACCAAAGATCCCTCCAACCACCCACAGAGCCACTGAACCACATCCGCCCACCTCATGGCCATTCTGTGCATGATGGAATCACAGAAATGACTCTACAGTGAGATGCAAAATGATTACACCAGCTGGTGAGATCTCCAGAGGATCCTAGCAAACTTCAGTGGATGGTGTCATTGTTTTGTGTCTAACTAGGGGAGACAGTCAGGTGTTTCTACAATCCCCTCCCACTCTCCAATAGGTATGAAATGGCAATACGGAAGGCCTAATGTGATTGTAAATGGCCTAGCATGGAATAGTCCTGCATGAATTTATTATTATAAATTCAATTTTGAATTCACTGCTCTACACTGAGTTGTGCAGATAAAGCACCTGGTTGATTTTGCCTCTTAATCCAGCTACTGCATACTACAGAACACCTTTGGTTGGTGTGGCCAACTCACTTTTAAGGGGGCCAGATTAGGGGCAGATCATGGTTATGTCATGATAGCTACATCTCCCATGCAAGGTTCCAGTCAAGATCTTTTGTGCAAACAGATTTTTACACAAAAATCCCTCCTAATGCCAACCACTGTGATGAAAACTCTCACAGTGATTCACTGTTATCTCAGGGCACATCCAGACTAGAAACACCGGAAATCCAGAGTCTGATCATATTCTTTCTGATTTTACTTTGAAGATCCATACACATTTTCTGTCAATATTTTCTGTCAAGAGACATTTTATACCAGCTCCCAAGGTTGGCTTATCTTAACCCTGTATAAGAAAGAATAGGAACAAAATCTGGGACTTTCAGTTAGTCTGCATGTGCCCTTAGATCCCCTTCCTTGTTGAAGATAAGGAAATGTTGGTGTATTTTTCACATCTCTAGAATGGTACATGTCATTCATGTGATTTATTTTTAGATATCAAGGACATTTTTTAAACTACAGTCAGGAAAATAATGATTCTGAGAAATATACCCTGAAATAATAAATGTGTTGTTTAACGTGTTGTAAGATATTCCGCTTGTCACTCTATCAATATGCAAACATTTTGCTGTGGGTTCACATTGTACTTATTTTAAGTTTAATTCTGCTTAATTATTCTGATCTTAATACCTGGACTTTCTAATAATTAATGACATCCATTCATCTAGAGAAATGATGTTATAATCTACAGGTAAAATGACCTATATCTGAGGGGAGAGAGAGAGAAAGAGAGAGAGAGAGAATTTATATAATAAAGGCAAGAGCTCCCTCTAGGCAACAACTCAGAGAATTTTCAGCAAAATATTAACAATGGACTATTTCAGCTTTTCATTGTAGGCACTTCATGGGAATTGGGTGTTAATAAAGTATATCTTCAATGAAAAGCACAAAATCAGCTGTGCTGTACATGATAATAGAATCTGAATTGGCTTAAGAACTATTTCAATTAATGCTGTTTCAAAATGGAAAGGGATGTGTTTTGCAAACCTTTTTGCCACCAACAACTGTATCAGTCTTTTCCAGCAATTGCCCACATCCTTTTGCAAAAAGATACAAAATTGTTTACAAGGAGAAAGCTGTTGGGCTTCAATATTCCCCCTTGCCAGGGAGATGGCTCTTTTTCTCAGCCCAGCTTCATATAACTAACTAGTTATACAGTCATGGGATACTTAGGGGCAATATAGACCGTCCAAAAGGGGCAGTCTGGTGCCACCTCTTTTTGCGGCACAAAAAAGGAGCAGGGAAACTGAGCTCCTTTTTTGCGCCGCAGTTGCAGCGCGAGTGGAGGAAAGGGCGCCATTGGGTGCCTTTCCATTGCCGCAACTGCACAGCTGCATCTAGCAGCTGCGCAGCTGTGGCAGCGCTATTACTAACGCCATCTAAACAGCATTATGTAATGGTGCTGGTGCCATTATGGGTTAGAGTTCATGAACGTGCGAATGCTGCACACTCACGAACCCGAATGGCGCCACCCACCCGCCTCTTAGTGCCCATCTATATTAGGCCTTAGATGCACATAGAATCTAAAGGGACCCAAAAATCCTACTGAACTTGGAAACTAAGTAATCAGCCCTAGTTAGTACTTGGATGGGAGACTGCCAATGAATACCAGGAGCTGCAGGCTATATTTCAGAGGAAGCAACTGGCATAACAACCTCTGAATATTCTTTGCCTAAGAAAACCCTATGAAATTCATTGGGTTGCCTTAACTTGACAGACAGAATTATGCACTTCTTAAAGTAATGTATTCACATCTAGATAGAATTGGATACATTGCTTTCAATGAGAAACACATTTGGGCTGGTATCTTTCTTTCCTAAATACTTAGATGCGTGTATTTAGGAAAAGTCTGACAAAGAGATCAAGTCTGACAAAGTAAACATGGCAAGAAAAAGTGCAACATTACAAAGGAATGTTATTTTAATTGATCTAAAGGCAACATATTCTGTCTGTTCTTGGAAATGAAATAGTGTCATCCCAGGTTAGTTCTATGACAGAATACCAGGTATTTTAGGCTTCATTCCAGAGGAAGGAACTGGCAAAACCACTTCTGAGTATTCCTTGCCTTAGGCCCAAAACAAACAGGCCAAATAAAGCAGCTCCTGGCTGCTTCGGGGGTGTGGCATTTACATGATACATGCCCCCAAAGCTGCCAGAAGCCACACCAAGGATACACCAAGACAGTGAGATCAATCCCCAAAAGGAGTGTAATTAATGTGCTCCTGCTGGTGGCCCATTCAGGACTACTGCCACAGCCCACTTCAAGACTAGGCTGTGTGGTTGCTGCAGTTCCAGCACAATCAGCGCTGGAGTGGCCAGAGACCTCTCCTTCTAGGCCATCTGATTCAGCCCTAGGAAAACTCTATGAAATTTATGAGGTCACCATACATCAACAAGCAACTTGAAAGCATATACACACATTAGTCTACATGAAGATAAGTTTTCTTTTCTTCATTAAGATAAAAGATGGTAGCGAGCAATTTTGCTTCTCTCCTGTGATGTGGTTTGTAGCCACATTTCAAGGGCTATGAGGATATATGATGTCATCATGTTCATTGCACTCATCTGATCAGTTGGAATTGAAATTTCAGATTTTTTTTTTAAAAAAAACTGACTGCTTTATTGTGGAGCCACAATAAAGTGTATAAAAGGAAAGGAATTTGGGTTATCTTTATAATGTCATAGTCAAATCAAAACATTATAGAGAAAGCCAAAATTAATGCAGATTTAGTGTTCCATATTTAACTTCATCATACCCTCCAATGTTTCACAGATGAAAACTTGGGCTTGGCCAAGGAGCATCAGAGTGTGATCAGGATGGCAAAAGTTATGAATTAGGAAGAATAGACACACTAGGGGAGGTCTGACTAAGCCTTGTGGAAAAGGCAAAATTCCCCCTCCTTTCCTCTCCCCTCCTGAGTTAACTGACTGAAAGCTACTTTTGCACTTTGAACTCAGTTTTCAGCAACTAAAATACAATGAGGATGAAGGGGGTAAATGGAATGAGGAGACTGAAACTGGGTCATTTTTAAAAGAATTGGGGGGAAATTGGTGACAGAGCATTAATTGGGAATATCTCTGCCAAATTGGGATTGTTGGAAGGTGTTTGAGTAACTGTTTACTTAATAGAGGGTTACAATCCTAGGCAGTGGTGTCACTAGGCTTGATGAGGACCAGTGCAGAGGGGGGCTGGTGGGGGAGGCTTCCCTGCCCTCTTCCTGTTGTCTTGCTTATCTTCTGCCTTTGCTGCCACCTCAGCTCCCTTCCTGGAGAAAGAGCTGAGCCAGTGACAAAGTGTGTTCACCCCCTCTTGCAGCAGGAGGGCCCCACTTGGGGTCACTTCTCTTCTTGGGTGTCACCTAGTGTGAACTACACTCACTCAGTGATGCCATAGATCCTAGGTTGTTCAGATATAAATCGTAGTTAAAATTTATGACAGCTCCCCGTTTTTAAAAAATTCAAAATTATGGTTAGTTTGAAACAGAATATGCAGATGCTTCTAGTCTCCTTCTTGTAGTTGCTATAGAAGAAGAGGAACCATTGCAGAGTGTACTAAACCAGATTGTTGGCAGCTGTCCAATGGCCAACTTATAGTACAACTATGCTAGAGAAAGATGATTAGGTTGAAGGTTGGAAGAGGGGTGGGACAGTGGGAGCAGTAACTTTCTACAGCTATGCAAGAAGGTTATACTGCATGTCACCTTTAGGATTCACATGATGCCTTGCTGTGTTTGTAGGCCCTGCTATGCCAACTTGTCACTCTCAAAACTGACAGTATTGGTGCCACTACTGTGCCACTGAAATCCAATGCCACTGTCAAACACACACACACACACACACACACACACAACTATTTTCAGTCTCCCTTTCAAGAAAGGAAGGAGGTGTTCTTCCCTGCCAGACCACAGACAACAGTGTACCATGAGGAAGGTGTGCATCCTTCTATACCAGAGTTTCTACAATTGCCAGCAAATGGGGCAGTAATGGGGAAACTTATAAGTTTATCGCACGGGGCTTGGAGAACGGGAATGCACCAGGATGGAAGGGAACAGGAAGTGAAAGGAATAGGGGGGAAACGCATAATATCACATGGGATAATGCCACTGATGCTGCCAGGAGTCTCCAATCCATTCCCCATCAATCCCACAGCACCCAATTTTGAAGAATGATTCTTTACAGTACTTCAAAATTGGCTGCTGTGGGACAGATGGGGAACAGATTGGGGACCCTGGTGGCATCAGCGGTGTTCTCCTGTGCGATAATATGCATTTTTCCTCCATTCCGTTCTCTTCCCATTCCCTTCCATTCCACTCCATTCCCATTTTCCAAGCCCCATGTGATAAAACTTATTAGCCAGCATAACCATTAGTCTCATTGCCTAGCACTTTAACCTGACAGAGCTTGGAGAGAATTACTGTCCACTCATTGCATGTGGCAAAAGGCATTTCAAGTAAAACAGTGGCGGGAGAAAGCTGACAAAGGGAAGTGGTAGCAGGATGTGGTGGGATAAGTCTTCCTGATTCAGGAGGCAGAGGACCTTGATGGTTTCTATATAGACCCAGCATCACCCTGAAGTACCAGTCCAGGTCTGTCTTATTTTGAGATGAAGGGGTCTGCTTATCAGAAATCAGTGCTGACGAGAAAGAGTGTAATATATATAATTTAATATGTCTGAAGTGGCATTACTGCTGCAGTGACCAAGGATGGCATCTCTTCTCTAAATGCCTGCCTGGAGTCGGTAATGGGCTGGATGAGAGAAAACAAACTTAAGTTGAATCCAGAGAAAACAGAGGTGCTTGTGATAGGCTATCCCAGCCCAGGAATGGAGATTTCCCAACTTGTCCTGAATGGGGTCACACTTCCCCTAAAGGACAAAGTACACAGTTTGGGTGTACTCCTGCACTCGTTGCTCCAGCTGACACCTCAGGTGCAGGCGACAGCCAGGAGCACGTGATATCACCTAGGGGTGATACACCAACTGCGTCCCTACCTGGGCAGAGAGGACCTTGAAACATTGATACATGCACTGGTAACCTTTTGTCTGGATTTCTGCAATGCGCTTTACATGGGGCTACCTTTGTACCAAGTCCGGAAGCTTCAACTAGTCCAAAATGCTGCTGCCAGATTGCTGACCAGGGCATTATAGAATCATAGAATCATAGAATCATAGAGTTGGAAGAGACCACAAGGGCCATCCCGTCCAACTCCCTGCCATGCAGGAACTCCAAATCAAAGCATCCCCGACAGATGGCCATCCAGCCTCTGCTTAAAGACCTCCAAGGAAGGAGATTCCACTACACTCCGAGGGAGTGTGTTCCACTGTCGAACAGCCCTTACTGTCAGGAAGTTCCTCCTAATGTTGAGGTGGAATCTTTTTTCCTGCAGTTTGCATCCATTGTTCCACGTTCTAGTCTCTGCAGCAGCAGAAAACAAGCTTGCTCCCTCCTCAATATGACATCCCTTCAAATATTTGAACAGGGCTATCATATCACCTCTTAGCCTTCTCTTCCCCAGGCTAAACATCCCCAGCTCCCTAAGTCATTAAGAACAGATCACATCACCCCGATATTAAAATCTTTACACTGGCTACCAATTAGCTTCCAGGCACAATACAAAGTGTTGGTCGTTACCTTTAAAGCCCTATATGGCTTAGGCCTGAGTTACTTGAAGGAATGCCTCTCCCTACATAATCCGCACCACACCCTCAGAACATCAGGGAACCTATCATGGGGGTTTCTTGGCAAGATTTGTTCAGAGGAGGGTTGTTGTTGCCTTCCACTAAAGCTTGACTTGACTCCCGTAAAAAGACTTTGTATAAAACATTTTCCTTGTTAGAGGCTTTGTTAATTGAGGTATGCCTGTATTTCAAATGGGAAAAGAAAAAGTAGGACTAAAATTTAGGACTAACATTAATAGAATAACAATGTTTTGTGATAATCTCCTGGATATGAACCCCTTTGTACTCAACTATGGCTGCATCTCTACTGCAGAAATAATCCACTCTGAATCCACTTTAACTGCCATGGCTCAATGCTATGAAATTCTGGAACTGTAGTTTGTTGTGGCACTGGAGCTCTCTGACAGAGAAGGCTAAATGTCTCCCAAAAGGGGCAGTCTGTAGCCCAGAGAAGCACTGGAATGGGGCCACTGCTGCTTCTCCAGGCCCTGGGCACCCGCTGCACCCTGCCATCCTCGGCGCTCCTGAGAGGAGAAAGGAGCCACCACCACAGCCCCTTTCCCCTCGGGGTCCTTGGTGCAGCTGTGTAAAGGCCACACCAAGGACAAGTGCCAAAAAAGTGCTCCATTTCAGAGCTCCTTTTGTCACCGCAGAAAGAGTGACCTAGGTGCCCTCCTGTGGCACCATGATGTCAGGTGCATGCTGCATTGTATAAATGCGGTGTACGACATGACGCCATCAAGGCGCGTGCATATGGATGGTGCCATTTTAAAATGGCACCGTCTATACGCACTAGGGTTAGGGAGCGTGCAAATGCTGTGCACTCCCTAACCCTAATCATGGCACAAGGATGCCTCTTCCTGCCCATCTGTTTTGGGCCACAGTTTCCAAAATTCCATAGTATTGATCCATGGCAGTCTGGATTATTTCTGCAGTGTGAATGCAGCCTCAGTCAGTGTTCCATTGTGGATTCTGCCTTAGAGTAGCTATAAGATCTGCCCTTTGTTCAAAATAGCTGCACCTATTGAATTTGGCTGGTACATATGAGTGAAAATTTAGCTTCACTTCAGTTTGGAAGAAATTAATAAAATATGTGAAATTTATTTCTAGCCCAACCTTCATCATCAATAGTTTACTAAGGATATTTGAGGTGAGAAGGATATATAAAATACAAGTAGGTTTCATGGTCCAGAGTAACCTCCATGCATAAATATGTGTTGCGAACAATTCTCCATCACAAGCATCCATACTGACAGGTGGGCAGCAAGGGTGGTGTTAGGAGGATATTAATGACATGGAGACTAAAGGTGTGAAACACACACACCCAGTGTGCATCTGGCCTTCACTGGGATTGTTAATCTTTGATTCTCAAAGTAAGCAATGTATAATTTTAACAATTTTCTTCTCACTGCAAGAAAGTCCTTAAAAACTTCAGCTTTTGAAGACTAAAAGCAGTTTGGGACTTTTCTACACAAACAAAACCATGGTCTTTTTAGTACAGAAAACAACACATTCTATGGATTTCTGATTAAGAAGAATCCGAAACTGTAGCTTTTCTTGACATAGGGGAATTCTCCTGATCAGGTTTTACCAACACATATGTACACCTTTAACCATTGATCAAATAGTTTGAATATTATTTCCATGCCTGCTCCTATGGGTTCCTGTGAAAATGGGAGAAAGATACACAGAAAATCCCATTTCATGCATACTGATAATTGAGCTCTGTAAACTGAACATATAAATCAATGCTTTTAAGAGCAGATCTCAACTGATAAGAAATGTAGTGTGTGTGTGTGTGTTATATGGATATGTAGCATATGATTCTATAACCTCACTGTAAATGTTTAAGAATACCACTATGCCCATAAAATCACAGATCTAATTTACTGGTCCTAGTAATTATCTTGTTGGATGATTTTTTCTGGAATTATTATAAAGGATATAATATGAGTCATGCAGGTGCTTAAGCACTGAATGAAACCTATGAAAAACCTGAGGGAAATTCCTGTGATGCTTGTTGAGGAATTCTCCCTTCCAAATGGAAAATGTGAATGGATAGTATTCCAGAATGTTGGATCATGAGGGAAGTATTTATATACCTTGTTAAAACAAACTAAGACATATGACTCATTTCAGTCTTCCTACTCATTATACTTGTATGTAAATCTCATTGATTTCAACAGACTTTTTTTTCTTCAGTTAAACTCTGACCTTTTTATTAAATTGTGGGGCCAATCAATAAGTTTTGGTGGTAGTACTCATGGTGATATTTTTTTGTTTTGTGACAGCTTGTTACTGTAGCTGTGTTGCAGAGAAAGGCACGTCTCTCATTGTATTGCAACTACTACAATTAGCTTACTTTAGGCAAAATAAAATAAAATAAAATAAAAATGAAATCTCCATTGCACCAGCTTCAAATGAAAGTATTACATCATTGAGGAATTGTTCATACAAGTGGTGAGAGGAAGTTAAGGTTTGTTTGGCTTATACTAAATGAAACTGAGATGACTTCATAAATAAAATTTGTCAATGCAAGGAGAAACACTTCCACTTTATAAGTGTGTGTGTGTGGGGGGGGGGCAACATTTAGCCAAAGTTAAACATCTTTATATGATTCCACCACCACCATCCCAATAAATACTAAGTATGTGCTTAATGGGACAATTTTTATATAGGTTTACTCAGAAGTAAGCTTTACAACATTCGATACCCAGGTAGACAAGTGGTCACATAGAAGATTTCAATCTAAATAAAAATAGCTTAGAAAGTATTTAATCTTGGATTGGTAACCTTTATAATAAATAGAGTTTTACATTTAAACAGGCCACCAGCACTATTCTTCACTTGGAAAATAACACTGCTCTCCATTTTGTTAGTAAAAATAAATATTCCCACCACATCTTCAGTGTTAGGAAATTGTGTTCTGAATGGAGAACCATGTTCTTAATAAGACTAATAGACAATAATGGTAAAATATACCACAGTCTTCTGTGGCACCTTAAAGACTGAGAAATTCATTATAATGGTTTGTAATTGTCTTTGAGGTACCAGACAATTCCTTGTTGCCTACTTCAGTGGAGTAACACAACGACTCCTTGGGAAAGTGACTCATGAATTGTCTGGGTCTCTTTCAGCTATTCCTACGAAGTATGATGTGGTTCAGTTTTCCAGAATCACAGTGAGAACTAACACATTAACTTAGGTGCCCATGCAGATGCCCAGTCCCAGTGGGGCGGTACAGACTGCCCAAAAGGGATGGTTTGTAGCTGCCCCAAGAAGCGGCGAGATGGGGCCAAGGCTGCTGCACCGGCAGCCTCAGAAGCCCCATTCCACTGCTTTCGAAGGCCGTGGGGAAGCAGCAAACGGCTGCTTCCCCGTGGCCTCAAAGCAGGGTGCAGCAGGCACCCTGGGCGCAGGCTACACCCCACTTCCCTCGGTGGTGCCGAGGGGAGAAAAGGGCCACCGCCTCGGCCCCTTTCTTCCCGGGTCTTTGGCGTGGCCGTTTGAAGGCCATGCCAAACATCCAGAAGCAAAAAGAAGCTTTGTTTCACCCTCTGACAGTGCAATGTCATCATGGCGTGCACAACGTTTCTAAATGCTGAGCGCACCATGACAACATAATGACATGCCTGTATGGATGCCGCCATTTTTAAATGGTGGCGCCCATATGCTTTAGGATTAGGGAAGGTGCAAATGCTGCACCCTCCCGAACCCTAAAAACGCCCTTTTGAGCCCTAATCACGCCTTCTAGATCGGACCTTTGAGACCAAAAAACACTGTATAAGACAGCATGAAAAAAGAGGAAATGCATCAGGCCCATGGGAAATAGAAGATACAGATCTAAACAAATTTACTACAAGACTATGTTCAGGCAATGGGACCTGCTCAGCCTTTTGTGAAGGTAGTAACTGCTGTTATGGCAATGGCAGGGTCTTATCTCTGTCTTATCTTTCAACCAGACTTTGGGGCTTGACAGATGGGCAGAAGCAGGCTGTGGCAACCACATGCCACAGCCTGTGCATGGCAGAGAAAAGACGTTTCAAAATTGTGGTGTGCTGTTATGACACCCCTTGTGTGTCATGTCATTTGGGCACTGTGTATGGCGGACGTCATCATGGCACACCTGATGTAAATGGGGGTGTGCCAAGATGGAGCCCGCGGTAGGCGGTAGGGTTTGGGACCGTGTGAATGCTCCACCCTACTGAAGCCCTAGTTCATGGTCAGACTGCACAAAGTGCCTGTCTATACCACCCCTTTGTCCACTGCACAGGACAGTTTTTTCAAACAGTGATGAATTCAAACAGGATTGGCCTCTGATAGTCTTCTTTTTGAAATAGGACATGACCAGGATAGTGAGGCCCCATTCAAGTAAATCCTAGAGTCCTCAGATAAATGCAACATTCCTGAAAACAGGAAATAATGGTCTAAATCCTACTGCCAGTCTTCAGTAGATAAGACTCATTGGTCCAAAACACACTCCAGAAATAATCCAGTTTGAGACCACTTTAACTGCCCTTGGAATTCTAGGGACTGACATTTAACCGTCTCTGTCCAAGAGCTCTGGTGCCAGAATAAACAACAATTCCCAGGATTCTCTAGCACTGAGCCAGAGCAATTAAAGTGGTTTCAAACTGGATTATTTTTGGAGTGTATTTTGAACTATTTAATAGTGAATTTATCTATGTGTTTATTCACAACTGGATTTATTCATGGTTTCACTCTACTTGGGACTAAGCATTATGATTCTGGCCAGTATGTTGCCATATACTACTACCTGAGACTATTATATGATTTTGTAATATTGTAAAGCTTATTAAATAAACCTTCATCGTTATCCAACATAAAACATAAAACTCACAAGCTCTGAGTTATAAATGCATGCAACATTGTATAGCCAAAGCTTTCCATATGCCCAGAGTGCAAGGGAAGAAAATGGAACTAACCCTTCCCAGCTGCCCTCAATACAAATGGATATATATTGATCTACTTGAAACATAAAACCAAGGTACAAATAAATCTGCTGTGTTCAGCTGCTTCAGAATATAAGGACTAAATTACTTAATACACTTATGACAAAGTATGGAGAAACAATGGGCCCTTCCCTTCCAAGAGGTTCAGTTCTGCCCCCCCCCCCCCAATCACCACCATGGATGAGAAAAAGTGTGGAAGCTGAAGCCCATATTAGTCAATGGGTGGTGATGTATGTGTGCCCATGTCAGTACACTCTTGGGCTTGCATTATCATTCTCTATTATGAGGTAAGATGATGCATGGGAGCACCAATCCACAGATGACTTGTCCACCAGACTTTTCTTTAAAGTTATTATAGGCATAGTCAATTTGCAGTAATTTTGGGAAAAGGAATTACAGGATGTTATTAAAGGAGGACTCCAGTATTACCACAAGGTAGTATGTAGAATTAATGTCATTCCATCTGGTCTTACAAAGTTCCCTAGATACTCAGTATTTTCACTCAATGAGACATAGGCTTAGCATCCATGTTGCCTATTGTCTGCTTCTTTCAGATCTGACAAAGTATGGGCATCTGGAAGAAATATGTCTTTGAGTGTGTTTGTTGTCTTTCAGTGTGTCTCTGTGTATGACCCACATGCACACACGCAGATAAATTCTAAGATTCTCATGATTTGTATTCATTTTAAGATTGCCACCAGGCAGGGTGCTAACAGGTTGTACTTTTTTTGAAACCACAGCAAACAGTTTCTAAAGGGAAAAAGAGGACTACATCCCATGGCTACCTCTTACTACAACTAGGCTGGCACAGACTTCCCAGAGGGCCTTTTCCGCCATTGCTCCCAGGCTATGGAAGGGCTTGCCAGATGAGAGGTGTCTTATTACAACCTTGGATGGCTTTAAGAAAGCCACCAAGATGTATCTCTTCTGGCAGGCCTTCCCTGAGAACGAGTAAACTGTTCATCAACTATAGTCCCTTCAGTTCTCACTTATTGAGACAGGTAATACTCTTGAGGCTGCCCACTTTCTAATTTTAGAGCTATCAATGTTTAATATCCATCCTTAATGTTTTACTGTTTTACATTCTACTCTTAGTTTAAGCTATTTTTAAGGGGCGGGAGGGTAGACTGATGTGTTTTTTAATTGTATGTATTTTTAAATGTTGTACTCCGCCCCGATTGCTCACCCAGAGGGGCAGAATATAAATAAACATTTATTATTATAAACATTTATACCTTATATTTAAGAGAAAAGCTCTCCTTCGTGAAAAGTGTTAAAATAATGTTCTTCCAAACACCCACCATATTTGACTCAGTATTCAGGATACATTTTTGCCCCATTTCCATAAAATTTCATCAAAAACTGGGCAGTATATTTTGGCACAGAATTACATTTAATTGAATATAGGAAATAAACCAAGATTTCTAGTCCTCAGTAAGATTATTCAGTTTATTTTCAGCTTAGGCAGTATTAGATTCTTAGTATTAAAAATACCGTACTGAATTAAAAAAAATTTTTTTGCATGCATTCTTTTAGAAATAAAACTAAAGTGATTGAAATAATTCATCATAATGCTGCAGCTATTGTTTACTTTCTAATCAATCCCTACACAATAATGCTAACAATGAGTTGCCTGAAGGACCCTGAGGAATAATTAATTGAACCATTACTTTTTATATTAAATGTTTCAATTTTTGATTTGATCCTATAGTATATTAACCTAGCTGTCACTAGGTATTATTGTTTGACCTGTGTTCTATGCAAACTGACAGGAGTTCCTTCTCTTCAGCTATGTTTCTAATGGGCCAGGTGTTCTTTAATTTTCCCTCTTTGGTGCAATAGTTATGCAAACTTCAGTACAATGACTATAGTATTATTCTAACAGCCCACAATGTTAAACTGGAAGAAAGGAAACTTGGAAGGGGTGGGTGGCATGACTGTTTCCCGTTTTAATTATATATTCTTCAAATTCAAAATGAATGACTACCAAGAACAGATATCCTGTACTAACTCATTTATTCATCTTGAGGGAAAGACAATTATATGAAAGTGTCCTGTTCTAAATAATAGGTATCTTTATTCAGTAACTAAACAGAACATGAATTAGCATAGAAAGAAGGAAGAAGGTGAGATTTTTCCATTCCATTAACCAAGGCGGGGTGTAGAGTAAGTGTCTGTAAAGTGTAATTGTTCACACAGTTTCACATTTCAGTTTCTGGTCATTGTGTAGGAGTACAATACTGCTGGGAAAACACCCTGAGGTGAAAATAAAACTATTTTTTATGAGGGAAAACCCTCCTAATTGGTATGAGTTGCCATAAATTTGCCTTCACTGGATCTGAGTTATAGCTGACACATAATGTGGTGGACATACTATTATGGGATGTGAGGGAAAGAACATTTGATCATGATAATTTCATCCAAATTGCTTTCAAGATTTTATTTTTATTCTATGTAGAATGGAAATCATTTAGTTTTTCAATAATATACATGGAAACTACATTATTTTAGTTCTTACTGAACATATTTATATTATGAGATGTAATGTGCAACAATGGCACCAATATGGTTTCAGATATCTAAGCTGAGACATATTATAGCACAGAGGAGAAATAGGCCTACATCATTAAGGTTGTAGTTCAAATAAGGACCATTCTCTGAATGGATGCCAACAGGAAGACACACTTCTTACTTGGCTGTCCATTCTGAATTCACTGGGAATGTTTGGCCAATTAAGAAATACACAAAAGCTAGAGGATTTGACACTTCTAATAACTACCCACATTTCTTCAAGGGGCCAGTCTAATACCTCAGAACTGCAGGCATAAACATCACAATTTTCTTGTTGCTGTTGAAGAAGGTACTTTTTATTCAAAAGAGCAAACTTATATTTTTGTTTTTGATGTGACATTCAGGCTGCAGTTAGGATCCTCAACTACCAATCTTCTTTTCTGGGCTCTGTGGGTGGGAGAACTTGTTCCCTCCACCAAGAAGGATTGGGCTGGGAGGACTCAGAGGTCGTAGAATGTCTCTTTCAGCGTAAATGCTGTTTTCTTAGTTCTCTGCAGATCCAAGTGTGACCAGTTAGGGGAAGGCTCCACCATCAAGCTTTCCTGGCTCCTCAGCTGAAGGTTTTGTGCTATCTCGATTTTATAGAGCTACCTTACATCCCACCCTTCATAAAGAATCTGCTGCTTCTGCATAAGGATGGAACTCCCCTCACTCAGTTCCAGTGGTGGCAGTGCTCAGATTAGCTCTTCGGTACATCGGGATCCCACTGGTGGAATTTAGAGTATATTCCTTCCTCATTGGGGCTGCTACCACTGCTGAGGAACAAGGAGCTGCTGTTGAAGACATTAAGGCCCATTTTAGATTGGCAAAAAGAGGTGTGATGAAGGCTACATGAAAGCCCAGCCTTTAGATGAGAAAAAGGGAAAGTGTGCCATGAAAACACTATTTTGGCGCTTTAAGGGAGAAGAAGCGCCTTTTAAAAAGTGCTGGATTTCCCTACTCTTTTTTAAAAAAGAGCGCTATAGCGCAAGTGCATCTAAAAGCTAAGGTGTAGTTGCGCAGTTAAATGGGGCTCTGTCTCTTTAAATCGCCCATTTAAAGGCAGCGCTCCAGGTGCGGAGCATAATGGATCGTGGGTTGGGAGCATACGTGGTTCACTTCTAATTAAAACGCTCAATGCCCTGCAGGTGTAAAAGCTGGGGTTTATCCGCGAAGTTTTTTAAAGCTCCCAAACCCTAGCTCCAGCCCTAATCCGAACCCTAGACATGCGCAGTAGGGACTCTGGGATGCCGTTACTGTTATTCTACTGTGGATAACATGTCAATTCCTTCACAAAATAAGGGGGTTCATTCATGATGCACCAGTGCAACGGCACAGTTTAAAAAGGCAGAGGAACTGCAGTGATAAACCGCTGAACTTTTAATTTTTTTTCCTTGCCAGCTGCGAATTGCGCAATTGCGCAATTGTGCAGTTCCCAGCAGGCAATAATAATGTCACTGTATTGTGTACCTGCGCAATTGCGCAATTCGCAGCCGGCAAGGAAAAAAAAATTTAAAGCGCGGCTAAAAGCCACGTTCATTGACGCCCATGTAGCTGCTCTGCCTGTGTTTGTACTGTTCTGACAGCTTCCCATGTAGCTGCTGAGCCACAGAAAAGACCTCAGATAAGTCGTTCCCAAACCCCTAAGTCTAGCAGCCCTGTACCTTTTAAATGCACACCTGGGGCTTGCAGTCTAGCTGCTAAGCATTAAGGAAAAGGCAACTTCATGTCACACTTTCCTGCCAATCTAAAAAGCCCCCATATGACTGGGGAGGTGGCAATCCGGGGCCTACGTCGGCTATGTTCATCTGGAATTGGACTCCTCCAGTGGTGTGCCTTACCTAGGATTGTGATCCTGACCCATCCCTTGGGCCAAACCTACCTGTCAGCTGTATTTAATAAAGTTGTGCCCTTTTCCCTTCCATATGGGTGGACTCCGTGTGTTTCTTATCTACAGCAGACTCCCCAATCCACTGCAAGAGACCTTTATAGGAAGGTTGTATGTGTGAATAAGTCTGTTCCTAGGCACTTCCCTCCATTCATCTCAGGAAGTAGATCTAAGTCTATGAAAGCTTATGCTATCCTCTTCTTTCTTTCTCTCAAATAGTCACAAAGGTGCTACAAATTCTCTTTGCATACTGATTCAAACCAATGTGCCCATGTTTTTGAATTCTACTTCCTAAAAGAGTGTAGGGTTTGTTTGTTTTTAATGAAGTGTAACATACCAGTAGTTACATTATTTAAGTATCTTATGAAAGTGACAAAGACAGTAAAAATAGATCTTTCCAAACAAACAGAACACATAGTTTTCCAGTTTAGTAAGATTGATTATGACATTGTTGAGGAAAGGATCATAAATCTCTGAAAGGTTGTTTTCCCCCCTGATATGTATATTTGGGTGTT
Source organism: Urosaurus nigricauda (assembly GCA_034509955.1). Taxonomy (NCBI): domain Eukaryota; kingdom Metazoa; phylum Chordata; class Lepidosauria; order Squamata; family Phrynosomatidae; genus Urosaurus; species Urosaurus nigricauda. The sequence continues at coordinate 68,147,771 of JAOEGL010000003.1, forward strand.
TGGCAATAACCTGTGTCAAAATGATTAACATTTCTAACTCTGTATTTTGTTCTTGCTTTCTGCCAGTCTGTTGTAATATCATTGCAAAACTAGACACTGGTGTCAATGTGGTTTTCACTTTTTGGATTAAGTGTACCCTGTTCCATTTACTTCTATTTGATGCTGCTATTTGGTTCCTATCCCCATCTATATCCAATGAAAACATTAGCTTTGATTTGCTGTGTTTTGTTCGACTAGTGACTGCATTGTGAACTGGATTCTCCTCATTTGGCACTTTTGCTGGTGGAAGGGTTGGGGTTATTTTCAGTTTTCTTGCAGCCCTTTTATACAATTCATGTGTAGCACTATAATTCCACTTTAATCCTATTGAATCCTGGGGTTTGTACTTTAGGGATTGGTATCAGGCAGCTGTATTGCCTCACCAAACTATAAACCCTGTGATTCCATAGGATGAAGCCATGGCAAACTAGAATCATAGTGCTATAATTGTGCATGCTCAAAATGTCCCTATTCTTTCTCTATTATTATTATTATTATTATTATTATTATTATTATTATTATTCCCTGCTCTTCAGCCCTAAAGGCTATCAGAGCAGCTTACATTTTTTATTTTTAATTAGATGATTCCCTGCCCTCAGGCTTACAATCTAAAAAGACACAACACAAATGGAGAAGGGAAAGGTGGTGGGGAAGGGGATCAGGTCCAGCAGTTCTTCTCTCCTTATGACGCCTGGACCAAGGCAGATGGCATGGAGGGAGGGCTCTGCTTCTTAATCTAGGACAGGCCTGATGGAGTTCGGCCTGCCCTTTCACTCCCTTCTAGGCCAGATTATATTGTCATGGAGGGAGGGCTCTTCTACTTGAGTCCAGGCTCGATGGTGTTGCTAGGCTTCTTCTTTCAGTCCCTCCTTGGTCAGATGATGTTGTCAGGAAGGAGGGCTCTTCAACTTGAGGCCAGGTCCAGTGGTGTTACTAGGCCTCTCCTTTCACTCCCTCCTAGGCCAGATGGTCTTGTCATGGAGGGAGGGCTCTTCGACTTGAGGACAGGCCTGATGGTGTTGCTAGGTTTTTATTTCTGGTTACATATTCGTTATGGCCTATGAAGTCAATATGGCTTGGGATGATATCTTCTAATGTGAGCCTGCCTCAATTTTAAGATCCTTGGGGATGGCTTTCTTTTGGTCCCACCACCATCACTGCTGTGTTTGGTGAGGACATAAGAGAGTCTTTTTGGTGGCTACTCCCAATGTGGAATTCCCTCCCTCAGAAAAATTTTTGATGTCCTTCTGATGGCAGGCAAAAGCTTTTCTGGATGTCCAGGCCTTTGAGAGTTAATTGTCTGATGCAGAAGATCTTTTAACTAGAGTGTATTGCTTTGGTATCCCTATTTTATCATTGGTAGTATATTTTAACAGCCTTTTCTAAAATGTTTTATGTCGATGTCTTTAATGCGATTGCTTTTAAAACTTTGTACTCTCTATTGTTTTAAATGTATTTTGTGTTAACTTGTTAGCCACCTTGGATCACATATTGAGAAAAAGGTAGAATATAAATAAATAAATAAATTAAATAGCTTTTTCAGTTCAAGTGTCCACTTCCAGCTTTTATTTGGGAGGCGAAGGAGTTCAAACTATTCATATGTAAAACCCATCACTTTGTGTCTGGTTCTTTTTCCAGACGGACTGTGGTGAGGTGCTCTTTTGGCCACCCATGCCTAACATCTTTAATGTTCCAAAAAAAAAAAAGATTCTCTATTTATCTCAACTGACAACAGAAAAAGTGAGAACTTTCTCCAGAAGAGCTGGGCACACTTTCAGCATAATATAGCTGGGAGCTGTTCAGGTTCAACTTTGACTTACAGAAATATTAAGTATTACACTTTGCCCTTCCACCCCAGGAATAACAAGACAAGACAGTGGAAAGTGGGTTCAAACAAGGCCATTTATTAACTTGACCTATTTATTAATTTATTGATGGAACTGCAAACCAGGTGGGGAAATAGCCAAGGACAGGAGCAGCTGCAGCTGGTGGTCTATCTCCAAGACCACCTCTACAGCCTCCTGTGGGCAATAGCATAAGAGTCCCAACGGTAATGGTTATCCATTGGCTAGACCACATCAGGAAGACTAACATGAAAGTCCCTCTCCCAATGCCCAAGAATTAAAGAGAGGAGTTTATCCTCCATGCAGTCCAAAGGGGTGTCTCTTTCGCCACCTCTCAGGTCCCAAGGCCCAAATAGCTGGTTCCATAGACCTCCCTTCCACCCAAATGGTGTCCTAGGTGCTCGCCAAAATCCAAATTTCTTTCATATCATTCTAAAGATACGTGTCAAGCATCTGCTCAGCCCCTATCTCTGACCAAGTCATCCAAAACACCTTAATGCCTTGTTGTAGGTCTGTTAAGAAAATAGCATTGCCTAGTTCAGACAGATGAACTCCAACCACTTGTAAAGCTCAGGCCTTTGAAATATGATTTGTGGATGTGGTAAAAGTGACCCAACCCACTTTCCAAAGCATGGAAAATCCCAGAGATATCCAGCCATCAGGCTTTATTCAGGCAATGAGGGTCACCCTCGCCCCTCTATACCTGATGTGGCAGCAGTAACAGCTCAGCCTCAACTAAGGAAAATGAACGGAAACATTATTAACACATCTCACAAGTGAGATGCATCTCCTGTCCCAGATGAATGTCATTCCTGGCAAAGGTAACCCGGCATCCTACCAAGTCTCTGCCATTCTCACTTCAAAGACAAAATAAACCCCAACTCCTTCCAACCAACTTCTCTAACTTTTATTGCAGTGCTGGTTTCAAATCCCCTTGTTTCAAAGGGTCCAGGATTTTTTGTTTTCTATGAAGAACCATTGGGGCAAGCATCCCTCTGATGGCCATTACAGGAGCCCCTCCCCCAATCCCCTGCCTTAACCATTTGTTAACCTGGCACTGAGCCAACAATGCAGGCCTGTTGTACATAGTAAAAGACAGGAAAAGATTTAGGCTAACAGAAGGATGGACATTGGCACTCAGGAAGGTTTTTCTTAGCACATATCAACAATAGCCAAGGAAGAATGAGCTAGAAAAGGATAGCCCTTATATTTCCATGACAGGAAAAAAAAAGAGGAATTGAAACTGTGCTTGTGAGTGCAGGCTTAGCTATGCTTTGAGTCTGATGGAACTTTCCATTTGAGAACTGCAGAAAGGAAAGGCTATGTTGTGTCATTCTAGGTATCCATGGTAAACAACTTCCTCTATACATATGTTAATAACATTTTTATTCTTAGAAGCTGATTGAGTCATTCCATTCCTCTGTTATTTTTCCTTCCTTTCTAGTGTATTTATTTCTTTATATTTATACCTTGCTTAGCTGTCTGAATGGTGTGTAATGTAGTTACATACTGGACAAAAAGATGGCATATAGAGTTTGTCCCCACAAAGTGGGAAGAGACATGTCATTGTTTTGAAGACTAGCCTTCTCTGTATTTGCAATACCTCATGCTTCTGGTGACAGTGCACTGGATCCAGGCATGGTTGAGTTCTTCCAAATGAATGTGCAGACCCAGTGCTGGAAGATTCAAGCTGAAGACTCTCCAGGTTCAAAAATCTGAAGGGTCTCTGGTCTGTTGGGCTCAAGGGCCCTTTGGTTTCAGGGATTTCTGTCTCTCCAGTGATGCTTGGATGTGGTTTATTCTAGTGTGATGCCAGTGATACCTCCGTTTCCAGGTTACTTATAGAATTTTGTATCATGTCAACCCATCTCTCTTGCAGTCTGTGTGCTGAAGAGGCATTTCTATTCTAAGTGCAGAGCTTTCCCTTGTTTGTTTCCTTTTGGAATATAGATCTCATAATATAGCTTACCATTCTGGCTAGAAGATTCTGAGTTCCAATTAAGAAAAAAAACCTCTTTCAAGCTCTATCTTTAAATAAGAACATTGCAACAATACCTGGGTGGAAGTAGCCTATGTATATAGAGCAGGTTTTCCTCTTTAGCCATTTCGCTCCAATATGTGTCAAGAATTATAAGGCAACAGGGAAAAAGGAAGCAGGCTGGTAGCCAGTAGACACAGCTTCACTTTCTTTATCACCTGATTTTAATATTGTAGAGAAGAATGTCTGAACAACACACAAATCATATTTATATAAATATATTTTACAAAATTAATCATAGAATGAAAGACTTAGATAGGAATAAAAGGGCTGTCCAGTTTAACCCCTTCCATACAAGAATACATACATATTCGTGGGGGTTAGCGGAATAAGACCATCACAAGACCGCCACAAAAATTGCACATAACTCCACCCCCATTTAGAAGTCAGTTAAAGGGAGGGGTGGTTGGGTAAAGAGGAGCAGGAGCCCTTGCTCCTTTTTTCCCACCCTCCCATCCCTTTAACTGGCTCCCTGCCCCTTTCCCAGCACAGATCGCATCCTTCCCCAAGGGGCAATCAGGCAGGGAAAAGGAAGAGGGGCCTCTATCCCCACAAGTCTCTTTCCCAGCTGGATTTCTGCCTTGGCTACTCAGGCAGTGATGTGGTTGCGAAGGAGTCCTGGGGGGGGGGAATGGATCCTCCTCCACCCTTTGACTGCCCCATCGCCCTCTGGGTAGCCCAGGGACCAATGGGGCAGGTAAAGGGTCTTGGAGGGGGTGGAGGTTCCTCCTCCCTTTCCTGGCCAAGCCACTGGTTGGCTGGCCGGGAAAACAAACAAAAAAACAACAAACAGCTTCATTTATATACCGCTTCATACCCTTAAGGAGTGTCTAAGCGGTTTACAATTGTAAGCTATTTGCCCCCCAACAATCTGGGTACTCATTTTAGTGACCTCGGAAGGATGCAAGCCTGAGTCGAGCTTCAGCCCTTTGCTGGTCTTGAACTTGCCACCTTATGGTTTTGAGTGAGTGGCTGCAGTACAGGCATTTAACCACTGCGCCACCAGGGAAAGAAAGGGAGTTGGTTCCTGAGCTTTTTACCTGAGAAGAAAAGCCCAGGAGGGAGGGGGAGAAGGAATGCCTAGGCAAGCAAGCCTTGACCTTGCAAATAATTAAAACCGCAAGTCTCAAAACCACAAATCTGGAGTGCCAATTGTATACTAAGATATCCTTTCTGTACATCAGGGGTCAAAATCATGTGATTCTCCACCTGTTGCTGCCATGCATTCAGCTCCCAATGCTGAAAGCTGCAGACAAGAAGCCAATGCATGATTCCCATGCCTGTCATAAGTGTTATTCTTATTTTTATAGTTGTAGCTCCTTATAAGGCAGCCAGTGTGACATAGTGGTATGACTGTTGGATTACAAGTCTGGAGACCAGGGTTCAATTCTAATCTCAGTTATAAAACCCACTGGGCGACCTTGAGTAGGTCACATGCTCTCAACCAAGGCAACAGCAAACATCCTCTGAACAAATCTTGCCAAGAAAACCCCATGATAAGTATCTCCATAAGTGGGAGGTGATTTAAAGACACACAACAAGTTCCTTACATTGCTCTGGAGAATCATTAACCACTGTTAATGATCATTCAGTGTCAACCAATCTGGAGCATGAGAGCCCCTGCCTTTGGGTGTTACAATGGTCCTCACATTGTTCAGAAATCTCAGATCAGCTGTCAATCAGGGCCTGGTCTTACTATGTATGAATGAAGAAGGGCTCCTCCAAAGTGAATTTTATGTATGCCATGTAGGCCATTCCAAACATACCATTCAAGTTTTATGAAATCCATAAAAACAAACAAAGGCAATGCCTCCCCAGCCCCCACCAAAGTGAATTTTGTGTATGCTGTGTGATCTTTATGTTAAATCAGACCAAAACTTAACCTCTCAAATCACTGTAAATCTCTCTAAGCATTGTCATGAGCATTAACCAAAACACAACAAGGCAAAAAACAAAAACAAAAAAACCCCAAAATATTGTGTTTGCATAGATGAAACAGAAAAAATTCAAGACTTAACATTGAAATTAATATTTTCCTGTGTTCTATCTCAGCCCAGACAAGTGGAGTCTGAAACAAAATATTTCCTCATAACACAGCTATTATCTCACCAGTGGATAGCCAGCAAAAAGGCACAAGTCACAAGAACAACTCCTTTATGCCCCTTTCCCCTGCTTTCTGCTAAGGAAGAAATTGCTGTATTGGGAAGGGATGACTGCAGCTGAGAGCCAGTTTGGAAAATAAGAGAGAACCTTCAACTTGACAGAGTTTTATGGTACCTCTTCTTGCTTCATGATCTGTTCAGGATTAAAGTTACAGGAGTGCCACACTGTATCACCCAGGACAACAGCTCTCATTGTCAACTTCTCTTCTGTTTTATTCTATGGCTGCAGAATGAATGTTCTCTGACAACACTTTAACTGCCATGACTCAATGCTATGTTATTCTTAGATTTGTAGTGTTATAAGATGTTTAGTCTTGTGGTTTTGTAAGATCTTTGTAGTTCTGTAAGATATTTAGTCTTTAGCTCTGGTGTCACAACAAACTACAAATCCCAGGATTCCATAGAATGGAGTCATGACAGTTAAAGCAGTCTCAAACAGAATTTATAGAATCATAGAATCATAGAGTTGGAAGAGACTACAAGGGCCATCCAGTCCAACCCCCTGCCATGCAGGAACTCCCAATCAAAGCATCTCTGATAGATGGCCATCCAGCCTCTGCTTAAAGACCTCCAAGGAAGCCCTTACTGTCAGGAAGTTCCTCTTAATGTTGAGGTGGAATCTCTTTTCCTGCAGCTTGCATCCATTGTTCTGTGTTGTAGTCTCTGCAGCAGCAGAAAACAAGCTTGCTCCCTCCTCAATATGACATCCCTTCAAATATTTGAACAGGGCTATCATATCACCTCTTCTCTTCTCCAGGCTAGACATCCCCAGCTCCCTAAGTCGTTCCTCATAGGGCATGGTTTCCAGACCCTTCACCATTTTAGTTGCCCTCCTTTGGACCTGCTCCAGTTTCTCCACATCCCTTTTGAATTGTGGTGCCCAGAACTGGACACAGTATTCCAGGTGGGGCCTGACCAAAGCAGAATAGAGTGGCACTATTACAGTGGTCCCCCGGTTTACGAATCCCCCGGGGAACGAAATTGAATTTCATTTTGTTAGCTTTGGCCCAGATTTCTAGCCTATTCAGGTCATTTTGAATTTTGATCCTGTCCTCTGGGGTATTAGCTACTCCTCCTAATTTGGTGTCATCTGCAAATTAATTCAGAAGTGTGGCAAAAACCCATATGTGATAAACCATTGGAAGAAGATGCATCATCTCATACTCATCATGCTCATCCCTAGTTTATGCTTAATCAAAGTACAATTTTAGGCAAAAAATGCATGTCACAAGAAAAATACTACAAAAAAATTAGTAAAAATGAAGAGGTGGAAGAAAAGAAGTAATGTATGTGAATATTTTTGCAATACAAGGTTGCCACCTGGTGGTTAATAGAAATTCTCTACCCTTACCATTATTACAGTAAATTAAAGCAAGGCAGTGCCATTTACTGGAATAACTCTTGTTAACCTCTTCCAGCAACATAAGTATATTTTGGAGGTTTAGAGTATATCTGCTTGCCAAGAACTGAAAGACAGACAAAAATGCGTATGCTAAAAATGTTTTTAAAGCATTGTGAACAATTCATTCTCTAATAATTAAAAGACAATTCCAAGCTAGCTGTGTGACTTAGAACAAGACCACTCACACATGAGTCAAATGTAAAACAAAGCAAAATATTGCATCAAACTAAAAATTTAAAAGCTCCAGGATTATTGCAATAATGAGCAAAAGTTACAGAAGGCGGACAGATTATTAGTTGATCACTGTTTATTGTCTTATAGCAAGCTCTTCTAACTTGCTATAAATCACAACAGTAATCATCAAAGGCTACTGTGATATTTTCTGAAGCACACAGTAAAGAAAATTAGACATAGCTTGATACATGACTTCCTTATCTTAATATGCTCTTGTTTGTTTGTTTCTTTGTTTGTTTATCATGGCTTTTTAGATGTGTTTTGTTTTAATCCATGTTGTGAGTTGTCCTGGATCCCATGTCAGAAGAAGGAAAATAAAATGAATATGTAAATAAATACATAATCACTGAGAAACTAGATGGTGACTACACTTATAACATCTTCTCTTTGAATTACAGTCGTCCCCCGGGTTACGAAAGTAATCCGTTCCGGGATTACTTTCGTAACCCGGAAGCTTTTGTTTCCCGGGGGACCGCTAAACTCAATGGACCGCGCGGCCGATTTAAAGGGGCCGCGCAGTTTTTTTATTCGTATCCCGGGGGATCTTTCGGATCCCGGGGGATATTGTAGCGGTCTGGCGGCTTTCGGATCCCGGAGTTTTCGCAACCTGGGGGATTCGTAAGCCGGGGGACCACTGTATTTTAATCTTACTTTGGCTAGTCCTGATATCAATGTATCGTCTGAGGAGTTGGATAGGGAGACTATAGAGCTTATGGCATGAACTTTAAAACCAGCTCAAACATCCTGGGGTGCAGCCGGGATGCGGGATGGAGGTGGGAATTACTGCATGCTAAATCAATTCCTAATTGCTGGCCACCATCAGCCCAGGTCCCAGCCATGCTCCACCAGCATTTTAGAAGCCGGAAAGCTTCCAACTTCAAAAAAGTACTGGTATAGCATGGCTGGGACCCAGCTTGGACATGGGCTGATGGCAGCCGGCACTTAGGCAGTGATTTAGCATGCAATAATCCCCACCTCCATCCCACGTCCCAGCTGCAGCACGGGATGCTTGAGCTGGTTTTAAAATTCATGCAATAAGCTCCTACAATTCCCAGGATGTTAAGAGTAGTCATAGGGATTCACAATGATTTTCTTATTTTTGGCTAGTACATAAACTAGTGTGGTACAGTATAATAACTAAGGAGCAAGTCTATAAACCAGAAAGCCTTCATGTCCAATTTTTTTTTCCTGTCACATATGTGATTTTAAGAGATAGTGGAGAGGGAAAAGATACTCTAGAAATACCCTGGAGAAATTATTTTTCTTCTGTCTGTTCTTCCTTTAGAATTCTTTGAATACAACACTCCCAACCAATCGGCATTTCATGAAGGTTTTGTAGAAAATTCATAACAATTTCAACATCCATTTCTCGAAGGTAAGATCTTTGGACCAGAGGGCATTGAAACAGAACCATGTCTTGCATCGATGGGGTCATATAGGTGGAGTGAAAAAATCACTCTTTTATAGTACACAACTTCATTTGTACTATCTGTATAACCTTGAAATCCCATACATTAAATAGAACAGTTATGCTTGGCAATTTACATAGTATTTTGGACAAGGGGGAATTTAAACATTCATGCATTTGAGAACACACTAAGTCAAGTCTGTAATTTGAATGTTTTCTTGTCACTCTCTCTGTTGCCTGTCTCATTCACAGTATTTTTTTCTATTCACACTTGGAGTTGTCCAGTGAATTACTAGAGCCAATTCCCAAGTTGACTCAAACTGGATTTTCTACCTAGCACTGTATTCCCCAGAGGTCATCTTCTAACATGCCCTATGCTCCCCAACTGTCATGTAGGCTAGTGGCTGTTTCCCCTTCTTTCCAAGCTTTCTGTTTTTCAGGGGTGAATAACTATATGTGTGCAATGTGTGCCCTCAAGGCAAATCTAACATGGGGTTTTCTTGGCAAGATTTGTTCAGAAGAGGTTTGCCATTGCCTTCCCTGAGGCCGAGAGTGTATGACTTGCCCAAGGTCAATCCAGTGGGTTTCATGGCTAGCTGGGCCCGATCTCCAGAATGGTAGTCCAACACTTAAGCCACTACATTCTACAAGAACAAAATTAGCTCACAATCACACCAAACAGAGGACTGCATGGATATGCTCAAAAATGACACAGAAAACATTTATTTCCTGTTTTAATTGGTAGGGCTTCTAAAGCAGGGAGAGGAAAGTGTGGTACTAAAGACATTGTTGAACTACAGATCCCATTAACCCTATACTGCATAGTTAATGGTGAAGAATACCTGAAGGTGCACTCCAACAATATTGGGTGCATAATTCACAGATTGGCTAACTGGCTAAGGCCATCTACAGCTTCAGTGTGGAGGCCACAATTGCTCACCCCAGTCTAAAGGGTGGGTGGTGTTATGTGTTGAAGGCGTTACAGAACAGACTCTTGAGACACAGAAAAGTGTAAAATGGATTAAGAAGCTTCATAAAATCAATCCAAATGTTTCATATGTATGAGTATGGATTCTGTAATTCATCATCTTTTTGGAAGGAAAACTATAGAAATAAGCGTATTATTCAGGACCAATGAGACTAAAACACTGTTGTCAATCTGTTTTTTTATGTGTGTTATTTTTGTATGTTTTTGTAGCTAATGCTGGTATTTTATGGTATATATCTGTTTATTGTTTGATATATGGCATTTCTGTCCTTATTAATTCATTGTTACTTACATTTATGTTGTATATTATATTCTAATATTATATTCAATACATATTATATTTATTTTGTCAGCAGCTCTTAATAACATGTTCATTAGAAAAGCTTGATAAGGGCATTCTTTTTCAAATAAAGATACTGATGATTTATGGTATGACAGGTGATTGTTGGAGATGTCCCAAAATAAAGCAAAATTTATCCATACATTTTGTGAGGATATCCTATCAAATAAATATTTTACCTGGATAAATTTAACTAGTACCTCAGATTTAGTGTTAAGAAATTCGAATGATCTGCTTGAAAAGAGTTGAACTGTGTGTCATGCTTATTAAGCATGCAAGTAGATATGCAGTCCAGCAGGGGCATCAAGTATCTTTATTTCTTTTTATAGGGAAATACGATCTTCAGATATTTTTTAACAGAGACTACACATCCCTTTATGGAGATGATATAATGCATCATAAAGATCTCCATCAATGTTTTTCTATAATAAATTAGGTAATATGGAACGGGGGAGAGGACAGGTACCCAAGACTACACAGGAGGATTTCATTTATTGCTTATGGCATTTTTTCCAGTAGAAATCTGTACCAATTCCTTTTCACTGCAAGATATGCTAATCCCTTCACAGCTCTAAACAATTTGGGAGCAAACATAATAGCAGCCCAGTTACATCTGACACATAAACACAGACTCCCAACCCAGTAGCTCTTTGTTTTGTTCAATCTGAAAAAATGGCATCAAGAAGATATACTGCTTCATGGGGGGGGGGGGCAAAATTTGCATATAGTTTGCTTAAGCTAGTTGACTCATAGAAACTTTGGGTGATCATATAAATCATAGCCCCAACAGCCTCTTATACATGGGAAAGATTGTTATGACCTATGAGTTTGGTCGCTCTGTTATCCACATGTTAACTACCATATATACTCAACTATAAATCGATCTCATGTATAAGTTGAGGACATGTTTTGGGGCCAAAATTATGGAATTTGTCATGACCTGTGGATAGGTCGAATGTAAAACTGGAGGCTCCTTCATTGTGTGTATGCGAGTAGCAAGAGGGAAGCAGCACTTAATATGAGGCTTAAGTGTTTCAGCCTTCACTCCTGAGACAGAGAAGCACATGAGTGGAAGAGGGATTGCTAAACAAACAGCAATCAATCAATCAATCACGTAGAAAGAACCTGCATGGGGAAATCTGAAACATCTGCTATCACATTACCATAGTGACCTGTAAATAAGTCGACCTAAGATTTTGGGGTCCATTTTTGGGCATACATTTTTAGACAAGCATATATAGTATATCTGCCCCATACACTCAGGTCCTCTGGAGCATATTTACTTTAACAGGTTAGAACTAGACTGGCAACTGTCACCCAGAGGACATTTTCATCAGCCACCCCTAAACTGTAGAATTACCTGCCAGGAGAGATTTGACAGATAAACATGCTGTCTGAATTTAAAATAGTATTAAAGACCTATGACTTCCAGCAGGCCTGTCAAGTCAATTTTAAACTATGAATTTTCAATTGGAACATTTTAAATTTTATGTTGGATGCTTTTAATATCTCCTTGTTTATGTGTTGTAAATTATATGTTTACATTGTTTTGTGAGTCTTGATCTAAGTTGAACTCCACCACATGCCTTGGAGGGAAGAGTGTAAGAAATGATGATGGTGATGGTGGTGATGATGATGATGATGATGATGATGATGATAGGACAATTTAGTTCTTATTTTCCCTTGCTATTTTTTTTTAAAAAAAAACTAGATTGGGGAGTTCTTCGATGTGAGGTTGCTTTCAAGAAGAGTACCAACCTTCAAACTATGAGAAGGAGTTTGGCCCTGAGCAGAAGGGCCAGAAAAGCATGGACTTGGCCTGGGTGCTAACATGGATCAATCCTTGTGCAGATGCATGGACAGGCATGTGTTTACATGCCCATCCCCATGGTACCCACTACTGGTGTCCACTCCTTACCATTCCCCTACATCTCCATTAGTGAGTGGCCCCCTGTCGCTGCATCTTACTTGAGGAATGTGCACCCACATGTCCAGGGTGCCTGGACATGTGGGTGCAGTCAGGCACACCACTTCTGTAAAAGGCACATGAACAGAGATCTGCTCACTAGCATAGATGCAGCAGGAAGATAAGAAACATATGGGGCATCTAAACTGTCTGGGGTTGCTTTGGAGTTTCTGGGAAACTCCATGGCAAATTGGGGTTCACATTGACCAAGATTTTTTTCCACCAGACCCACATCCAGTGTGCCAGGATCCAGCTTGATCCTGGTCCCAGGTTTTGGCTTGTGTCATCCAAACAGAATGACATGAGGTCTAAGGAATGCAGCCTCTGCAGACCACCCCTTAGTTGTCTTTGCAGTTGTGTAAAGAAAAACCTGTTTCAAATCTCTTCAGATTACCAGTGAAAAAGAATACAGCACATCTCAGAAATCTCTATATTTTCATACACAATGTGAGGCACAATGTGAGATGACAATAATGATATATGCATTGACAAATTACAAAGAAAAAATAAGCCAGTCAGATCTAAGCTAGAGAGTTCTAAACAACTTAGTTGTTAAATTGATGATCTTCTAAATAAATACATAAAATTATTAAGGAAAAATCATGAAGCAAAAAGAAGAAATGAAATTAAGATTTTTTTAATGCAAAGATAAATCTTATCATATTAACCCTATGGAAGAGTCAATATACATGTGGACAGCCCCCAAAAAACAAAATAAGTTGTCTGAGGCCTTTTACTGTCACCTACTGATTGGAGTCCAAATTGTAATTTTCAATTTGCTGCTGCTACTATTGGAACTAGGTATACCATAGTACCATCAGTTGCTGTTGCCCCTTCCTGGAGCAGTATATATTGCAGCATCCTAATATTCTGCTTCTCTCTTACTTTCACAAGGGATCCTCACCTCATCAACTGTATACAGTATCTGAATTGCATGAGAATAACACCAATGGATATAGACATCCTTTAGAGCATTGGGGAGGAGGTGAAATTTTTTGGATGTAAAAGTATTTTTGCATCTTTGACATTAAAGATTATCACGCCATGACTTACCATGTGCCATTTGCCAAATAAACGTTGTGGAAGCACGTGTGTATGAACGCCAGGTGCGCTTCCCCAGCATGATTGAATTGTCAGCTCCTTCTAGCATCCTGGAATCTTTCAAGGAGAATGACTTCCCTATTACCAGAAACTTTGAGGTTTATCACACTAGAGGGCAAACAGGATTTAAACAGGAATTAAACAGGAAATGCCCTATGTTTAACATAGGGCATTTCCTGTTGCCTTATGTTTAACATGTTGCCTTATGTTTAACATAGGGCATTTTCTGTTTAATTCCTGTTTAAATCCTGTTTGCCCTCTAGTGTGATAAACCTCTTTGTGTTAATAGGAAAGTCACTCTCCCTAAATGATTCCAAGACACTAGAGGGAGCTGATGATTCCATCATGCGGGGGAACCATGCCTGGCATTCATACATGCACACTTCTCCAATGATTCCATGGTGATGGTAGATGGTAGGTCCTTGTGTGATAATCTTCAATGTTACTAATCTCATCTTAATGCACTGTTTGTTAACATGAATGTGCACTGCATCTTAGGAAGAAAGAGATGTACATGGAAGAGAGACTCTAACGTCTAGAATTGCAGTCTATGTTCCCCAGGGTGAGCACTTGAATCAAAACTTAATATAACCACTGAACTGAACTGCACCCTGGATGTTAAATTAAGAACTGCATAAGTAATTTGAAATCCTAATGCAATGTATTGTTTTACATTTTGCAATATGGACTAAAAGGAAAGCCTAGGAAGACGGGGGATAAAAACAGTATCAAAAATATCAACACTACACATTGGGCAATGTGGAACAGAACACTCTAGGATGGAGAAAAAATTGATTACAAAAGCAAAAGTATTTAGCCTTAAACAAATCTTGTTGGCTTTTTAAAAAAGAGTAATATCAGTATTTGTCTCTAAGATCTGGAAATCTCCCAGAAGCTGACACAGGAAACAAATATGCTGACCAGATATTTCAGTAACTGGTTTGGAATTTTGTACCAAGAATGTTCCCCAGGAACATTAAGTAAGTGGTAGAAGTACAATTTCTGAGCACAAATATTATTAACCTAGGATAGTAGGAAGCCTCATAACAGTTCAGTTCCACATGTAGAATGCTATGAACATTTGAAGATGTAACTTGGAAGGACCTGATAATGGAAGGTTAAAGTCTATGTTCCCCTTTGTTATTTTTGTCATTGTGAGACCTAAAAATGTAGAGAACATAATACCTAAAGAACCTGAATGCAGAGAACATAATGTCATAATTTCATCAACTATGGCCCAGCACAGATGGGCAAAAAGAGTCAGTTTTAGGCTGCTTCAGGGGTATGGAAGCCATGCTGAGGCTAGCTAAGGTGGCCCAAACCCAACAACAAAAAGAGCAGGGAAAACCCACTCCTTGCAGCTGGTCCCATACTAGACTGTGGCAGCAGCCAGCCTCGGAACTGTGGTGTCCTATCGCCACAGTCCCACACTGATCAGGGCTTATTTATGGCTGGAGCAGCCAGAGGCCGCTCCAAGGCATTCACCTGCATCAGCCTTTAGGATACAGTCAAGATATGGAAATTACATTTGAAAATATTGGAAACAAGGTTTAAAAGAATGGTTTTGGGGTGCTGAGAAACCCAAATGAGAAAAATCCTGGATTGATATTAATTTTTCACAGTGCAATACTTATTCTGCCCAAAATTTGCTCTCTTTTTTTTTTTTTTGGGCATAGAAAACAGCATTTTCTATGCAAAAAACACATTTTTTGGTATGAAAAATAATGTTTCAATGTACTAATATTAATATATGTATAGAAAAACTGCAATTGGTTATTTGTTCTGAGTAAAATTCACAATGGCTGATTTGAATAGAAATGCAGAAACTATATTTTCTACATGGAAAATAGGATTTTCTGAATGGAAAATCATATTTCAATGCATAAATATTAATTCCTGTACAGAGAATGTTGTTTTCTGCACATGTCAAAAAAGTTATAACTGGGAATTTGTTCTGTGTAAAATTCGTACATGGTTAATTTGCATAGAAAACTGCAATGTCTCACAGAAAACAGCGTTTCTGCACAGGAATGAATATTTCTGCATTGAAATGTTATTTTCCATGCAGAAAATGCTGTTTCAAACACAGAAAATTCTTCTTTCTGCAAAATACAACCACATGCTAATTTTGCAGAGAATAAGTCCCAAATCCTGAAAAGCCTTCAGAAACTATGTGGTTTTTGAAAACTTTGGGCCTTGACAGACCGGCACTTTATGCCGACCTGGACACAGACTAGGGTTCAGCATTCACACTCTGGAAACCCTACCGCACTGTGCTGCCATCCATTATGGTGCGCACCCGTCCACACAATTCATGCCATGATCATGTCTATGGTGTGCAGTGCCCAAATGGCGCTGGCTGGAAGGGGCATCATCATGGCATGCGAGCACACCTAAGTGTTACTATTTTCAATGGAGCTTACTCACAAGGTAGGATTGCAGCCTCTTAATTGAAACTACCTACATCACACACTCATTAATGATTGCAGAGCTAACATTTGTGAAATACTGGAAGTGTAGGTCCCCACATCAGTTTATCTTGCTTTCCTAAACATTTGAAGCTTCTCTGGAATTTTGAGCCAAAATAAATATCTTACTCATAAATCTGTTGGCTTTATTGCTTGAGGATCATGCACAGGTCAGAGCATGATTCAAGTGCCTTGTGTTGTACATTGTAAATTGTTCTGTTGCCTTTTAATGTGAGTACCCAATTCTGTGCTTTAAAAACCATATGACAAAAAGGAAGTTCATATTTCTAAAACTAACCAGAAAAATAGATATATGTTGTTTTCCATATCCAGATTCTTCTGTTGATTTTTGTGGATTTTTACATTTGCTCAATTCATATCCTGGCATGCAAAAAGAAACATGCAAAAAGAAACATTTTTTTTTTAAAGATATGTCTTTAGCCAGCGTCCAAATAAATCAGCAGTGGTAAAATTTAAGGCCATTGTTTCCATTACAAATATGAGGCATGCAGGTGTGGAAAAGAGCATCTACAGAGTTCAAACTCAGTACTAGACCTCAGTAAAAAAATAAACTGCTCTGGGCCTAAATCTAATTGGTAGTCCCATCTAGAATCGTAGGGACAATCTAGATTGGCACAAAGTGGCGTTTTAAGGGCTCAAAAGAGCACCTTTGGGGTTAGGGAGGTTGTAGCTTTTACACCCTTGCTAGGTCTAAAGAGTATGGATGCTGCCATTTTAAAATGGTGGCGTCCATACAGACGCACTTTCAAAGCATCATAATGTGCGCAGCTGTTAGACATGCTACTCACATGATGATGCCTTTGCACCGCAGGAGGGTACAAATCACGCCCTTTCCGAGGCGCAAAAAAAGGAGCTCCAAACGAAGCTTCTTTTTGGCATCAGGCCTTTGCCGTGGCTTTTACACAGCCACTGCAAAGAGCCTGGGAGAAAGGGGCCGCCATGGCAGCCCCTTCCTCCCTTCAGCCCCACCTCCGCAAACGGGGTGCAGCAGGCTCCCAGGGTGCCTGCTGCAGCCCGCTTGGAGGCTGCGGGGAACTGGTAATTTTCCGCTTCTCCGCAGCCTCCAGAAGCGGAGGGATGGGGCCACGGAGGCTGCCGGTGCAGCAGCCTCGGCCCCATCCTGGCGCTTAAAGGGGCGGTCACCCCATAGAATCATAGAATCATAGAGACCACAAGGGCCATCCAGTCCAACCCCCTGCCATGCAGGAACCCTAGAATAAACCCACTGTATCAATTGAGTATTGAAAAGTATTGAGTTATCATCCAGCAATTGATGCAATAGATTTTCTCTGTTTGGGACTAACCATTTGATTTAGATCTCAGTATAGTCCACAAACCTATACATGTTCAATTAAGACTTAATTCCCAGAGGTGAAACAGACAGGCCAAATAAAGCAGTTTCCACCCACTTTGAAGGTGGGGCATTTACATGATGTACAACTCCTAAGCGAGAAGAAACTGGATTGAAGCCATGCTCCGGGGCTAAAAACAGAGCAAAAAGAAGCCATGATAGTCTGCTCAAGGCAGAAAATGTGCACCTTTGACCCTGCATATAAACTCCCCAATGTGAGCGCTGTTCTATCCTAACCCTAACCCCAACCCTAACCCTAAAGTTGCATATAAATGTACTAGTTCATGTGCACATTAAAAAAAGGATGGAGCTAGAATACCCAAGTGGTTGGGTTGGGGCAATGCAAAACAGTGAAATTGTGACACCTCCAATATATATAAATACAACATACACAAGCCAGATAGTCCAAGAGGGGGCATGAGGTGAAGCAGGGTGTAGGGGGGGGCATGATTGTGCTTTGCCAATCTGTAAACTGTAAACACTGATGCTCCAATGCCCTGTACCAGTGAAGGATTGCAGGTGCGGCTGTGTGATCAAAGGAGTGGCTATCCAATGGGCTGGCATCTAGGCATCAGGCAGTCACCAGTACTATGTTAGTATGATGGTACATATGCATGGTGGAGTGCCCCCCCCCCCCAAAAAAAAAATACCTAGGGGCACAGCTAGATGTTGTGGTATGAATTCTGGCAATTTGGGCCACCTTGAGAGCAGACAGTGAGGACAGCAGGATTTAAAGCTGGGCCAAAGCTAACAAAATGATATTCAACTCAGAGAAATGCATGCTACTGCACTTAGGGCAGAAAAATGATATAGGATAAGGGACACCTGGCTGATGATGATGATGATGATGATGATTAGCTTTATTTATAAAGCGCCATAAATGTACACAGCACTGTACAAAAACCAATAAAATCAAGAATATGTAAAAAGCCAACCTATGCTGTACAATCTATTGGTTAAAACAACAAGTTAACAACATGACAAGAAAACAAGTTAAAACAGCAGATATCAAATATTGAATCAAGCATCAAAACAACCAGGTCACAATCACAAACTCCCTGGAAACACTTCCCTAAACAATATGGTCTTTAACTCAGTTTTAAAACTGGTTAGAGACTTGTTGAGCCGTGCTTGTAAGGGGAGGAGGTTCCAGGAGTGAGAGGCAGCAAATGAGAAGGAACGAATCTGGGACAGGGCAGTGGAAATCCTGGGCTAAGACAGGAGACCTTGGCTACCAGAACAGAGGGAACGAGTGGGATTGTAGGGAGGAAGAAGTTCAGAGAGACAGGGAGGGGCCAGCCCATGAAGGGCTTTGAAAGTGAGCAGAAGAAGCTTGTACTGAATGCAAAAGGGAAAGGGGAGCCAGTGAAGGGATGACAATAGGGGGGAGGCATGATCGTAGCAGCGAGCGAGTTAGATAATACAAGCAGCTGAGTGCTGAACAGAAATTAATGGATGGAGGTGGGAGAGAGGAAGCCCTGCCAAGAGAAGGTTGCAGTAGTCTAATCGTGAGACCACTAGGGCATGGACCAAAGTTTTTGCAGTAGAAGCCGAGAGATATGGATGGATTTTGGAAATATTATAGAGAAAAAAATCTGCAGACCTTGGCTGTGGCCTGGATCTGAGGGATAAATGAAAGAAAGGAGTCAAAAATGAAACCATGAGCTTCCTGAACTGTCTGAATAGAGATATTGTCGACAGAGGGAGAAAAATAATATTGAAGGGTGAGCTTAGGAGGGAAAACAAGAAGCTCAGTCTTGGTCATGTTGAGCTTCAAGCGCATGGCGCATCCAGTGGGAGACAGCTGTCAGGCAAGATGAAACTTCCTGCTCAAGCTTTGGAGAAAGGTTGGGGGTGGAAAGATACAGCTGAGTATCATCGGCATACAGATGATAAGAGAAACCGAAAGAACGGATAAGTTTACCGAGACACAGTGTGTATAAAGAGAACAAGACAGGACCCAAAACTGAACCCCGAGGAACTCCAACAGATAGGGGAACAGAGGAGGAAGTCTGGCCACCCAAGACCACTGCAAAAGATCGATCCAACAGGTAAAATCTAAACCAATCAAGAATGGAGCCCGAGAAGCCAAGGTCAGAAAGTAGGTCAACTAAGAGACAGTGGTCCACAGTGTCAAAGGCTGAGGACAGATCGAGAAGGACAGGAGATTGTTCGAGATCTTGGTGAGGGCTAGCCTGAAGAAGATGAACTTTCCCTCCGTGCCAACTGTCATCATCTGGCCTGGAAGGAGTGAAAAGGCAGGGCTAGCCAGTAGAAGATGAGTCCTCCTTCCAGTCCATCTGCCATCAAATGTAGTCTCACCAGATTGCTTTCACCATGATCTTTTGGCTATTAAAAAAAATAACACAGGTATACATGGAACACTTTAATGTGATCTCAATATGGAATGTCAATCGTATTTTTGTTTTTCCAGAATGCATTTCTGATATAGTGCATAAACACATATGATATATTACCAATAATAACAGCAGGTGGGAAACGCCGAGGCTGTGCATACCGGCAGGAAAGGCCAGGTTGGGAGCATAATCGGGGTGTAGCATCCATATGATGCATGCCCTGGCTCTGCCTTCAGGGTGGTGTGAAACCACATTACTATTATTATTATTATTATTATTATTATTATTATTATCTTTTATTTATATAGCGCTGTAAATTTACACAGTGCTGTACATACAGTCTTATATTTAGACAGTTCCCTGCCCTTAGGCTTACAGTCTAAAAGAGACAACACAAAAGGAGAAGGGAAAGGTGGTGGGAAAGGGGATGAGATCCAGTGGTTCTTCTCTCCCTCTGGGACCTGGACCAAGGCAGATGGACTGGAGGGAGAGTTTGGCTTCTTAATACATAGTTCACATGCCACACCACACAGTGCATAGTGTCACAGCTCTCCTCTGGCACTGCGTCCTCACAATGCAACACCAAAGAAGCACCATAAAGCTTCAGTGCTGCAGCTATCATGCCCCTTACAGGGCACAAAAAAGAGCCGCTCTTTGTGGCTCCTTTTTGCATCCTGCAAAGGGCAAATCGGGGCTGCCTTATTTGTTTGCTGAGGTCCCAATCTGGCTGTAAAAGGGGCGATCTGCACAGCTCCACAGTCATTGGTAGTTAAACTTTTCAGATGCTAATAGCTACTGAAAGTACCGTATATACTTGACTATAAGTCGACCTCTTGTATAAGTCGAGGGCAAGTTTTGAGGGCAAAGTTATGGATTTTGCTATGACCCGTGGATAAGTTGAGGGTAAAATTTAGAGACATATATGAAAGGATCTAAAGGATGAAGCAAGGCAAAACAATGTCAAATAACTTCTAAAAGTCCATCAGCTATAACCTTTTGTGCTTATTCTTAAGACTAGATGGATGAGAGAGTAAAGGGGGTCAGTGCTTCCAGGACAGATTATACTCTTGCTTTTCACCAAAGGATGGTTCCTTCTTTTAAATAAGAGTAAAGATATAGTACATACATTGACCCGTGGATAGGTCGACTCGGTTTTTTGGAGTCAATTTTTTGACCTAAATTTCTAGACTTATACATGAGTATATACAGTATTGACACACACAGGGACAGAAAGAACCCTGTGGTCTGAAACTATGACAAGAAGAAATGAAAATTGGGGGGGGGGGGACAAAACCATTTCCTAGCCAGGACCTGTAGGTTATTTTTCAAAACTTTATTATGGGAGTTATAAATTCAAATAATAACAACTGGTGTGCAAACATTTTCTCACAGGAAATGAGATGAGATGATGATGATGATTGTTTTATTCATTCCTATCTCATCTTTTCCCTAATATTGTGCCTCAAGGTAGTTTACAAATTGTTAAAACTAGTACAGATTAAAACATACAAGAATATCAGTACACTTATATATGTGTATTTGTGTGCACATTTATTATTTTAAAACAACTGAACTATATACAAGGCCAGCCAAACCATAAGAGAACTCAAACAGCATATTTTGGCTGTTGTAAAAAGGAAGTAAATGTTATTTGCTTAATTTGTTATATTAATATTTACTGTCAATGTTGGGGAGAGGTGTTGAATAGATTCATATAAAACTTGGCTAGCTTTGGATGGGATATAGGGTAAGGTTGTGTTTGATTCTCTGCTTCAGGCAACAAAATTCCTTGGACCAGCCCTGAGACTATGATCTATGTGCATTCCATTTGTTCTTGACTTACATATCAATGTTAATTTGCTTTTGGTCCTTTTATGGGGTGAAGGAATAATACTGTGACATGGAGTTTATCTGAACCCCTCATTGTGTCTGTCTCTTTGGGCTAAGCTGCTTTGATCCTGCAGTTGTTATTGTTCTCAGGGACTCGTGCTGCTATAGCCTGACTTCTTGCCCAGTCTAAATTCTTGCACGGTCTGTGGCCCTTTTGTTTAATGCCAACTTCACAAGAATGTTGGCAAGCAATTCACTAATTGTGAACTGTGATCTTTTGCTGACTTCAGAAAGGTGTGTGGGAAAGCCTCTTCATCTCTTAATGACAATGAGATCAGAGGGAGTCTTGCAAAACAAATTCTCTGTTTCAAAATATGAGGGGGGGGGGGATTGCTGCATGCTTTCTTTTGCTTTCCCCATTCCCTTTCTGCCTTTGCATACTAAGGCCCTCAAGCCTCCTTCATTGCCAAATATCCAAATCTGACATTTATGGTGCCAAGTGGAGAAGAGATAGATGCTTTACACATGCCTAGAAGTGGACAAACAATTAAAGCTATTTTTCCCCACTATTTGAGAAAAAATGAATATTCTAAGTTGAATATGTGTAGATTCTCCTTCGTCATTATTTTTATTTTTATAAACAGTATGCTTGCTTTTGCACTTTCTTCCCTCATCTTCCTTCATAGTTTATCCAGGTCTTGGATGTTTTCTGCTAGTTTTATGGTGTCATCTGCATATCCTAGATTGCTGATATTCCTTCTTCCTGCTTTCACTCCTCCTTCTTCTATGGCCAATCCTGCATTTCTTACAATATGTTCTGCACATTAGTTGAACAGGTAGGGTGATAAGATGCAGCCTTGTCTGACCCCTTTGCTAACTGGGAAACGTTCTATTTCTCCATGTTTCATTCTGATAGTAGCCTCTTGTGCTGAATACATATTCCTCATAAGACTATCAGATGTGTTGGCACTCCCATGTCTGTAAGGGTGTTCCATAGCATTTCATGATCTATGCAGATAAAGGCTTTGCTATAGTCTATAAGGCACATGATGATTTTCTTTTGAAATTCCCTTGTGTGCTTCATTAGTCATTGTATGTTTGCAATTGTATGTGCCTCTTCCTTTTCTGAACCCCACTTTGACCTCTGGGATTTCTCTCTCCATGTATGGTTGGAGTCTATGTTGTGAAATTCTGAACATGATTTTGCTTGCATGGGAGATTAGTGCTATGGTCTTACAGTTGCTGCAGTATTTTATGTCCTCTCTTTGTGGATGTATATATATATTGATCATTTCCAATCTGTTGGCCATCATTTTGTTTTCTATATCTGTTAACATGTTAATTAGCACTGTAGTTGATTCTGTCAGCATAGATTGCAGAAGTTCAATTGGGATATCATCTGTTCTTGTGATTTGTTTTCCTCTATTTCCCTTATTGCAGCTTCCACCTGCATTTTTAGAATTGGGTTCCATCTTCATATGGCTCTTTGTTCCACATGTCATGCATGTCATAATTAAATCCCATTGATTTATCCCATAGCCTGACCAAGCTGTAATGTATTCAACCCATAGCATGACCAGACTATAGCTCTGCTTTAGTTGAGAAATAAAGGATTTTGGCAGAAGCCAAATACAGTGAGCCCACCATACCAGTGGGATATCTATTCATGTATTGGAGCTCCTGCAGTTTGCCCTGCCCCATATTAGCCAGTGCCACTGTATATCTATGGCATGCTGGCACAGCAGGCACACATCTCCACCCATTGACTAATACGGGCTTCAGCTCCTATTTTTTCCCCCATCCATGTAAGACTTACCTGAGCTGGTTGTTTCATTTTGTATGTGCATACTGCTAGTTTTAAATAAAAAATTTGGTGAAACATATTGAACTGCTCTTCCTTTTTAGTGTTATAAGATACTATCCTTATTCCTTCACTATTATTGCTACCTCTGATGCCAAATTTTCTGTTAAAGAATTAATGTCCAGAAACACATCTGCTTTGTTGACTGAGGTATACCTGAACTGTTCCTCCTCCTTCACATCTATTATACGGCACAGAACCCCTTTCCTAATTTATATGCAGTTACTCTATCTATGATAACAGCCTTCCATTAGTTCAGATTAGTTCAGACAACTGTTGCTGATTACCACATACAGGGCAAATCAAGTTCACAATGGAAATTCAACAGGAAGTGAGAAGGCACAGAATCATTTGTTCACTCCCTTTTGAAAAAGAAGATCCAGAAATGCAAGTCTTTTGGAAAACATTTTAATTTCCAGGGCTGCTGAGAGCTGGCACTGGGCCTGGGACAAGATGCATGACTAGCCCACTCCCTGCTAGGTCTTTCTACAAATCAAATCTTAATATTCTCTTTAAACAAATTTTAAAATGGCTTCAGTCAAGAAAATATGAAAAAACAATTGTCAATAAGACAATTGTCATTAAGACAATTGTAAATAAAATACAATTGTCATAATGGGATAGTTACGATGTCTTTAAATACAATACTGCTCAAAAACCTAAGTGAAAACAAATAGAAATAATAGAATGCACTGTCAGTTATGGAAGTGTAACTAGAATTAGACATTTGTGACTATTGTGTATTCAAACTTTACATGGGTTTCCTAATATAGGGGATCCATAGCGACCATGAAAATCCTCTAATCCCCTTTTACCAGGTAGCAGCCACTGCAGTGGTTGGGGATTTGTTTCCCTGTTGATAGAGTAGCAGCAGCAGACTGATGTGCCCACCTACCCTGCTTCTGCCTACTACACCATAGATTTTTCATGGGAGCGGGAAGGTCAATCAGCTGCTTCCCAATTGACAGGGTCCTGCCCAGACAGGGTCCTGCCGATCACAGATGCTCCTGCCCAGTAAGTGGGGTGGTGGCCTGGGAGTCACTGCATAGCTGTGTTAACTAGAGTGATTGTACATTCATAACTACATGAGTGAATTTCAGTTAAGATTTTTAGTTCCACTAGATTACTAACTTACCTAATTAACTCCGCCATTACAAAACTAAATGACTACATTACAAAACTGCCACATTACTAAATAACTTCTACATGACTCAGGGGCTGTGCAGACCAGCAGTTTGGGTTGGCTTGGGGGCAAAGTCAGGATGTAGCATCTACATGACGCAGCCCCAGATCCACCCCCAGGGTGACATGATGCCACAGGCCATATGGCTCACAGAGTCACAGTGCTTTTCCGGTGCTGCATACACATGACGCAGTGCAAAAGGTGTGCCATCAAGCTATTGCACCTTTTGCAAGGTGCGAAAATGAGCTGCTTTTTCCAGCTCCTTTTTGTGCCCTTCAAAGGCTAGATTAGGGCTGCCACTTATGGTTGCCATGGCCCCAATCTAATTAGATTAGTGCTAATATATCTGAATGAAAGGATAATGTTTATGGCTATTCCATGTTGGTTGGTAGTCCCAATTACAACAGAGCCATTAACTTAATTGTTGAATGGTGAGTAACAAGCAGGTAAATCTCATTGATTCAATGAATTTACTCTAATCAGGACTAACAGGATTTAGTCATGTGATTTTTTTTTCTCTGCCCAGGGCTACATAGTCCCACCAGAGGTCTGGGCTTTTGAGGAGTTGCCCCCTCCCCTCCCCTCCCCTCCACATTATTTATTTCTACAGGGAATTGGTACTCAGTGAAAACAAGAACATGATGCCAACAGACGCCTAAAGCTGTCATCTTATCTTCAAATGCAAATATCCAAATACATCTGAGGAGTAGGCTCAAATCTTGGAAAGCTCATGCTATAAACTTCCGTCTTAATTAGGCCCAAAATAGACAGCCTTGAAGAGGGGGCTTCTAGCCACTCCTGAGAAAGCCGGGTGGGGGCCATGGCAACCACACACCGTGGCCCCAACCCAAACAGCTTCCGCCCCAAATAGGAGCAGAAAATATCCAACCCTATTTGGGGTGGAAAAAAATCACCCCTTTGCTGCTGGCTTTTTGCTGGCTCCCAGGCTAGTGGTGCCTAAACACCATGCCCCTGAGTCGCTCAGAAGCCAGCAGGTGTTTAATCATTGGCACAGCTTCTGGGCAACATGATGGGGGGGGGGTATCATGTTTAATTCTATGCCCCAAGCCAGCCAGAAGTCTGCTTTACTGGCCCCTCTGTTTCAGCTCCTGATGCTTTTTCACACTAGGGGGCAAACAGGATTTAAACCAGAGTTAAATGAGAGTTAAACAGGAAATGTCCTGTGATAAACATAGGGCATTTCCCATTTAACTCTAATTTAACTCTGGTTTAAATCCTGTTTGCCCCCTAGTGTGAAAAAGCAGCTAGTCTCTATAAACGTAGTGCAAGATCCCTTTTTATACTAATTTTTCAGACTAACACAGCTAGGTTTTTGAATCCCAGTTATATTTGCTAAACAATTTCATTTTTAAAAAATCAGAAGGAAATATATAGCTGAGAAACACCCTCTTTAAGTTACACAGTAGTTCTCTGGGAACTGCTAATTCTGACTGGCTTTTCACTTGCTTAGCTTAATGTTTAACAGGTACAGCAACTGGGTCCTCAAACCAAAGCAGCATGATTCAGCACTGCAGGAGTTGGTTGTCCTTTCAGGCAACACACAAAGCCAGCCCTTGGCTAAGAGAAGCTGAAACTAATTTCTGCAATTGTCTCAATAAAGCACTTTCATTTATACTTAACTAACACCCCCCCCCCCCCCCCCAATATTAAGCTCTAAATTTGTCTTCAGTGGAAGCAAGAGTTAATTCTGAAAGAAGTATATACAAGTTTAATTGTATTTTCTTTTTTTGATAAGATATGCTGAGTGTCCATTTACAAAGCCATAGGAGTTAAGTTTTTATAGAGCATACTAACACATATGCACAGCACAGTGTTTCTATTTATTAAAATAAATCAGGAAAGGGGAAAAGGAGAGAGTCTGGATTATAACCACATGGATAGCAGAAGTCTGATCAGTTTTGCTTTTCAGCCTGCCTGATTGCTGTAAACATCAGACTAGAAGGTCTGGCAGCAGGTTGCTCTTCAGTTTCCAGGCCACCATAAAATATTTTTTTCCACAAGAAGAAAAGGCCAGTGTTTCCACACATGATTCTTTTGGTGGAGAGACAGACTGACACTGTGCCTCAGAAAAGTGAAAGAAACATTTTCTCTCTGCTGTAACAGAAAGACTGCCCATCTCTTCCTTGCAGAAAAAAGTTATTATTTCATTTAATCAGCATATTCAATAAATTAATATGTGTGCAGGACAAAGTTTCATTTTTAATCATATCTATGGACGGGGGGATTTTCATCTCTATACAGTGGTCCCCCGGGTTGCGAAAGTAATCCGTTCCGGGATTACTTTCGTAACCCGAAAATGTTTCGCAACCCGGGGGACCGCTTTAGTTGATGCACAGCACGCTGGAAGCGCGCTGTTTTAAAGGGCCCGGGTTGCTTTTTTTCTTCGCAACCCAGGGATTTTTTTGGATCCCGGGGGCTTTTTTTTGGCCCCGGCTGTTTCGGGTCCTGGGGATTTCGTTCCCCGAGGGCTTCGGATCCCAGGGGACCACTGTACTTATATTCCACATTGCTTCACAAAGAGCACAAAATCTGGATGTTTCCTGTTTGTGTTAACTATGTTCAAATATAATAGTTACAATGTATTAACTAACATGGAATGTGTGTTAAGAAAACAGAAAAACACAATAATATATATAAGGTGGTGTGCTGTATTTTACTTTTTATATAATCCTTTATTAATATCTTTTTTATTTGTTTTAACTATGTTTTTAACAATATTGTTATTTAATCCTTTTTAATCTTTTGGGCTGATATAGATTGGCAAAAAGGGGTGTTTTCATGCCTGCATGAAAGTGTAGCTTTTAGATGACCCACACTGAAAGTTTGGCATGAATGCACTTCTTTTGCATTTTAGTGGGGGAAAAGCAGCTTTAAAAAGGAGCTGCTTTTCCCAGCTTTGTTTTTAAAAGGGTGTAACAGCGCAGCTGCGTCTAAATGCTGCAGTGCAACTGTGCATTTTTTTTAAAGCTCCCAAACCCTAGCTCCAGCCCTAATCCGAACCCTAGACATGTGCAGTAGGGACTCTGGGATGCTGTAACTATTATGCAACTGCGCAAAAAATGTCAATTCATTCATAAAATAAAGAAGTTTATTCACAAACTTAAATTGTAACGGATTTAATATCTTTTTAGTGGGGGAGGGATGCAGTTTGTTTTATTGATGTAATAGTATTTCAATGTGTAAGCCGCCTCGATTGATCTCAAAGGGGTGGGGTATTTAATAATAATAATAATAATAATAATAATAATGGGGTTCATTCATGTTGCCCCAATGCAACTGCACACTTTAAAAAGGGAAGCGAAACCACAATGGTAATTTGACAGATCTTCATAACTGCACAGTTCATGTGTGATATACCTGTGCAACTGCACAATTCGCAGCTGGCAATACAATTGCCTGTATGATGTACCGGTGCAACTGCACAGTTCGCAGCCGGCAACAACAACAACAAAATATATTAAAGGTTCAGTGCAGCCAAAAGCCCCATTCATTGCCACCCGTGCAGCTGTTCCACCTGCGTTTCTAGCATCCTGACAGCTTCCAATGTAGTTGCGGAGCAACAGAAAAGACTTCAGATAAGTCGTCCCCACACCTCCTCAGTGTAGCTGCCCTATGCTTTTTTATTACATACCTGGGACTTGCAGTGCAGCTGCTAAGTATTAAGGAAAAGGCAAGTTCATGTTGCACTTTCCTGCCAATCTAGAAAGCCCCTTGTAAATTAATATTTTAAAGTAATATTGTTTTTATTGAACAATATTGAAAATCAATTTGGCCAGTTTTGTAGACTGTACACCTTGATTTGGGAGGAAGCAATGGTCCTGAATCTTTGCAATATATAGATTCATTGTAAGTTATTACTGAACTCCACATATATAAGAAGAGCAGACCAAAGGCCTATTTAGTCCAACTTTCTGCTTCAAGAAAAAGATGGGCATCTAGTGAAGTAAATGAGTACAATTGGCTCACAGCAAGTAATGGGTGTAATAGCACCTCCCAGGTCATATTCTCTAGCACCTAGCAATACTGCACAATGTTGCATATATGTTTGAGGCCACATACTGTATGTCATGTAGTGTTTGAAGTGACATTTTATTTTGAAAAAGCATAGTTACTCCTTTCAAAGCAACCAGTCATTGTGCCTAAGCAGAACATGTAATAGTCCTAGTACCTCAAATGCATGAAGTACGATAAGTCCTCTAGATCTGGAATTTTTGATGTGGGGCACCTATAAATTTTAATTAATTATATTTTAAATTTTACCATTTTTAAAAAAGTAAAGCCTATAGGCTGCATAAGAGTACTTTGGCATTTTCATGGAGGCCATGGACTCTATGGAGATTATCGCACACAGAAAAACTAATGGGAAAGACATGGGAGCTAAAAGACAAAAATGAGTCTTATTGCATTTACCCATGCTCCAGCTGTAGGCTGCCTGTATTCACCTGAGGAGCCCATCTACAACCTGGATTTCTCCTGCTGCTTTTTCAAGAACAAGATTTGTCCATTCTTAAGAAAATGACAGGAGAAGTCTGGGTTGTATATGGGCTCCCTGGGTGAAGATTGGGCATGGGTAAATGCTATAAGACCCATTTATGGAGTTTATCGCATTGGCTTTGCTCATACTATAGATGTGGAATGTAACTAAGAAAGTGGATTTTCTTGCATTTCCTTGTTGCCGGGGAGTACACAGTCCATTTCCAATCTGGGCTTCTCTGGGCTCCTCCTGAGTCTTTTCAAGAATGGGATTTTCTGGTTCTTGAAAAGATGTGACAGAAGCCCAGGTTGCAAATGGGCTACATACTCCCCATCAATAGGAAAATGTGATACGATCCACCTTCTTAAAGTTACATCCCATATCTATTGCAGGAGCAAAGCCGATGTGATAAACTCCTTTGTATTTTAGTCTCTCCTGCTGATTTTTCTCTGTGCATTAATCTCCTATGTCACCTTCCTTGATCCAGTTAGTATTCCTCCTTTAACAGTGAATGGCATATTTTAAATACTGAAGCTAGACCTTACAGACTTGTCAATGTTTTCCTCTTTTTCAAAAGAGGAATGTGAATTGGGAAATGTTAACATAACAATCAAAACCATTAAGTTTACCAGCAAAGGCAAAGAAGAAAACCTTGGATAAAAATGTATGTCCACAGATAAGCAGGAAATGTAGAAAACATGTGTTAAGCAATTCACAACTGATATTATGTCCTAGCAAGACTGTGTTTGATCAGCTTCTGGCTGAGTAATGTTTGTTGACTGCTTCTGTATGTGCTCTATTCCTTCCACACAAGGAGCAGAACAAGGGAGATATGAAATACATTCCCTCTCCCCTCAGACAGTCACAGACAGAATAGGAAAAATGATAAGGAACACAACTTCCAAATGATCTACAGACTCACCAAGAAAATCCCAGCGGACAATTGATCACTAATTAAAAAGACACAAATCCTCCTTGCATATCCTCCCACCCTGAGGCCTTGCCATTCAACAACAGACCAACCCACTTAACATGTAAATCACTTCCTCTCAACCAAGGGTCACACAGTAAATATATCCCACTCATTTCCATGTCAGCATTCTCTGAAGATGCCAGCCACAGATGATTGCAAATGGCAGGAATAAACTCTTCCAGAACATGGCCACATAGCCCAAAAAACCCACAAAAAACTTTTTGGAATTGGCTCTGGAGTTCTGTCTGATCTGGAACCAGTTTTAAAAAAAGGTTAAGATCCTAGGCTGAACATTGCCTTAGCCAAAGGTATAGTTTAATTGAGCTAAATTAATTCCCCTATTAATTATTATTTGTGAGTGTCTTCTTAGGACCCTAGCTTTTTGCATAACACCCCTCCTCCTTCTTTCCCTCTGCTGCT
Source organism: Urosaurus nigricauda (assembly GCA_034509955.1). Lineage (NCBI taxonomy): Eukaryota > Metazoa > Chordata > Lepidosauria > Squamata > Phrynosomatidae > Urosaurus > Urosaurus nigricauda. Next base: position 68,178,252 of record JAOEGL010000003.1, read on the forward strand.
CACACCAATTGCTGTCATTTCCCTCACTTATGACATGCAAGACGGACTTATTTCTTGCAAGTCCAGTTTAACCTCAAAGTGCCACCCTTTATGCCCCTTATATCAGCTTCTGCAAGAGCTAGAGACTTACTTTAAAAAAAAAAAAGAATGTGTGTAATATGGGACAAATGTTAGTCTAAACAGCCATGCCTAGAAACCAGTTAAAACCTGACTATCAGGGTGTTATGGCTATTAGCCAAGGCTTCCTAAAAGCTATGTGAGGATAATTTTCCCCATGTGTGAAGCTCCAAATGCATATACTACACAAACTAATGGACGATATTCTGTCCAAACTAGGCAGGCCTGTATAAATAATCACATATCATGACAAGCTGTATCCATTAACTTACTACTGAGTCATCTGGCACTGTATTGTTTCCTAGCATTACAGAAGTCACTTCACAATGCTATGAAAGTGTTTCTTCTCCCCTGCCCCTTTTCCCTTTCCCTCTTCCTTTTTTCCCTTCTTCTTTCTTTTCCTTATTCTTCATATACCTCCCCAACCCTCACATCCAAGGGAATTACTATAACATGCATATGATTTTTCTCTGTAGCTTCTCCCTCCACATCAGACTGGGAAATGCTTGCAGAATAAGAAATTAATGTCTTTCTCAGTAGTGTTCAACTTATTTTTTTTTCCCAGTTGCTTGCAATTTCAACTCATTGTACATTTTTGTGCCAGCTTTTTGGGTGCCCTCTGGTCTAATAAAACTGGCTTGGAGAGAAGCAATCTGTTACATGTTAAGTTCTGTTCCTCTACCTACAGAAAGGCAATGTTCAGTTTCCTGTTATAAGGTATCATTCTGCTATATAAAGCTTTTCTCTCAAATAATGCTTGATAGCCAAACAACGGCCTGCTTTTCTTTCTCCTTCCTTCATGGATTTTAGAGGTTAGGCTAAGGGATGAACTGTATGACTTGCTGATTATAAAAGTAACAGAAGTAAATTTTTACATTTGAATACTGCCTCAAAAATCAGAATACAATTGGCTATAATCCCCACTATCCTGCTTACAACACTCATTTGAGAAACTACAATGTTGGGCTGCCTCTCGACAGGTACCAGCCCATGACATTTTTTTTCCCAACTGGATGAGAGGGATACCTCTGCCATCATTCTCTGGACTCGGTGCAAACCTTTGGAGGATAGAGATAGAGGCATAACTATTTTATAAAATGACAAATATGGGGTTCAAATCCCCAGCTTCCTATCCTATCAGTAAACTCACATGTATAGACAAGATTTATCTTGTTTGATGTGTAGAATTCAAAGACATAGCCGTATTAGTCTGGAATGATCTTTTAGCACCTATGGGACTAACTGGAGCAGGCATCTCCAAGTATGGTCACAGTTAGCATATTTTTATTAAGTCTGCAGAAATCTTACTGGCTATCACAGAAACATAGGGCTCCAGACTCCAGACATGGTCCAGAAGGACACCCAAACTGCAAACTTATGTCTCCAGGTGAAGTGTAACAGGTGAGCTGTATGCTCCCTGTAACTAGCATATAACATGAAATATATAATGATGTAAACTGGAATCAACATTCACTCTCTTCAGACAGACTGGAATTTGTGGAGGATTGTCTGCAAGAAAGACAAAGTTTTGTTAGCAAATAAATCAGAATCAAAAGCACGCAGGTGATGACCATTGTAAGTAACAGACAAATCTGTGCTATTCAAAGTATCCAGTCATTACAATCTATCTGACACACAATGTTCATGTGTTCCTTGACCATCTTGCAATGCATTGAGTTGAAAGACTGCTGTTGGCTGTTCCTGGAGAAGAGGGAAATCAGGAAAAAATTCTGCAATAGGGAATAAAAGGAAAGAGTGAGTGAGTGTGAGAGAATTGTTTTGAGAGTTATAATACAAGAGAAAGCAATCCAAAGAATCCAGAGTGTCTCTAATTTGAATGAGATAATATGAACCAGATCACATGATGTCTAATAATAATAATAATAATAATAATAATAATAATGTTTTATTTATACCCCGCTCTTCAGCCAAGACTATCAGAGCGGCTTACAATTTGTTAAACAAACAGCTTCATTTACAATTGTAAGCTATTTGCCCCCAACAATCTGGGTACTCATTTTAGCGACCTCGGAAGGATGCAAGCCTGAGTCAAGCTTCAGCCCTTTGCTGGTCTTGAACTCGCCACCTTCTGGTTTTGAGTGAGTGGCTGTAGTACAGGCATTTAACCACTGCGCCACCAGCAAAGATTGTAATGGATATGGAAGTATATCTGAAAGTACCACAGGCATAAATTATCTCTCCATAAGTATAACAACATGAAGGAATAACTGAACTAAGTTCAAAGGCATAAACCTCTAGATCTAGAAAAATCAGAAGATGTAACACAAAGTGATGAGTAAAAATTCTGTGAGAACATTGTTGGGCTGGAAAGCTAAAATGGAAAGAGAGACTTGAGAAGAAAGGGTTATGAAGGTTTAATTAAAAGGTTTAATTCCTTTTTTAATGAATTTTTTCTATGTTTTTAATTGTACTGTTTTTAATGTTGTGAAGCTGCTCTAAGTCTCGGTTCTAGGAAAAAAGCATGATACTAATACTAATAATAATAGCTATATTTAAATATTTGAAATTATGTCATATTGAAGATGGAGCAAGCTTGTTTTCTGCTGCTCCAGAGACTAGCATATGGAGCAATGGATTCAAGCTATAGGAAAAGAGATTCCACCTAAACTTTAGGAAGTACTTCCTGATGTAAGGATGTGGAAAAGCTGGAGCTGTCCAGAGGAGGGTGACCAAAATGGTGATAGGTCTGGAAACCATATTTGATGTAATCCATGTTACATTTCTCAAGGTCAAAGTATCCTAAGGTCAATGAATTTTCAATATCCATTAAGTAATATAAATGACAAAAGTGAGCAATCTTCTTTTAAATATTTCCAGGTCTTTTGACCTCCATGATGGTGCTATTATGTGAAGCAATTTTTAAAGCATTTTTTCTGTGTTAAACTAAAATGAAATGGGTACTTTTCTTCAAGACTGAATCCTTGCAATGTTACATGTGTTAAAAATAAGTTTTCACTGTGTAGTTTAGTAGCTATAAATTGCTCTCATTGACAATGGTATTTAATTAGATTAAATCTGACTAACTTCAAGATCCTTTGGATATAATGGATACATGCATCACCATATTGGTAATTAAGAGTGCAATTTTAACTCATATATGTACAAACTGCAGGATTATTCACAACCCACATCTGTTGGCTGATAACATGATCTGCTGACTGAGTAATCTGTCAGCAGAACTGCTCTGATAGTTAGGATCTGCCAGCAAAACAACTGAAAAAGATTATGGAGGAGGGGTAAGTCAAGAGAAGAGTTGAGCAATGCCTGACCCAAACCTCCTCTGGGTCAGATATATCCAGCCACAATGTTGACACAAAGTTGCATCAGGCTGAGGGTAGGTCTAAATGATTTCCAGTATCCTTTGGCTGGGATAGATTTGAATTCAGGACATTCAGTTAGCCCTTGGCTATCTTGACGAGTTGCATTTGCACTGTAAAGTTTCAGTCCTCTATATAGTTATCTACCAGTAAGTACCACCATGTGCCATGGACCATAGCTTTTAGTAGACATATCTAGGATTGTACTACATGTTCATTATTTATAGCTTGTTCTGCTGTATTTCTCTATTCCTCATAACAGAAATAAAAAATGCCTAGATTTTCTCACCCCTGCAAGTGTGTTTATTGTACCTAGGTTATGATACCATATTGTGCTCTCCATGGAGCTGTTTATGAAAACCTCACATAGGCTGAGCATAAAGCAGTAAGATTACTGAAAGAAGTCTATTTTGAATTTATAATCAATCTATACTGTATTCAACCAATGATGGAGAGCCAGCATGGCATAGCAGTTTGAGTGTTGGTCTAGGATTCTGAGAGACCAGGGTTTGAATCCCTGCTCATCTATGGAAACTCACTGGGTGAGCTTGGGCAAGTTGCACTCTCTCAGCCTCAAAGGCAAACATCATAATAAATCTTGTCAAACATATGATAGGATCATTGTAAGTTGTAATTGACTTGAGGGCACATAACAGCAACAAAGTCTGGCTATATGTCTAAACAGGAAATAATACCATATGGCTTCACTGCAGAAGTTTCCACTGCACTGCCCTCTTTGTCCCTGACCTTCTGAACTGAGAAGAAGGTGAGAAGTATTCATTAGTGCATGGTGATGAACACTGGTAAAAAAGGGTTAAATCATATGCAAAACCATATTGGATACCTTAAATTTTTATTCACACAGTATCCAGTAAGCCAAAATGTTGCAATATTTGTATATTTTGTAACACAGAAAATTGCCATTTGGCTCCTTCTCTTCTTGTGCTCTTCCTAGGGCCCATTCACGTTGCACAATTATATTATGATTCCACTTTAGCTGTCATGGCAATGCCCTATAGAATCCTGAGATTTGGAGAAGCACTATTGCTCTTTGGCAGAGAACTATAAATACCTTTTCTTCCCTAAACCGGGAATCCCAGAATTCCATAAGGTGCTCCCATGATAGTTAAAGTGAAATTATAGTGCTATAATTGTGTAGTGCAAAAGGGTCCCAGCTGTGACAATACCAAGTGGTCATGAAGTAATGACATCACATAACAGTATGAATGAATTGGTGCCCAAACTTATTTGATTTTCCTTATTCTGTTTTTCTTTGTTTACTATAGCTCTCAATGAGTACAACATTGCTTTCAGTGGCAAATTGCCACTAGTGCTTTTGAGGCAAGGTAGCATACAGTATAAGTGCTGTGAATGCAAAAATAAAAGTGGAGGTATGTAAATCAACTCAGTAATTCACTGCAAGTAATGAAGATAAGAATATAAGAAGATCTCTGTTGAGTTATTCACAAGGCCAGTATGTAATCCAACATTTAGCTGCCTATGGGAAGCCTGGCAGCAGGTCATGAAGACTGTTGCACACTCATCTTCAGCAACTGGTCTAAGAAGCATATTGCCTCTGATACTGACAGTTTTATGTACTGTCCTGATCAGTAGCCATTGGTAGCCCAATATTTTATTAATATGCTGGCATTTAGGTAGTGAGAAGAAACAGGAAATTTATTCAAATAGAGTGAATGATTTATTTTTCTCAAAAGTGATTAGAATGTTACATAAACTTGTCCAAAATAAGATTTCACTGCCATACACCACATCTAGTCTTACAATGTTGTTGCCTTTTCTGTTGTTAAAAGAGTAATTTATTTGGATACTGTCTCACTTTTTAAAAAATCAGTTTTGGGTAGCCAACTGTTTAGTTGTGATTCCCACAGGAAACCTATAAAAATGATCAGAGGTCTCCATGTTAAATAGTAGCCTCATTTCAGAACTCTGTTATGAAGAGAGTCACAGCTATTCCTCTCAGGTGTACTAGTGTTTATACTGGCATAAAAGTCTAGGAACACACTGTTCAACCAGTGTGTAATGTTCTATGAAAAAGGAGTTTAGCATGTGAAAGTTTAGTGTATTTTATTTGTAGGGCCTACGTAACTAATGGAAAACTGGGAATGTCAATTCGAGTTTTTACTATAATGTCAGAGCTATATTCTGCCAAGGGTGGTCCAAGAGTTCTGTGCAAACTCCATCTCACTCAATTTTGTCTACTTTTTTCTCCCTCATGGAATCTGGAGTTCATAGTTCAACACAGAATCAGTGCTACATGAAGTAGAATATATCATATTTTTGAAACTTCGTGCCTTCTTTACATCCTAGACAAACTGTACTTCTGCCAATATATGCTTTAAAATAAGGTGCTGGTGAGAACCTTAAGAATGAATAGGGGATTTACCCTTTTGAAATCAGAAAGTTCACTAGTGAAAATATTTACATGTACATGTTGACTATAATATGACTGACCACAGTATGTTTGAATGGCAAATCAGAAAGTTTCATGTGAGGAAAAAAGAGAGGTGCAGCTATTTCCTATTAAAATCAGGCATACATATCATGATATTGTCCAATATGCAACAAAGTAGAACGGTTTGGGACAACATGAGTGAAGGCAGCCACTGTTGGCCTTGTCTACATTGACTAAATTCACTGAACTCCCTCTGGGCTCATCACATCATATTTACATGATGCAGATTCAAACTTCACTCACGTGGTCCAAAGCTGCCCTTGACTGCATTCACTTCACTCTATGGTGAGAACGAGGCAGCCAGCCTTGTTAGCATGGTTGGGTATCTTGCATGCTGCATGCAGCAGCAGAGACAGATCGGGGCCACATGAATGAAGGCACCATCATTGCTGCAAAGCAGGTAATGGATGAATTTGGGGCCAGAAGTATTTTGGAAGGTGTAGACAAGCCCATCATTGCTGGGAAGAGACCATAAACCCTGCATCAAAAGATGGGTTAACCTAATGGTGGCTGGGGGTGGAAACCATGAAACTGGTCTGGTCATTGTGAAGGAGTCTGGATCCAATCCAGGGTTTTGAGCTTGCATTGTGTAAACAGGATGAGGTGAGCCGGCGGGGGGGGGGGGGAGAGTTTGGAGTATTTAGTCAATATAGACAAGGCCTAAGTGAACTGATAGGTTTAATTGAAAGGCAACAAGTCAAGGAAGGCCTTGGAGTTCCAGGTCCTTTAGTTGGGCAGGCAGCATATTGACTTTACCATTCAGTCATCTCAACAAGGCCAGTACAGGCTAAAAACCTGTAGCAAGCATTCACCGTGTCCAATCCATGCTTTAAGTGAATATATTTAAGTGAGGGGGCCACAGATTCAGTAGTATGCTCTGTTGCCAGTGCTGTTTGGGAAGCACTGTGTGCCTCCTCCACATGTTTTGGTCACTCACCTGGATGGTAATGATCTAAGTTTATTGAAAAGAAAGGCCCTGATTATTTGGGCTTTTTATAATATGGGGATTATATAGCTCAACTGGCCTACAGTTCACATTATGTGGTCTGACATTTTGCCCTGTCAGATTATGGGGGGGACCTGGGTGTATTGACCGAATCAGGAGAAGGGTGAAAGTTGCAGGCCAGTTGAGTAGCAACTCAGCTTTTGGGCTGGGCTCTCCTTGGCTCTCATGTGTTTCACCCAGGGGAAACTGGGGATAAGGTCTGGGTGAGACCACTGGCCTCAGCTGCTCCCATATGAGGCTGTTGCCTCCTCTTTACATCTGTCACGGGTTAAAGGTTAAATAGTTAATACTTACAATAAAGTGTCCCTTTTCAACCCAGTCTTTTGTTGTGTGGTCTCGTTATTTCCAGGATCAGTCAGCAATGTTATTTCCTTCCTGGTTCCAAGAAAATGGAATTGGAAACAGAATTCTCCAGAGGTTTCAGAACTAAGTGTAGTCACACAATGACATCAAACACTGTTCAAATGAATGAGCCCTTTGGATAGTATCACCAATTTTATTAGCTTCTGTAATAGGAGATTTAGAGAAGTAGGTCAAAAGAAGGAAAGCTAAACTCTCTGTACAAAAATTGTATTGCATTTTGTTGCAACACATACTAAAGTTTGTGACAATCCATGTACATTTGCCATTAAAAACTGGATGTAATATTCTCTACATTAGTCTTTAAACACTATTTTTGTGTCATTCTTGCTGGTTTTTTGCATACCAGTCTCATAAACCACCTATCTGTGACTTGACTTTGCCTAAGGAGAGGTAAAGATTTTAAAGGAAGATTAATATACTAGCAAATTAGTAGTGCAGAAGAAACAAAAATAATGAGGTTTTTAAAAGTAAAATGTTCTGCAGACAGAGCTAAAACAGTTATCACACAAATACTTCTTCAAATTAAATAATCCTTGAAATAATTATACTTAATGATAGGACATTTTTCTGTACAACTTGGGGAAGGGGATCTCTTTCCAAGAAAAAAACAAAAACAAAACAGAATTATGTCTCCACAAGCCTGGGCTGCTCCAAAGTAAATAAATTATGTGCTGTGGTTCATGGCCACAGTCATACAGTCTTTACCTTATCATAATGACTCATGGCCACAAGAAAGCATTTAGAGACCAATTTTTAAAAAGATCTAAAGTGAAAATAAATTGACGTATCAATTACATATTGCTCTTCAAAATATTCTTAGTATGACAAAACTTCATTTTTCTCTCTCGTATATTTCAATCATTTGTATGTTTACATTTTGGGGAATACCAGCAATTTCTCACAAAGCAGCATTACAATTGTGGATAATGATATAAATAATACTGTTGCTTTACATAAAATACCATCAAAGTTACATATTTATTCTTTGCAAAGTCAATTCTCCAACCTGCTAAATTCCTGTCTAATGTATCTTTTTTTTAAAAAAAAAAGTTTTATTTTCAAATATAAAAGAGCATAGCCCAAAGAGAAAATGACTTGCATTTTGTTTTTAAATTATTGTTATTCATTTATTTTCATTGTAACCAAGGGAAGCTCTTTCTCACCATCAAATAACTATGCTGATATTTGGAGAGATGTTTTCTAACAAATAGTGAATTTCCAGAACTTTGAAACCTGCAAATCAAAATGTGGACAACATAATCTCCTTGGCACTTGTACCAAACTTTAATCAAATCAATAACAATGGAACAATTAAAATGAACATTGCCTATGTACTAACCTATTAGATTTAGGCTTATTATGTGCTTTTAATGTTAATGTAGCATATAAAATTGATTACTGCAATATATTCAGTGTTAGGAACCAATAAATTAAAATCAGTTAAGTGATAAATTAAATGGGATTTCATTTGCCCTGGAAAAAAAAACAGGTTTACAGTTTGGGAGTACTCCTAGATTCAGCACGGCCATGTTCTTTGCTGAGCCTGCACTGCTGAAATAGAGTTAATGCTATCAATATATCTCTGTTTGCAGTTTGTTAAAACCTTTCTCCATAGTTAGATTAGTCACCTTAATAGAAACTCTGGAAAGAGAGAAAAAGAAGAATTAATCTGAAAGAAGTTTCTAAATCCTCTTAATCATTTTCTGGCAGATTTGTTGATTATAATGTTTCAGTCTTAGACAAGAATTTCAAATGAGAATCCACAGATTAATGCAAGTCATTATACTCCATAATTTAAAAAGTGAGCTATGCTCCTATTTACAGGCCTTCGATCACTTGGTAATGTTGGATATTTCCAGAGTATATCTAGCTGGCTCTGTTCATGAATAGAGTATAACTGCTGATATCTCCCACCCTGTTTTGTGTAAAGTTTTCAGCATTCAAGATTTGTATGTCCTGTCATAGACAAATGCTTCTGCATATAAAAGCAGTGAAAAATGCCCACATCTAAAGCTCCTTTTATTTTGTATGGTTATGTTTGCTGGCCAGCCACTCTTGACAGAGGGTTTGCTAATGACACAAAGCAGAGATAGCTTTTTTGATAAATGACTGTGGTTAGAAGATACTTTGATGTCTTTCTTGATTATTGGCCAGATGTGAGAAGTAACCATCCCCTATATAGGACAGGGACTCATGTTACTGCATGTGACAGCCTGCATGGTAGATTATGACTCCGGAGCATTGGAGCATGACTCTGGAGATCAAGGTTCTAATCCTGGTTCAGTCATAGAAACTCACTGGGTGACCTTGTAAAAAGCCACACTCTCTCAAAGGAAAACAAAGACAACCCCTCTCTTACAAATCTTGCTAAGAAAACCCCATTACATGTTCACTTATAACTGTGACATGACTTGAAGGCAGACAAAATAGCATGAAACACGCACCCATCCACCCCAGTTATGGACAAAAACAGAATAGAAGAGAAAGCTCAACAAGTGGCTAGCAGAAGTGTATGATACAACTTACCTCAATTTTAGTTTATAAGTCTCCAGTGCATCTGAATCTGAGAAATATTACAGCAAGATTTATGGCAAAACAAAAACACAATTTGGGGCAGGGCATAAGTTAAATTGGCTTGAGAATCAGTTCCTTGGCACTAGAAAGAAGAGAAATTGTTTCAACAATTTGCCAGCTTCCTGTAAGGGTAGTATCATTGGAAATTTCAGACCATGTTTGTGGAAATTTACTTGGAAATCTTTTGCCCAGCAGCAAGAATTACTCAAGTCATAGAACTCTATGATAATGAGAAACATAGATTTCCAGGGGAAATGTCTTGTTCCAGGGTATGGTGGAAATTTTTAACCCATTAACTTTACGTAAATGCTTCCCTTCATAATTTCTAGGGGATGTGGATCATCAGCATCACATCAACTACAGATTTACTGCCAGTTGTTACTGAAATAATTCTGCATTAGGGACATCCTGGCTTATCTTTCAGAAAGAACAGAAAGAGACAGGAAGCCTAAATTAGCATGGAAAATAATATTAAGATAGTATGCTATGATAGACCAGTTTATTTTCACAGTGTTATTGATATCATTGTATTATACCTTTTACCCTCAGCCTTTTGAACAAACAAAAAAGTTTGATTTACAACAGCGATATGGCAACAGCTGGTTCAATTATACTCTAATCAGAATGAAATAGGAACTTGTTTCTTAATTATTTTTCGCCATCTCTAACATTACCCACTTGTCACTGAAGTAATCTGAGTAGATGCTTCACTAAGCTTTTTTGTATCTGATAGAGACAGGATACATAATATGAGTTTAAGATATATCCCACATTCTCTGTCTAATTCCTTCTGCACAAGGATATAAAACTCTGTTTTAGGATTATGGTATGTTGTCTAGCCATAAACAAAGTCAGAGAGAGAGTTCGAGAAAGAGAGTTCAATTTGCTTGCTAAAACAATGAAATTATTCTTATTCAAAATTATTAACTTCAGCTATATGGAGACATTACTGCTCATGACATCATAAAGAAGATGCTTATGGCATCTTATGCAGTGGGAGAGTTATGGTGAGTTATATTTTTAAACTGAATATTTTAAATTTTATTTGCAAATAGTTATTTTATTTGCAAAAAGATGGTATCTCCCCTCTGAATGATTGTCTGAGGTCAATAATTGACTGGATGAGGAAAAATAGACTTAAGATGAATCCAAATAAAACAGAAGTACTTGTTATAGGTAATCCTAATCTGGGTATGGAGATAATACCTCCAGTTATGGATGGGGTCACACTTCCCCTAAAGGACTGTGTCTGCAGTTTGGGGATATTCCTGGACATCTCAGGTGGACATGGCATCCAGGGGTGCCTGGTATCAGCTTCGGCTGATATGTCAACTGTGACCATTCCTGGAGCAGGAGAACCTAGAAACGGTTGTACATTCCCTGGTAACCTCTCTCTTGGATTTCTGCAATGCACTCTACATAGGGCAACCCTTATACTATGTTTGAAAGCTGCAATTAATTCAAAATACAGCAGCCAGATTTGTAACAGGGAAATCAAAATTTGATTCTGTCACACCTATCCTGAAATCCTTACACTGGCTGCCTATTAGGTTCCGGGCACAGTATAAGGTGTTGGTTATTACCTATAAAGCCCTACATAGCTTGGGTTCAGCATACCTGGGGGAACGCCTCCTCCCATATAACCCTTCCCACACACTCAGATATTCCGGGAAAAACTTGCTTCAGTCAAAGAAAACTAGACTGATGGCAACTTCCCAGAGATCATTTTCCACTGTTGCTCCAAAAATTTGGAATGACCTGCTGGAGGAGATCCGCCTTATAACATCATTAGATGCCTTTAAAAATGCAATAAAGACGGATCTCTTTCAGTAGGCCTTCCCAAACTGACCTCCTCATAATAAATCTTAACTGCTCATCGGCTTAGCACTCCCCATTTGATCAGATTGGTTTTTAGACTTAACTTGTATGATTTTTTAGGGTGGGAAGAGGGAGGGGGATGGGATTTGCTATTGTTATGTTTTCATTTACTGTTGTTATTAATATTTGTATTTTTACTTTGTACATTGGTTCTGTTGTTACCCACCTCAATCCAAAACAGGGAGAGGAGGGATACAAATAAATATCATCATCATCATCATCATCTCCCAACAGTGGCAGCAGCAGCGGCAGTGGTGTGCAGTGGCGGTGGTTACTGCTGCTGCTGCTGCTGCTGCTTCTTCTTCTTCTTCTTCTTCTTCTTCTTCTTCTTCTTCTTCTTCTTCTTCTTCTTCCTCCTCCTCCTCCTCCTCCTCCTCCTCCTCCTCTTCATTTTTTCCAAAATTGGAACTCAATGCAGCTTACAGTCTAAAACCACAGTACAATTAAAACTTAACAAAAGTGACAATTAATTAAAACTGATAACATGTTTCATAGAATCATAGAATCATGTAGAGTTGGAAGAAACCACAAGGGCCATCCAATTGAATTTCCTGCCATGCAGGAACTCACAATCAAAGCACACCTGACAGATAGCCAAAAGATGTTTATCGGATACAATTTTAAAAGATAAAAGCAATTAAGGAACATGCACTTAATTTTTATGTAGCCACAACAGCACCATTTTAGACACAAGAGGAAAGTGCTGGCAAGTTTCAGAGAAGATACAAAGAGTGCAAAATGTATCAAGGAAAAAATGCCAAACAGTTCAGCAAAGAATAAGCATGCTAAATGGCCATTTCCATGCTTTAATAAGGTATCTAATTAGGTTTACAGTTGAATATTAAGAAATAATAATAATATGATTTACATACCTTGAAAGTACAATATATACAGTCAGCTCTTCCCTTGTGCAGGGGATCTGTTCTGGACCCCCCACGTAAGGGGAATTCCGTGTATGTTCAAGTCCCATAGAAGGTAATGGGGTTTGTGCTTGTGGCAGCATGCAGCAGCACGCACAGCATTGCAGCTTCCGGAATGATGGAGGCTTCTTCTGCGTATGCTGGAGTCTGTATAAGGTGCACCTGTGTATAACACAGACACACTGGGCTGATCTAGACTGGCAAAAAGGGGTGTGTTCATGCTTGCATGAAAGGATGAATGCTCTAGTACATGGTGTGGTAATGTGGATAATAGTTGCTGGTGGTTTGTGTAAATATTACTGTATTGTGATTGTAAATATTTACTGCATTTAAGATTAAAAGCCTCTTCTGAAGAACCTCAGCAGTTGTGAACTACTTCCAAATTCGATAGTGGTGTTTGTCTTCCTGGCTGGCAGTCTTCTGCATGTGGACAAACAGTTGCACCCCAGTGCTAACAACAAGGTCTGTGGGTTACAATCAAAGCAATGGACCGATCTCTTGGGTAACATGTCTACAGAGAAGACAGAAAACAGCAACACTGATACCCTAACAACTTTCATTTTCATTGGCCCAATCTAGACAGGCACTAAGAGGTGCCTGGGCAGCGCCATTAGGGTTTGTGAGTGCATAGCATTTGCACGCTCATAAACCCTAGTAATGGGGTGCCGGTGCCATTACATAATGCCGTTTAGACAGCGTATGTAATGGCGCCACTCCAACTGTGCAGCTTCCACACAGAGCTGCACAGTTGCACTGGCGCAAAGGTGCCAAATGGTGTCTTTTCCACCAGTTGTGCCACAACTGCGGCACAAAAAAGGAGTGCGGTTCTCCCACTCCTTTTTTGCGCTGCAACTGCGCTACATCATCTAGCTGCTGCAGTGCAGTTACTCCTCAAAAAGGGGTGGTGCCAGACCGCCCCTTTTGGGCAGTCTGGAAAGGCCCATTGTGTCTACAATCTCTGTCTTTCAGGTCATTGTGTGCTTACAGAGATGATGGCTATTCTATCTGACTGGATTTTTAAATCATTTACTCCTTCCTTAATTTATGATATTTTGTACCACTTGGAACAGATGAACTGGAAAACTTGCCTTGTTTGCAATATTTTAGTGAGCTAATAAAAGTATTGCTCAGCTCCAACAAAAAAAATGAGTTTCTCTTGGTGGATTGAATGAAATGGCATGTACCCTTTTTTAAAAAAAGTATATGGCTGTCTGGTCAGTAACACTCCATCAGCTGGCTGGCTTGTCAGGAAAATGCCATTGGGCAGCATTTTGCCACAGGTCTCACTTGTATAAACCTGTTGTCTGCCAAACAATCTCACACTGTCCTGGGCCCAGATTTGTCTTACTATCAGCCTAGTCTTCTTCTCCAAAAAGCAGCTTCAATTATATTCTGTACATTTAACTAGTGGTAAGTTCCAGGTGACTCAGTAGGACTGACCTTTCAGTAAACACATACATGCATCACATGGATAGACTCAATTACATTATTAAAAAAAATTATAAATTATCCAAAAGATGCTGCTGAATGTGGCCATCCTGTATTATGTAGGGATGTAATTCTTCACTTTGTTCTCAAAGATAGTAATGAGTAATTTCAGCAATTTTCCCCACTGAGAGAATCTCCAAAAACCACATAAATATGGAAAATAATATTTCAGTGCAGAAATGTTAATTCCTGTGCATAAAATGCTGTTTTTGTCAAAATCAGCTATGTACAAATTTACTATAGAATAAACCCTCAATAATAGCATTTTTTGCACAGAAAAAAGTATTTTCTGCACAGGAATTAATATTTAATATTTTCTGCCCCTACAGTTGAACATGACTTGTAGCCCCTGAAGATAGGCACCCAACTCAGTAATATAAAAGCTGAAATGAACTGGAGTTTTTACAAAACAGGATAATCCAAAACTTTTCTTAAAAAAATAAAATGTAACCATTAATAAGCACATGAAATCTTGTTTCTTCTTTTGCTTTTGGATCTTAGATGTGCTTTCCAGTACTGGTTTGTGATTTTTTTTCAGCAAAAAACTCCCCACATCTCACTGTCAATGAAACTGTCCCACCAGCCATGACTCTCATGCAAGATTAGTATTCACTCTTTCATTTCATTGGCAACTGTGTGTAACACCTGGGAGCCTAATGGTTTCTCGAGCCTGTTCAAGAACAAAATCGTTAGCTTTCACAGATCCTCATTCGTAAATTTAGTGTCATTTGGTTGAAAGCTGCACTAGTGTTCAAATGAAAGCCTTCTGTCTCATTTACTGTGTCCCTGTAGCAGTTACTGTTCAGAAATGTGCTTACAATTACTATTTTCTTCTTTGTATTCTTCTTGCCAGTAGCAAAGGCACAACTCTGATCCTTCCTCTATGAGCCATAATGGATAGATTTAGTATTAAGATCATATCCTCCAGATGGAGTAGCTTTTTGCTGTCCGGTTTTCATCCTCATTTCCTGGAAATTGAGTTCCACCCAGAATTTCTTTCAAGCTGACAGCCAGTTGCGTATGTCTGATTTTCAAAGGAACAAGAAAGAATATCTATGAGGTTTCTATTTCCCCTTACGGCAGAAAATGGGAGTGCATGGCATAGCATCAAATGGATTCATAAATCAAGCTGAGTCCTAGGACAAATATGTAACAAAAGCCCCATCTGAAATGCCCATCATTTCCCAAGTCTGATTTTTGTAAGTCTCTTGATAACAGTAGACCTATTCAGTCCATCTTTGAACAATGTGGGTTCAACACATGAGAAAAAAGGAGTGCTAGCTTTACCCTCTCTCTTGTCAGTTCTATTTTTCTCACCATATGGAGAGCAATGAGTCTGAAGAGAAATGCCATTTCTATATATGATTGGGAATCTCCCAGTAGGGAAACCTACTCCATGTATAACTAAGGCTCTCCTCTTTGTACATGTTGCTCCCCACATAAGGGCAGCAAGTGTATCATCAAGGGAGCAGTGTGCTCTCTTCCTCCCATGTTGAATCAACATGCTTCAATTAACCTCTGAAATACTGAATAGGATTGGTAGGTTTTCAGTGTCCAGTAAATTAAGCAGCTATCTCACCAAGTCCTTCAATGCCAAATGGATCACCATTCTGTAAAAAAGTGCCATCTTATGCATGCTCAAAAGAAAATATCATTGAATTCAGTGGGATATACAGCATCACTATATTCTATCACCTCAGCCTGTTAGACAGGTCACAAAGAACTATATGGACTCTGGGACAAGTCTTGTTCCCTATCAATTCTCCACAGGGCTGATGCTAGAAAGAACTGTATGTAGAAAGAAACAGTGTCTTACACTGTATGTAAGATGAGCAGTGTTTCATGTATGTTCCTCAAAATTATAACATGGGTCCGTTTTACATTGGCAAAAAGAGGTGTGTTGAAGGCTGCATGAAAGCCCAGCCTTTAGATGAGAAAAAGGGAAAGTGTGCTATGAAAACACTATTTTGGAGTTTTAAGGGAGAAGAAGTGCTTTAAAAAGGAGCTGGCCCATTTTACATTGGCAAAAAGAGGTGTGTTGAAGGCTGCATGAAAGCCCAGCCTTTAGATGAGAAAAATGGAAAGTGTGCCATGAAAACACTATTTTGGAGTTTTAAGGGAGAAGAAGTGCCTTTAAAAAGTAGTTTGATTTCCCCACTACTTTTTTAAAAAGGGTGCAGCATTGCTATTGCATCTAAAGGCTAAGGTGTAGTTGAACGGTTAAATGGGGCTCTGTATCTTTAAAGCGCCCATTTAAAGGCAGCGATACAAGTGCAGAGGGAGGGAAGGTGCCAAGACAAGAAGAGACCTTCAGAGCCCGGCCAGAGTGCGCCTGCACCTTCCTTCACCTCCTCCCTTTGGTTGAGAGAGTGTGACTTCTAGGGAGACAGCAGGGCACTGGAGGCGCTCAGCCAGACCAGGGCAAGCTGGCAAGAGGAGGAGGAGAAGGGGAGGGACCTGGAGCACCTCCACTGCCCTGCTTCCCTGCAAGTCACACTCTCTCAGCCAAAGGGGGGAGGAGAAGGCAGGCCCAGGCACACTCTGGCCAGGCTCCATGGCTCTCTCCTGGCTGCCTTCCTCCTCCCTTTGGCTGAGAGAGTGTGACTTGCAGGGAGGCAGGGCAGCAGAGGGGCCCCATGTCCCTCTCCTCCTCCTCCTCCTCCTGTTTCCAGCTTGCCCTGGCCCAGCATCAGGAGGACCTGGAGCACCACCGCTGCCCTTCCTCCCTGCAAGTCACACTCTCTCAACCAAAGGGAGGAGGAAGGCAGCGGGGAAGGAGGGAGGGAGGGAAGGAGCCAGGAAGAGACCCCCAGAGCCTGGCCAGAGCACGCCTGGCCCTCCTGCTTCCTCTTCAAAAAGAAGGCTGGAAAAGTAGGACGTGTCCTGGCAAAGGAGGACGTGCCTGGTCAACTTGGAAAAGGGGGGCCTCTGCTCAAGAATGGAGGACATATGGGAATCCCTCCTGGACAGAGGGCTGAAACCTCAAGACAACTCAATATAATGCTCTGACAGAACACAGACTACAACTCCCATGAGCCTTTGCTACCATTTCCCAAGATGCCTTAATTTGCAACAGAAAGCCGACCAGTATGTTCACATGTGATGAATTCTTTCGTATTGACTCTGCATTTTCTTTTTGTGTAGATGCTCTCTTGTTTTGTGTGTGATGAGCTTGTGCGTAATCACGTGCATTTCCGAACTGACCTCACTTTCTCCCTCTTTCGGAATGGTCCTGTACTCCCCCATGTGATAAGCTCCGACTGTATGGTGTACCTGCGCAATTGCGCAATTCGCAGCCAGCAAGGGAAAAAAATGTTTAAAGCGCGGCTAAAAGCCACGTTCCTTGCCGCCCATGTAGCTGCTCCACCTGTGTTTGTAGCGTTTTGACAGCTTCCCATGTAGTTGCTGAGCCACAGAAAAAACCTCAGTCTAGCTGCCCTGTACTTTTTAAATGCACACCTGGGGCTTGCTGTCTAGCTGCTAAGCATTAAGGAAAGTGCAACTTCATGTCACACTTTCTTGCCAATGTAAAAAGCCCCATGATGACTAGGGATGGCTGAATCAGTCTGTCTGTGATCATCCTTAAGACTATTCTATCTCATTTTTTATGTAAATATGCCATTCTCAACTTTCCTGCAATTCATATTTAAATATAAAATCATGGAATCATGGATTTTTTTGGGGGGGGGGGACTTAGGAAATTGAACTACTCTCTGACAGTTCAGGGATCCACCACTTACCTGTACATATTAGAACTTTGTTGTTGTGTGCCTTCAAGTCCTTTCTGACATACAATGACCCTAAGGCAAACATATCATGGGTTATCTTGGCAAGTTTCTTCAGAGAGGGTTTGCTATTATCATTTCCTAGGGATGAGAAGGCATCATTTGCCCAAGATTACCCAGTGGGTTTCCATAGCCAAGCAGGGATTTGAACACTGTTCTCCAGAGTCCACACTCAAACCACTAACCATGGTGGTTCTATGTGCAGTCAGAAACCCCACCATATGTTTTCTGAAAGGAGGAAAGCTTCCATATGTTTAGGCATCAAGGGCTTTGTGTTTCTGTAATCATATTAAAATTGCTTACTATTCTGCTTAGTTAGGCACATACCAAAGATTAATGGCCAGCTTTGTGCTTCTGCTATACTCTTGGCAAGCTGCTGTGTTAATACCAGTGTTGGCTGGAATTCATGCCCTCCACTTTTGAATTTTTGTTTTTGTTTTGTTTTGTTTTGGTAATTTGGGATGGGGCCTGAGCAAAACTATGCCTCCCAGAGGGGTTGGCATATGTGAAAGCACATTTTTCATACATTTTTTCCAATTGAGAGCATGTCTAAGGTGTCATTGAGGTAGATATCAAGGACTACACAGGAACCCATGGACCTCTTGTGATCTATAGCCCCACCCCCCGACTCCCACACGTGGTACACTATGCATTACTTTTAAAGTTGTCTTGAGCATCCAGGTAGCACTCAAAATCTGTGGGGCAGATGATGAAAGCTCAGTTTCCAGCCAAATAGAAGAACCTTTGACTCAGAGATGAGAAACATTGGCTGGTCCAGGAATCAATCATATGATCAATCCATTGCAGCTGTATTCGGTGCAACAAGGGAGTCAGCTATTTTGGATCTGATCCTAACCAACAGGGATGACCTAGTTAATCGGGTGCAAGTGGTTGGATCATTAGGTGGGAGTGACCATGTTCTTCTGGAGTTTGTTATATAGTGAAAAGGAGAAGCCAGGCATAGTCAGACACACATTCTAGATTTTAGGAAAGCTGATTTTAATAAACTTAGAGAAATACTGGAGGTGATCCCATGGTCAGGAATACTAAAAGAGAAGGGAGTCCAAGATGGATGGGAGTTCCTCAAAAGGGAGATACTAAAGGGACAATTTCAAATAGTTCCAGTGAGGAAGAAAAATGGGAGATGCCTCAAGAAACCAGGATGGAGAATTAAGGAACTTTCAACTGAGCTAAGTTTTAAACAGAACATGTATAAGAAATGGAAAAATGGGGCATTCAAAGAGGAATTCAAACAAATTAAAATAAAGAGGAATTAAAACAAATTGCCAGCACATGTAATAATAATAATAAAATTTATTTATATCTCCCGCCTCTCCCTACGGATCGAGGCAGGATTACAGCATAATAAAAGCACAATACAATAATTGCTAGAGAAGTTAAGAACAATAAAAGGGCTTTTTGGGGTATGTCCACAACAAAAGGAAGAAGAAGGAAATGGCAGGGCTGATGTGTGGAGAAGATGGCAAAATGCTAACTGGGGACAGAGAAAGGGCAGAATTACTCAACACCTTCTTTGCTTCAGTCTTTTCAGAAAAGACAAAGGTCCGTTTTACATTGGCAAAAAGAGGTGTGTTGAAGGCTGCATGAAAGCCCAGCCTTTAGATGAGAAAAAGGGAAAGTGTGCCATGAAAACACTATTTTGGAGTTTTAAGGGAGAAGAAGTGCTTTAAAAAGGAGCTGGCCCATTTTACATTGGCAAAAAGAGGTGTGTTGAAGGCTGCATGAAAGCCCAGCCTTTAGATGAGAAAAATGGAAAGTGTGCCATGAAAACACTATTTTGGAGTTTTAAGGGAGAAGAAGTGCCTTTAAAAAGTAGTTTGATTTCCCCACTACTTTTTTAAAAAGGGTGCAGCATTGCTGGCCCGTTTTACACGGGCAAAAAAAGGCGCTTTTAGGGCTAAAAAGCCCGCATTTAGGGTTAGGGAGGGCGTAGCCTTTACACCCTCCCTAAGCCTAAAACGCATGGACGCCGCCATTTAAAGATGGCGGCGTCTACACGGTGGCGCCGTACAAGCGTCATCACGTGCGCAGCGTTTTGACGGGCTGCGCACGTTTTGACGCTCTGGCGGCGCGGGAGGGCGCCAATCGCGCCCTTCCCGCGCCGCAAAAAAAGAGCTCGATCCCGGAGCTCTTTTTTGCGGCGGGTCGTTGCGGCGGGATGAGGCCTCTGGGGCTGCCCGTGTGGCAGCCTAGGCCTCATCTCGCCGCTAGAAGGGGCGAGTTTGGACCGCCCCTTTTAGCCAATGTAAAAAGCACCCCTATTGCATCTAAAGGCTAAGGTGTAGTTGAATGGTTAAATGGGGCTCTGTATCTTTAAAGTGCCCATTTAAAGGCAGCGATACAAGTGCGGAGGGATGGAAGGTGCCAAGACAAGAAGAGACCTTCAGAGCCCGGCCAGAGTGCGCCTGCACCTTCCTTCACCTCCTCCCTTTGGTTGAGAGAGTGTGACTTCTAGGGAGACAGCAGGGCACTGGAGGCGCTCAGCCAGGCCAGGGCAAGCTGGCAAGAGGAGGAGGAGAAGGGGAGGGACCTGGAGCACCTCCGCTGCCCTGCTTCCCTGCAAGTCACATTCTCTCAGCCGAAGGGGGGAGGAGAAGGCAGGCCCAGGCACACTCTGGCCAGGCTCCAGGGCTCTCTCCTGGCTGCCTTCCTCCTCCCTTTGGCTGAGAGAGTGTGACTTGCAGGGAGGCAGGGCAGCAGAGGGGCCCCATGTCCCTCTCCTCCTCCTCCTCCTCCTCCTGTTTCCAGCTTGCCCTGGCCCAGCATCAGGAGGACCTGCAGCACCACCGCTGCCCTTCCTCCCTGCAAGTCACACTCTCTCAGCCAAAGGGAGGAGGAAGGCAGCGGGGAAGGAGGGAAGGAGGGAAGGAGCCAGGAAGAGACCCCCAGAGCCTGGCCAGAGCACGCCTGGCCCTCCTGCTTCCTCTTCAAAAAGAAGGCTGGAAAAGTAGGACGTGTCCTGGCAAAGGAGGACGTGCCTGGTCAACTTGGAAAAGGGGGGCCTCTGCTCAAGAATGGAGGACATATGGGAATCCCTCCTGGACAGAGGGCTGAAACCTCAAGACAACTCAATATAATGCTCTGACAGAATACAGACTACAACTCCCATGAGCCTTTGCTACCATTTCCCAAGATGCCTTAATTTGCAACAGAAAGCCGACCAGTATGTTCACATGTGATGAATTCTTTCGTATTGACTCTGCATTTTCTTTTTGTGTAGATACTCTCTTGTTTTGTGTGTGATGAGCTTGTGCGTAATCACGTGCATTTCCAAACTGACCTCACTTTCTCCCTCTTTCGGAATGGTCCTGTACTCCCCCATGTGATAAGCTCCGACTGTATGGTGTACCTGCGCAATTGCGCAATTCGCAGCCAGCAAGGGAAAAAAATGTTTAAAGCGCGGCTAAAAGCCACGTTCCTTGCCGCCCATGTAGCTGCTCCGCCTGTGTTTGTAGCATTTTGACAGCTTCCCATGTAGTTGCTGAGCCACAGAAAAAACCTCAGTCTAGCTGCCCTGTACTTTTTAAATGCACACCTGGGGCTTGCTGTCTAGCTGCTAAGCATTAAGGAAAGTGCAACTTCATGTCACACTTTCTTGCCAATGTAAAAAGCCCCAAAGGGTGCTCAACCTAAGGATAATGGAGCAGAAGACAGAATAGGAGAATTTCAGCACAGAATAAGTAAAGAGAGAGTACAGGAATACCTGGTTAATCTAAATGAATATAAGTCTCTAGGACCAGATGATCTACAACTAAGGGTACTAAAAGAACTGGCAAATGTAATATTGGAACCATTGGCAATAATATTTGGGAAATCCTGGAGAACAGGAGAAGTCCCAGCAGGCTGGAGGAGGGCAAACGTTGTCCCCATTTTCAAAAAGGAGAAAAAAGAGGATCCCAACAATTATCATCCAGTTAGTCTGACATCAATTCCAGGAAAGATTCTAGAGCAGATCATTAAACAGAGAGTCTGTGAATATCTACAAGACAATTCCAAAATCACAAAAAGTCAACATGGGTTTCAGAGAAACAAGTCATGCCAGACAAATCTGATCTCTCTCTCTCTCTCTCTCTCTCTCTCTCTCTCTCTCTCTCTTTTTGTGAAATTACCAGCTTGGTAGATGAATGGAATGCTGTGGATATAGTATATATTGATTGCAGTAAGACCTTTGACAAGGCTTTCTATGACATTCCTGCAAACAAGTTTGTAAAATATGGGCTAGACAATGTAATTGTTATATGGATTTGTAATAGGTTGACTGGCCGATCCCAAAGGGTGCTCAACAATGGTTCCTTTTCATCCTGGAGAGAAGTGACAAAATGGGGTGC
Organism: Urosaurus nigricauda; assembly: GCA_034509955.1. NCBI lineage: Eukaryota > Metazoa > Chordata > Lepidosauria > Squamata > Phrynosomatidae > Urosaurus > Urosaurus nigricauda. Next base: position 68,200,543 of record JAOEGL010000003.1, read on the forward strand.
CACAGGGATTTGTCCTGGGCCCAGTGCTATTCAATACTGTATCTTTATTAATGACTTGGATGACAGCATTGGGGGCATAGTTATCAAATTTGCAGATGACGCCAAATTAGGAGGGGTAGCTAATACTCCAGAAGACAGGATGAAGATTCAAAATGACCTGAATAGACTAGAAAGCTGGGCCAAAGCTAACAAAATGAAATTCAACACAGAGAAATGTAAGGTACTGCATTTAGGGCTGATAAATGAAATACACAGATATAGGATGGGGGACACCTGGCTGAATGAGACCACATATGAAAGGGATCTAGGAGTCCAAATAGACCACAAGTTGAACATGAGTCAACAGTGCAATGCATCAGATAAAAAGGCCAATGCAATTTTAGGCTGCATCAATAGAAGTAGATCAAGGGAAGTAAAAGTGCCACTCTATACTGCTAAACATCCCCAGTTCCCTAAGTCTTTCCTCATAGGGCATGGTTTCCAGACCCTTCACCATTCTAGTTGCCCTCTTTTGGACACGCTCCAGTTTCTCCAGATCCTCTTTGAATTGTGGTGCCCAGAACTGGGTATGTTTAGCCTGGAGAAGAGAAGGTTAAGTGGTGATATGATAGTCCTGTTTAAATATTTGAAGGGATGTCATATTGAGGATGGAGGAAGCTTGTTTTCTGCTGCTCCAGAGAACAGGACTAGGAACAATGGATTCAAACTGCAGGAAAAGAGATTCCACCTCAACGTTAGGAAGAACTTCCTGACAGAAAGAGCTGTTCAACAGACGAACACACTCCCTCGGATTGTAGTGGAGTCTCCTTCCTTGGAGGTCTTTAAGCAGAGGCTAGATGGCCATCTGTCAGGGATGCTTTGATGGAGAGTTCCTGCATGGCAGAGGAACTGGACTAAATGACCTTGTGGTCTCTTCCAACTCTATGATTCTATGGGCCAATCTAGATTGGCACAAAGAGCCGCGATAAGGGTTCTTTGCACCGCCTTTAGGGTTAGAGAGGGCGTAGCTTTTACACCCTCCCTAGGCCTAAAGTGTATGGGTGCTGTGATTTTAAAATGGTGGCATCCATATGGATGCTCTGTAAAAGCGTCATCATGCGCGCAGCTTTTAGATGCGCTGCACACATGATGATGCTTTTGTGCTGCGGGAGGGTGCCAATTGCACTTTTTCCATGGCGCAAAAAAGAAGCTCCGAATGGAGCTCCTTTTTGGAGGCGGGTCTTTGCTGTGGCTTTTAGATGGCTGCGGCAAAGAGCCTGGGAGAAAGGGGCCGCGGCGGTGGCCCCTTCCTCCCTTCAGCCCCACCTCTGCAAGCGGGGTGCAGCGGTCAGTTTGCCGCTTCCCTGCAGCCTCCAGAAGCGGTGAGATGAGGCTGTGGAGGCTGCCCGTGCCGCATCCTCGGTGTCATGTTGCTGCTTCTTGGGGCAATCAAGGACCACCCCTTTTGGGTGGTCTAGATCACCTCTATGATTCTATAACCCAGCATGCATTGCACCCCCAGAAATGAATTGTAAATCAGAAAAAGCCATCCAAACATCCAAGAAATGTTTATTTTAAGTGAACATTTTTCCAATAAGCCTTCATGACTTTTAGAAGTGTGTTTCCAAAATTCAACAGCACACACTCAGGGCCCTGGAGTTTTTGGGTTTTTTTGTTTTTTTGTTTGTTTGTTTTGTTTTTTTGGATGGGGGTGGGGTGGATCATCTGGGAGATACATGTTGCCCACAACTGCTTTAACATTAACTGATTTTAGTATGAGGATGAAAGATGTATTCAGCAGTCCCACCAAAGTCAACAGGACTTGAAGATGTTTAACTTTGACTGGTATGTATCTTTTTTTAAACCAATTTTTCTGGGCAAAGGCAGCATAAGAATGATCACTGGTGGTGGTAAAACAGACTTCATTGCACATTCTTGTTGAGATGCAGTTTGACAAAATCTTAATTTAGGCCTTACATAAGTCAAGAGATTAGACTGCAATAAATCTGGTCAGTGGACTAATTCAATGAGCAGTAGCCTATTTCTTTCAAGGAAACTGCAACTGTGAGCTTGTAAATATATTTTTAGCTTGGGAGTGTATGTTTAAGTTTAAGAGGGCTTTGGGAATATTTATTAACTCATTATTTCCATTTTAGATCTTAAGTTTCCTTTACTATTGCTGAAAGGGACAACTGCTGGAAATAGAAAGGGGTAAAATAGAAAAACAAGTGAGAATAACAAGTGGCTATTGCTCTAACACAGCTGCTCACAGCAGTTAGAATGTTGTACAAATGCTAATTGGATTCCAAAGATTTCTGCTTTTTTAGTACAGTAGAAAAAAGTTACTATTTATTTAACCATGAAATAAGCATGGTGTAAGTGGTGGACTGCAAAGTGTTAAGAGCAACTAAATAAATTTGAAGAAAAGGAAAATAAGCCACCAAGTCATCTAGTTCTGTCTGGGTTTTTTGTTTTTGTTTTTTGTTTGTTTGTTTGTTTTGAAAAAATTTCCTGTAGAAAACCAATTCCAAGTTTATTTGCAGCAAAGACAATGATATAACTAATGGCTTATTAATTGTTTCAATCTCTTGAAGACTTTAATAGCTTTAAAAATGTGGTACATCTTATCATTATAGCTAGCTGAAACTATGCACAGCACAGTCATTTATGTTCTGGAAAAACTGGAGTAGCATCCTGTACAAATTAAGTATTAAGCATCCAACATACAATAATATGCATCAATCGAAATCCCATTGAAATAGTTCTTAAGTTGCACCTGCACTGCAGAAATAAAGCAGTTTCATACTGCATTAACTGCCATGGGCAGTGCTGTGGAATTCTGGGGTTTGTACTTTTATCAGATATTTAGCCTTCTCTGACAGAGAATTCTTGTGCCATAACAAACTGCAGATCCCAGGATTTCATAGGATAGAACCATGGTAGATAATGCAGTGTAAAACTGGTTTAGTTTTGGCAGTATGTCAGAAGCCTGTTAAATCACATTTCGGATTTCCCATGCGTCTTGATAAGTGGAAAGCTATAGGAATATTGTGCTCATTATCTTTATTATTTTCCTTTGTCCCTATAGCCAGTCTAGATGGAAATACAGTTTTATATGACATCACCAATTTACAACAGGCAATAATACAGTTAATACAGTTAATAATATTTTTAGACTGTTAAACTATGCTTGGATAATTGTGCTCTAAAACAGACTGCAGAAATAATCCAGTCTGAGGGCCCATTCCCACTTGCGGAAAAATCTGTGTTGGAACCTGGCTCTGCTCCGCAAAGGAAAGCGGTTTCAAAAGGCCCCTTGTTCACACTATGAAAAGGGACCTTGTTTGGAACTGCTATTTAGCTGGGAATGCTTGTCATTCCCACTGGAGGAGCCAGGGAAGGTGACAGCCCTTCACCACCCCCACCCCTTCCAACAGGGGAATCTTTGGGGGGGGGGGCAGCAAAATTGATTCAAAATCAATCTTTGCAAAAGCAACTACTTGCTTTTGCAATAGAGTGCATTTGCAATAAATTGTATTTATACATTTTCTTGTGCCCTCCTCCTCCTCCTTGTCCCCCATTGCCAGGGACAGCCGGCCTAAAAAGGCGGCGGCCTTTTTAGCTGTGCCACTTCCACTGCTCCCGGGACTGATGGGCCTTTCACCACGGAATGGAAGGCCTGTCAGCTCCGGGAGCAGCAACAGCGGCGCAGTAAAAAAGGCCGCCGCCGCCTCCTGTGCTCCTCCCAGGTCTGATGGGCCTTCCAGCAATGCTGCTGCACTGCTGCAAGGCCCATCAACCCCGGGAGTGGTGGCGCCATTGCTGGTGCAGCAGAAATGCCGCCGCTTGGCCAGTGCCAGCCCCAGGGCTGACGGGGCCCGTACTCCTCCCGGGGCTGATGGGCCTTTTGGCAGTGCATTCCCTGTCAGAAGGCCTGTCAGTCCAGGAGCAGTGGTAGTGACACAGCACAAATGCCACCAGCCCCGCCAGCCCTGGTGGCTGAATGCACCAGCAGCCTAGCCTCAGGACTAGCTGCAGCAGCCGGGACTTTCCAGGCTGCAAGGCAGCCCTTCAGAGCAGCAGCGGCAAGTCCTCCACTACCACAAATGTCAGTTCAGGCAAATTGCAAAGTTGGCAGTAAGGAAGGAAGGGGGAGAGGGGGAAGGATGGAAGGAAGCCCTGCCAGCACCAGAAAGCGGCGGCGGTGGCTGTTCCCAGCAATGGGGGACCAGGAGGAGGAGGAGGGCACAAGAAATTTGTGTGTGTGTGTGTGTGTGTGTGTGTGTATACAATTGATCACAAATACACTCTATTGCAAAAGCAAGTAGGTGCTTTTGGAAAATATTGATTTTGCAATCAATTTTACCACCTCCCTCCAAAAAAACATGGTTCTGACTAGCATTCCCACTTATTGGGCATGCTTCAGAATCTCATTTTACAAAAAAGACCTCTCCTAAACTAGTGTCAGGAAAGCCCAGGCTATTTATTTTTGACCCAGACTTCCACTAATTGATTGAATGAGGATTGGAAGTAGGTTCAAATATGAATGAGGGTCTTATAGCCTGTGTCACACATTGTGTCAAAATGTAGTGGGAATGGGCCCTGAGACCACTTTAACTGCCTTGGTTCAGTGCTAGGGAATCCAGGGAACTATAGTTTATTGGAGCAGCAGAAATCTCTCTGACAGAGAAGGCTAAATGTCTCACAAAACGTCAGTTCCCAGAATTCCCTAGCACTGAGTCAGGGCAGTTAAAGTGGTCTCAAACGGGATTATTTTTGCAGTGTGTTTTGGACCAGTGTTTCATAAAACATTGTTTGTCAGCAATGAAGCTCATTATCTCATTTTTAGTGAAATTCTTTAGCGAAAGAATTAGCATCAGCAGTTTAAAGTAATATGCACCTGGTTGGCAGGGGTAGTTTAAATTTATGTAGGTGACATTACAGAAGAAGGCAATTGCTAGGAAACACCACCACCACCTTTTCAAAAGAGATGCCATTTAATTTCTCAGTCATATTTCATTGCTGTAGATTCTCAGAGAAATGCTCTTAATATCTTTAAAAGATGTATGCTGCAAAGACATGTACAATGGATCAGGGATTATTGCTTCAGATGAGGTGTGTTGAAAGAGCTTAGCCTGATGTTGTTGGCAACTGTCAACCTTCTAATTATTACCATATGTATTAACTTAACACTATGTCTTCCCAATGGAGGTGAAGAGGAGTGTAGTTAGTGTGTGTAGATAAATATATATGTGATGTGACCCTGCCTTTGTGCAGCTGCAGGTATCTAGAACATTACTTCTGAGCTGCATTTTAATTGTTAGTGAACCTGGCCAGTGAACAAAGTAAGATCCTTTTCCCACTCCTTTTCTGGAGGCAAGCAAAAAAGATCACTATGGGGCTTTACAGATTGCCTGAAAAGGGCGGTCTGAAGCCTCCTTTTTTTTCTGTGCACTGTCACCATAGCAACTAGATGGTGTGGTGAAGGTGCACAGAAGAAAAAGAAGCGCCAAAATGCCTACTCCTTTATGTGCCGCAGCGACGCAAAAAGTGCAGACGGCGCCTTTGGCACGTCGCAACTGTGCAGCACCATATGGACACTGCACAGCTGTGATGGCATCACTATGTACGCCATTTAAATGGCACTACGTAGCTGCGACACCCTGATCATGTGCTAGGGTTGCAGGGTGTGTATACATTCTGCCCCAAGGCAACCCTAGCACATGATGGGGGCCCTATAGCGCCCATCACAGTTTCTGATATTCAACATATTTTCCTCAGCAATCTCTCTCTCTCTCTCTCTCTCTCTCTCTCTCTCATAAAGTCTCCTTAAGACAATGAAAAGCAGTCTCTCTGCCCTGATGTACTGGTTGTATTTAATGGCAAGAATGTTTTTAAGTATGTGGGGAGGGGCTGGCACTTTAACATTTGTGGCTGGCACTTTAACATTTATAGCAAACTGAATGTTCAGCTGAAAGAAAGAATTAAGTGCACTCTTTGTGTTGTATATGTGAAGCATTTGGCCTGCAAAGCTATTTGGAAATGACCTGGATTGTTTCAGGGAACTTGCATGGAATGCTACCAAATGCAACTTAAGATCCCAGAAAAGGACTGCTGACACTAGATCCCTGAAATATAAACTTAATTGGTTTATAGGCATATGACATCACTTCTGAGGGCCTTTTGTGAGTTGCACAGAATTACACATATATTTCAGCTGAAATGTGCTAAGTCACCATAGTTAAAATACTTAATGAAATCTCTGGAGGGACCCCTTGCATTTGGCTAGATTTAGAGTGCATCTGCAATGTAGAAATAATGCAGTTCAACACCACTTTAAGTACTGTACTCCATCCTATGGAATCCTGGCCTTCAGCCTTCTCTGCCAAAGAGTGCTGGCACCTCACCACTCCCAGGATTGTGTGGGATGGTGCCCTGGCAGTCAAAGTAGTGTCAAACTGCATTATTTCTACAGTGTAGATGCACCCTTATCACCTACCTGATTCTTCCTGCTTTATTTTAACTTCCCACAAGTTTTGTTCTGGCAATAGCAGCAATTCAAAGTATTGGCAAATTGTTAAGGTAATAGAATTGGCTTTTAAGGACAAATGAACAGAAATGGTGGACCAAAAAACAAAACAAAACAAAACAAAAAACCAGCCAAAAAAATCATGCTGATTTTTCATGACTGTTGAATCATATTCTAGAATAGTGTATCTGGTTTCAGTTATTTTGTCGTGTTTATGCTTTCAGGATGGTACTTGAAACTGTATCATACACACCCACACATTCTTTTTTTTCCTCCTCTTCTGTTTATGTGGAAATTTTAACGCATAGCAAGCAATGGCTTTGATTCTCTGTTGTGACATATTGGTTCTTCCTCCAGGTTCTTACAAAGAAATTGTCCAACTTGGGGTGGAGGGTAAGGGTGAAATGTACCATAAATCTTATGTTTTAATGACAATTTTCCTTGTTTTATCATTTAACAAAAAACGGGTTACTAGTAACAATGATTGGGAATACTACTCATTTCACTTTTAGGAGGAAGAGAACAGTTTGTTTCTATTCGTGTTTGATACGAATTTACCAAAATATAATAATTAATTATTATAAACTGGCTGCGAAAAAGCTGGGTTTTTAAAAGAAAAAACAGGAAAAAATAAAACAGACAGATTCCTAGGTACCAATGTTTGCAAACAAACAAATGCATACTTATTTGTTTGACTGTTCTACAATCTAGCTCTTTTGTGATCACAAAGAAAACCAAATAATCCATATTGCACAGTCTTCCATGCTTAAGTGAGATAAAAATTTTATCTGGATTCTAAATTGAAAATGTTTGAGGGGATGCAGAAAACCTCTCAGCCCAACTAAGAAAGGAATGAACTAGAGCCATGAAACATACATGCTCACAGTATAATGTCTAGGCGTCATTGGAATAGATGAGGTAGATGTCATTTTGTTATTCTACTTGCTGCTGTTTTACTACAGCTGGCACCCTACACACAAGTCAGAGGAGAGTCTGGGGAAGTTACTTTTGGGGGGTAGAATTAACTGAATACTCCATTCAGACTCTGAGTAGGAGTAAGCATTATTTAATAAAATGCTGTTATTTTTGAGTAAATGTGCTGGGCAGTGTGTTGCATGACTTTTTCCCCCTGTAAGTCTTATCTGTTATTGTTGTCATTATTTTTCCATCATTACTGCTAATGTTGCAATTATTTTTTCTAATTATCTTAGCAGATCACCATATTTACATGATATTTAGGGAAATGATTGCTGCTGTTCACCTGAACATCCACTAAAGTATTAACTCAAGGATGTGTGTCACTGTTTTAAATCTGTTTGGCAATACTATGGCATAACAGTATATATTACCCTTCTAAAGCTATTGCATTTCTAATGGGAGATTATTTTCTTTAAAATGTTTCCTTCCCTAGAACCTTTTGTGCTCTGTTTCTGCAATGAGCAACCACATCTGCAGAAGTACTATAAAAGGTGTACTACATTGCTAGGAAATGATGCCTGCATTTGCTGCATTGAAAACAAATGCAAAGACTTTCACAAGACGGCCTGAAATTTCACGAGCAGAGCCAACAGCTGTTGAGTTAAATGGAACCACTGTAGTGTTCTACAGATGAGTACTGCAGAAATTTCAGACTGTCAACATTTATAAAATCCATAATGCATTTCATGATTCAAGCACAGCTGTGGGTCTGGTAGATTTCATATTTGCTCTGACAACCAGAATAAACCATTTTCCTCTTTGTTGTGCATTCCCAGGTTCAGCATCCAAATGTAATTGTCTCATCTGACTCACCAGCACTGAGACAGATAGTACAGAGTCAAATTAACTGGGCATACATCAGGTAGAACAAAGAAGCAGATCAAATGTGTAGATTTCATAGGTGGAAACCCCAATGGCAGCAAAGTCATTTTTATTAAGGGAAACTTTGGCAATTGACTGGTCAAACTCATCTTTAATGGGTGGATATTGTATCTTTATCTTGCTCTCACTCTCTCTTCTCAGATAACTTTCAACTTATGGAAACCCCATGAATTTCATAGTCTTTACTTATGCAAAGAATACTTAACAGTAGCTTGCCATTGCTTTACTCTGAAATGCAACTGCAGTGGGCTCTTCCCTTATGTGGGGGATCCATTTCAGACCTCTCCGTGTAAGAGAAATTCCACGCATGCTCAAGCCCCATAGGAAATAATGGGGCTCATGCATGCTGCGAGCTGCATGCGTGCGTACCACGGTCATGTGCCCCATTACTTCCTATGGGTGCCGTGTGGCCACTTCTGGGTCCCAGCTTCCAGCGTATGCTGGAAGTTGCATAAGCAGGCACACTATGGTAGTATAACTGGCACCTACTATTCTTTGGATGTCCCAAGTACTAACTAGGCCTCATCCTGCTTAGCTTCCAAGTTCACAGAGAATCTGGTGCTTCCAGGATATTTAACCCCATGCCATGGCCCTGATCCAGCCTCTGGAGAGTGCAAAAAGGAACCACAAAAAGCAGCTCCGTTTTGCACTCTCCAAGGGCGGTGGCGGAGCTTTATCATACCCCTTCAGTGCTGCATAATGTAGATGCAGCACCAGAGTCATACCATGATGGTGCATGCCATGTAGACCAGCGTATGCCAAAATGTCTCCCTGGGAGCGGTGCTAGGGTGTCCAGCGTGCGAATGCTGTGCCCTAGCTCCACCCACAGGCCGGCACAAAGTGCTGGTCTGTATAGCTCTTACTCAGTAAGAGTAACTAGGCTCTTATAGGCTCTTACTCAGTAAGAGTGACTCCAGCACTGCATCTACATGATGCAGCACCAAAGGGGTGTCATAAAGCTGTGCCACCATGGCTATGGCACCCCTTGGAAAGTGCAAAAAGGAGCTGCTTTTTGTAGCTCTTTTTTGCACTCTCTGGAGGCCGGATCAGGGCCATGGTGTGTGGTTGCTGTGGCCTCAATCTGGCCAGTAAAGGAGCGGCTACATGCCGCCCATCTGTACAGCCCCTGACAGTTTCAATTGCCATATGCACACATACGTACACTGAAGGAGCCTCCAAGTTTTACTCTCGACTTATCCACAAGTCATGGCAAAAATCCATAATTTTGGCCCCAAATCCTGACCTTAACTTATATATGAGGTCGACTTATAGTTGAGTATATATGTCTGTGTGTGTGTGTGTGTGCACGGTATAACTCAAATGATGTGCTAGAGAAAATGCAACACAATTTTCACATTGTACTTTAGCCAAATAAGAGTTAAAAACACATCTTGTCAGGCAAAATAATTGTTCCTGATGCCTAACAAAGCTGACACAGGGCTTAGGTGGTGTTCAACTGAGATATCTCAGGAAGTATTATCTGGGCCATCTTGGCCATCTCACAATCAACTGGACACCCTCCCATCCTCCCCCTGCTGTTTTATGGGAAGTTTATGTGCCTTTGGAATTTACTTTCTCAATCCTCCCCACGTGCATTTGCTTAGAAATAACTGTTTCTCTGTCATTATAGAAATGAATCTTGAAAATGTCCCACCTATAGGAGTTGCTTCATGCCATTGTTTCAGTAGGAAATTCTCTTTGTGCTGATTTAACCAAAGCCATAGGATTTTCCTGAGATAAGAGAGGTGGTTTGGGGTGGGTTTCAGCTCTCAGTCACCACCAGGCTCCCCAGTCTTTTCCTCTTTCTTATCTTTCTCTAGGGAAGTAATAAAATTAATTGGAAGAAGGTGGTGGCTGCTTGTGAATGGTAGCTTGATGCAATATAGACCTCCTCTGAGCTTTTTTGAGGTTAGATTGCATACTCTACATTTCATAGCAGGGGAAAACAGCATTGCAACACCAATCTGTGAAAACACCTATCTCTTGGACTACATTTCCCAGCATCTGAGAGTTTTAATAAAATTAAGAGTGCAAAAAGAAAAATTCTGTATCAGCTAGCTATTTGTCAGAATATACTCTTATAGACTGACTCACCACACCATAACCACTGCTAATCTGCCTCTTTTCCAATATGCATGTTCTTGTTGTTAGCTGCCCTCAACTCAACTGCTACTCATAGCAACCCTGTGGATGAGACTCCCTGTCCTCCAAGACTCCTTGTCCTCCACTGCTCTGCCCAGTCCCTGCAAACCCATGTCTGCGACCCCCTTGATTGAAACCTCCATCTGGCAAGTGGTCTTCCCCTCCTCCTTCTATCATCTATCTTTCCTAGCATTGTTATTTTTTCTAGTGAACCATGCCTTCTATGTGGCCAAAGTATGAGAGCCTCAATTTTATTATTTTGGTTTCCAGGGAGAGTTCTGGTTTGATCTGTTCAAGGACCCAATTGTTTGTATTTTTGGCTGCCCATGGTATCCTAGGCACTCTGCTCCAGCACCATAACATGAATGCATTGATTTTCTTTCTGTCTGCTTCTTTTACTGCCCAGTTCTCACATCCCTCCATGGCACTGGGAAATACAATGGCTTGTACAATTCTGACTTTAGTGCTCAGTTGTATATCTTTACTCTTCAGGATCTTTTCTAGTTCATAGCTGCCCTACCCATTCCTATTCTTCTTATTTATTGACTGCAGTACCCACTCTGGACAATGTTTGATCCTAGATATGTAATTCGCTTCTGCTCCTCTCTGGCCTGAAACAGATGACCCAAATTCTGAGGTTTCCCATGAAGTTTGGGGTGTAACGTTTAGATGACGCATGCCCTGAACACAGCAGGAAACCATGCCAACCATGTCTTCCAAAAAGAACTGGGCCAAAAAGGAACAGAAAAATCTGGTTCTTTTTTGTGTTTCTGTTCAGGCCCATAGTGGTGGCCTGGATGGGGGGGGGGCTAGGTGCATGCAGTCACTGTGGCCCCCATGCAAATGGTGCCAGTGCAGCCCCAGCACAGTTTTTTCACTCTTCCTGTTTCAGGCCCCAGTCTTGCTGTATTTTTGAATCATTTGTTTAAACCTCAGTCTAATACACACTTACATGGAGCTAAAAATCCACTGAAAATCATGATATTTAGAATTATTATTATTATTATTATTATTATTATTATTATTCTTTATTTATTGCTCAATATACCTGTATTAGATTGCACTGCAAGTCCTTATGGTCTTTATATTTTTATATTTAGTTTTAAAATTGATTTTCATCTCAATTTTGTATATTGGGATGCTTTTAACAACAACCCAGAAATGTAATCTAGTTCAGAATATGTCTCTAGGATGTTTATTCAGTCAGGACAATATGATCACTTTGAACCCATTGCTTTGTCATATCATTGCATTTCAGTGCATTTCCAGGTTCAATGGAAGGATCTCTGTTTAACATTCCGTTGTATGAGACTATGAAGCCTAAAGATTTGTCTTTCTCTCCACATTTACCATATTTAAAAGCCCTCCTTACAGTATCACAGCTGAGTGAGGTGTACTGGGTGTCTATAAGAGAAACAGCTACATTCCATTGGCTGTGAAATGGCCAACAAGGTCTTCTCTGAAGAAGACAAAATCAACAGGATATAGATGTAAAGGAAGATCTGAGTTATTTAGGTCTTAATAAATCAGCAAGTGGCTTTTGTCAGTGGTTCAGTGTAGAGGGACACATGATCTGGTCTGTCTTGGCACACTGAATGAGAAAGAACTATAATCCTGTCATTGTCAGATAGCAAGATTTTGCACAAATTACACAAGGTAAGATGATATTATTATTATTATTATTATTATTATTATTAATAGCCCGCCCCTATGAACTGACAATCGGGGCGGGGTACAACATAATTAAAAGCATCACAGGTTAAAATACACCAATCCCATCCCCCTCACCCAACCCTTAAAATAGAATTAAATAGCTAAGAATTAAAAACATAGTACAAATAAAACATATAAAAGTAACTACCTGAAGCTCTATAAAACAATTTCGAAAGGGGGAAGAAGAGCTAAGAGAAAGAGTCGGCAGTGGATATGGACCAGGGAAATTAAATGCTGTTTGGGAAGGCCTGCCGGAAGAGATGCGTCTTTAAGGCTTTTCTAAAGCCGTCAACAGATGTAATAAGATGCATCTTATCCGGCAGGTTGTTCCATAGCTTGGGGCTATGGCTGAAAAGGCCCTCTGGGAGGTCTGTGTCAGTCTGGTCTTCAAGGGCTGTAACAAATTCCTCCCAGAGGACCGGAGTGTGCGGGGGGATCATACGGGGAGAGGTAGGCCCAGAGATAGGATGAACTCAAGCCATGAAGGGCTTTAAAGGTTAAAACCAATACCTTGTACTGGGCCCAGAAACTAATTGGTAGCCCCATGTAGAGTACATTACAGTAGTCCAGGCGAGAGGTTACCAGAGCATGTACCACAGTTTCTAGGTCCCTCATTTCCAGGAAAGGGAGCATATGGCATATCAGCCAAAGCTGATAACAGGCACTCCTGACCGTTGCATTCACCTGACTCGTCATGTGAAGCAACGAGTCAAAGAGTACCCCCAGACTGTGAACAGAGTCCTTCGAGGAAAGTGTGACTCCATCGAGGACTGGAAGTTGTATCCCCAGACCTGGCTTCAGTCCCGAGATTGTGAGTACCTCCATTTTGTGTGAATTGAGCTTCAATTTGTTTTCCCTCATCCAGTCCATTACCGCCACAAGACAGTCATTGAGAGGAGAGACGCCATCTGAGGTCTGAGCCGATGATCTGGTCATGGAGAGGTATATCTGAGTGTCATCAGCATACTGAAGACACTGAGCTCCATGCCTCCGAATGATCTCACCCAGCGGTTTCATATAAATATTGAATAGCATCGGGAACAGAATGGCACCCTGAGGGACACCACAATTAAGCTCGATTTTAGAGGAGCAACTGTCCCCGAGCCTCACCCTTTGCATTCTTCGGGAAAGAAAGGATTGGAACCACTGAAGAGCGGTGCCTCCGATTCCTAACTCCCTCAGTCGATCTAAAAGAATGGAATGATCTATGCTGTCAAAGGCTGCTGAGAGATCCAAGATCAGGGTCACACTACCCCTGTCAATACTCAAGCGGAGGTTGTCGGTCAGAGCAACCATGGCTGTCTCAACTCCATATCCTGTCCTGAAGCCAGTTTGAAATGGATCTAGATAATCGGTTTCATCCAAGACAGCTTGGAGTTGGGAAGTGACAGCCTTCTCGATTACCTTGCTCAAAAAAGGGAGAAAGGAAACTGGTCTGTAGTTGTTCCTGTCCAGGGGGTCAAGAGAGGGCTTCTTCAAGAGGGGTTTAACAACCACCTCCTTTAGACAAGATGGTAAAGAACCCTCTCTAAGGGACGCATTGATTGTGTCCTGAAGGAACACCCTCCGTGTGTCACCCCCCTGAACGACCAGCCAAGATGGACAAGGATCGAGAGGGCAAATTGTTTTCCTCAAACTACCAAGCAGCTTGTCCACGTCATCAGTACTCACCAATTGAAACTCATCCAGTAAACTGACATCAACCGAGTTGCTGGACACCTCACTTACGGACCCTGGCAAAATATTGGCGTCCAGGTCGGCTCTTATCCGAGAGATTTTATCTGCAAAGTGGATGTTAAATGCCTCACAGCAGGCTGTTATGGGGTCCAGTAGGGGATTTGGCACAGGGGGGACCCGCGTCAGCTCCCCTACCACCTTAAACAGTTCTGCTGGGTGGGACTCTGCAGATGCAATGCGTGCAGAGCTGAAAGATCTTCGCGCTGCATGCAAAGCCTCCCAATAGTTGTGAAGATGCAACCTATGGTGAGTTCTGTCAGAGGAGAGATAGGGGAAATGTTCTTGATATCTCTCTACTAAACAAAGGTGGGACTTTTGAAGTGGGCTTAAGTTTTCTGAACAGCCAGTTTCACCATGTCCAGACAGTGTTTTTTTATCATAACAGTGAAATTGGGAAAAAATCATTCACATCCCTCATTATTAAGCTTTATTTATATAGCGCTGTAAATTTACACAGCACTGTACATACAATCATTCGAATTAGACGGTTCCCTGCCACGACACAAAAGGAAAAGGGATTGAATGGTGGAAGGAGATCAGGTCCAGCATTTCTTCTCTCCCTCTGAGGCCTGGACCAAGGCAGATGGATTGGAGGGAGGGCTATACTTAATCGAGCCCAGGCCTGCTGCCTGGATGGGGTTGGCCTGCCTTTTCTTTCAGTCCCTCCCAGGTTGGATGGAGTTCTTGGTGGGGAGGGAGGAGCTCTTCTTCTTCAAGCAAGGTCTGGATGGGATGGCCTGCCTCAGTCCCTCCCAGGTTGGATGGAGTTCTTGTCGGCGGCGGGGGGGTGGGGGGGAGAGCTCTTCTTCTTCAAGCAAGGCCTGGATGGCATGGCCTGCCTTTTCTTTCAGTCCCTCCCAGATTGGATGGAGTTCTTGGTGGGGGGGGGGATCTTGGTGTTCTTGGTGGGGGGGAACTGTTCCTCTTCAAACAAGGCCTGGATGGCATGGCCTGCCTTTTCTTTCAGTCCCTCCCAGGTTGGATGGAGTTCTTGGGGGGGGTGCTCTTCTTCTTCAAGCAAGGCCTGGATGGCATGGCCTGCCTTTTCTTTCAGTCCCTCCCAGGTTGGATGAAGTTCTGGTGGGGGGGAATTCTGGGGGGGGGGGGTGTTGGATAGAGTTCTCCTATTTTTTCTGAGCCTGACATCTCACAGTATAAGAAAGATAACTCAAAACCATTGTAAAGATCAAAGTAGTGTACATGCTGCACACCTTTTTATGGTATGCAAAAGTTAAGAAGCACTGTTATTAGTCCAGCATCATGTAAGCACCCATTCAGCTGGGTGTATTTTGAAATGTGCGTATGGAATGTTTATTTTAAAAAGTTCCCAGAAAGGAACTGCTAAGAAGAAATGTAAGTTCCCTTGTTGAAAGGGATGAATAAAGAACTTCTATATTTGGATCATAGTGTGCTTGCCTAGCTTTAGTTTGCTTAATTTTGATCCAGCTTTCAAAAGCTCAGTTTTCTTCTGTTGCCTTCTTATTGTTCGTCCTTGGTGAAGGCACCCTGCCAAGCAAACAGAGTAGCACACTGTTTGAATCCTTGGAAATGGCCAAGCAAAAATCTCCATCAGGGGTTGGATACAGATCCCATGAAATAGGTTAATTCACCAGTATATGAGGTGATGACTTACAACACATCAGCAGGAAAAAATGATCAAGATGAAATCATATAGGAGGAAAGGGGAGAAAGAGTATTCAAAATTGCAAATGCTATCATGGCTCCAAGTCAATTATATGTGACAAAATAAAATAAGTATATAATTTAAAAAAAATTGTACAAATGGAAAATAGAAAGGGAAATGAATTACAGCCAATTTTGATGCAACTTTATTGTGGATTTATAATAAAAACATATTGTTCAATGAGAATCACAATTGATTTCCAAGACTATGGAAACAAGTTGAGACATGTGATAATGTTAGCACCATGGTGAAACAATCATAAAATGGCAGTTTTATTTTTGCTTCCAGTATCAGCTCTCTGATATTTTACTCCAACATCCCCATGGCTTCTGAGCAGTTCATTGATCATGTGATCAATGTAGCCATAGCAAACATTGGATGTGTTAAAAGAATGGAATAGAAAAACCAAAAACAAAAGGTAATATAAATAATCTTTATCTGTTATCTGCTTGAAAAGTAACAAAACAATGTATATAACAAAAGTACTCGAAACCAATATATATAAAAGATACAAAATAACAAGAGGGATAATGGCAAACAGAATAATACAAAATAGCAGATATATCAAATAATATAAACTACATTAAAGCAAGGTAACACAAAGTATAATGCAAAAGAAAAAAGTCTAAAAGAGAGAAAGGGGAATGAATCACAAACTAAAGCTGGCCTTATGAACACTCAACAGCTGATTAGGGTAATAAACACAGCTGAAGATCATTTCTATCTCACTAGCTCAGTAGCTCACCATTAACCATCTAATGGTCATTAACTCTGTAATGACTAAAGTTATAGATCTTGTTCCTATTCCAACAGGATGAAGGGAAAAGCAGTCACAAAGCTGCTTAGTCTTCTGGATTAGCTCACATTCATTCCACTTCTTTATCTGTGTCATTTACTTGGTTTTCAGCCTGAGATTCTTTCTAGTGAAGAAACTGCTATGGTTAGGATGCTATCAACATTGCCCCACAGTGAATAAGAACATGTCGGGGTGGGGGGGTGGGGGTTGGGGACTTTGGCATTTTAATGTAATTCTCTTTTAATCTGTATCCTATTTTTACCGTTGTAATCTGCTTAGATTCCCTGAGATTAAGCGGAATAGAAATAATAATAATAATAATAATAATAATAATTTTCTAAAAGATCTACAATATTGTTTCTGCTTCCACTCTAAATGATCCTCAACGTAGGATTTCCAAAGTTCTGGCCTGATGGCACATAAACTATGCCTTCATTAGTAAAACTACTAGTTGAAGTATTCCTAGAACAAGGCAAAGTTTGATTGCAAGGCCTTAATTGTATTATGCCAGATGCAGCCATTCTCTCCCTTAAATCGGGTGAACTATTTATATTACTGCCAGGAAATACGTCAGTAAAATGTCTAATATAGCTTAGTTGCTATTTGGATCATTGAATTCTAATCTTAGCATGGAAAGGCCTTGAGGGGAATTTATTTGGAAGAATATTAGAAGGGAAAAACATCAAAGCAATCTGTGGCATGATACAGACGGCCCTTTTGGGCCGTCCACGCAGTGTGAGTGGGGCTGGGGAGTATGCAGCATTTGCACGCTCCCCAGCCCTAACACGTATGGACGGCACCATTTTTAGATGACGCCATCAATACACACATGTTGTGATGACGTCTTGGCACGTGCCGCCTCCAGGTGGACCAGCGCATACCTGACGTCAAGGCACTGGTGGAGGGTTCCTAGGGCGCCCTTTCTGCAGTGCTGAAAGGAGCTCTGAAACAGCAATCCTTTTCATAGAATCATAGAATCATAGAAGTTTAGAGTTGGAAGAGACCACAAGGGCCATCCAGTCCAACCCCCTGCCGTGCAGGAACTCCCAATCAAAGCATACCCGACAGATGGCCATCCAGCCTCTGCTTAAAAACCTCCAAGGAAGGAGACTCCACCACCCTCCGAGGGAGTGTGTTCCACTGTCGAACAGCTCTTACTGTCAGGAAGTTCCTCCTAATGTTGAGGTGGAATCTTTTTTCCTGCAGTTTGCATCCATTGTTCCGAGTTCTGTTCTCTGGAGCAGCAGAAAACAAGCTTGCTCCCTCCTCAATGTGACATCCCTTCAAGTATTTAAACAGGGCGATCATATCACCTCGTAACCTTCTCTTCTCCAGGCTAAACATCCCCAGTTCCCTAAGGCGTTCTTCATAGGGCAAGGTCTCCAGACCCTTCACCATTTTAGTCGCCCTCCTTTGGACCCACTCCAGTTTCTCCACATCCTTTTTGAATTGTGGTGCCCAGAACTGGACACAGTACTCCAGGTGGGGCCTGACCAATGCAGAATAGAGTGGCACTATTACTTCCCTTGATCTAGACACTATACTTCTATTGATGCAACCTAAAATTGCATTGGCCTTTTTAGCTGCTGCATCACACTGTTGACTCATGTTCAACTTGTGGTCTACTTGGACTCCTAGATCCCTTTCACATGTTGTCTCATTCAGCCAGGTGTCCCCCATCCTATATTTGTGCATTTCATTTTTCCGCCCTACGTGTAGGACCTTACATTTCTCTGTGTTAAATTTCATTTTGTTAGCTTTGGCCCAGCTTTCTAGTCTATTCAGGTCATTTTGAATTTTGATCCTGTCCTTTGGGGTATTAGCTACTCCTCCCAATTTGGTGTCATCTGCAAATTTGATAACTAGGCTCTCAATACTGTCATCCAAGTCATTAATAAAGATGTTGAATAGCACTGGGCCCAGGACAGAACCCTGTGGCACCCCACTTGTCACTTCTTTCCACTTTGTTCCCACAGCAACCAGATTGCCACAGGAACAAAGTGAGGGAGAAAGGGGCCAGGAGGCAGCTTTCTCTGTTTTGACAGGTGTGACATTAAATGGTCACTGGAACCATTTCTCTCTCTACCTCCATTTTTTCCTCCTTCATTATTCACTCCGTCCCTCCTACATGCACAAGAGGGATCCTAAATGCAGACAAAACCTTCAAGGACTATTTTGTCTTGCTTTCACCTACTATTTCCCAGGCAATTCTGATGATACAAAGAAATGTTCCAAGCATAGATGGACCAGTATGCAGTTCAGTTCCCAGCTCAGTTACTCTCTTATTTTCAAGAGACAAGCAGGAGGCCCTTGGCCACTCTTCCTTAGCCCTACTGTGTAGCTCATATTTTTGGCCAAAAGATGCATTGTTCTTTTAACTAATGTGTGGTGTGGTTGGATTACTGAGCTCATATTTATGTGCCATGCTGTTTGCATGTTTGTGTCTCTTCACCTTCTTCTCACAATGGTTGCTCCTCCAAAGGAAAGTTAGTAGAGATACCAGTGGACATAGAGTGGGTGCATGAAATTAGAACAAGGGCTGTATGTCAACAATGCGACTTCTTCTTTACTGGTTATAACAAAACATTCTTCTCAATACCCACAAAGGAAAATCCATATTAAGAGTTGACTTTTCTCCACTTTGAAAGATTTTTGTGTACTTACCTTTTGCTTCCTGGGAATCCATTTGGCCAGAATTATGTAAGAAGGGTAGAAATTACTTCTAAATCTGACACATAATTGTCAATCTATTTAAACTGTTGACTTAACCATCTTATTATCATTATTATTATTATTATTATTATTTTATATAGCACTGTAAATTTGCACAGTGCTGTACATACAATCTTATAGTTAGACGGATCCCTGCCCTCATGCTTACAATCTAGAAGAGACAACACAAAAGGAGAAGGGAAAGGTGGTGGGAAAGGGGATGAGGTCCAGTGGTTCTTCTCTCCCTCTGGGGCCTGGACCAAGGCAGATGGACTGGAGGGAGGTCTGAGTTTCTTAATACATAGTTAAAAGGAGGCATCCTGGGGCAGATGGCACAGTCCTGGGAGCGCTTCCCTAAACAATATAGTCTTTAACTCAGTTTTGAACCTGGTTAGAGAAGTGATGAGGCATACATGTGGGGGAAGAAGGTTCCAGGAGTGAGGAGCAGCAAGTGAGAAGGGACGAATCCAGGATAAAGCAGTGGAAATCCTAGGCTGGGACAGGAGACCTTGACTACCAGAGTGGAGGGTACAAGAAGGAGTGTGAGGAAAAAGAAGTTCAGACAAGTAAGGAGGGGCCAGTCTGTGGAGGGCTTTGAAAGTCAACAGCAAAAGCTTGTACTGGATGCAGAAGGGGAAGGGGAGCCAGTGAAGGGAGGATAAGAGAGGAGAAATATGGTCAAAGCAGCGAGCAGATATGATGATACGGGGAGCTGAGTTCTGGATAACTTAACTTCCTTACACATTCTAAGGGTGGAGTGACTATGCACTAGGCAACTGTGCAATCTGTGAGAAGAACCAAAGCTTGATAACATTGCTTTCTTTATTTAAAAGCTGTTTATTTAAAAGCTTTATTATTCATTATTTTTATATTATTCATGTATTGCTTTTTTATTCCTAAAAAATAGCTTAATATGCAAGAATGGTCAAATTGGACCAAATAAATATTACTTGATACACCAGTAAGGTGTCAATGCTAATAATCATTATATTTTAATGCCCTCATTGTCACAGGAGTAATATTTTACAGGTAACATCATTGCTTGTAATGTGTTGAGTCCAATCTCTGGAAAGACTCATGGTACAATGAAAATCAAGGAACAACTATAAATGGGTCCTGTGGGTGATTTGCCCAGCACACTGCCATAAAGGAAGAGAGGCACACCAGAGATGGACTACTGATGGACTGTCTTCTTCAAATGTAACTTTGCTATCTTGAAGTGAATTAACAGAGCTATAAGGATAATGAACATCACAGAAAATCTTGAAACAAGAAAAGACACTATGCCTTTTTTTCATCTACATTTTATATTAGAAACATTTGAAGTGGTTTCCCCTAACAATGCAAGTCTTTGTGTCTCTTGCAAGTTCTGAAGTCTGTTCTTAAAAAAAATCAGGACTCTAAGGCACACCTAGTCTATCTTTGTTGAAGATAATCTATGAAGTAAAAACAGGATGGCCACCATAAAGGAGCCTTTGTATGGGAAGGAGTTGCATATAATTATGTATTTATTGAGGATTGACTGCTCTCTTAATCTTTGTATCAAGTTTTGTTTCAGAGAAGTGTGGCCAAATATCCAAACCATACCATTTCCTTTCAAGTGCATCCTACAGCCGAGTTTCAGGTATAACACATGCTCTGTAAAAACACTTCAAGCTTTGTATTTTTTTTCTTCGTAGACAGTAACTCCACTTTCCTGTTTCTTTCTTTCTAACTTGGCATGAACTAACTTTTTAAAAGAAGTACCAGACTGATTTCTCTTGTTGTTGTTCATCGGGGAGTGGGAGTGTCACAGATCTTTTAAGCAGGAAATCTATCATGAGGTAGAAAAAAATAAGAAAAATGTATTTTTATGTTGTGCCAAATCATTTAACTTTTTTTTTTTTTTTTTTTTTTTAGAGATGTGAAAGTTGAGGGGGTGTTAAGATGGGAATTATGGGAACAGTCCACTTTTCATTGAAGTCAATGTTAAGTTCCCATTTGGCTTTCAAGGCTCTGGATTCTACCCAACATCTTTAAGCTCTAATTCAAGAGATTATCTTCTTTTCAGTTTTCCTTATAAAGCAAAATGGGTGATGAAAGCACTTCTAAGCCTGGTAAGATATTATAATTATTGTACATTTTTTTCTTTTTAAATTATATTTGGGATTTTATTTTCTGATATGTCTCAGATCTAAAGCCAATTTTTTTCCCCAAGAAAGGACAATCAAAACTCTACATTTTCCAAATTCATGAATATTACTTTCTTTCATGCCCAAAGAAGGCTATACATTTATAAAAACTGTCAAAATGGAGAATATGGAGTGTGTGTGCCTTCAAGTCACCTGTTGATTTTTGGTGACCCCATGAATTTCATAGAGTTTTCTTATTTATTTTTATTTAATTCAAGGATTTATATCCCACATTTTTCCCACAATGGGATTCAAGGCAGGTTATCCTTCAATCCTATTGTGGGTTTCCTTAGGCAAGGAATACTCAGAGGTAGTTTTGTTAGTCTCTTTCTATGAAATATAGCCTACCTGGTATTCATTGGCGGTCTCCCATCCACCTATTAACTACAGTTAACACTGCTTAGCTTCTACACTCAGATGGATTTGGTGCGTTTAGTCCCTTGAATATGGAATACAGGAACTATAAATAAGAAAGTGTTAAATGCCTTGAAGACACCAGATCATGTGTGCTCTTGGAAACTAAGCAGGGTCAGCCCTAGTTAGTCATTTGAAGAGAAACTGCCAACAAATATCAAGTGCTGTAGGCTATATTCAGAAGAAAGCAAGAGAAAACCACCTGTATTTTGCCTTAAAAAACCAATGAAAATCATGAGGTAGCCATTAGACAACAAGCAGCATAAATTCCCTTTTATTACAATATATTAAGTAAGTTGAAATATAATAACAGATGATCATGTAGATCAATAACTGAATATTCTATTTCTGCAAGAACATTTTCAAGAAATATCAACATAGGGCCAGAACAGAATGGCAAGAAGGGGTGGCTTGAACACACACCATGGCCCTAATCTGCCTTGAATCCAGCCCAAATATAAGTGGAAAATATCCGCTCCTATTTGGGCTGGGAAAAGCCAGCTTTCCTGGCCCTGCTGCAGCCCCAGGGCAATACTGCATTGCCAGATCATCTTGAAGCTGCCCACATCTCGGCATCCGATTGCTCTCAAAGGGGTGGGATATAAATAAATAAATTATTATTATTAATTATTATTATTATGATTATCCCACGTCCCAAATCCAGAACAAAATAGGCATTTACAGGCTGCTTCAGAAATCCACACAAATCAATTTTCAGGAGTCCAGTTAATTATAAATGTGGAAACAGGTGTTTGGAAAAACATCTTTTATGCATTATAGAGTTGTCAATACGTTGTCTTCGAATTCTGTTGATTTTCAGATTATTTTTAAATTATTAATTGTAAATTATGGATTGATTGATTATTGATTTCAATATATATTGTCTTTATATAGTCTTTTAACTGATGTAATGTGTTTAATCTGTCGCTATTCCCAACATTGATACACACAGGGAACTGGGTAAGAAATTGTGATTGTTTTATTTCATAGGTAGAGTGTTTGAGAGAGCCAGGATGGTTTAGTAGTTTGAGTGCTGGATTAGGATCTTGGTGACCAGGGTTCAAATACCCACTTAGACATGGGTAAGTTGCACTCTTTCAGTTTTAAAGGAAGATGAAGGCACCCCCCCCCTTTCTGAACAGATCTTGCCATGAAAACTTCATGACATGGCTGCCATAAGTCAGAAATTACTTCAGTGAACACAGCAATAGTGTTTGTACTACAACTTTTATTAGCCTCAGCCAACATGGCCAATGAAAGAAATTATGAAAGCTATAGTCCAAAACATTAAAGGTTGCCTTATTGTAGAAGACTATACTAGACAGGACAGGGTTAGGCTTGAGTTAATATTCTTTTCACATTCCACATTTTCCTCTTTTCATTACTAACAAAATCCTCAAAGCCTGTTCAATTACATTATTTTTAAAATTATCCTAAATCCAACATCTACTAGAATAGACCCATCGAATCAATTGCTTAATGGCAAGTCAACACTTACTCATATGTACATTCAACCAATTCAAGATCTTCCCTATCTGTTACTAGCAGTTGGATTTCGGCCATTGTTCCTACTTTGGGCAGTTTAGCATGTTACATTTTACTTGTAACATTTTACTTGATCAGGCCAAAGGAGAGTTAACACCTTCATATTTACTTGCTCAAAAAGAAGGCTACTTGAATAGATGATATTGTGTCTTTGTGTGTGTTTGCCTTTTCAGTTTTATGCTTTTCACTTTATCATCATCATTAGACAAGCATAAGAAGAGATATTTGATACAATTGCCCTTTTCAACCATAAATTGTGACAAATGGGGATAACACATGAAAGTGATAACAGATGTGAAAGTCTGAACATGTAATCCATTTTCTTTCCTATAATATGAGTGTTTTTATGGGGTTTCCTTTGTCTGGAGTCACCAAACAATATTCATTTAAGAAATGATTTGCCTAAATATATCATATATTGCACTTATCAACTGGAAACAATTATAATCTGAAAGAGGAATATTTCAATTGAGTAAGAGCAAGCACCATATGTAATGTCATCCCTTCAGGCTAGGTTGGCCAGAAAGTTCAATGAGTGGAAATCAGCATGCTTACTCTTGTATATATTTAAAAAGGGACTTCAAATGATTCCAACAGAAAATGAGCCTTTTAGCTTTATTTTCTGACCACAGATTACTTTTGTCTTGTGAAGTGGTTGTAGGTTGTCTATCTCTTAGTTGCTTTTTTTTTTTTTTGACAAGATTTGTTTGAAGTGTCAGGAATGTAACGTTATATAGATATAGAAATTATTTTTTTAAAAATGACATACACAACACTTCGTTGTCCTAAATCCATTGCTGATCTCAACTAAAGTAAAGGCACTGAATCAATCGGATTTGCAGAAGTGTTGACATTAATTCAATAGGCCTATTCTAGTTGGGACTAAAATTGAATTTGGACTAATTGTGTTAATTTTTTTAAAAAAAAATCCATGTGCCACCAGCAGCAATTTCAATCTTATCTTTCTAACTTTTATAAGTCATATTGAAATAACTATATTCAAAAGCTAGATGAAAAATACAAGACATTTAAGGCAATATTCAAGATGCTAATATGTTTATTCTCCATACAGCATAATTGCACTGGCAGAAGAACTTCTGATACCATGTAGATTTTTTTTAATGTACATGTAATTACTGTTGTCTTATGAAAGGAAGCACCTGCATTATCATTTATTCCCTCCCTTTTGCACTAATGATATAAATAGATTTATTTGTGATATTGAAATTTTCATAATTGATTTTTAAATCTAAAACCAGCTGTTCTTTTTTCCCTTTACCTTATTTAATCTATTTACAGGCTTTCTTGTCTTACATATACATTTCATATATTGTTTTTGCTATCTTTTTAAAAAATATCGTCTGGATGTAAACAGGAATAGTTTGAAATACAAACAGTAGTTTGGGGACCACTGTTATTTTGAAAGCAGCAGTTTGTTCAAATCCTAGATTTCCTTTGGGATCATCTACATTGGCCTGCCCCCAGAGTATTCTGGCTCCAGATTCCTCTTGAATCCTCCCTTACCGCTGCAGGCTTTTATTGAATGGTGGATGGCTTGCCTTCCCATGTGGTCCCTGAGAGCCAGCAAGCTACTCTGAGATCAGAATGAGATGCCCTCAGAGCAACTCGTTCCTTCAGAGAGACTCGGCAGGAATGCTCACAGGGATCACATGGGAAGAGAGCCAGCCATCATTGCTGCATTTTGCTCTGGGTTTTCTGAAAATCCTGGAGCAAAACATAAGTCTATTTAATGCAGGACAAGGGATGGAAACCCCAAATAAGAGCTGGGCATTGTGAAAACAGGCTAGACCCAATTTTGGGTTTGGGGTCTGCATAATGACTAAATTGATGCTTTTGTATTTTGACCACATCATGAAAAAAACACACAACAACAACTAGATTTTCAATTACTTGCCTTAGAGGTAAGGATGATCTCAGCTGGAATATGGTATAGATATGTGTTGTCTGGGATAATCTGAAATTTCTGCAGCATTGAGATTGAAAGAACAAAAGTACAAGTTTGGCAACAGAGATGACTTGACCAAAGGGCCAAGAGAATGGTCCCAATCCCTCAACACTTGCTGGCCTTCATGTTGCATACTGTATCCTACTGCTGAACTCTTTCCCAGGTGACCATTTTAATCTTGATATAACCCCTCTGCTCTCTCTCCTGTGTAATGATTTTAAGTCAAGAATTCCTCTTGTCTTCTTCCTTGGCTATTGTGGCTCAGAAAAGCATCTCACATTTTGGTATCTTTTGTTAAGATTTTTTCCCTTTTTTTGTAATTAAAAAAGACAACGATGATAGGAAAGGAGGAGGACAGCATAAAAACAAAAAGACCACTTGCTAGGAGAATAGACTCAATTAGGGGCGACACAGTCATGAGCCTGCATGACCTCAGCAAAGGTGGGGAGTCTTCAAGATGTCTCATCCACAGGGTCACCATGAATTGAAATCAACTTGAGGGCAGCTAACAACAAACAAACATAAATACATTAAATAATCTTAGATTTGTGTCCACAACTAAGAAACAGTTATTTTTACCAGATCTTCATAGTTTTCTGTTCGACAAAAAATCTTAAAATGCCATTTCAAGAATAGTAGTGACAATGAAGAAGCAGGTCCAGCTCCATCAGGGCTTGCCTGAAGAAAGAGAGCCCTCCCTCCATGCCATCTGCCCTGGTCCAGGCCTCAGAGGGCGAGAGGAACCACTGGACCTCATCCCCTTCCCCACCACCATCCCCTTCTCCTTTAGAGTGTAAGCCTGAGGGCAGGGAATCGTCTAATGGAAATTAATATTTGTAAGCCGCCCTGATAGCCATTAAAGCTGAAGAGCGGGGTATAAATACCATAAATAAAATAAAATAAATTATCAAGACATCTAGAAAAAGATACATTTTGTGTTCTTCCTTACTGGAAGTGATTAAAGAACCATATTCTCCCACACAAGCCTGTCTCAGCTTTGAGATATTCACACAAAGCCCTTTTCTCAGTGTTGTCACCCCCGAGAAATCTATCATGATGACATGAGAAAGAGCTTTCTCTGTGGCTATTTGCAGGCTGTAGAATTTCTTACTAAATGAAAACAGGTCTCCTTCTTACCCATGAACCAACAGGCAAAAGCTTTTCTGTTCTAGAAGACTTCATTAAATGGATTCTGTATTTTTTTCTATGTATGTAATTATGCATGTATATTTATTAAATCATGTTTATAATTCATTATTATTCGTTATATGAATTGTGTATGTGAGCTCTTTTGTATTTTAATTTCAATTGTATTATTATTATTATTATTATTATTATTTATATAGCGCTGTAAATTTACACAGTGCTGTACATACAATTTTATAGTTAGACGGTTCCCTGCCCTCAGGCTTACAATCTAAGAGAGACAACACTTAAGGAAAAGGGCAAGGTGGTGGGAAAGGGGGATGAAGTCCAGTGGTTCTTCTCTCCCTCTGGGGCCTGGACCAAGGCAGATGGACTGGAGCGAGGGCAGGGCTTCTTAATACATAGTTAAAAGGAGGCAACCTTGTACCTGAATTAATTGTGTTTTAATTCTTAAAGTTTTACTATGAGTTACCTTGAGTCTCATTTTTGGCAGAAAAATGGGATAGAAATGTAGTAAATGAATAAACATGATGCCAGTGATTTTAATTGTTATTACTTATTCAATAATATTACCAGAAGCTCAACAGGGCCATAAACTGAGGTGATAAAGGACATCCAAATAAAATTTCTCATAATTCACTAATTTCTTTTAAATTTTGCATGGCATTTTAGCCTATATTTATGAAGCAGGAAGAAAATACCTAAAAATAAAGTTTAAATATGGCTTATTTGCTGTTCATAATTAGTCCATGACCTAAATTCAAATGCTAGTTTTGGACACATTCAGTTAAAAGACTTTAGCTGAGATTAGCAATAAATTGAAGCCAAGGTGAGTTGGCTCCAAGGTGGCTGGTTAGAATATTATTTTTGTTGGCTGTTAAGCATAAGGATACACTTGAACTGGAGCCACTTATGATATGGATTGCTGTGTGTGTTTGTGAATGTGTATGTTTGTATTTAGAGTTCACTCTTAGTTTTTGATTCACAGGTGAAGAAGTGATTAGCTGTATCTTTCTGAAATCCACAACAGATTTGTTTGAAGAACTACTGTTTCTTTGTTCTGTATGGATATAGATATAGATTGTAATGACAATACATAGATGTGTTCATATACAGGCAGTGCAGTCAATGGTGTACCCCTCCCCTGGTGCATAATACTACTCAAATTGAGCAAAGTCATTTTGGCAGATGAAGCAAATTCCACAAACATTTCTCCATCTGTGTCTCTAGAAGTACAATAATAGCACAGTAAAGAAGTGACGATTTTCACTATTACATAATTCGCAAAACCTGTCTGAAAAAGCTACACACTATGTCAAATATGAGTACTTGGTCCAGGCCTCAGAGGGAGAGAAGATCCACCGGACCTGATACCCTTCCCCATCACCTTTCCCTTCTCCTTTTGTGTCGTGTCTTTTAGATTGTAAGCCTGAGGGCAGGGAACCATCTAATTATAAGTTTATATGTACAGCACTGTGTAAACCTACAGCGCTATATAAATAAAGGTTAATAAGAATAATAATAATACTATTAATAGTAGTCCTGATGCTATTTGTTATCATTGTTGTTGACTAACAACAAGTTTAAAATAGTACAAGTTAAAAACAATACAAAAGTGTTAGAACATAAATACAATTTTTTTTCAAATGTTAAAAACAATTATGCATTAAAAATTAAAATGTATTAAAAAAACTCTATACAAACCTTAAAATCTGAATTACGTAGCATTTGAAAGCCCAGTCTTCATCAGTTTGGAAAAGTCTGATGGCACAAGAATGTTTTTACCTCTTAAGGGACAGGAAGGATGGGGCCATCCTGGCTCTCTAGGATGAGGGTTCCAGAACCTGGGAGCAGCTACCAAGGCCATCTCCCTTGTTCCCACCAATTGAGCCACATTGATAGTAATAATAGTACAGTGGTCTCTTGGTAGCCACTGGGATTTGGTTCAAGAACCACCTGTGGATACTGACATCCATAGAGGCTCAAGTCCCATTATATACAATGACATAGTAAAAGGGTATCCCTTATATAAATTGCAAAGTCAAGATTGCCTTTTTGGAATTTATATATTTTTTAAAATATTTTCAAGCCATATATAATAGAATACATGGATAAGAAAACAATGGATACAGAAGACCGAATGTATTTCAGTTAATAGTAGCTATACATTATGCCAAATAATAACTCTGTTAATGTTAGCCCTGTTAACGTATTTTTTAAAATATTTCCTTGGCAATGATGAGTATATCGACACGGGTTTATGGACCTTTTGGATTGATCTTATTGTGTGGGTTTTTTATACTATACCTAGGGGCCTTTTTTCTGTATTCTTAAAGATGATAGACATACATGATCTGGATTTCCTTTTCAATATGATCTCTCAGGCCTTGGGTTTTTGACTAGTCTTCTCTGTCACCTTTTGCCATGTCTGACTGCAGAAATCTCTGACTGCAGTAATCTCATCCTCACAGCCGGAGTACTATTCAGTTGGATTAGCCAACACCATAAGTGTGTAACAAATAATAAAAGCATTTTTGGCAAGAGAATTAACAGAACTATGAAAACAGAGACTTGGAAATTTACGCATTGCAGCCAGTTTTCAGGAAAACTGCTTTAAGGGTGTCATTAATTGACGCTGGCTTTCCAAACTTGCCCCACAATGTTCCTTAACTGAAAAAGGAACTATTCAAGGTAGCATATCATCCCACTAAGCAACTGACAATAGCCTACAGTTATACCTGTTTTGTTGTTTTGCCTATAACTCTTAACAGGCAACCTTCTTAAATGGTACTTTGTTAATAGGAAGTTACACATGTTGTAATTGTTGTTATGTGCCTTCAAGTCATTTCTGACTAAAGGCACCTTAAAGCACAACTATCATGGGGTTTTCTTTTCAGAATTTGTCCAAAGAGTGTGATTTTCCTCTATGGCTGAGTGGGGATTCAAACCCTGATGTCCCAGTGCTCTAATTCTACACTCAGACCATTACATTATGCTGGTTCCACAGGTTACACATAGCTGTTATCAAAACAGTATATTATTTAATATTTTCAAGCTGTGGATGGTTGAATCCATGGATTAAAAAAAAACTGTGGATATGGAAGTTTGATTATGTATGCACATACATCTGAATTTTCCTGGACTATTAAGATATGTAATCACTTTAGTTATGTAAGTAAACAGTGGCCTATTCTAGATTGGCAATAATAATAATAATAATAATAATAATAATAATATTTATTTATATTTCCCACCTCTCCCTTAGGATCGAGGCAGGATTCCAATAGATTAAAAACAAGTGTGCTCATGGCTGCATGAAACTCTAGCCTTTAGATGAGAAAAAGGGAAAGTGTGCCATGAAAATGCTTTTTTTGCATTTTAGGGGAAAAGAAGCGCCTTTAAAAAGGTGCTGGTTTTCCCAGCTTCTTTTTTAAAAACTGTGGAACAGCGCAGCTCCATCTAAAGGCTGCGGTACAGCTGCTAAGCATTAAGGAAAAGGCAACTTCATGTCACACTTTCCTGCCAATCTAGAAAGCCCCAGTGTCTCCCAGCTGGATTCTCTCTATCCTCACTTACTGTGAAGCATCTATTGTGAGTGACAGGAGTCTGTCAATCAAGAGGCAAATGATTTGACATTTCCACTCCTTCCCAAGATCTATGTGTTGTGTGATAGACTGAAGCAGGATCTCTGTCACAATTCTCCCTTGCACTTGTAGGGTGGGGAAGAAATGTCAAACAGCTGCTTCCCAATCAAAAGGGGAAGTAAAATGTAACTTTACATAGATGACACTAGAAAAGAATAATTCTCAATCCTAATCCTTAAACTAGCTTGCAGGTTTATACAATATAGATGACCAGAGACCTATTTCATCTTTAAATAAAAGCTAAGACTCTCATGGTTCCAAGAAGATCTAACATATGGTGTTTGTTTGGGTTTCTTTTAATGACTCCAAAGGACTCTCACACTCTATGGCCTGTGTGCTATTCACCCTTACAACTATCTTCTCCTTGAGAACAAGAGAAGCCCCAGCAGACTAGGGGAGGGAAAACATTGTTCCCATCTTCGAAAGGGGGAAAAGGGGGTTCCCAACCAATATTGCTCATTTAGTCTGACATCAATACTAGGAAAGATTCTATAGCAGATTATTAAACAGAGAGTCTGTGAACATTTAGAAGAGAATACCATAATCACAAATAGTCAACATGGGTTTGGAAGAAATAAGTCTTGTCAGACTAATCTGATCAGTTTTTTAAATAAAAATATCAGCTTGTGAGATGAAGGGAATGTTGCGGATATAGCATACCTTGATTTCAGTCCCCCATGATATTCTTGCAAATGAGCTAGTAAAACGCGGGCTAGGCAATGCAACTCTTAAGTGGATTTCTAATTGTTTGACTGGCTGAACCCAAAGGGTGTTCAGCAATGGATCCTCTTCATCTTGGAGAGAAGTGACCAGGGGGGTGCCACAGGGTTCTGTCCTTGGCCCGGTGCTATTCAACATCTTTATCAATGGTATGGATGAAGGAATAGAGGGCATGCTTATCAAATTCACAGATGACACCAAATTAGGAGGAATAGCTAATAAGGATCTAAATTCAAAATGACCTGAATATTATTATTATTATTATTAATTTTATTTATATAGCGCTGTAAATTTACACAGTGCTGTACATACAATCGTAAATTAGACGGATTCCTGCCCTCAGGCTTTAAGTCTAAAAGAGACAACACAAAAGGAAGAGGGGAATTTGGTGGGAAGGGGATGAGGTCCAGTTGTTCTTCTCTCCCTCGAGGGCCAGGACCAAGGCAGATGGACTGGAGGCAGAGCACGGCTTCTTAATACATAGTTATAAGGAGGCATCCTGGGGCAGATGGCACAATCCTGGGAACGCTTCCCTAAACAATATAGTCTTTAACTTAATTTTGAATCTGGTTAGAGAAGTGATGAGGCAGACATGTGGGGGAAGAAGGTTCCAGGAGTGAGGGGCAGCAAGTGAGAAGGAACGAATCCGGGATGGGGCAGTGGAAATCCTCGGCTGGGACAGGAGACCTTGACTACCAGAACGGAGGGTAAGAGAAGGAGTGTGAGGAAAAAGAAGTTCAGACAAGTAAGGAGGGGCCAGTCCATGGAGGGCTTTGAAAGTCAATAACAAAAGCTTGTACTGGATGCGGAAGGGAAAGGGGAGCCAGTGAAGGGAGGAGAAAAGATGAAAAACATGGTCAAAGTGACGAGCGGATGTGATAATACATGCAACTGAGTTCTGGACAGAGATTAAAGGATGGAGGTGAGAGAGAGTAAGCCCTGTCAGAAAAAGGTTACAATAATCTAGTCGTGATACTACCAGGGCATGGACCAGAGTCTTGGCAGTGGAGGCTGAGAGGAATGGACAGATTTTAGAAATGTTGTAAAGAGAGAATCTACAGGTCTTGGCAGTGGCCTGAATCTGGGGAATAAATGACAGAAAGGAATCAAAGATGAAACCAAGACTGCGGGCTTGCTGAACCGGTTGAATAGAAGTGCCATCGACAAAAACAGAAAAGGAGTATTGAAGGGTGGGCTTAGGTGGGAAGATGAGAAGCTCTGTCTTAGACATGTTGAGCTTCAAGCGCCGATGCCACATCCACTGAGAGATGGCAGCCAAACAAGAGGAGACTTGCTGTTCAAGCCTGGCGAAAGGTCAGGGGTGGAAAGATACAGCTGAGTGTCATCGGCATACAGATGATAGGAGAAACCAAAAGAACTGATGAGTTTACCAAGGGACAATGTGTACAGAGAGAACAAAAGGGGACCCAGGACAGAGCCCTGGGGGACTCCAACAGATAAGGGAGCAGAGGAGGAAGTCTGACCACCTGTGACCACTGCAAAAGATCTGTCTGACAAGTAAGATTCAAACCAGTTGAGAACAGAGTCAGAGAACCCAAGGTCGGAAAGTCAGTCAAGCAAGAGACAGTGGTCCACTGGAATAGATTGGAAAGCTTGGCCAAAACTAACAAAATGATTTTCAACACAGAAAAATGTAAGGTACTGCACTTAAGCAGAAAAAAAATGAAAAGAATAGATATAGGATAGGTAACACCTGGCTTAATGAGACTACATGTAAAAGGGATCTAAGAGTCCTAGTAGACCACAGGTTAAACATGTGTCAACAGTCTGGTGTGGAAGCAAAAAAGCCCAATGGGATTCTAGGCTGCATCAATAGAAGTATAGTGTTTAGATCAAGGGAAGTAAAAGTGTCACTCTATACTGCTTTGGTCAGCCCACATCTGGAATACTGTGTCCAGTTCTGGGTACCACAGTTCAAAAAGGATGTTGACAAGTTGGAGCATGTCAGGAGGGTGACCAAAATGGTCAAGGGTCTGGAAACCATGCCCTAAGAGGAGAGATTTAGAGAGCTGGTTATGTTCATCCTGGAGAAGAAACAGTTAAGAGGTGATAAGATAGCCCTGTTTAAGAATTTGAATGGGTGTTATACTGAAGATGGTGCAAGCTGGTTTATTGCAGCTCCAGAGAGTGGGACCCGTAGCAATGGATGCAAACTCCAGGAAAAGAGATTCCACCTCAACATTAGGAGGAACTTCCTGACAGTAAGACCTGTTCGACAGTGGAACACACTCTCTCAGAGTGTGGTGGAGTCTCCTTCTTTCTAGCTCTTTAAACAGAGGCTGGATGGTAATCTGTCAGGGGTGTTTTGACTGTGAGTTCCTGCATGGCAGGGGATTGGACTGGATGGCCCTTGTGGTCTCTTCCAGCTCTATGATTCTATTATTCTACCAGTCTGTCTTCCTGTCATTTATCTTAATGCTTCATTAATTTGTTCTATTTAGAGAAGCAAAATACTGATAGTATTTTGTGGGGTTTTAGGGCTATGGAGCCATGTTCTGGATGAATTTATTCCTGATGTTTCACCTACATCTGTGGCTGGCATTTTCAGAGAGATGCCAGCCTCAGATGCAGGCAAAACATCAGAAATAAATTCTTCCAGAACATGGTCACATAGCCCCCCCCCCCAAAGAAAAAACCCACGAAAAAACCCCCTATGGATGCCAGCCATGTTAGCCTTTGACTTCACATCAGAATACTGATAGTTGCTACCAAGATCAGTGAATTGCTTCATAAACCAGCATGGTTTAGATCCAAATTTTTATGGTTTCATTAGCTTGCAGACTAGGTTGCTGCCAATAAAATTACTGTTTCAAGTACTTAAAAGAAATACAGAAAAAGCTGTAGCAATGGTCAAATGCCTGGAAAATGACACTATTTATTGTAAGCCATACAAAATCCACAGTACTAAAAAAACTCCTCCTTGTCATTTTAATCCCAGCACGATTGGTCCAGTTTATGTCCCATACAGTTCTGTGTTCTCCCAGTTTTGCTAACCAAAATTTCAGTTTTTATAACATGATGATGATATGTGGTTATTCATTGTCAGTAAAGGTGTATTGTGCTGGAAAGAGAGCTTTGTATTTTAATCCCTTATCTCAAATGTTATGATTATATGAACCTAATGATAGTACAATAATATTGCAATACAACTGGATAATATAGTACAAGTGTGTGAGGGGGAGGGATTTTACACACACACACACACAAATACTGCACCATTTTAATCAAGGGTGCAGAACTCAATGTTCTGCCAACACCTTTTAGAGTAATAGGCTCCAAGTTCTAAAAATTTAGGAACACTTCCAGGATCCAGTTCTGCTTGTTGATAGAGCATGAAGGAAAGGAGCACGGGGGGGAGGGGGGGGAGAGAATTTACAGTTTTATTTATATTTATATTTTTTTAAAAGGAGGTTGATTAGACTGATAGGTCACAGTGTGATAACTACAAAAGAGTAAAAATATTTCATGTCTGTGTAAGACAAAAGAGTATTCTTTTCACATTACAAACATCCACATTGTACCATTTTGTTAGGGCTTCAGTGGTGTCTATGCATACAAACATTGGGGCTTTCTAGATTGGCAAAAAGAAGTATGTTCATGGCTGCATGAAACTCTAGCCTTTAGATGAGAAAAAGGGAAAGTGTGCCATGAAAACGCGCTTTTTTTTTTTTTTTTTGGCATTTTAGGGGAGAAGAAGCGCCTTTAAAAAGGTGCTGGTTTTCCCAGCTTCTTTTGTAAAAACTGCGGAACAGCGCAGCTCCATCTAAAGGCTGTGGTGCAGCTGCTAAGCATTAAGGAAAAGGCAACTTCATGTCACACTTTCCTGCCAATCTAGAAAGCCCCTATGAAGGTGAAAAGAAAAGAAAGTGCTCTCAAGCTTCCATCTGCCATAGATGTCCATACACTAGAGCTGGCCAAGGGCATTTACTTTCGCTAGGAAACACAAAGCACTGTTTAGCTATTTCATCTTTTTTCCCCTTTAAGATATGTCATCAGGAAGGGAAAACATGAAAGAAGCAACAGAAAAATAAGGAAGGATTTTGGGTGTGGTGTCTTCACACAATTATTTCCATGTGATACCATTTTAACTACTATGGCTCCAGATTCCTTTGATTTTTAATTTGGTGATGCACTAGAACTTTCTGGCTGATTATTCTAAATACCGAATGAAGCTACAAATCTCAGGATTCCATATAATAGAATGACAGTTAAAGTTAATCAAAGTACTATAATTGCGTAGTGTGGATACACTAGTGTGTAGCTCAGTTAAAAACAATGAATGATCCATGGTGAAGGCATGATAAAAATTTTCTGAAACTGTTCTAAGAGAAAGAGGGTGCAACTGGATTATAAAGTGGGAAGGGTTAAACACTGGTAAAATTGAAACAAGAAGTAACAATGGAAAATGTTTCAAAAGGCCTTTAAAAAAATTCATTTTCAAAATGTCCATTCCCAACAATGAGAACCCAAATGAATTCTAAATACTTTACCAAAGCATGAATCTCAGCACTCTGTAGGATGAAGTGATGGCAGTTAAATTGGTATCAACCAGCAATACTTGTAAATGTTTTTATGTAAATGGAACATATGAGTACTTAATTTTCAGATTAGAGTGCTGGACAAAGACATTTTAGTCAGCAGGTAAGATTTAAGGGAAATTTTTAAAGCCTGCACATACATAATTAAGCAGTGTGTGTGTGTGTGTGTGTGTGTGTGTGTATTTGTCTAATAATGAAAAAGAACAAGACACTTCTTAAGAATAATCAATCTCATACAGTCTGAATCTGAAAAAGGAGGCAAGATTTCCCCTGTTAAATGACAGTCTAGATTTTAAAGTTGTGGATGACTTTTTACCATTCTGAAATTTCTTCAGCGCTTGGAAGGAACTAGTTACAAAAAGAGTTACTAGGAATTGGATATTTTAATTACTAAGGTGTAATTAAGTTACATTATCACTGTAATTTAAATGACCACGTCCCTCCAAAGGCAGCTACTAGTTCCAATGTCATTGGGACAATTTTCAAATTTTCATTGAATTGTCCATTTACCTGGGAATAAGTTGCTTTGCACTCTTGAAAACCTACTTCAGGATGCATAAAACTATACTGTAAGCTGAATGGGCTGATTTTTAATATTTTCAGATTCATTCATGTGCCTTTTTGTTTCTCAAGAGAAAATCAAAAATGTCATTTTAAAAGATGACTATTAAGGATAGAATTCAATGTGTAATTAACTGGGATTCAGCCCCAATTAACAAAATCAGAGGATTGCACTGTGAAACATGCTTAACTATTGTTCAAGCAACCTAGCAGTTTTTGCAAGTTGGTTTAATTTAACAAAACATACTTAAAATCTCTAGCAAGTATTGGCTTTCAGGTCACTGGGCCAGTGAATCCATCTGAATTTTAGTCTGAACTTCAAAGATGCTTAACTGTCTTCCCAAAATAAATCCACCATATTGGATAGCTCTTCTAAAGTTAAGACTAAATGACAGAACAGATTCATCACCACACTGAAATGGAAACCACCAGCATCCATGGCTTCAAATTAGCTTGAATTTTGTCAGGGTTTTGACTTCTGAAAATGCTAGAGGTAAGATCTAAAATGAGAATGAAAGCTTCCAAACTTCTCCTTATGCTAGAGAAAGGGGGAAGCATTTTGAAAAGGAAAAAAAAGCTCACTATGGTTCTTACTTACAGTGGAAAACTAAATTTTAGTGTAATATTGGACAAACACCACTGTATGTTAGCAAGGCTTCTCATACATGGTTTGGGTTATTGCTTTTAGACACTCTAAAAACTAACTTTATTGCTAAAACAAACAAAAAACCAAAAGAATAGTGAAATATTTTACTGACAAAAGCAACCAGCAATATAAACTACAGCAGTTGTTTATAGCTGTTTACAGCTGTTTACATTCCTCACAATGGTCCCAGGACATTTCATTTGTTATTTCTTTCACAGACTGCTGCAGAGATATCGTCTCTCTCAACATTATTAACGCTGTTAACTAAAACCAGATCACAAAATGTGAGGCTGCAAGGATAAGAATACACCTCAGAAGTAATTCTAGTTCAACTGCTGTTCTGTTCAGATTTAAAAGTCTTTTTTCTCACCATCAAGTTTTATAATGAGAGATTTCTGCATAAAAATAAAACCACAGTTTTACCCAAGATTTTTTTCTCTCCTCAGCCAATAAGCCTGTCTCTTTCCATGCTCACTCACTTTTTCACAGCCCGCACAGGTTGTGTGCTGAGTTTTCCACTTCCATGACCTGAAAAGTCTGTGTGATTTTGTTAACTTCATTATGGTCCAAACTGTTCTTTGTCTTCAAAAATTTGTTCTGGGCAGCTGGCCAACACTACACCATGCAGTAGTAAATATTAAGAAATTAAGCTAAATTTCCAGGAGAAAAGAGGCACAACCATGCTTTAAACTTAAACCAACCCAACCATCTTGTACAAAACAGGTTGAAGAAATCATATAGTGTTTCCCACACATATAACTTGTGCTTGCATGAAAAAAACTGTGAGTGTTCAAGTTGCCAGGGAAGGGAATAGGCAAAGGAAAATTCCACTTGTGGAATGAATATCAGCATTGGAAGCATACACATTTCCAGTGAGTGCTTGGTGGGGGTTTTTCCCTACACAAATTACAATTCTCTTATTGTCAGTGCATTTTCTTTCTCGGTACAGGCCAGATTTCCATTTCCTGAGGAACTTCACAACTAAAATTCTCTTCTTTCTTCAGATAAAAAATTTAAAATCACACTTTGTAATGCACACAACCATCTTTATACATTCACCATTTATATGTTTAGAGTACATCCTGAGGAGAAGTCTGACAGTTTTGAATGCTTCATTTCAACATTCATGAATTTAGCAAAGTAGCATCATTCGAGCTGAAGTGGATCATGGAGTAGAATTAAACACAACTCAGAAAAGTTATTTTTGAATTACAGTTCCAAGAATTCTCCCAACCAGCTGGTGGATTCTGGGAATTGCTATCCTTGAATATAATAGTTTCAAGTTCTTGGCTTGAGTTAAAAGATTTGCACTTTAAAAGTTTCCATGTGATCATTTGTATGCTTTGATAAAATAGCTGTATAATATCTCTCTCTTCACACCTCCCCACACCCCATACATTTGTATTTTTTTATGCACTTAAAGACATGGAATTCAGTCATGCAGCATGTATAAAATAAAAGCATAGCTGTAAAGTACTTGATTCTGTTCCTTTGACAGTATGCAATGTACATGTAAAACCACCTCTTGTTTCTAAGTTTTTGATCATGTACTGGAATTTGTCCACTTAACTGAATCAGAATAGATTAGGGGTCCATCAACAGTACTGGCACTATATACCACTTTAGCTGTTTTGACAACATCCTATGGAATCCTGGAGCTTGAAATGTCCTGGAGAACTTGGAATCTGGCTGAGAATTCTAAATGTCATTTCCTAAACTACAAATCTCATTGCAGGATGGGACCATTGGAGTTAAAACAGAAGCATATTAGTGCTATATGTATGTAGTGTGAATGAGCACAACTAGTACAAAATACTGAAGAAGGTATGCTGGATTTCCCTCCCTCCACTCTTTTATTATATGAGCATTCTGACATTCCTTTGTGAACAGTTACAAAAGCAGCTGGTTACACAGATGTAGTGAATAGCTGACAATTCCTTTTGATTTTGAAGTGTAATCAGTGTAATTTGATTTATGAAGGACATTCGATTAATAACGCATCATAGTCCTATCTGAATGTCCTTCATTAGACTTTACAAATCTATCTGATTTACCAATTAGAATGAAAGAGTTAAAATTAGATAAGATAGTGTGTGTAGATGTGTTGGCCAGGTATCCAAAATCCACAAAACAGTGATACCTTTGTGGGGCCAAGCAAAATGCATAAAATGCATGTTGCAAGCTTTTAAAAGGTCCATTGACTTTGAAAGACATCAGGCTAAGTTGTCAAAAAGCATATAGGAGGAAAAAATATGATGATCTTAGTTACAACCCTGCATTCTGTCAAGCAGTAGCTAATCTCATCTCAGGTTGTGTGGACACTCATGCAGACAGGCTCCTCCTTCTCCTGGCCATGTGGGCATTTCAGGAGATACATTTTGAATTCCATTAGCAAAACCAAAAGAGATGCTCGTCTTGAGATACAAGTTGTGTCATGCCCAGTCAGGCTGAGGACTGAAAGGATGAAGGGGCTTAGAGTCCCAGGTTGAGGCTGTGCCAGGCTCTAGCTCTGCTCTTCCAGCTGCAGCAGAGTCTGTGGTTTGTCAGTAGGCTCAGCAGCCAGGCCTCCTGGCAACAGAGATTCAAGGCACAGGAGATATGGAGAAGGAGAAGAACCCCAAAATACCTACTTTCAGCCAGAGAAGATCTGAAAAGGTGTGCCTTTGCCGGTCACAGAGACTTTATGAGAAATGTTCATTAATCAAGAAGCACCTATGATCATGAAACTGTGAAATATAAACAGGTGCAGGACACCAAGCTCCTTGTCAGACATTGTCTGAGCTTCCTGACGAAAGCACATTATTTTTCTCAGACTCTCTTTGTTTTCTTGGCCTGAGCCCTTGACTCTTGGACTGCTGACTGATCTTGACTCCCTGGAAACCTTGACCTTCAGACCGCCTTTCTAAAACTATCTCTTCGGAATACTGAACCTTGGACTGCCTGACCTTTCTTTGACTGTATCTGGACTTAGTATTTTGGAACTGTGTTTTGTTTTCTCTTGTTTGCAAAGACCTTTTGCTTTGTCATAAATCTTTACCACCTGTGTGAGCAGTTATCAGCATTCTTGGAGGCTTTCCTGGACATGTTGCCTTTGTGAAGGTACAAGATCCTTTGTTAAGCAGATACCACTACATTTCTAATACAGCCTCCCTGTTTTTGTACATTTTAAGATCCTATTTTGGTAAAACATGCCAAATGTAGTCCATTTTAAGTTTTTTTTAACTTTGTTGGGGGTAGAAACCTCAAATGGCCAAGTCTCAATCCATTGGCTCTCTCTTGATTTGGCTGTTCTCAGTTCAGTTGGTGTAGACAGGCATTCAAACAAGCAGGCCTCTCCTCCTTCTGGCCATGTGGGTACTCCAAGAGATATAAGTTCCATTAGCAAGAAAAAAAAGATGCTTCTCTAGAGATCCAAGTTGCTTCCGTCCTTTGTGAACTTTTGACATGTACTTTGCTACATGGCCAACCCGGCTACCCCTGGATATGTTTTCTGGATGTAAGATACTTCATTTTAGCCAGCAGAGTTTCAAAAGCTTGCAACATGTATTTGATACATTTTGATTAGCCCAATAAAAGTATCACTCTTTTGTGGATTTTGGATGTTATAAGATTATATAGAAATTTTATACTTTACCTTGTTAGTGTTTGCTGTAAAACAATGTAAGTAATATGCTTTAACCAACTTAAGATAAGTGATTGAAGAGCTTCTTTGGACAAAACACCACCTCTTTATACCTCACTCCTCATAATAAGGAACAGCTGTTCAAACCAGGCATCAAAAACAGTTCACTAGCTCACATTTAACAATGCCAAGACACAGCTGTAATTGAAAGAGAGATGGATGGTTTGTGTGGAAGAAGATGGAAATTAACCAACAATGATGATGTTTAAATATGTTCTTTTAAAAAGCTAATGAATAAGGGGAATTCTGCTGACCAAAAGCAAAATAACAGTATAAAATGTTAACACTAGTGCAACTATTATGCTCAAAGAATTGAGAGTTGTATCTTTTTTTAAAAAAAATCCTGAAGTATAATATAGTTATAATTCTCTATGGACTCTTTCAAACGGGGAGGAATTTCTCCCAACTCCGAATGGAGCCAATGCGGATTTATGTAAATTCACTTGTTTAGCGAATTTACATGAACCCCTGCTCCGTTCGGAATTACTTCCCATTACCCGAAATTAACCCCCTCCTGCCCGAATTTGCATGCGAAGCTTTAATTCGGAATAAGGTAAAACCCATGATTGCATTCGAATTGGCTTCCCTCCTGCCCGAATTTGCATGTGAAGAGTTAATTTGCAATAACGTAAAACCCATGATTGCATTCGAATTGACCTTAAATTATACTTCCAATTTAGCCTTGTATGAAAGAGTCCTATATGAACTCTACTGGGTGATAAAGGGTAGTTCCAGACTATGTTACTTGCACCTAAATCCCACCAAGGTGGTCATCACTAACTTTTTTGCATTCTTTTCAAATGTGATTTAGGCAAAGTTTGATCCAGTACTGTGTTTATAATAATAATGCTGACCAGGCAGATGCTTTTTACCAGCACCGTTTAAGGACCTTTTACACAATATACTCACAATACTCTTATTATCCATCTAAAAGCCCCCAATCTGCCTAATGAAACAGATAATCAGCTGGCATTCTATTCAGTATTTATGAGGTTGTAAACCAGATCCTATGATCTTGTAACTTTCTGGATTCATGTTTACAGTTTTTAATGGCTGAATGTCACCTCAAATCTAACCTCATCTGATCTTTGTCATATTAGAAGATTTCCTTGAGTATCTTTTGTTATTAGATCTTTATATTTTATCCAGCCTTATCCCCTCCATAGAAAGCTTCTTATGTTGAAATCCAAATTGGTATCTTTCCAAAGACGTCTTTTTCATTATATTTGGATTCTGTGTGTGTGTGTGTGTGTGTGTGTGTGTAAGCTAACCTCATAATCCAGGCAGTGCCGGAAAGGAAGAGTTTCTGAGGTGCTACAGATTGGGACAGGAAGAAATGGTGACTGCAGTGTTCTCCTCGTCATGGGATGCCTTGAGGGAATTAGTTGCAAAGTGAGGGGTCTCATCAGCTGCCTTTCTCAAAGTGCATTGTGTCAAGGAGAGCTGTGGCAAAGCTCTCCTAAAGCTGTGGTGTTACTTGGACAGTATCCAAGTATTTTAATCAGGTGTACAGTC
The DNA here is from genome assembly GCA_034509955.1 of Urosaurus nigricauda. NCBI lineage: Eukaryota > Metazoa > Chordata > Lepidosauria > Squamata > Phrynosomatidae > Urosaurus > Urosaurus nigricauda. The sequence continues at coordinate 68,242,264 of JAOEGL010000003.1, forward strand.
CTTTAACCATCTTTTCCACGGCAATTCATAGAGAAGACATAGTTTTAGTACTGTCAAAAAATTGGAATTCACCGAACAGCAACTTTCTTGACAACAACTTTCTTGACTAAGATAGGCACATGGCACATAGACAATCAGGAATCTTGCAATAAATAAGATGACATCACTATGCTATATTGGAAATCAATATTACATTGGCTATGTGATTGTGTCACTGATTGCAAATGAAGTGCACTCCATTTATATTCAGTCCCAAGGCCATGTGGCAATCACCATTCTGGGTGTTGGCCTCCATGGAGAAGACCAGAATGCCTTGTGCTTGACCCAAAGGGCCAAAAGGTGTTGTGCAGGCAGTGAGTCAGGATCCTATTTAAGGGCCTGATGCCCTTTCATGTACCCCTTTTTTTCTTCTGCTCCAACAAGGGATATCCATTTTGGCTGGCTTAGTTTTTCAGACATTTCAAGTCTGTGGCTTATTACTCTTTTGTGCCTTCCCTGTTTTTCTATTTTGGCTTGAATCATTATCCATATCACTTTTTTCTTTTCACTGTGCCTGTGTCATGGTGGCATTTTTGCTGCAGGCAGGGGGGTTGCCCCTGGAGCTGATTTAGGGGTTTACTCTATTATAAAGTCATGGAATTTGGGAGGGACCTCTACAGGTTTGGCTTACCAAAGATGAACATTCAACATATCAACCAAACTCTTTGGATTGCCTTTGGGTATTTTGCCCAAAGGATGGCTGAGGAGGTTTCATTGGATGACATCTGGGCCTCAAATATAATGAAAAAGACGTCAGGTTGCTTCCCAAAGGCAATCCGAACGCAATCAAGGGGTTTCACATTATTACGTGATAACTTATCTCATGCAACTTTGGGCAATGGGAAGTCATTCCGGACACAATCATAGGGTTTCACGTTATTGCATGATAACTTATCTCATGCAATTTTGGGCAATGGGAAGTCATTCTGAATGCAATCATAGGGTTTCACGTAATTGCGTAATAATTTATCTCACACAATTTCAGGCAATGGGGGGGTTATTTTTGGCTAACGGAAAGTCACTCCGGACGCATTCCAAACGCAACTAGAACTCAAGTAAATTCGCTAAACTAGCAAATTTACATGAATTCGAATTGGCCCCATTCGGATTTGGGAGAAATTCCTCCCATGTGATAAGGTCCTTTGTTTGTTTATCCCCAGTCCTTTAAACATTTAAATAGACTATAGGTCTGTAGTGGTGAACTGATGGCATGCACCTGTGCACCTCCTCCTTGGGTGTTCTGGGCCTTCAGCTGCCCCCAGTGAGGCAGCTGAAGGATGGGAGGGTGGGGGGGGGAGGAGAAAAATAGGTCCATGGAAAGGCAGCTGAAGGCCTGGGAGGGTGAGGGGAAGAAGTCCCACCCCACAAGTTCTGCCCCCAGAGGGCAGAAGTCCTGCTCCAGAAGGTCCATCCCCCTTGGAAATTCCACCCCCGGCACTGGGTAACACCTGGTGCCAGAAGGCCTTTTAGTTTGGGCACTCAGCCCCTAAAAGATTCACCATCACAGCTACAGGTCAATAAAGTGGCCCTTGTTTAATCCAAGTATTTGTGTCTGGTCTCATTATACTTATGTTCACCAACAGTAATGGTGAGCACTTTGCTTTGAGGTATGGTACTGTTCAAGACATTGAATTATAAAGCTTTAAATGGTCTGGGACACTGAGTAGGAACCTCTCATTTCTGAGCCTCTTTGAAATCTAAGATCTGCTGAGAAGGTCCTACTTTATGTTTATACTTACTAGACATGGCTTTCTCACTCTTTGACCTCAAACAATATTCTCTTGAAAAGAGAATCTTCTGTCTCCTCCCTCCCTTTTCATCCCCCAAGAAAGCAGAAGTAGAAACGTAGGGCAAAAGACTTAAGTGGGAAAAAGCACGGGGGAAAAAATTCAGTGGAAGCATCACAATACATTAGGCTTTTCCAGAGAGTTTCTTGCAAGGAAAAGAATACTGTTTGTGTGGACAGGCTTGCTTAAGAACAAAATTTTAATGCTTATCTGTTTTCTTTGAAGGGTTGCTATTTTATTTTATTTTATTATTTTTATTTTTTTAGTTTTTATTATTAATATTACTACAAAAAATACAATACAAAAACATTGAAGGGTTGCTATTTTATCTTGTATATTTATGTTCAGTCTGTTAAGAGTGTCAATTGGCTTTTTTATTTGGTAAAGGAGGAGGGCGAGGTGCTACATTGTTTTTGTTTTGTTAGATCAGGAAGAAAAAGTGTTTCTTCCTGATCTAACATGTCTAAATGGTTCTGTTTTCATGAAAGTCAGGTATTTTCATGGGCAAATTAATTTCTAGTAGGTGGAAGTGCAGTACATTTGATAATTGCCTAGGTTGCCATCTTCTAACCTGGAGACTGCAGTGATTATTTTAGCAACTCCAAGTCAGAGAGGCGGCTCTTGAGAACATTCTCTTTGCCACAGCAGCAGTCCAATTGTCTTTGAAACAGAAGTCCCATCCTCTTCCCCTCCTTGCTTTTGTACATGCAGCTTGCACATGGACTATTACATCATAGGGGTGAAGGATATTGTTCATCTATGCTTTGTCTCTGACCCAGAGCCAGTAAAACAACAGTCAAGCTCTATGTAAAGAGCTGGCAATTACAATCATACCCTCAAGCATAATTAGGATCAAGTACAAGCGTGTGCAGTTCCAGCCTGTAGAATACATGCACATTTCATCTTGAAGTGAAATAATGCCACCAGCCACAGAAACAAAAATACAGCTCATGCTGTTTTACCTTTCTTTTCTTTTCTCCCCACTGTTTCACCTTGATTAGTGGTATTAATTGGGGGGGGGGGGGGAGAGAAGCTTCAGATTCCTTTGGTGATGAATGGAGGAAATAGACTGCTAGTCCTTAATAGCATGGTATTGATTTCTTCAAATAATTTTTTTAAGCCAGTGATTTTTATAGAATCATAGAATCATAGAGTTGGAAGAGACCACAAGGGCCATCCAGTCCAACCCCCTGCCATGCAGGAACTCTCCAAATAACAGTACAATAAATTCTCTGTTGATATATACTTTTTGGCAACTCTTTCCTAGGTGATCTCATTGAAACTGCAATTGTGCCCCAATCACTGAATGGCATATCAGGACAAGTCTGATGAGGAGTATCCTGACTTGGCAGAAAAGTCAGAACTGTCATGAAAAGGTCAAATTTTAGAGTGAACCAAACTCTGTTGTTTATGACAGTATCCTAGGAAATACTGTAGGTGTTATATAAGCCAGGGGAATTTGTAAACCCTGTGGCTTCCATGAGTGAAGTGCCAAAAGGTGAAATATAGAACTGCAGTTTGAAAGGAGAGTTTAGTGAGAGAGGAAGACTGTAGGCAAACAACAAAAAAACTATTTCCTTTTCTATATGCATTGTTCACATTCGCTTCACTCATCTGTTTTCCTTATCATCTGCAAAACAATATTATTTCCCCCATTCCCCCAGCACCATTTCTCCAAGCCACTGAACTTGTTTGTCTTCTGGCATCTATGTTTTCTCTTCTGAAACTGAGTTTAAATTTCTAAATATTCACCCTAGCTTCTCTAAGCCTATTTCCCTCATCTATTATTTTTCTCCATTCCTTTTCTCTTGTGATTCTATTCTCTTAGATGCATGGTGTACATAGAACACACACACACACAAGATGCCCAGAAGCTGGGATCAACCTGCCCAGCTGCCCAGGCATGGGATGGCTTCCGGGCACTCCAGTGGCACAGCATTTGCATGCTGCACACTGCCTGAACAGCTTAAAGCAGCCCATCAGCCTCATGCAAGTGGGAAAAGTCACATTTTTGCCAGCCCCAAAAGGAGTGGCTCTTTGCTGCTGCTTTCATGGTCAGCTTCAAGGTGGATTGGGGTCATGGTGTGCTGTTGCCTCAGCTCCAGTCCTTCTTCAGTCTGTTTCACCCCTAACTTAACAATTTAAAACAATAAGATAATTTAAATACATCAAAGACTTATTAAACAAGTTGGCAAGTCGAAAACAGGCTAAGAGGATTAAAACAACTTAAAACCATTCACATACATATTTGGTAGTGAAATTGTTGGGCATTAGTGAATATTCATGTTTATACCTGGTGCCTAAATAAAGCCAGCATTGGTGCTAGTCAGACCGTGAAAGGGAGGGCATTCTTCAGTTGGGGTGCCATAGCAGAGAAGTCTCCAATTCACATCCACAAAAAGTATATTAACTTTATTGGTGGGGCAAAGAGGCAGGCCCTTTCAGAAAACCTCAATCCTTGGACAGACATATACAGATATGTCCCTTCATGTGTTGAGATTCCAGGCAATTTAGGTATTTGCTACCCAACCCTGGAATAATGAGACCAGACACAAGAAATAGGATAAAACAAGGCCATTTATTGACCTATTTTTTATATTCTTAACAGAACTGCAACTAATTCCTAATGAAACCAAGTATGGGAGAAGCTGCATCCGGTGTCTTACCCCAGACCACCTCTGCAGCTTATTAAGGATGATAACACCCGACCCCTCAGACAATGCAAAAGCTCGGTTGTTTGCTGGATGCCCATTCTTTCTTTTCTTTCCCCCTCCCTCCCTTCCATCTTCTTTCTTTCTTTCTTTCTTTCTTTCTTTCTTTCCTTCCTTCCTTCTTTATTTTTCTTTCCTCCTGTCCTTCTTCCTTTCCTTCCTTCCTTCCTTCTTTATTTCCTTGCTTTTCTTTCCTCCCTTCTTCCTTTCCCTGCTTCCTTCTTTGCTCCCTCCCTGCATTTTCTTTCTTTTTTCTTTCTTTTCTCCCTCCCTCCCTTTTTTCTTCCTTCTTTATTTGATTGCTTCTTCCCTCCCTCCCTCCTTCCTTTCCTTCTTTCTTTCCTTCCTTCATAATTCCTTTGCATCCTCCCTCCCTCCCTCCCTCCCTTTTCTTTCTTTTTTCTTTCTGTTCTCCCCTCCTCCCTTCTTTCTTTCCTTTTTTCTTTCTTCGTTCTTTCCTTGCTTTTCTTTCCTCCCTCCCTCCTTTCCCTGTTTCCTTCTTTCCTCCCTCCCTTCCTCCCTCCCTTCTTTCCTTCCTTGACAGGAATTGTGTAGATTTCTGCACTGTAAATATTATCAAACATTTAATTATAATTGGAAAGGACTCTCTCTCAGCCTCATGGGAAAGCAATGACATACCTCTTCTGAACAAATCTTTCCAAGAAAACCCCCATGTTAGGGTCACCTTAGGGTCGCCATAAGTCAGGAATGACTTAACCCATCCCCGAGAGCCCTCACTAGGCTCCTGGGCTTCTGCAATGCCTGTCTGCTCCACCAAAAGCACAGGAAAGGTGGCATCAGCGGTGGTCTTAATCCCCTGCACTGGGTGACACCTTGGGCAAATCACACTCTCTCAGTCCCAGAGGAAGGCAATGGCAAAACCTCATCTGAACAAACCTTGCCAAGAAAATCCCATGACAGGGTCGCCCTAAGTTGGACATAATTTTAAAGCATACAACAGTGATTTCCCAAACTCTGGCCTTGGACACCCAGAATCCCAGACAGAGATCGACAAGTCAAAACAGCCAGATTTTGGGAGTCACTGGCATACAACAACAACAACATACTTTGAGGGCAACCAATGTGGCGTAGTGGTTTGATCACTGGACTAGGACTCTGGGGACCAGGGTTCGCATCCTTGGATGAGTCACACTCTCTCAGCCTCAGAGGATGGCAATGGCCAACTCCTCCCTCTGAAGAAAACTTGCCAGGAAAGCCCCACCTTTAGCGTCACCATAAGTCAGAAAGGACTTGAAGTCACAAAAGTACAATAGCCTCCTTAACATCCCTTCTTTACTTAGAATCATAGAATCCTCCTTTCTTTCTTTCTTTCTTTCTTTCTTTCTTTCTTTCCTTTCTCCCTCCCTCCCTCCCTCCCTCCCTCCCTTCTTATTTTTTTTCCTCCCTCACTTACTTACCTCTTTGCCACTGTGGCATCATCCTCAGTGGGGTCCTTCTTGCCAGCTTGCTGGCATCAGCAGGGGCATAATACCAAGCTACACATTCATATCATTCATCCATAATTTTTTCCAAGGTTCTGAAGTGAAGCATGCAGTCACAATAGTTTTTTGTGGAGCTTTCGGGTTATGTGGCCATGTTCTAGAAGAGTTCCTTTGAACTAAAACCTGGAGACATACTAATCAGCTTGGATGTGGTCTCCTTGTTCACCAGAGTCCCCATAAAGGACATCATGACACTCATCCGGAAAATTTTTCCAGAAAACATCACAGCCCTGTTCAAACATTGCCTCACCACAAGCTATTTCCAGTGGGACAATGGATTCTATGAGCAGAGAGATGGGGTAGCAATGGGGAGCCCTCTGAGCCCTGTGATAGCAAACTTTTACATGGAGCACTTTGAAAAACAAGCCCTGGAAACAGCACCGAAAAAGCCCACAACATGGTTCCGATATGCGGACAACATTTTCATCATTTGGAGCCATGGGGAAGAAGATCTGGCTGTATTTCTGAACCATTTGAACAACATCCATCCTAACATCCAATTCACAATGGAAAAAGAAAAGGATGGAATACTACCATTCTTGGATGTCCTAGTCATTCGCAAACCAAACCAACGTTTGGGCCACATGGTATACAGAAAACCTACACATACGGACAGATACCTGCACAAGAACTCCAACCATCACCCAGGACAAAAAAGAAGCACTATAAAAACATGGGTAGACCCAGCAAAATGGATCTGTGAACCCCACTTCTTGGAAAATGAACCGAAACACCTGGACCGGGCTCTACAGGCCAATGGTTACTCCAGCACAGACATCAGAAGGGCTGCCAGGCCCAGAAAAACCCAGAAGACTCAAGACAAGCAACCACCCACAGGGAAGATATTTTTACCATACATCAAAGGAGTCACAGATAGAATAGTGGTGAAGAAACACAACCTTAAAATGGTTTACAAACTGACTAAGAAAATCCAGCAAATGCTTCGTTCAACCAAGGACAAGAGAGACCCTCTCACGGCCACTGGAGTCTACCACATTCCATGCAGCTGCAGACAGGTCTACATAGGGACCACCAAACGCAGTGTGCAGACAAGAATCAAGGAACATGAGAGACACTGCAGACTGGGTCAACCGAAAAAATCAGCAGTAGCAGAACATGCTATAAACCATCCTGGGCATAAAATGCTGTTTGAAAGCACTGAAATTGTGGACCATGCCAACAACTACCATGTCAGAATGCACAGGGAGGCCATTGAAATCCATAAACACCTGGACAATTTCAATAGGAAAGAGGAAGCCCTGAGAGTAAACAAGGCTTGGCTACCAGTCCTGAAGGACAGCAAGGTCAAGACTCAACCTATGCAAATGAGCAACAGCCTAAGGCTAGGGGATTCCCAGAAGACAATGAGCACCAGTTAGCAGACATTAATCCTTGTTTTCATATCCTCCCACCCTGAGGACTGCCATTAGCAACAGAACAACACATTTGCAAATTACTCCTTCCTTCCCAGGGTCACACAGGATATATATATCCAGTCCTTTCCAGACTATCATTCTCTGAAGATGCCAGACACAGATGCTGGCGAAATGTCAGAAAGGAACTCTTCTAGAACATGGCCACATTGCCCAAAAGCTCCACAAAAAAAATATGGATGCTGGCCATGAAAGCCTTTGACTCCACATGCAGTCACAAGTTGACAGGGTTTTATCAGTTGTGACTCCACAGTTATAAAATACTCTCCCATGGGCTTAATGTTATATTATTCACTAAATTGTTTAAGATTTGTTATTTCAAAACACTTTGTAAAGTTCTTTGAGATCCCTCTGGTGCAAGCCAAAAAGCACAGGATATTACATACAGTAAATAGAATAAATAAATCTTCCATGTGCAAACCAAAGTAGAAATTAATCAGAAAAAAGTGTTATAATGTAATACTGCCCACATATTTGAGGAAAAATTGAGGTTTTATTACCCATTACATTTCCGATGCTTTCCTAGCTATTTAATAAAATCTTCAATGGTGAGAAAATCCACAGAGGATACCATAAATCTATCATGTATACTATGAAGAAATATAGGCTTTCCCTGCTACTCTTAATATTCATATTTCTACCTCCTGGAAAAAAAAAAAACCCAGCAAGCTAACCAACAAGAACTATTACATGCAGAGTGATGTAATTCTTCAGATGTAATACTGACCCTTTTACTTCTACCTGAATGCAGAGAATCAAAGAGCTTTATAACAGGATTAAGTCAACTTTTCAACTAAATTCCTTAAGAGTATAGTAATGCATGCAAAGATTTCCAGGCTGCATTATGAGATCACATTTTTCCTTCTCACTTTAAAATTGTCATAAATTAGATACTTGCACTAACTCTGTTTGCTTTTTCAGTAGCTATATATTCACCTTTAAAGAATGTGAAAATCTATAAATAGCACTATAACATAACATTATGTAGGATGAAATATTCATATATCTATAACGATGCAACTTGGAAATAGAGACTACAATTTATAGGTAGATGGATGAACACACACTCATGCATGCACACACACAAAGCGGGATAGTATGAATCTAGTAATCCTACTTTATAATGTCTAAATACAATTGCTGGTCCCAACTATGTATGGTAGACATACTGAATTAATGGACCTTATATATGTGTTGACCTACCAAATCTCCATTAATTCAATAGTGACCTTCTGCCTATAAATAGATCTTACTTTCCAGGGAAGTAGATATAGCATCTAAGTAAATTAAAAACTTTTTAAAAATAATATAAAAACAAAGTGGCAGTCATCTCAGGGCAGGTCTTGGCCAAGCATCCTTACTCTGGAGTTTATCACATGGGAGGAATTTCTCTCAATTGGGAATGGAGCCAATTCGCAATTATGTGAATTCTCTAGTTTAGCGAATTTATGTGAAATCTGATTGCATTCAGAATGCGTTCAGAATGACTTCCCATTTCCTGAAATGACCCCCCCCCCCCATTGCCTGAAGTTGCGTGAGATACGCAATCACGTGAAACCCCATGATTGCGTTTGGAATTACTTCCGATTGCCTGAAATTGCGTGAGATACACTCATTTGCAATAACAGGCCAACCCATGATTGCATTCAGATTGCTTTTGCATTATACCCCCAAATTCTGTCGTATGATAAACTCCCCTGTTATCTTTTCCCATCTCTTTGAGAAAATGTCTGCCACTGAAAAGAAATTAAACATATTTTTCAAGCTCTGCAAACCAAATCAGATCTTTAAAACTAGACACCATTCACAGTCTTCTAATGAAGTGGAGGATTGGAATTCAATAAAATTGAACTCAGAGCTGAGATTGTTTAAGCTTTCTCAAAATCAATCAATTGATGTTACGTAGAGTAGGAAAAGTGTATATTTCTGCCAAGGGCGTTTACAATAAATTGGCAGTTAGTAACATAAAGCTTGGATTTACTACTGGCCAACACAATGAGGCCTAGAAGAATGAGTATCTTATTGCTGGGTATATTGCTACAGAGAGGCAGATATTTAGTGGGAGACAGCCAATGAGAGATTATGTACACTTTGGAGTATATCTATCCAAGGTGCACTGGGAAAGCCCAGAAGGAAAATTCTTGGCCATAGTTTAAGAAATAATATAGCCATTTTGTGCTGTTTATTCACATCTGGAAGGAAAGTAAGTGGCACTTCTGCACAATGTAAAATGGTAAGCTGGAAAGGGGAATGAATAAAGTAGCTGCCAGAGGAATGGAAAATGGTATGTAATGCACAGTCAATCCATGCAAATTGGAACGTTCTTATGTTGCATAAAGCCAAAGCCATGATTTCATGAAATGAAATTGCTAGAAAAAGATATGTTGTTGAAAATGTAATGCATACAAAGCAGAAACACAAGCACAAGTCCAGTGCCAAAAACATTTATGTGCCAGTTTTCAGGTAGCACAATGACAGCAGAACTGAAACTCCCAAAAGCAAATAAATCCCTGCAAAATACCCAAAATAGATTTAAAAAGCAAAACAAAACAAAACAAAAGATTAAAAAAATAGCTTTCCAATTAGAAATATCTAATTATTTTGTGCTTTTGTTTGGCTTTGATTTTCATGATTAGGGAATCAAAGGTAAGATCTCTCCCTCCTCTTTTTTTTTTAAAGCCAAGAGTAGAAGTCGATTATGAATATAGACCAGTGATGGCAAACATTTTAGAGACCAAGTGCCCAAACTCAGTGGTTCTCACACTGGGTATCAGGTGTGTGTGTGGGGGGGGGGGGCTTCCAGAGGCAGGAATTCTAGGGGCAGGATTTCTGGAGGGGGACACACAAGAAAAAAAAATAGAGGCCCTGACCAAATAAAATCTCAAAACAAAAACAAAACAAAAAAGCCACACATATAAAAATTGAATCCATCTTTCTAAGCCCTGCTTAAAATGGAGGACCTTTTGGAATCCCCCCTAAACAGGACATTGAAATGGAGGTCCTGAAAAGGAGGAGGACCAAGTCTGGTCACACTGAGTTAAAAACACTGCCTTCACTCCTGCTCTTTCCGTTCCTCCCCTCCCACCTCCCTTCCTCCCCCTCTATACCAAAGCTGCTTCCCTCCTCCTCCTCCTCCACCACCACCACCACTTCCCTCCTCCATCCTCCCCCCCCCCCCCCCCCCCGCTGAGAGAGAGAGAAGGAATAGGATTAAACTGTACTATGCTCTTACACAGATTTGGCTTTTACTGAGGTGTATTGTTTATTTTCAGTCTTTTTTTTCTGCACTTTTAAAGGGCATTGTTCCTGAGAAAACAACACAGATGCTGGCGAAACATCAGAAAGGAACTCTTCTAGGACATGGCCACATAGCCTGAAAACCCCACAAAAAACTATGGATGATGGCCATGAAAGCCTTCGACTCCACATTGGTTATCCAGCATTTATCCATATTCACTCAAACTGAGTTTCTAGGGGTCAAATCACACTGCAGAAATAATCCAGTTTGAGACCGCTTTAACTGGCCTGGCTCAGTGCTAGGGAATCCTGGGAATTGTAGTTTATGGTGGCACCAGAACTCTTTGACAGAGAAGGCTGAATGTCTTACAAAACTACAGTTCCCAGAATGGCCTAGTATCAAGCCAGAGTAGTTAAAGCAATCTCAAAGCGGATTCTTTCCACAGTGTGTTTTGGGCCTATATCAATTATCCTGCTCCCACATGAAAAAATTGAAGTGAATCAACTGGTTCTTATATAATCAGTTTATCCATTGTTTTTCATCACTTTAGAAGTGTTTATTCCAAAAGACAGATCATAAAGGTTTTAAATAATACAAAAAATACTGATCCTAACATTAGACACATAGTGGTAGCTGCTATGCATGTTTGATAGTATGAGAAGCAGTAGCTACTTCCTATTCCTTCTTTTTCTTGGAGAATGCCGCATCATCTAAGATAGTTTGCATGTAGTTTAGGATCCCCTTCCCTTGCCAGAGGTGAAGAAAAGTTCAGCTGCTAGTCCAGTCAGTATTGATATATAGAAAGGAATGAGATGTCATCCTGTCTATTATCTTGGGGAGCAAAATGTCTTAGAATAGGCCTATCTATAGAAAAAAGGGATTTCTTCTTCAGACCAGTCTGAAAGGCGAGCTGGGAGGTGGAGTTGGGGTGTCGCATCTACAGGATGCATGCTCCGACTCTGCCCCCAGAGCACCATGATGCCTCATGCAGCTCCACACAGTGTGTGGCATCATGGTGCTCCTCCGGTGCTGCATCTATACAATGCAGCACTGAAGGAGCACCATATAGCCATGCTACCATAGCTATGGCACCCTTTTGAGGGTGCAAAAAGGACCCACTTTTTGTGGCTCCTTTTCATGGCCTCAAAAGGCTGGATCAGGGTCATGGCATGTGGTTGCCATGGACACAGATCCGGCTGGGAAAGGGTTGGTGTCACGCCACCCCTTCAGGATGGTCTGTCAAACCCCAGTGAGATTGTAGTATATTTGGGGACTGGTTTCCACTAGAATTTTTGTCCTTCGCATGCTACCCACATATAGGCTGAGCCTCTGGACAGATGTATTTTAAAGGTGGATGGGTGTGTGATGATGCTGTTATTGTATCCATTTATATCCCATCTTTCTTCCAATAATGGGATTCAAGGTGACTAAGAACATATTTTTAAAAAATAGAAATTAAAAACTATACAAAGTCACTAATAAAAGTATAAATATAAGAAATGTTTTAAAAGACATTGAACCATTTATAAAGTTAAAACATTAAAAACATTAAAGACTATATTGTTAGCTGCCATCAAGTCAACTTTGACTTATGGTGAGCCTATGAATGAGAAACTTCCAAATCTTCCGTGATTGGCAGTGGAAACAGCCAATCACAGAGCTCCAGGAGTCCAGCCAATGAGAAGCTGGCTGGGCAGGGCTATAAAAGAGCCTTGACAGGGAGCGAAAGGGGTTTATTTTGGTTGGAGCTTTGAGGGAAAGGGACACCTCAGAGGGAGGGTGTGCTCTTAGGGTTCCTGAGGGAACATTTATAGGTTAGTTTATAGACCAGGGAAGGGTCTGAAGACTCCTGTAAGGGACTAGATAGGCTTGAGGGAGTCTAGGAGAGAGACTCATAGCAAGTCAATTGTGATACTGAAGATAAGGTTGTCTGAGTGGCTGTAGTATTATTGTTTAAGGAACTTTTGTAACTAAGGAATAAGACAAACAAAGCTTTAATTATATTTCAATATTTGTTTCTTTATTTTATAAATAAACTTCATTCATGTTTTGAAGTACTGCTTGGCCTCTGTTAATATTGAAACACACTATCAAAGATAACAGTGCCTCAGTAGGAGATAGGTGGTGGGCAAACCAGAAGGTTATCACGTCGGTTCGGTTCGCACCACACCTGTCATTAACAGCTCTTCTCCAGTTTTGCAAACCCAGAACCATGGCTTCTTTGATTGAGTCTATCCATCTGCAATGTGGACTCCCTCTTTTTCAACTGCCTTCTACCTTACCAAACATTATTACCTTTTCTCATGTCTTCTCATGATATGGCCAAAGTGAAACACTCTCACTTTAGTCATCTTGCCTTCTCGGGAGAATTCAGGCTTAATTTGCTCTAGGACCTATTTATTTATCTTTTTAGCAACCTATTGTATCCAAAGAGTATTCTCCAGAACCACATTTCAAATTAGTTGATCTTTTCCCTTTCAACTTTCTTCACTGTCCAGTTTTCAAAACCACATATAGAATTGAGAAATGTGATGGTGTGGACAATCCTTGCTTTAGTATTCAATTACAGTGGTCCCCCGGGTTATGAATCCCCCGGGGTACGAAAACCCCGGGGAACGAAAGAGCCGGGTCCGCAAAAACGGCCCCGGGATCCGAATAAAACCCCGGGATCCGAAAAGGAAAAACCGTGCGGCCCCTTTAAATTTGCCGCGTGGTGTGTCAAAGAAAGCGGTCCTCCGGGAAACGAAAATTTCCGGGTTACGAAAAGTAATCCGGAACTGATTACTTTCGTAACCCGGGGGACCACTGTACAGATTCTTATAGTTCAGGATCTCAAGTTCCTTCACAGCTGCCTTGAGTGAGCCAAGCTGTGGAAAATATTGAACTATTTCAATGTCTTCTTTAAATTTATGTAAATCATCTGTGGTCATATTTTTGTTTTCTTAATGTGGTAAGCCTGCCTTTGCATTTTCTTCTTTGATTTTCTTCAGTAATTGTTCCAAGTCTTTGCTATATTCTGCTAGCAGTATGGTGTCACCTACATATATTAAACTATGGATGTTTCTTCCTCCAGTTTTCATGCCTCCTTCCTTTGAGCCAATCTTGCTTTACATATGATGTGTTTAACTTTCATGTTAAACAGGTAAAATGACAAAATGCAGCCTTGCCCGACCCACTTGTCAATTGGAAACCATTCAGTTTCTGCTTATTGTCTCCCAACAGTAGCCTCTTATTCTGAATACAGGTTATGTATCAGGACAATCAAATGTCAGCAATTTTGATAGCTCCTTTAAAACAGAATGGATTCACAACTTCACTGATATGGAAGCCAGCCTTTGTCACTGGTCAAAGGCTACCAGTAACATTTTATTTATTTTTTTATTTTGGAGAACAGTCTAAAAACACTTCATTTAGGCAAGAGTTTTTATTAGCATATTATTATTTACCTTGCCCTTCTGAAATCAAGGGAGATAAAAAGCCTTTCCTCCAATGTATGTTAATTAAGAATAATTTTAACAACATAATCTGGTTGTGTAAGTAGTCATTGTAATTCATTTCAAAAATAACCCTGTATGAATCTGTTCCAACACAGAATAGATTTACCTTCCAATGCCCACTTTGGTGCCCTTCACATTTATAGAAAGAGCTGCATGGATCTGTAGTAATTTAATTTTACTAATTTTAATTCCCCTGCCAGACTTGAGAACAGAGCCAGTAGCTTATATCAAAGATCTTTCTAAATATAGCGATACAATTAGTACTTTAAATTAATGCTTTTGTCATGTGAGTTTGAAATGTACTAATCCAAGTTCATATTTTAGTAATCCTTGCATGTGGATTGTGGTTCAGATCACACAAATCTTTAAGATTCCATATGAAGGTTGAAAGGCTACTGTCAGTAGTGAAACGATTTTAAGTGTCAGATTCCATAACAAATATCCTAGTTCATTCATGAGAAGACCTATCTGAACTAAAACAAGAAGAAGAAGAAGAAGGAGGAGGAGGAGGAGGAGGAGGAGGAGGAGGAGAAGAAGAAGAAGAAGAAGAAGAAGAAGAAGAAGAAGAAGAAGAAGAAGAAGAAGAACAACACATAGGATTCTTTCAGACGTGGAAAATTGGAAGTATAATCCAAGGGCAATCCAAACGCAATCCTGGGGTTTCACGTTATTGCGAATTAATTCTTCTCACGCAAATTCGGGCAAAAGGGAAGTCACTCCGAATGCAATCATGGGTTTAACGTTATTGCGAATTTAAGCTTCTCACACGATTTCGGGCAAGGGGGGGTTATTTTCGGGTAATGGGAAGTCATTCCGAATGCCTTCCGAACGGAGCAGGGGTTCAGGTAAATTCACTAAACAAACGAATTTACATGAATCTGCATTGGCTCCATTCGGAATTGGGAGAAATTCCTCCCGTTTGAAAGAGTCCATTGTATTTGCTCAATGTTTTCTGTTCCATTTTACAAGATATTTGTGCTTTCACATATCTGCCTGTATGTGGAGTGCGCTCCAAACACTTGTGTTTATAAAAAGAATGATAACATATGAAATACTAGAACAAATAACAGAATCCAATTATAAAGTTCTGTGATTACTCAATCATATCAAAATTGTAGTTCAGATTTAGAATATGGAACTATCAGCGGATTTCAGGTCAGAAGGCAGCATCAGATGTGGACCTAACCAGTTAAGCACCCGTTCACTTCTTTCTATATCATGCAATAATAGTTACATATGGAACAAGAGTAGGCATGCATTTTCAGCCCCTAACCCTATGGCCCTCTCTTCTGGTGACCCCATTTCCTTACTGCCCATATGCTGATGTGTGTCTGAAGATGACTTACTTTACACATATCAGTCCCCGATGCACAGCCCCAAGATTAAGAGTTCTGATTCTAATTCACAGGGAGAATCCACCTTCATAAGCTGGTCTCTCCTCTCCAGAAATTTCCACAGCTGATGGGAAAGGAACCAGCTGATGGGACATGAGATGGAAGTTATTGGGTCAGTAGGTGTGTGAACCTTCTGTCACCCTCATGTGATTGTTAGTCACATGAAGAGGAACCAGTGAATGGGGGTATCTCACTCTCTCTGGCTTTTCTTTGCTAACGAAGATTCAGGAAGGACTCATCCCATGCTTTCTACAAGCGTGTTGATGACTAAAAAGGCCGATCCGAGATAAACAAGTCTGGTTACAGAATGCACAGCAGAAAGTCTCGATGGGTGATGTTTCCAAGTTGTGGTTCTTTCTGCATTGTCATTTGTCTTCATGACTCGTTCGACGTGAGTTCTCGAAAGAGGCTGAAGCACTGTGGATAGTGCATCTCCATGCCTCCCGATGTGAGGCCAGGGCAGACCATTATTGGTGATCAATTTGGCTGAGCTTGAGATGTTGTTTCAGGGAATCCTTGTACCTCTTCTTTGGGGGGCCCCTCTTACGCTGTCCTGTGGCAAGTTCACCATAGAGTACTATTTTGGGAGGCAGTGGTCCTCCATCCTAGAAACGTGCCCTGCCCAGCACAGCTGTGTTTTCAATACCATGGCCTCAATGCTGGTGATCCCTGCTTGCTCCAGGACAGCAACATTCGTCACATAGTCAGTCCAGTGTATATTTAGGATTGTGCTTAGACAGTGCTGATGAAAGTGTTCAAGGAGTCGTAGATGTTGGCGATAGATGACCCATGTTTCAGACCCATAGAGGAGAACGGACAGTACAATGGCTCTGTACACACTGATTTTTGTGCTTCGCCTCAGGTGTTTGTTACTCCAGTCTCTTTTGTGAAGCCTTCTTCTTCTTTTTTTTTTAATTTAGTTTTTATTGAATATATACAATACAAGACAAAATCAACAATACAGCAAAAACATTGTTGTGTGTTAACATTTATCAATTGCATCAGCCAAATTGCTAGTTTACTACAGAAACAAAATACTCCAGCTTTCTTAATGATCTCGTTATACATATCCTCTATTGGTATGATCCAGACAAGCTTTTAAAGTCTCATATAACATTATATCATTTTAAATTGTAAAATTAGGTACTGTGCACTATACAATGGATAGTGTTCTATCCCTCTTTCCTGTTTGTTGTCTGTACATTTTGTTTTAACCTTACATATCATATGCCCAACTTTATGTTTCTATTCCGGTTTTTCCCTCTCTTTATTTTTTATTTCTACCAAATTGAGATATCAGATTAGTTCCTCTTTCAGATTACATTTTTTAAACCAGTATTTTTCGATAGGTTCCCATTCCTTTGTTACCTTATTCTTAGGTTTATTATTGATTGATGCTGTTATTTTATCAAATTCCTTAACTTCTATAATCTTATAAAACCAGTCATCTATTGATGGAACCGTGTTTTTTTTTCCAATTTCTTGCCAGGAGAATCCTGGCTGTTGTGATTAAATATAAGATAATCCTCCAATATTTGTTTTCTGTTACTGTATCTAAAAAGGACGTCATATTCAATATGTATAATTCTGGGACAAAAGAAAATTTTATTTTAAAAATTTCTTGGATCTTTTCATGTACTTTGCTCCAAAACTTTTTAACTTTCGGGCATGCCCACCACATGTGGAGATAAGAGCCTTTAACTTTTTGACATTTCCAACACTGAAACTTATTCGTTCTATAGAGTTTTGCAATTCTAAGTGGTGTATAGTACCACCTGTTAGATACTTTTAAAAAATTTTCCTTTAGATCTTGTGACGCTGTAAATCTATTAGATTTGTTCCATGCATTTTCCCAATTTTCAAACTCTATATTACGACCTAACTCCCGTGCCCATTTTATCATATTATGGGAGACCGTTTCATGTTCTAATTCTCTATTTAACAAAAGTTTGTAGATTTTAGATATTTTCCCTTTATCTTTATCCCAGAGTAGTTTATCAAATTCATTTAAGTCTTTTTCAATACCGATATTCTTTTTGTCTTCATTAACTTTTTGTAATATTTGTAAATAACCGAACCAGTTAATTTTAATACCTCTTTCTACAAGTTCTTCCATTGATCGAATTTCCAGTTCTCCCTCCGGGTTTATCTTTAATACATCTTTATAACTGATCCAGTTTCCCCCGCTCTCCCATCTGCCTAAAAAGGCCTCTTGTACCGACACCCATAGAGGTAAACCGCGATACAATTTTTCTTTTAATATATTCCAGGTTTTTAAAAGTGACTTTCGCACAGAATGATTATTAAAGTCTCTGTTTACTATTTCTTTGCTATACCAGAGGTATGCGTGCCAACCAAACCTTAAATTACAAGACTCCAAAACCAATAAATGTTTATCCGACAGTTTTACCCACTCTTGCAACCATAATATATTACCGGCTCTATAATAGGTTTTCAGATCAGGCAACGCACATCCTCCTAGAGATTTGTCCTTCTTCAATATTTTCCATTGTATCCTTGCCTTTTTACCCCTCCAAACAAAT
Organism: Urosaurus nigricauda; assembly: GCA_034509955.1. NCBI lineage: Eukaryota > Metazoa > Chordata > Lepidosauria > Squamata > Phrynosomatidae > Urosaurus > Urosaurus nigricauda. The sequence continues at coordinate 68,260,408 of JAOEGL010000003.1, forward strand.
TTGGAGATCACTTTTTCCCAGTCTTTAAATATCTTTTCGTTTGGTACTATTGGGAGGTTTAAGAAAAGAAACATTAATCTTGGCAGTACATTCATCTTGATTGCTGCGATTCTGCCCAGCATAGATAGGTTATAATTGTTCCACAGCTTCAGATCTTTCTCAATACTATTCCATACTTCCTTATAGTTATTTTCAAACAAACTCATATTTCTATCCGTAAGCCAGATTCCTAAATATTTAACTTTCCTTTCTATCTTAATACCAATCCTGGATGATAATTCTAATTTTTCTTTTTCCTTCATATTTTTAATCATAATTTGAGTCTTACTTTTATTTATTTTGAATCCCGCCACCGTACCAAATTCATTTAACTCTGCAAATAGATATTCTATATTTCTTGTAGGGTCTTCCAGAAAAATGACTAGGTCGTCAGCATAAGCTTTTAATTTAAATTCGGAACCTTTAATCTTGATCCCTTTTAATTTGTTGTTGTTTCTTATTGAATTATTCAAAACTTCCAGAATGGTGATAAACAGGAGGGGAGACAGAGGACAGCCCTGCCTGGTACCTTTGTTTACTTCGATACTGTCAGTTTTTTCACCGTTCACTATAATTTGAACTTTCTGTTGAGTATAAATTTGTATAACATTTGCCAAGAAATTATTTCCAAAACCCATTCTTTTAAGTACCTCGAACATAAATTGCCAACTTATGTTGTCGAATGCTTTTTCGGCGTCTAAAAAAATTAACGCACACTTTTTTTCGTTGTTTACATTATAATACTCTATTATGTCAAGTACTTATATTGTCTCTTATTTGCCTTTCAGGTAAAAAGCCACTCTGATCCTTATGAATACTTTCTACAAGTATAGTTTTTAATCTTTTTGCAATTATCGAGGTAAATATCTTGTAATCTAAATTTAATAAGGCAATAGGCCTATAATTTTTTATATCTGTCTTTTCTTTTCCTGCCTTGGGGATAACAGTAACATCAGCGTAATTCCACGTCGCTGGTTTACCTTCCCATCTTACTTTGTTAAATGTATTACATAGGATTTTTACAAGTTCTTTTTTAAAGGTTTTATAAAATTTTGCTGTGTAGCCGTCAGGTCCAGGGGCCTTTCCTAACTTTAGTGAGTCTATTGCTTCTAATATTTCCTCTTCCGTAATTGGATTTTCCATTCTATCTTTTTGATTTTTGGAAATACTTGTAATACATGTGGATTTGTTATTGAGATACTTCTTCACATTTTTAAAAATCGTTGCTTTATCTCTTTTTTCATTAAAAATTTCTTTAAAGTGTTCCTGAAAGGCTTTTTTTATTTCTTTTTGTCTTGTCATTATGTTTCCTTTATATTTAATTTCTGTAATCAGCTTTTCGTCCCTCTCTTTTTTTAGTTTATAAGCCAACTAGCGTCCTGTTTTGTTCGACTGTTCAAAGTGTTTTTGTTTAGCTCTTTTTAATTTCTTTGCTATTTCTTCTGTGGCGGATTCCAGCTTTTTACATTTCAGCGTCTCATATTTTTTTTTATTTTCTTATTATTTGGATCTTTATACAGTTCTTTTTCTGTGAGTTTTAATTCTAGACTGATTTTTTCTTCCTTGTCTTGCTTTTGACGCTTTAATTCTGCCCCTTTTTTAATTAGTATTCCTCTAACCACCGCCTTACACGTATCCCATACTGTTTTATCTTTTATTCCTGGGGTGGCGTTTTCTTCTAAAAAGAGCTTTATTTCTTTTTTTAATACATCTACAAATGTCTCTTCATCTAATAAGTCTTCATTTAACCTCCAACCACCATAAGATTTATTTCCTTCTAGTTCTAAGATAAGTTTTATCATATTGTGGTCAGATATTTCTCTTGGAGCAATTTCCATTTTTTGAATCACTGTTAGTATATTTTTAGATACAAGAAACATATCAATTCTTGACAGTGAATTATTTGAATCTGAGAGATACGTAAACCCGTCTTTGTTATCATATAAATGTGGCCATACATCCGTTAAACAATACTCTTTCAGCATCTCTGAACAGCTGGTTGGTAGCTTACCCTGATTACTCTTAATCTTCTTTTTTGATCTCCTATCTCTTCTTGGTTTAAAAACCCCATTGAAGTCTCCAGCAATAATCATATAATCACCGTCCGCTTTATTCAGTTCATCTCTGAGCTTTCTATAATATTCATCCTTTTTCTCCAATGGGGCATACACCCCAACAATATCTAATTTCCGATTCTGTAATTTAATTTGAATTGCTAAGTATCTACCATTATCATCCTTAAATAGCTCTTTTGCTTCGTATTTTTTGTTAACATATATTGCTACACCTCTGCGTCTTTTCTTTTTATCAGAGGAACAAAAAAGATGTCCTAAACTATTGTTTCTCAAGTATTTTATTTCACTTTCTTTTATTTTGGTTTCTTGTAAACATACAACATCAGAATAATTTTTCCCCAGATAATGAAATAAAAGTTTTCTCTTGTATGCTTTATTCAAACCCCGTACGTTAAAGGAACAAATCTTAAATTTCATTTGAGTGTTAGTTCTGTATTTGCACTTTCTACATCTTCTCTATCTTGTCTCTTATCTTTAGAATCTCCATTTATTTGTTCTTCTATTTGTATTTTCTTTCCTTTTGTTTGTTCCTCCTCAATTTTTTTCCTTTTGTCTAGAACTCTCCTGTAAAAATCTTTTGCTTTGTCTACGGAGTCTATTTTATACCTTTTCTGTTTGTATGTGAACAAAACTCCTTCAAATTTATCCCACCTGAACTTAATGTTACCTCTGAAGAGTGCTTGTGTGAGGAATTTGTAATCTTGTCTCTTTCTCAATATCTGTAGGGGAATATCTTTGTACACTTCAATCACTTTACCTTCTATTATAAGTTTCTCCTCTAGATTATGTTGACAGATCTTATTTCTTACTCTTACGTTGGTAAAACAAATCGCTATGTCTCTGTCTAAATTCTTTTCTTTTGCTATTCTGGAATTAATTCGGAACATTTTTTCAGTTTGCATATCTAAAATTTCCTCAGGGGTGTCTATATATGATGCCAATTCTGGGATTATCCTTTTCAGTAATTGTTCATTTTCCATCTCTGGAAGGCCTCTTAATTTTATACACCTTTCTCTGTATCTGATTTCGTGAGTTAATAGGTTAATATTTCCAGTTTGTTGCTCATTCATTATATTAGTTGTTTTTTTATCCAGATCCCTTGTTTGTGTAGCCAATTGATCTACTTCAGTTCTTAAATCTTTAAATTCCCCAGTAATTCTATCGATTTTACTCGCTAAGCTTTCTATTTCTTTGTGCATATCTGCTCTTATTTCTTCCCTAGAGTCTTTCAGTTCTTCTCTAATCTCCTTTTTAAATGCCTTTTTAAAGACCCGTAATTCCTCTAATATAATAGTACTGACATCTTGCTTGCTGGTATATTCCACAGAATCTCTTCTCATTCCAGCGTATTGCCCCTGTGTTTGGTTTTTAGATCTAACTCCCGAAGCCATTCTGTTTACGTATGAGACGACTCAGCCTAAATCCTCCTTAATTCTTCTATCAAGATTTTAAATTCAAGCACTTTAAAAATTTTGTTCACAATATCTCAACTAATACGTTTCAGATCTATTACTTACTCTGCTTGTTGTAATCAATGAAAAGTTAAAAGAAATTTGAGAAGGGATCTTACTGTTATATACTACTAAAAAGAAACGAAAAGTTCATGTAGAAATTCAGTGCTAATTCAATCGTATGCTCACTTTATATTTTTCCCTGAGTTTCCTTAAGGTTTACATCGGTTAAACCCAGAGCAAAGCAAAAAAAACAGTATTCTGGTTTCTGTAGAAACTTAAAGTCTTTAGTCCAGCTTGTTTTAGATGCTAAAGAGGTTGTTTGCAAAGCGAGACCACCGAAGTTACCTTCACTGGTGATGGCTACTCTGCGATTTCACACTCGTTCCTGTATCACCGCTGCTCTCAAGCAGATAATGAGTCAAGGAACGATTAGAAATCCCCCACGAGCCCCAACAGTTAAGCGTCTTCGACGACGCTTATTAGCACCCCCCCATTCTTCTTAGAAGTTGAGGAGGTTCGCCAATGAAGGAGTGGTTCTAGAAAGCAACTGCTTCCTGTCCCCAATTGCTTGCATAAAACCTCAGAAGGCAGAATGCCAGCTAACAACAGAGGATAATCAAAATCGGTGGTGTTTGGGCCTCTTGTGTAGGCCCCGGACGTCGCCGCCGCCTCTAGGGCTCCCTGGGCGGGGTGGGTGGTGGGTGGGCCGTCCTGGCTGGCCCCGGGCGTCTCCTCTCCCTCCCGCTGCTGCTGCGCCGCCTCAGGAGGAGTCGGTGGTGTTTGGGCCTTTTGTAGAGGCCCCGGACGTCGCCGCCGCCTCTAGGGCTCCCTGGGCGGGGTGGGTGGTGGGTGGGCCGTCCTGGCTGGCCCCGGGCGTCTCCTCTCCCTCCCGCTGCTGCTGCGCCGCCTCAGGAGGAGTCGGTGGTGTTTGGGCCTTTTGTAGAGGCCCCGGACGTCGCCGCCGCCTCTAGGGCTCCCTGGGCGGGGTGGGTGGTGGGTGGGCTGTCCTGGCTGGCCCCGGGCGTCTCCTCTCCCTCCCGCTGCTGCTGCGCCACCTCAGGAGGAGTCGGTGGTGTTTGGGCCTTTTGTAGAGGCCCCGGACGTCGCCGCCGCCTCTAGGGCTCCCTGGGCGGGGTGGGTGGTGGGTGGGCCGTCCTGGCTGGCCCCGGGCGTCTCCTCTCCCTCCCGCTGCTGCTGCGCCGCCTCAGGAGGAGTCGGTGGTGTTTGGGCCTTTTGTAGAGGCCCCGGACGTCGCCGCCGCCTCTAGGGCTCCCTGGGCGGGGTGGGTGGTGGGTGGGCCGTCCTGGCTGGCCCCGGGCGTCTCCTCTCCCTCCCGCTGCTGCTGCGCCGCCTCAGGAGGAGTCAGTGGTGTTTGGGCCTTTTGTAGAGGCCCCGGACGTCGCCGCCGCCTCTAGGGCTCCCTGGGCGGGGTGGGTGGTGGGTGGGCCGTCCTGGCTGGCCCTGGGCGTCTCCTCTCCCTCCCGCTGCTGCTGCGCCGCCTCAGGAGGAGTCGGTGGTGTTTGGGCCTTTTGTAGAGGCCCCGGACGTCGCCGCCGCCTCTAGGGCTCCCTGGGCGGGGTGGGTGGTGGGTGGGCCGTCCTGGCTGGCCCCGGGCGTCTCCTCTCCCTCCCGCTGCTGCTGCGCCGCCTCCTTTTGTGAAGCCTTCTGAATGCACTATATGCCTTTGCTAATCTCTGATCAATCTCTTTATCAATCTTGGTGTCTGAGGAGATGATACTTCCCAGGTAGGTGAACTGTTGGACGGACTTAAACACAGATTTGCCTATGGTGATGTGGGGGTGATAGTGCTCTTCCTGTGGTGCAGGCTGGTAGAGAACTTCCATTTTCTTCAGGCTGACTTCCAGCCCAAACAGCTCTGCAGCTGTTGCAAAGCAGGATGTTAGGTGCTGCAGAGCTGCTTCTGTATGGGCAACAAGGGCCTTGTCAACGAAAAGCAGCTCACGGACTAGATAGTTTAGAGTCTTCCTGCGAGCCTTCAGAAAGCTTAAGTTAAACAAAATACCATCAGTATGGTAACATATATAGATGCCACCTTCTTCTTCGAGGTCTGCTGTAGCCCTTTGGAACATCATGCTGAAGAAAATTGTCAATAGAGTTGGAGCGAGAACACAACCTTGTTTCATACCATTAGTTATTAGAAAGGGCTCTGAGAAAGCATCACCATATCTGACTTGACCGTGCTGGCCCTCATGTAGCAGGATAGTCTTTTTGATGAATTTGGGGGGACATCCTAGTTGTTCCAGGCTCTGCCACTGGCCTTTTCTACTCACAGTGTCGAAGGCTTTTGTAAGGTCAACAAATGTCACATAGAGTCCTTTGTTCTACTCTCTACATTTCTCTTGCAGTTGTCTAAGAGCAAATACCATTTCTGTAGTGCTCCTATTAGCTCTGAAGCCACATTGGCTTTCAGGGAGAAGTTCTTCTGCAGTAGCAGGAACTAATCTGTTTAGGAGTATCCTTGCAAGGATTTTTCCAACAATGGAGAGCAGTGTTATACCTCGATAGTTTGAGCAATCAGATTTTGCTCCTTTTTTCTTATACAGGGTGATGATAACTGCATCTCGGAGATCTGATGGCAGTTCACCTTTTCCCCAACAACTCACAAGGAGCTTGTGGAATTTAGCATGGAGTACATGGCCTCCGTGTTTCCAAGCTTCAGGTGGGATTCCATCAATCCTGGCTGTCTTGCCATTTTTCATCTGCTGTATGGCCTTAATGGTTTCTTCCAAAGTGGGAGCCACATCCAGTTCATTTTTCATCGGTTGATGTATCATATGTTGGATAGCTGAGCCTTGGACTAGTCGGTTGGCACTGAAGAGACTTTGGAAATGTTCAGCCCATCAATTCAGGATGTAGGCTTTGTCTGTGATTAGTGTTTGACCATCCATACTATATAAGGATTTTGGAGAATCCTCTGGAATCACCCATATCTGCACAACATTATGTCTTTTCTGCTAAATTGATTCACCACTTGTTCTGAATGTCTCGGAGTTTTTGTTGGAGTTTACTAAATGTGAGACGGAAGGCTGCTTTTCTTACATGGCAAGATGGCTGAGCGAGGTGTGCCTGATGAGCAGTTTGCCAAAAGCTCCTGGATCTCTTGGTTGTTTTCATCAAACCAATCTTGGTTTTTCTTGCTGAAGAACCCGAGGGATTCTTCCGCAGACTGCAGGATACTGTTTTTAATATGTTGCCAAAGCACTGTAGGAGAAGAATCTATAGGATGGTGTTCAAGTTTTGATTGCAGATTTGCCTGGAAGTTATCTCTCATGGCAGCTTGTTGAAGATTGTTGACTTGGAGTCTCCTCTTTAAGATGCCACCCCTCTTATGTTTCAGCTTAAGATGAAGATTTAGTTTGCATCTTACAAGACAATGATCTGTTTGACATTCTGCACTGGGCATCACTCGAGTATGACGGACATCGTGAATGTTTCTCTGGCACACTAGAACATAGTCAATGAGGTGCCAGTGTTTCGATTGGGGATACATCCAGGTTGTCTTCAAACTATCTTTCTGCTGAAAGATAGCGTTTGTAATAGTCAGCTGCACAAAACTATAGCAGGAGGTATCTGTTATCATTACAGTTTCCAACACCATGCTTGCCTAGAACACCTTTCCAGGTTTTGAAGTTCTTTCCTACTCTGGCATTGAAGTCCCCAAGGATAATGATTTTATCTTCTGCAGGGATTTTTTATATGAGGTGGTGTAGGTCTGAGTAGAATTTGTCTTTGTCCTCAGGGTCAGCTTTCACAGTTGGGAGATATATGCTAAAGAGAACAACATGAGGGAGGCGTAAGGAGATAATGCGATCAGAGTGACCTGTTGGCAGGGTTTCGAGTTTGGAGGCAATGGAGTTTTTAATCATAAAGCCTACTCCTGAGAGATGTTTTTCAGTTTTTGGTTTGCCAGACCAGTAGAGTGTATAGCTGGCACCATGTTCTTTAAGGCTGCCTTCCTCATGGAGACAAACTTCACTAAAAGCAGCGATGTCAATATTAAGTCGTAACAGTTAGTGTGATATTAGAGCAGAATGATGCTCAGGACATCTACTATCTGCAGAATCTTGCATGGTTCTGATGTTCTAGCATGCAAGTGTCATTCTTTTTGCACCTTTGGAGGCCGGTGAGTGCTTTTATATCTTTGTTTTGTTTGACTGCATCAGAAGATGCCCGTTGACCATGGCTTGCCAACCAGGTAGATGGAGATGAGCTTTCTTTAGTCCATCTTTTCTAGGCCCCTTTCCATATGGAACAAGCAGTGCTCTCCTTTAAAAAGGCTGCTTGGTCATTAAGGATGCTGCCGAACAAGACTGTCATCTCCCGGTCAGTCTCAAGCAACCAAAGTCCTGAACCGCCTGCATGCAGGGTTGGGTCTGCAACTTCCAGTGCATCTTTCACCTGCCATTTCATCCCTCACCTATCACTACAGGACTTTTTTTGGAGGGGGGGGATCAGATGTATCCTTCGAGCCTGTACAATGGATTTTTCTGGTGGAGCGCTGCATGCAGAGAACTGGCCTCACCATTTAAACAAGAGGTTCATCTGCCAGGGCCAAGCAAGCAAGGATGGTGGCTGCGAGATCCTCGGGTCATGGGCTTGATTAGTGTTTCCTTCTCTTAGATGGTTTACCTTTAACCTTACAGGGTTAGACGAGCACCATCTGCCCGGGTTTGGGATTGGAAATTTCCTTCTCCTAGGAGGGTTGCCATAAGGCTAAAGAGCCCATCCTGCCCTTTGACGCTCTTGGTCAGACCTTTCGGTTGTGATCTATCTGGCATGGGAGGCCCTACCAGTGGCGGTTTATGCCACCACCAGCATAGTTCACAGCTTCATTAGGGTACGCAAGCCTCTCCTCCATGACAGGGGGGCATCAATGGAGAGATATAGAAACTCAGGTATTATGGATCAAGGATTTAGCTTTATATGAAAGATAGCCATGATTATTAATTTGTCTAGTATTTCTGTTTGTCACTGCAGTATTTCAGTTTCACTATTTTACTGCATTTGTAGCATGCAGGGTGGGCCCCTTTCACAATACACAATTAAAGCACTGTGATTCCAAGTCAACTACAATGGCTGTATCCTATGAAATTTGTGTCTTGTAGTTTGGTTAGGCACTAGAGGAACTCTGCCTGAGAATTCTAACTGCCCTTCCCTACATGCCCTGCAAAGATTTCATAGGATACAGTTAAAAGAGCAATCATAGTGCTACAACTGTGCAGTGTGGCTTAACACTTTAAAAGACAACAGGTAAAACTCAACTGAAATCATTTAAGTAATCAGCAACAACAGTGAAAAGCAGAAAATATAGGAACCAGTGTAACTGATAGAACCAATCTGACAAACAATGTGCCATCTACAACAGAATCTTAATACAGATGGTTATGTGCCCAGTGGAACAGAGAAGTCTTATCTGGGTAGCAAAAAAACTGGGGAGATAGGAACAACCCTCATGAAGAAGACTTGACCAAAAAGACTCTTTACTTTGCTTCATTCAGGAAGAGCCAGCCCACCAAAACATGATGAATAAGTACATTGGACAAAGATCATATCCTGGGCTTAAGGCATTTTGGATTTTAATTATCACAAATACACTTCAAATTGTGTCTGGAAACAAATTGGTGACTAGTGATGTTATCAGACAAATATAATATGTTCCCATGAATGAACTCTCACTAGCCACCTTGCTGCCATGTTCTGGACCAACTAAAATTACCAGACAACTTCTTCTACTGTATGAAGTACATGTTTTTTGCATGGAAGAGCAGGTAGTCTGCATGTTCAACTCAGCAGAGTGTGGTAGTTCCAGAAGATAAGGGAAAAGCATATATTTTGAGGAAGTCCTTAACTCATCTCTTACAAAGGCAAGCTCCAGATTTAAAGCCACATTGCTATATGCATTATATGTTAAGTCTCAAATGGCCTGGAGTACAATGCATTCTAGTATTGTTGCCTGCTGCATCTGAGGCTCCACAGTCAGGCTGCATGACTACATCCTGCCTTTATAAACTAATTGAAACATTCACACACCTTATAAGACCTACAAGCCACCTCATTCAAAGTAAGGATGAGCCTTTGCATAAAACCTCTGAGGTGAGCTAAGTGTTGCAAAGGTTTTCTGTGGTCCATCTTTGCATGAAATGAATACCCTGTCAAAATGATAATAGACAAGCACACCATCATGAGACAACTTGCAAACCAAAGTTGTACAGGCTAGGCACTAGTTTACCATCTTAGTCTAAGTCAAGTTGAGAGGTTGGTTAGTAAATGCCCCACACATGATTTGTTATAGTTTTTGTCAGTTTTTCAGTATTATAATTGAAGTCTGAAACAAGTCACTCTAGCACTTTTTAGGATGGCAGGTGGTGTCTCTTTCAGGGATTGGAATCAGCACCTTTGAGATAGTTATTTGCTGGATAGTATTCAGCACCTTGAACAGTCCTTTTGAAGGCAGACTGAAGTAAATAAAATATAGCTCCCTTGGTTAAACAGCCTCACTAACTGCTGACCTGCAGCCAGACAAAAGTGCTGGTTATGACATATATGCATGTATGAAAGGTCATATCTTCCTATAGGGGTCTACCCAAGTTTTAGGATCTTCAGGAGAGAGATTTCTCTCAGTCCCACCACCATCACAGGTATGGTTGGTGAGGACACAGGAAAAAGCCATCTCTATGGTTGCTCCCCAGCTGTGGAACCCTCTGCCAAAGAAGGTTTGGTTGGCTGTCTCCCTGCTCTTTTTTTCACCAGCAGGCAAAGACCTTTTTATTTAAACAGGCATTCAGCTTTTGACTGGTTGGGGTAGTACAATAGGTGTGCTGGTTCTTAGTATGAGGTGGTTTTGCATATATAAATAATAATAATAATAATAATAATAGCAATAATAATAATAATAATAATAATAATAATGTGTTTTAACTGTTTCAAATCAATGGCTTTGAGTGAATTAATTCTTTTCAAAACTGTCTTATCTATAATGTTTTAATATCAGATGTAAGCTACTTTGGGTCCCAATGGGAGAAAAATGGGATATAAATTAAATAAATTCAGTTCAGTATCCCTTTACCTCTCCTTCTATATCTGCTAAACCCTCCAGTACTGCTGTGTCTCACTCATCATGCTGGCTGGAGAAAATGTGAACTGAAGACCACCTCACTGACTGCACAGAAGACCCAAAAGCACTATCAAGGAATGGGATATAGCACCAACTTAGGTTTAGATAGTGGTCACAATGGAGTGACTATTTGTTCCAGTGATCAATTTTCCAATGATTAAAATTATGACACAAAGCAAGCTTACTGCCTATTAGAGAATTCTAGTGATTCTACCATTAAAAGTACACTCAACTCTCCATATTTGCACCTTTGATATTTGCAGCTTTGATTATTTATGGATTTGATTAATATGTTCTCCCAAGAAATATTTAGGTCCTCCAGTGCAGTTCTATGGTCAATTTTAACTAAAAGTTGCACATAAAGACCTAGAGATTCCTAGAGAGAACACTCTACCATGCATTTGTAGCTCCTCCAGCACAACTCTATTGTCAGTGTCTGTTGGACGTTGACCACATAGTTGCACTGGAGGACCTAAAGATTCTTCCTAGAGAAGTGTCTTTTCAGGTAAAAACATGATGTTTTTGTTATCTGCGGTTTTTCCATATTCATGGGGGTCTTGTGCCCCTAACCCTAACGAATATGGAGGGACAAGTGTAATTGATTCCATGGACAACCAAAAAGAAAAACAAATGGGTCACTGAACAGATCAAGCCTGAACTTTCCCTGGAAGACAAGGTGACTAGTGAGGCTGTTGTACTTCAGCCACATCATGAGAAGACAGGACCACTAGAAAAGACGATAATGCTAGGATAGGTGGAGAGTGGTAGAAAGAGAGGAAGACCATGTATTAGATCAAGGATGGGAAACCTATGGCCCTCTCGGTTCTGACCATTCCCAGGCTGGTGGTGAGGTATGAAGAGAATGGTAATTTGTCAGAACATCAGGGGCCATAGGTTCCCCACCTCTGTACAAGATGAATACACTCAGCCAAGGAAACCATGGCCCTGAACCTGCAGGACTTGAGCAAAGTGGCTGAGAAAAAGGGGATCTGGAGATATCCCATACACAGAATCACCATGAGTCCAAGTCAACTCAAGGGCAGTTAACAACAACAAGGTATGTCTGTCAGGCATGACAGAAAACATGAACATTATAATCTTAGAGTGCAGGGGCATTCAGCTTCATGCTGTTGCTGTTGTATAGCAAATGATATCCACATTAATCCAACATTAGCCTTGCCTGGACTAGCCCTATGTGAGCATTATAAAACTTATTTGCCATTACATGTGAACAAGGATTGTGGCCCTGATAGGTAATCCTACCCTGATGTTTCACAGAGTGCTGCTGTCTCAGCCATTTGCAAGTAGACCACAAACGTCAGAGGAAGAGATGCTTACATTAATACAGCTGTACCTTTTGAGGCTTTCCTACAAGCTTAAACTGTATCAGAGCAAAGGTCTGGCTTCCATGCTGATCAAGGTGCATACATTTGTATGTGAAAGGAATCCCTCCTTCAAAAATTAATGTTGGCTATGCACATTCCATGGTAAAAGTCAAATATACAATGTAGTTGAATTTCATAAAGCTTGAATAATGTCAATTCCTTATTAAATGGCTGTTTAGACTGCAACATAGCAGATTAACAGTTTATGTGATTTTATTTTAAATACAAATAAGATCACCATACTTGAGTTCATTTCCCCATCTTTCCAGCATGTATGTGTTCCAGAAATGGTTACTTTGTGAAGAGAAGTATTAAAAATGTACATCTCAAATGGGTCCTGAGAGCTGTCCCCAAGCAGAATATTCTTGGCAATTATTTTACACTCTTGTTTCATGGTGTTCCAGCTTGATGACTTATTCCACAAGATGAGACCCTTTTCAACAGGAAGTCATTAACTGAAGCTTTTGTATCTTTTCAGCCACTGCATATTTCAGTTTGTTCCCATAATTCTGAAGATCTGTGTGTGACAATGTTTTCTATTCAAATGGTCAGAAACAGTAATAATTCATAGATCCTGTTGTTTTAGAAGAATATCTCCAAGCAGTGCTTCTTCCACCAAGAACAACTTATCAGTTGTATTGATTCTCCCAAAGCTACTTCCAAAGTAGTGGATCACAGTCTGCTCCTGAAAATATATTTCAAGTACCGTACTAATTTTGTGTAGTTTTGTGTATCTAAAAAGTAAAAACATCATAGCAGTCCTCATATATAAATTCATAAATCTTATGACTAAAAATCTTCTCCCACAGGGAGTAGATTTTCCCTTTAGATATCTTCCCCTGCCTCCATCAATGTACAGAAACATAATAGCAAGCAAACATCTTTGGAAAACATCTTGCCCACTAATATGATATTTCATCAATGACGGATAAGCTACAGAATGCCATGTGTTATTATTTCGTGTACAATGTAAAATTCATTAGAGTATGTAAAAGGAAATGACATTGGATCCTAAGAAAAGTTAAAGATATGCATGGAAAGACAGTTTCCTATAACCTCTCATACCATTAATCCATTGTCTACCCAGCCTGACCATCAGACGGGATATTGCAGAGGGGGGGGGGGTTATTTATTAGAGGCGGGAGGAATTGCCTAAAATTAGGTTTAGATTCTAAAATAAGTTAATTTGAGTTTTTCCACAGGATGAAAGTTTTCTATCCCATCATCTCTCAAGAAGTATCCTATATCCTATTACCACTTGTTCAGAAGAAGCCCACAACAGAGAGGGTTTTAGGATTGCACAGTTTATAAGATAATAGTGAAGTTAGGTAATTTCCATGAACCTTCTTCAGTTAATTTATTGTAGGAACCTCTTCCTGTTTCTCAATAACTTATTAAATAATCCTAATTGCACTGTGTTGTGAATGTTCACTGTTTATTTTGCATATACTTAAGTTTTAATGGAATGCTGCAAAAATGTTGCATTTGCATTTCAGTGCCATTTGGAGATTATTTACTGGAATTTTGGTAACCCAGAGATTGAAGACTGTGATCTTATTCATTGGGAGCCAGGACTCACAGGATGATTTGGTAAGGAACTCGAAAAAACAAAATGTGACGCTTTGACTATTATATTGGGAAAGTATTTATGGGCTATTTCACCAGATCTTTTATTGCCAAACCAGACCTACACCAACCACTTCTGATAAAAGTGGAAAGATTCTTCATGCATGAGTGCATAGAAGCAAACACTGACATACTCACAAAGAGAGTCGAGTGCCAACAATAAAGCCATGCTCCACTTCCCAGAAATAGACAGCTTTGGCTAGTAATTGAGAAGATACCAGTGCCATAAACCTTCTGTCCCCATGATGTCCCAAAAGACGCAATGTGTGATTGTATCAAATATATTCATTAAATCAATTGCTTCCTTACAAATTTTATATCATTTCTGGGTAGTTCTATTAAAATGGTTTAACTCTAGTGTAAAGGAAAATAATATCATTAAAATATATATTATTGCCATGAAGCTAACAAAGGATAAACCCATTAAAAAAATCAATATGTACATTAAACACTAGCTGTAGACAACTTCAAGACAGTATACACAAAATCATCTGTTGCATCCTCTCTAATGATACTTTAAAAATAAAAATGAAATTTTCAGATCTGTTTTCATAAGGTGAAAACACTGCTGTGGTCTAAATGGCATTTTGTTTCCCATTCACTGCTTCACACTACAATTTCTGGCATATTGTATATGTTACAACTGAAAACTCAAACCATGCTATAAATTCTCTTTGGGTTTGTTATGGTAACAGGCAGAGGAACCAGTGATCATGCTGGCAGGTTAGTCTTTGCATATGCTACAGAGCAGACCAATTCCTTGCAACTGTAATAGTTTTTACCAGTTCTTCATGTTCTTTGTATCCTTAAGTTCGTTCCAGAAATATGGTGGAGTTCAAATTACATTTTATGTAGTCACCTATGCAGAAATTATATTGTGGAAAGATTTTGGTTTTTTAGTGGTTTTTTTTCACACCTTCTTCCTATTTGTACAGATTGAAAGGCTCATATAACTAAGTTTGGAAAGGAGTTAATAGTCGTTTCTTTCAAATGTCTATCCAAAGGTCGAATAATCTGTACAATAAGTGCACTCGACAAGGCCCTATCCTAAGTAGACAAGCCTAGGAGAAGATTTTGTATAATTCCTTAGTCAATTTAAAACAGTAGGGTGAGGATATGCCCTGATTTTTTTTAAAGTTTCTTTTAACATTCTTTCTGTACTACGTAAGACTACAGAAGACTGTCACATTTGTTTACTGTTTAGCATGAGGACAGCAGAAGTAAACTCCACTTTATTCCCATAGTGACTCAGCTTAAGGGACAGTACAAACCGCCAGGATGCGGCATCCTGGTGGCAATAGTAGCGTTCAGAAGCAGGCACCAACCGCACGCACCCCAGCCCTACTACGTGTGAGCAGCACCACTATCCACGGAAGTGACATCATAGGGCTGTGTCACAACCTTTATGATGCCTCAAAAAAGGAACTGCCTAGAGTAGCTCCTTTTTTAGTGTGCATCTGTGCAGTAGCACAGCAAAGAGGGGCGGCTCTAGCCTGCCTTTTCCAGGCGGTCTGTCAAGCCTCCAAGATACACATGAACATCTATTTTTATAAAAATCAATTTGACAACTTAGGGGGAATACAGACTGGCAGTTTCCGCTGGCCTCCAAGCACAGTAGAGCTGAGGCAGGGTGGAGTGTTTACATGCTCTTAGCCCTTCTTCCTCTGCTGGGGTGCCATCTTGGCACATGTCCATTTACGATGACATCCCTCGTGAGCAGTTTCCAAATGGCACTGCGTATGAGGGATATCATAATGGCCCACTGTGGCAGTTATTATGCCTCTTCTACAGCAAAAAAAAGAAGGCCCTTTTCAGGGCTTCTTTTTGTGCCGTGTGCAGGCTGCACCATGTGGTTGCTGTGGCGTGCTTCCAAGGCAGAAAGTGGCGACATCTCTCCATCCCTTTCTTCCAATCTGTCGAGCTCTTTGGTTTGTTAACTTAAATTTGCTCAAACATATCACAAATGGATTACCAGTCACAATGTATAGAATGGCAGTAGAAGTGGTAGGAAGAGAAATAATAGCTATCTCCTTTACAGCTGTACATGGCAGTTAAAAAGCCCCTCTGTAGAACCTAAAGGATCTAAAACTATCTAAATATACTACCTGTCCTGGGGTATGTTGCTTAAGAAGATGCATGCCCCTAAGACTGCATAAATGCCATAAACAGATGAGATTTTAACAATTTATTTTCTGGAAGATTAAGTTCTTGCAAAAAGTTTTTCAGCATGAATTGTTTGACTTGCTCATCACATTTATAGGATGTCTTTCTCTTTTATTGGGATTCTTAGGTAGTTTCCCAATTTATAGGATGTCTTTCTCCTCTATTGGGATTCTTAGGTAGTTTCCCAATAACGCCAGGCCAAACCAAAGTAATTTAAACTTTTGGGACTTGATCCATACTTTGTTTTAAGTTCTACTAAATGACCAAGTGGCTGACCTGTCATAACAAATGGTTCCTCTTTAAGTATGATAAAACTGAATATGATTAAAATTGGCTCATTTCTGCCTTTCAGAGAACTATATTACACTAGCAACTCAATAGGGACATGTTTTGTATTCTCTGCGTATGCCCTATTTCAAGGGATTTGTTGGGACCATGAAAGTCTCCCAGTCCCTACTTACTGGGCAGCAGCAGCTTCAATTGATAAAGCTCTGGTCCCCTGTTGTTTGAGAAACAGCTGGCTGACATTCCCACCCACCTCACCCTATGGATGAGTGATCTTTGGTATGAGTAGAACTCATGGCAGGGACTCTGCTTCAGCCTATTGCAATGGAGAGCACTCATGGGAACATCAATCAGCTTCTACCCAAGCAAAAAAGGAATTGATCTCTGTTGACTACAGTGGCTGCTGCCTAGTAAGAGGGGATGGTTGGACTGGGATTGACAAAAATATTTCCTCAAAGTGCTTAAACCTTAAATAGACTCTTAGATATGAGTTTTTAGCATCCAGGTCTTCAAAGTAGTAAACCAATACCTACACATTCCTCCCAAAGCTCGAACCCACATTCTTTCATTTCTGGAACCAACGAAGCTTGCTTTCATTTGGGGCACTGGCAGTGAAAGTTCCTTTTTACAAGAAAATCAACTTGGATTGTTACATGTTATGCTCAATAAATATGAATATTAGCCTTTGCTGCATAAAACAGGAAAGCTGTCTGTTGCCAAAGTCTGCACAAATTGTTAAAAATTCATAATCAACAAACTAGGACTAATGGTGGCCTGGATCCTTTGTCCCTGTTTTCATCAGGATTTCTTGACAGTTGAGATACACATTTTCAAACTTTGTGTGTGTGTGTATGTGGCTATTTTGAAATAATCTTCCCATGCCTAAACTTGAATCGTATTAGGGAAAAAACTTGGGATGCTAGGTTTGAAATTTAATTTGATACTGTTTAATGTCAGAACTTTAACCCAAGTGCTTTCAGTGCAGCTTGCAGTTTGCTTTCTAAATTTTTTACAATTGTAGGTTCATCTTCAAATGGTTCTTCTTTGAATGACTCTATCATCCTTTCGTCTCTTTTATATAGTTCTTCAGTGTATTGTTTTCTTTTTGTTTCTGTTTGATCATGTAATGTGTTTCTCTGCTCCTCACAGAACATCATCATTCTTGGTTTAAACTTCCCTTTGATTTCTTGAATCTTATGGAAGAGGTCTCTTGTTCATTCTTTTTTGTTGTCAACTTCTCTTTCTCTGCATTGCTTATTATATTAGTTTTCTTTCTCCCTGGACACAGGACACTAAACAGTTGCATTCAGGCTTCTGATTCTGTATCTGTCACCTTTTACTTCTGCTTCCTGTCTACCCTTAACTGCTTGAAGAACTTCTTCGGTTATTCATGGATGTTTCTCCTTCTTTTTGGCTGAAGATAGTGTCTTTTGCATTCCTCACTGATTATGTGCTTGGCTTCAGTCCAGAGTTGTTCTGGTTCCTAGTCAATAAGGTTTAATAGTGCAAAACACATTTATGCATTATCTTTAAATTGTACAGGGATGTTTTTCAGATTGTATTTTGGCATGATAGCTGGTTTAGTGTTCTTGTTTAGCTTTATTCTAATTTTTGATATTAGCTATATTAGTATAGCTAATTAGTATAGCCAATAGAATATAATGTTATTATTAGGGTGGGAGGGAGATAGCGAATTTGAATTATTATATTTTGCTACATTTTAAATTTTGTCAATCTGTTTGATTTTTATTGCTCTTTAATTGTTGTTACCTGCCCTGATCCAATATAGGGAGAGGCAGGAAAAAAATGTTGTTGTTGTTGTTGCTGTTGTTGTTGTGTTAGCTATGGTGCCACTGCTGTTGTCTCTAAGAAATATTCCATCAGTGCCCCCCCCCCAGCACAACTACTGTTGCTGCCCAGTAACAATTTGGCACATTTAGTCCAGCACCTCAGCAAAAGCCTCTCTGACATGGGCAATGCCTACCAGCAGCATTGCTGCTGTTGGCATAGCTTCTTTCCTCACAGGAGCATGTAATCCCACCACCATTCTATAAATTCACTACCATTCTATAAATACGATGAGTCTGAAACTAATGCTTGTGAATAGCTATTAATATTTATTTGTGATTAGCAGTCTTACATCCATAGCTTATTTGAGTAAAAGCTTTCTAGTCTACCTTAAATTTTTGGAAAAAATCAAAAGAAGTCAGGAAATCCCCTTCATTTTAAAACTGTGACATTCTGCACAGTCTATTAGTGACATCTTGTGGACAGCATAGGATTTTCAGTGGAAAATTGTAGCAGGGCAATGGCGATATTCTGTCTTTTTTGTGTTGTTACATGATGTCAAGTTAGATTTGACTTATGGCCACCTTCTGAATAAGACCATGACACTGTATTATTAAAAGCTGTTTTCATAGTCCAAAAGTCCCCATTATTAAGAGCACTGTTCAGGCTTTGGAAATTCAGGGCTGTGGCTTCCATAACTGAGGCAACCCACTTGTGTTGGGGGTCTCACTCTTTACCTATACCTTTCAAATTTACTGAACATTATAGTCTTTTCTAATCGATCTTATTGCCTCATGACACCATTAGGACAAACAGTAGCTTGAAGTGGGAAAACATTGCTGGAAACAAAGAACAGCAATGAAAGAAAAATCTTAATGGCAAAAATTATAATGTTTAGCTGAATACTGTCTATCCACACAGAGAGATACATTTCCCAGGATCTTCCAGCCAGCAAGTTCATGATCCTACTGGCTTGGGCTACTAGAAATTGTAGTCCAAAAAGTAATTGTTCCAAGGTGTGCCTAAAATGATTTTTTTACATGTGAAAGCTAGGAGGGGGAACTGTCCTAAAAGAGGAAGTGGCTTTCTTAATATCACTTTTTTATATTTCTTGGCTCTCAACATCAAAGATTAACTTTAAAAAACCCCACAACAGAATCATTTGTGATGTGCTTATTACTTGTGGTCTCTGGATAACTTTTGTTTACACATTTTGGACAATGTTACAGCTGACCTGAGTGTAACCCTGAACTGCAAGATAAGGTAAGATAGCTTACTCATTTCACTTCTTCAACTGAAGCTCTACTTTTGATATTTAACAGAGCTGAACAGAAATGAAACCCATTAAATCTAAAACTAAGCACTCCCCTCTCTTAGGCTTGAGTAAACAATCCTACTAAAAGCCCTCCACTTTCCTTGACTCTCTTACATCCAACTCCAGACCCAGAGAGAATGTAAGAAAGAGCTGTATAATGCCTAGCATTGAGAAATCACACATAGTGAGCTGATGGTGCATCACCATTATTATTTCTTCCTTTAACAATCATTAAAACATACCAAGTAAGAATAACAATGTCAGTTCTCTCTATACTGGGGTGGCAATTTTTACAACCTCATAATGGAAGGCAGTGGTTGATAAAGATTTGCATTAAATTAGCATGTGCTGATTTCTTACTGAAATGTTGTAAATAATTGCTATAATTTCAATAGACATAAATACATCTTACCATATTGGGTAAGATATGAACTGATGATCTATGTGCTTACTGCTCAATCTGCTGTCCATTAGCTTAATGGTGGTGCAACTTTAAGACCTCTGTTCTCTCACCTGAGGGTTCAGTTTTTATCAGACTGAATGGCCTTTCAGATTAAAAAAACACGTCCAAATAAAGGACTGCCTGCAGTAAAGTATTCAAAGCCTAAATAGACACAAATTGGACATTAGAAATAGGAATACCCAAAACCCAGTTGTAGAACACTTCAGTGTTTTAGACGTCCTATCAGATCTCCAAGCATCAGTCCTTGGCAAAAACAAGCATACAACAAAACCAAAATGAAACCAAAACCAAAAACGAAATGGAAATTGGAAACAGATGAATTAGGATATATCCATAGACTCCAGTCTATTGGCAATGGTTTGAGGAAGTACTTTGATCTTGACGAATCACACATACTGAAACACTAGCAGACATCCCAATCACTTGGGGCCGAAACAGTGCCATCATCTGCATGGCTTGGGAGTGTGGTGTTTACAAGCTGCATGCTCCCAAGTTACTGGGAAGCCACCTGGCCATTTGCACAGGGGCAACTTCATGACATTCTGGAGGTGTGGCACTTACATGCTGCACACCAACAGAGCATCATGAAGCTGGCTTCTGGCTGCAGTATGGCAGCAAACCCAGATTTTTTTCTGCCCAAAAAGGGGTGGCTCTTTGCTGCTCCTTTTCTGGGCAGCTTCAAGGTGGATTGGGGCCATGGTGTGCAATTGCTGTGGCCCCATCTGCCTCCAGAAGGGGTGGCTTCAAACCATCCCACTTCTTGCCTCAGTCTCAATTGAAAGATCCATGACAAATGCATCATTATGAATTCTGATAAGTACAAACTAGCAGACTTTTACATTATGCAATGGTAGTGAATTTGCCTGCTATGTATGCATTTCAAAAAGAAGATACACATCCACAGCCATGGAAGCTTATTAGATGGCCTTGGGCAAGTCACATTCTCAAAGACTCAGAGGATGGCAATGTCAAACCCTCTCTGAAGAAACTTGAAAAGAAAAAAAATGCTAGGTTCATCTGAGGTTCACTATAAGTCAGAAATGACTTGAAAGCACACAATAACAAACATATATTTACATTCTCTTCAACAAGTGCAACATAGGTTTCAAGCAGACAGGCAGGAAAGAGCTGTCTGAAGCTACTTTTGAAGAGACCAGGCCAAGACCCCGGCTAACCACACTGCCCGCTCCTAAGGTGGCCCCCATGCTCATTCCATAACTGCATGGCATGGCATCAAGATGCTGGGTAATTTGTTAAAATTCCCCCTCATCCCTGTGCACTGTTTTATAAACCCACTAAGCCTCCCACTTAGATGTCATCCCATTTGATTGTGCACACATCCCCCTTTCATCATGCACACAGTTGCACCACCGGCATTGGAGCAGAGAAATGCTCAGCAAGACACTAGCAATGCACTACATGGCCCCTTCAGTCATGCCCCCTCCCTTCACCCCATGCCACTTCTTGTACTGTTTGGTTTGTGTATGTTGTACTTACAGCCATTGGAGGTGTCACACTTTCCCTTGTTTACATTGCTGCCCTGACCACCAGCTCTGTCATTTTTAAATGTCCATCTTTACCAGAGCATTTATACACCACTTTAGGGTTAGGGCTAGGATTGAGCATTCCTAGGGACCAGTCTCATGTCAGGGTGTTATATGCACTATCAAAGTTGCGTACTTTCCATGCATAATAAATTAATAATAAAATCTTTATTATATTTCCAGCCTCTCCCCATGGATTGAGGCGAGAGCACAACTGATAACACCAACAGTACAATATATGTATAACAATTCTAGAACAATCCTAAAACATCAATCTATCAGTCGGTAAACAGAATCCAGAATTGCCACTGCCGGTCCAATATTCTAATAATCTAAAGAAGGGTGATATTCTCTAGAATCAATTATGGTGGATCAAATGGATAAGCCCGCCAGAATGACTCATCTAAATGCCACGTGCCCAAAGCAGCATGAAACCCCTTCTTTTGGCCCATCTGTTTGAGGCCATAATTTCATACATTTCTTTTTATTTTTTAGAAATATTTTTACAGAGAGAGAGAGATTTCCCCCCTTCCATTTAGGTAATTCTGATCTGTATTATGATAAAAGAGTGCTGAGCATTCCATGAGTGGGAAGCCACCTTCATCATTGTACCCACTCACAAAAGCTTCATAACTAAGGCCCGATACAGATGGGCAAAATGAGACATCGCGGCAGCGATTTTAGGATTAGGGAGTGCGCACCAACTGGATGGTCCCTAACAATAGTTTGTAGGGAGGGAACCATCATTACACAGCATCCTCCACATGGTGCATCTAATGAGGATGTCACAAGCACGCCACCTCCAGAAGGCACAGCGCATTCACGACATCTCCACATCACCCCAGGTTGCTTACAGAGCCCTGGCTGCAGTGTGGAAACGAATTCCATTCCAGAGCTCCTTTGGGAGCTCTGTTTCAGCACTCTTCTGGGGAGAGGATTGTTCCAGTGCCAAACAACTGGCTGCGGGAATGATCTTAAGAAGAAAGGGGCCACCCCTTTCTCCTCCTGGCTCCCAGGGTGTCCAGGGGAATGAAGCCCTACGGACATCCCTTTTCCAGCCCAAAGAGAAGTGGCATTTTGCCGCTCCTCTTTGGGTGGAAAAAAGCCCAAAGACAGATTGGGGTCGCAGGGGCTGCCAGTGAGGCTGCCCTTGCCCCAATCTGGTGCAGAAAGGTTGCGCAGTGGTGCCGCATGATCTGGTTGCTGAGGAAACACTGCACAGAAAATGGGAATGGCTCCAGCCTGCCTTTTCCAGGTGATCTGTAGAGCCCCTAAGTTTAACAAAACATGTTAAGCAAACTTACATTTGCCTACTTGTGGACATTGTGGGAGGAGCTTATGTGGGTACTACTATCCTCATTCTTAGTTTTTACCCTATAGGTATTTAGAATAACCTTTGAAAATAGATTACAAGTTTGTTGCTATTGTTAGTTCCCTTTGACTTGCCTTCAACTCATGGCAGCCCCATGAATGAGACACCTCCAAGCCCCTCTATTTTTACCTGCTTTGCTCATGTCCTGCAGGCTCAGGGCCATAATCTCCTTGAGTCTATCCATCTAGTAAGTGGTCTTCCTCTTTCTACTGCTGTCCACCTTTCCTGGCATTATTATTTTTTTCTACTGAGTCATATCTTCTCATGATGTGTCTGAAGTATGAACAACTTAACTTAGTCATGTTGATTTACAGGGAGATTTCGGGCTTCTCTTTTTCCTTTTTAAAAATAGTATACTATTAAAATATTATATTTATTATATTCCATGCTAAATTATATTATATACTAAAATACTATATTTATCAAAATATTCTTCACAGTGCTTCTTTCTGATTCCCTTTATAAAAGGCATAGGCCTAGAATTTATATTCTAGAAATACTCTTTATATGGAGACATAAACTGATCACCTAGCTGTTGTTCTTAGACATTTTTGCTTTCCATACTTCCATATTTTGAAAGGGAGTGTTGGTGTAATGTGAACACCCTTTCATTTCTTAAATGTGTTCTGGTAACTTTCTGAAATGATAACTGAGCCATTTATTTAATATGGGCTTTGTTGTTGGCAGCATACTTTTTCTTCATAAAGATTTGATTTTTAGCACTTATTAATATAATATTATTCCACATTCTGCCAACACTGACAGCAGAATCCTATTGTGTCTATCTTTATTAAAATGTTTATCATTTTTAGTCTTTAAAGATATCTGTTATCAGTTTAGAATGCACACAAAATCTAACAGTATTGTTTTATGTAAACTTTGGCTTGTTGGCTTGTTACCAGAACTGTAGTAGACCTAAACAGCTTTGGAATAGCTCAGCAAAAAGACCAAATATTTTTCTAGGACATTACTTTTTTTAAAAAAAAAAGTTCCCCAATTAGAAGGACCAGTTTATTACTTGGGATTTGCAGAAACTGGCACTAAAAGTGCTTGCCATATAATTAAAAGAGGATCAGTTACACAAGAAGCTGAAAATCATAGTAAGGTTTTAGAATTATTCAGTCTATTTTTAGAAGTAATATAAAAAGGAACCAGGTTCTAACTATAGAGCATGTAAGGGATGAAAGAAGTGATTAAAATAGTAGCACAGCCCAGAGAATCCACTTAATCTGGAGAAACAATGACCCTAGCTGTGCACACTGCTAGGGTTCTTATTTGTTGCTTTGAGGATTTGAATTTATATGGATTTGAGTGTTATGCAAAATGGGGAGATGCCAGGTCACATTTCAACATGACCTATTATTTACAGGTAGGATGACCTATTTTTTGCAGGTAGTTCCTATAAGTCTCATTGAACATAAGGGACCTTTCATCTCCAATGGATGAGGCTGCAGTATTAGACACTTTGACACATAAATGTTTGTAGCTGATACAGTTAGTAAGCCTGCTAATATAGTAAACTTTGCTTGCAGTTAAAATGAAAGGAAATTTGGCCAGTCTTGATAGATTTTGGGAGAAATACTATCATCTGCACCTACTATCATCCAGGGCAGATGTCAGAATTGGGTGGCTTGTGCATCATCATCATCATCATGATAATAATAATAATATTTATTTCTTACCCGCCCCTCTGTAAAAACATTTGAGGTGGGGTACAGCAAGATTAAAAAACAATTACAATTAAAATAATTCAATGATCCCATTCCAAACCTCCCACCCCTTAAAATAGAATTAAACTAGCTGAATTTAAAATTAGATTTCAAGAATAAAACAACCAACATGTTATACACATAACACCACAATGCTGGCCACAGCATGGGTAACAATAAAGCATGATGCATGCATGACCCTTGTACTGTTTTGCAGTCCACATTTAGTGTCCTGAGGCTTGTCTGGAGCTCTCAAAATCTCTCTCAAAAAACTAGAATGAAAAAAAAATGGCTCAAAGTAGTAAATCTCTGCTCCTCAAGCCTTCCAGGAGTGGTGGTTTACCTTAAAATAGCCGACACATGCCCACCAGAGCAAACAAAAAAACTCATGAAAACCTGGGAGTCAATATTGGAAGGGATTTATATTTGGCCAACTGGGGCCAAAATTAGGGCACTGTGGCCTGCTGTAAATTGGTCTCTGAACCCACCACAGCTGCCCACTCTGATACAGTGAAAATTTCACACCTAGTTCTTCATTAATTACAATTATTTTTTCCTAAATGAACAATCCCTTTAGAGGTTGCTGTTTTATATATATTGGGGGTGGGGGGTGGGGGGGGTAATTCTCCCAAACTACAATGGGCATAAATTTCCTCTCACCATTTCAGGATTGCTAGTGAGACTCTAAGGGATGTTCCTACTGTCAGCTTCTGCTGTGCTTTAAGAGTCCACTCATATGTTCTGCTATTATCCCCATTATTTTTCAGAGTATGCGTGTCAAATAATTTGATAGCACTGCTGGATTTACTGTTTTTCTACCTCTACTGTTGAGTAGCCAAAGAGCAGCATTCTCCAGTCACACTGGCAGAGTTCAGCAGGTCATGGTTCTTTGTTAAAGCTCAAATTTCAGAACTCCCTCCTTCTAGTATCTAATAATTTAAGATACAAGAGCTTGGCCTCACAAAATCCTTTCTGAAACTGACTTCCATGATTTGCAAGTACTGGAAATCTGACTGTGTATAGCTGGTGCTACAAATTACTTGGTTTATACCAGCACCTTGGTCTGGATGATGAATGGATCACAATGAGTGCTTTGTTTCATTATCAATTAAGAACTAAAAAAACAGTGGTAAGATTTAATATGTCAGAGCCCCTTTTACACCACAAAAGATAAACATAACTGTTTACATCAGGAGTAAGCAATGTTTGCAAACTAGCAATTAACTTCACACACAAGCACACAGAAACGATCTGCTATGAGTCACATCCAGATAGAAAATAGGGCAGGAGTTGATATTTTTTCAAAACTGGAACTGTTTAAAATTTTATTTCTGCCTTTTAACATTTTTTAACCCCTTCTCACCTCACACTGAAAGGAAGGTTCATTCGGGTGTCACCCCTCTTCTGAGATATCACCCAGTGCAAGCTAGAGAAATGGCTTGTGGTGGCCAAGCTCTTGTATCTGAAATTATTAGATATTAGATACTAGGATTTTCAGCATGACAGTTAAAAAATATATATAGGAATGAGCCATGGGTTTTAATACAAGTCAATATCTTAAGGTCACAATTTGTCATCTATCTATCTATCTATCTATCTATCTATCATCTTCACCTCAGTTTCCTTCATTAATAGAAGGAGCCTCCAAGATCAGTTCACATAGAAAATTTGGATAGAAGCTGATGCAGTTTCAAACAGTGAAAGAAGATATTGAGGAAACAAACACATCTTCATCTGTGTTCCAAAAATTTCACAGTGTAACAGAATCACCAATTTGCCTGATCAGAACTTGGAAGAATTACAGTGGAGTTTTATAGGTTTTACAGTTGTTCTCAGCCTCCATTTCCAAGCATGTAATTAAGCTGAGAGAGTGACTGGGAATTTACTCAACAAAGCTGCAGTTCAAACCTAAATAGGCTTGCACATCACCAGTGACAGCTCAGTTAAGTAGAGCATGTTAGCTCTCCCCTGAGATTACACAAGAGTTGCAACCTCTCAGCATCTGTGACATTTTGGTTTCTGATCTGTCTTCTGGGCAAAGGTTTCTCATCTGCTACTGATCATAAAAAGAAAGAAAGAAAGAAAGAAAGTTCATCAAATGGGGATAGCCATAGAAAATGCCAGTGAAAACAATTTTGACCCAACCAGTTTTTCCCTTGATCAGATAATATGGCAGCCTCTGAACAGTCTCCCCCCCCCCCCAAAATGCTTAGGTTTCAGTATGCTGACTTCAAAAATGTAACATACAGTAAATTCAATATGCTTTATTGCATTTTTGTGCAGGGCTGGAAATTATGCAGCCCTTTGGATGCTGATGTATTGCAACTTCCAGCAGCAGTAACTACCATAGCCAATGGGGAAGAATTTCACCCAAGACCAAATAGTTTGATGAAATAGACATATAGCTCTTGAAATCAATTAGTTTTAAGAGGAGAATCAACAGACAAACATTCCTACAATGCATATCTCTGTGTTCTTAGTTATGATGCACATTGTATTTTAGGAACATAACTGTCATTTTCAAGCTGATTCTCTTTTGTACTACACGTTCATCAGACTATGCAATACTAATCAATGTAGAGCATATCTTCTACTAAGCTCCTTTATGCCTTTTTTCATTGATAGTTTATTTAGTTTTAAAATGTACAATACTTCCCTACTTCCCATGCCACCCCAACTTCATATTTTGCAGCCATATGTTTTTTATGTAAAGAATGTACTTATAGTAGAAACAAAACATAGTAATTCATTGATTTCTACCATGTAATGTTCTCTGACTTTCATGAACACTGGTTTTTATTCCATGTAAAATTCGAGAAAGATCTTGAATCCAACTATAGATCCCAGGAGTAGTCTTCAGTTTCCCATTTTGCAAGATATACATCAATGTGTGTCTGGTAAATTGATCTACCTATCCATCCATGAAATCCCAGCTAGTGGGGATATATGGCCCACCAAGGCATGTACAATGTATGTTTTCTGTTAATTATTTAAAAGAGTTTTAACACCTGCCTAAAAAGGCAGCTGTCACAATCACATGAGTGATAAAAGATTGGCTTGCATTTCCTTTATATTTAATAGGAGGTGCTAGGAACTGAGCCGAGATCCCTCTATACAAAAGGCTACTACTTGGTCACAATATATATTCTCTGCTGGAAATATCCCAGTGCTAGAGAAAAGCAAGTCAAGACCATGACTTTCACATTACAACTCTGAAGTTTAAATAAATTCCTGTGTAAATAATTCATAATATACAAAGAGACTTGGGGTGAAAGGAAGAAATAAAGGGTTGCAATCCAGTCACTTCTTTCCCTGACAGAATGGCTTCTATAATAAATAGAATATAATAAAAACAATGTCCCCTTCTCCCTGCAGCCCCTCTCTCACCCTCAAAATCTTCTCTGAGACAAAAAGGAAAATAAAGTCCCACTAGATACTAATTAGTTCTTGAGCTCTTGAGATTTCTTAGTATCTTACTGAACTAGCTCTGTAAGATGAAAGCAGGACAAACCTTGATAAGGTTGTTTCATTCCTACTTACATTGTCAACTGGAGAGTGATATTACAGGATTCCTGTGCAGCAGTTGGCTATTAAGCTGTGATGTCCCAAAGATTCCAACTGTGAAATCAATGGGAGAGGCCATTAAGCATTTTGTTTTCACTGACTGGTGCTATAAGTATGCACATTTCTACTTCTCCTCATTGTTAGAATCAAATGGATCTGTGATGCTGTTAGACTAGTGCCTGGATGTTGTAATTGGCTAGGTGATAGCCAAAAAAACCCTAAAACTCAGTCCCAGATGCTCTGTTGATTTCTGATTTTGAGATCTAGGATGTGGGTTATCTACTTGCCTTGGATGGGTTTGCACTTCCCTCAGAAAGAGAAGGTGTGTAATGTATGAATTCTTCTAGATCTGCCTCTGTCATTGGAGCTGAAGATGGCTCTGTGCCTGTGTTTGACTTTTCCTGGACAAGGATAAGCTAACCTTAGCAGCTTGTGCAGTGTTAATTACTGCAGTAGTCCTTATTAGACTATTGTAATTGGCTCACTATGGACCTAGTCTTGGAGATGACTTGGAAGCTACTGTTAGTGCAAAATGTAGCAACTAGATTGCAATATCATGTCAAAATCATATAACACCAGTTTTAAAGGAATTGCACTGGCTGCCAATATACTTTCAATCTGAATTCAGGGAGCTTGTGATAACATTTGGTGACTAAATGCTTTGGGACCCTGACACTTGCAGGAACATTTCTTCTTTTATATACTTGCCTAAGGACATGAGCCTTCTGGGCTATGGCAACCCAGCTGTGGAATGCTCTTCCCTTGAACACCAACTGGCACCAATTATGGTTACATTCTGGAGCTAAGTCATTTTTTTAAAAAAATTAAAATCTTCAAAGTTTAATTACTTCATCTAATCTGAATATGAACATGGTTTTAAATTGATTTAATTTGTTTTAATGGGCTGTTTGGTTTAATATAGTTCATAACGTTTACAGCATCTTTACAGTTTTAAAATTTAAAATTGTTCTGCTTGTTTAAGCTGAGTATATCGTATGATGGCCCAAGATCACTGGGATGGAGAAAGTTATTATATTTCAATAAAAAAATAAAAAATTTACCCACAGAAGAGATAGAATAGTGATGTTATTATACTATTCAGTTTGTACCCAAAGTCCCTAAATCCAGTTGTTAGTCCAAGCTAGTCCAAGTTAGTCAATTTGATTATCCGTTTGTAAGTTCCATTGGCTTGAATGGATCTACTCTAGTTAGGAGAGCTGGAAGTCAAATTCAATAATTGGATTTAGGCTAAGAACTGAAAAGGATGGCTGAAGCAAAAGGCTCTGCTCATTAATATAAGCTAAAGTGTGATAACTAAAGAAAATATTTAGAAACTTTTGTAGTTTTGACAGAACTTCATGCACAGGACACAAAACACTCCAACAATAGGCTGAAGGATGCAAAAGAAGTGATGATGTAGAAAAGGGCTGTGGTGCTGATAACCAGGTTACTTGAGTGGAGAGTGAAATATTCCTGAAATAATTATTCTAATCCTTTCTAAAGCAAATGTTGGAAAGAGATGAAAGAACTGATGTAAAGGTTGGAACAAACAATGCAGTCCTAGAGATAGCTATGTTATTGTTAAAAGGCAGCCTTATACAGTGAAAATAATATAAACAGCGGAGATTAAGTGTTTACAATAGTTCTTTCAGAAAAAAAGATCCTTCAGCTGGCAATACATGAAAATGATTTTAATCACCTTAATAGGGCAGATGAAAAGAGGGGGAGAATCCATAACTCCTTTTTTTAGAAGGGAAATTAATTGGATTTTTTGCCTCAATAGAAAGTTAACAATTTATGTAAAAGAAACACATAATATGAGCCAAGGTATTCCCATTTTGAGTAAGTGGTTACTTAAAAATTATATTCTCCAACAAGAGTTAGCATGTTTTGTTCAGAACAAATACAGGTAAAATTATAAGGAATTCAGACTGCAAAACATTAAGTTATGCATAAATTCTCATCTTTGATGGTGTCATGATAGCATAAGATCTTTGCTTTTCAGTCTTTTCTTTAAGAAAGAGGAGTCTGATGACTGATCAGCATTTCCTGCAAATGTCTACAGCAAGTGTCACCTGGGACTTTTAACATTTGGACTGAAGTTTGGGGAGGCCATAGCTGTGTATGTGATTACACCCCCATACATCTGGTTATACAAAACTCTTACCACTTTCACAAAGCTTTAGAAAGTTGTTTCCAATCACATTACTATGTTAATACATGCCAGAGTTGGACCCCCCTCCAGCATGTACTTATTTGAAATGGTTATATGAATAACTATTACAGTTCTTACCAATATCAAATAGCACTTTTCTAGTTCTAGTATTAAGTATGCTAAGATAATGGGAGGTAAAGAAAAATGTAAATGTATAAGCTCACATACCTTCTGCTGAGCTTTCTCTTGCTCTGAAAAATACATTAACAGCTTATTACTTCTGGCAAAAGATACTCCTATGTAAATGTGCAATGATACAACCTTCATAAAACAGAATTATTTCCTAAAAATATAGTTTCAGATCCTACAAATGAGTGACAATCCTGAAATTTCCAACTATGTTTTGCCTCTCTTTTTTTGCTAATTCCCAAGGGTCTGTGCAACAGCCTATGGATTCCATATCTATGAAGTCAGGAGAGATTTTACTGATGTGCATCATCTTCCACTCTTTATTCACAGAAGTAGGCATTAAATGATAGCTCTCACTACTACAAACCTAAAATCATATGCTATAGCTCTCTTTACACATCATGACAATCAACTGCATGATTTGTTGAAATTTAAATTGTTGTGGTATGTGAACTAGCCTATACTAACAAGCTACAGTTTGTTAAGCAGCCACAAACCTCAATTTAATACGATGTTGTTGGCTTGTGAGCTATGCCTTATATAAACCATATTTCATTGTTATAGGTGAGCAGGTGACTTTTCTCTAGTTTGTTTCCCCACCTGCACATCCATATGAACCAACAAAAGGACTGTGAGAGAAACAAATCAAATGAGAAAAGCAAGTTTTGCCATCCAATCTGTGACTTAACCAACAACAAATTAAGTTAACACAAACCATGGCTATGTGAAAACATGAGAATGTGCATAATTATTTTTCATAAATAATTTGATAAATGTAATTTATTCCTAAAACTTGTTAATCATTTTCCTCTCCTGAGCATATATGGTCATGTTCAATAAATCAAAATAACAGAACAGTAATTAAAAATAGGGAGGATTTTCATACCTGGCTGAAAGGTTGCTGAAAAGTGCCTGAAACATCCTTAAAAGATTCAGGCAGGGGGGAGCGTCTGAAAGTCCAGAGTGCTTCCCCAAATTGCTCCTCAATCGCCATGGAAATAGAAGCTGCCTCTTAGTGAGGCTGAATCGTTTAAAGCAAGTTGATTCCCTCTGGATTCCCTCTTGATACTTACGAAATCCCAGAGATCCAAGAAGGGTTCAGGAAAGGAAGTGAAACCAGGGATCACATTGCAAATATATGAAGGCAAATGGAGCATAGAAGGGAATTCAAAAAGAAAATCAGCATGTGCTTTATAGACGATAGCAAAGCCTTTGACTGCATAGACCATGAAAGACTATTGAATGTCCTTAAAGATATGGGAGTGCCAACACATTTGATAGTCCTAATGAGGAATCTGTACTTAGGACAAAAGGCTACTGCCAGGACAGAACAGAAACAGAATAGTTCCCAATTGGCAAAAGAGTCAGACAGGGCTGCATCATATCACCCTACCTATTCAACTTATGTGCAGAACATAATATAAGGAAAGCAGGCTTGGGCATGGAAGAAGGAGGAGTGAAAACAGGAGGAAGAAATATCAACAATCTGAAATATGCTGACGACACCATAATACTAGCAGAGAACCTCACAAAGCTAAAACAACTACTAAAGAAGATCAAAGAAGAAAGCGCAAAGGCAAGCTTACTGTTGAACATAAAGAAAAAAATAATGATGACAGAGAACTTGCACACATTCAAACTAAACAATGAGAAAATAGAAATAGTAAAAGAGTTCTCATATCTGGGATCAAACATTGATCGGAACAGGTACTGCAGCCAGGAAATCAGAAGAAGATTAAGAATGGGGAGGACTGCTTTGAAAGAACTAGAAAAGAACCTAAAATGCAAAGACATACAACTCAGCACAAAAGTCAGAATCACATAAGCCATTGTATTCCCTATTACCATGTATGGATGTGAGAGCTGGACAGTCAAGAAAGAATGGAGGAGGAAAATCAACTCATTTGATATGTGGTGCTGGAGAAGAGTGCTGAGGATTCCATGGACAGCCAAAATGTCAACCAAATGGGTCCTAGAGCAGATCAAGCCAGAAATATCCCTGGAAGCCAAGATGACAAGACTTTGGACACATCATGAGAAGGATGACAAGACTCTGGACACATCATGAGAAGGATGACAAGACTTTGGACACATCATGAGAAGGCATGAATTGTTGGAAAAGACTATGTTAGGAAAGGTGGAGGGAAGTAGAAAGAGATGAAGGCCACATGCTAGATGGATGGAGTTTATTTAAAGAGACAATGAACATGAGTTTGCAGGACCTGGGCAAAGCAGTAGAGGGCAGGGGGTCTGGACATGTCTCACCCATAGGGTCATAGGTCAAGATTGACGTGAAGGCAGTTAACAACAACAACAAAGGTAATAATGGACCATAATTTTTCAAATTCTTTCATGCACATACAACTATGAGAGCACCACAAAGAGATTTCCTGTGCAAATAGATATCTGGAGTCACTTAATAATAATAATAATAATAATAATAATAATAATAAAATTTATTTCTATACCGCCCTTCCAGAGATCAGGGCGGTGTACAACATATAAAAACATTAAAACATCAGAGTACATATAGGTTAAAAACAGATCAAATACAATAAAAACTTTAAAAACAATATCCCCCATGCAAAGTGTGATGGCATTACAGTATGCGGGTGCTGACAAGGCAGATTACAAAAAAGTACATTCAGGAATATGCCTGCTTGAACAGGTAAGTCTTTAAGTCCTTCCTAAATTGGTTGAGGGTGGGGGACAAGCGGAGCTCAGTAGGCAGGGAGTTCCAGAGGCAAGGGGCAGAGATGGAAAACGCCCTCTTCGTTGTACTCACTAATCTAGCCTCCGGAACTCTCAATAGCCACTGTCCAGTAGATCTTAGTGTGCAGGGCGGATTATATGGGGAGAGACGGTCCTTCAGGTACCCTGGGCCCAAGCCATATAGGGCTTTATAGGTAATGACCAGCACTTTGTACTGAGCCCGGAAGCGAATCGGCAGCCAATGGAGGTCTTTCAAGATTGGTGTTATATGGGAGGCCCTGGGAGCACCAGTGACCACCCGTGCTGCCATATTTTGCACTAATTGCAGCTTCCGAGTGTGATACAAAGGCTGCCCCATGTAGAGCGCGTTGCAGAAATCCAACCGAGAGGTTACCAGAGCATGTACTACGATTTCAAGGTCCCCCCGGTCCAGGTAGGGACGCAGCTGGCGTATCAGCCGAAGCTGGTAACAGGTGCTCCTGACTGTCGCATCCACCTGGGAAGTTAGATGGAGCGACGAGTCAAGGAGCACCCCCAGACTGCGTACAGTGTCCTTAACGGGGAGCGTGACCCCGCTCAGGACAGGTGGAACCACCTCCATACCCGGACCTGGGGAACCTATCACGAGTACTTCCGTTTTCTCTGGATTCAGACTGAGTCTGTTTTCCCTCATCCAGTCCATTACCGATTCTAGACAGGCCACGAGAGGAGCGACGCCATCCCT
The DNA here is from genome assembly GCA_034509955.1 of Urosaurus nigricauda. Taxonomy (NCBI): domain Eukaryota; kingdom Metazoa; phylum Chordata; class Lepidosauria; order Squamata; family Phrynosomatidae; genus Urosaurus; species Urosaurus nigricauda. The sequence continues at coordinate 68,294,105 of JAOEGL010000003.1, forward strand.
GGTCACTGCATCAGTTGGAGACATAGAGAAAACTATTTGGGTGTCATCAGCGTACTGATAACCCCGCGCCCCATGCCTCCGGATGATCTCTCCCAGCGGTTTCATGTAAATGTTAAAGAGCATGGGGGACAGAATGGCTCCTTGAGGGACCCCAGAAGTGAGAGCCCTCTTATCGGAGCACACGTCCCCCAGCTGCACCATCTGGAACCTCCCAGAGAGGTAGGACCGGAACCACTGCAGCGCAGTGCCCCGGATTCCCACCTCTGCCAGGCGTTCCAGAAGGATACCATGGTCGATGGTATCGAAAGCCACTGAGATGTCCAAGAGCACCAACAGGGACACGCTACCCCTGTCAATGCCCAGACGGAGATCATCGACCAGGGCGACCATGGCAGTCTCAACCCCGTAGCCCGCCCGGAAACCGGTTTGAAATGGATCTAGAAAATCCGTTTCATCCAAGATCGATTGAAGCTGAATTGCAACCGCCCTCTCGATCACCTTCCCCAAGAATGGCAGTAGCGAAACTGGCCGATAATTGTTGTGAATCAGGGGGTCGAGGGAGGGCTTTTTGAGTATGGGTTTTATTATGGCCAATTTAAGGATGTCTGGAAACTGCCCATCCCTCAGCGATGAATTGATGATCCGGTGTAACAGTTGAGTTACAACCGGTCCCCCCTGTGCCTCTAGCCACGAGGGGCAGGGATCGAAAGAGCAGGTTGTCTTCCGAACACTTCTAAGGATCTTGTCCACATCCTCGGTACTGACAGACTCAAACTGATCCAGTACAACCGAGTCCATGGAAGCTCTGGATGCCTCTATTCTGGTTTCTGTTTCAACCCTGGCGTCCAGATCTTCGTTTATCCGAGAGATTTTATCCGCGAAGAAGTTGTTAAATTGATCACAGCAGGCCTTGGTGGGTTCAAGGATCTGGTTCGGGGCAGGAGGGAGCTGAGATAGCTCCCTCACTACCCTGAACAACTCTGCTGGACGCGACTCCGCGGACGCGACACGAGCAGCATAGAACGAGTTCTTAGCTGCTTGTATTGCCTCTCCATAGTCCTTCAAAAGATGGTCTAGGAGAGCCTTGTCGGATAAACGCTGGTGTTTCCGCCAGGCGTGCTCTAGCCGTCGCAGAACCCGCTTCTTGGCCCGGAGATCTTCTGTATACCAGGGCTTCTTTTTAGAAGCAGGCCTGAGAGGGCGCTTGGGAGCGATGCTGTGTATAGCCCTAGAGAGATCCGTATCCCAGGTGTTAACTAGGGCGTCAACAGTGTCGTCGTCACTTCCAACCATATATCCCTCTAGGGCTTCTTGGAACCTATCAGGTTCCATCAGCCTTCGAGGGTGGACCATTCTAATAGGTCCGCCACCCCCGGAGGGGATCTGGGTCGATGCCTTGATGCTTGCTTCCACCAGGAAATGATCCGTCCATGACAGGGCAGAAATATTAGTAATTTCCGCCCACGGAGTTTCCATGTCCGTACAGAAAACCAAATCAAGAGTATTCCCTGCAAAATGAGTAGGGCCCGTAACTAGCTGAGACAGGCCCATGGCTGTCATGGTATCCATGAATTCCTGAGCTGCACCGGATGGAACTGTGTTGGCCGTGAAGGGGATGTTGAAGTCTCCCAGGACTAGAAGCCTGGGGGACTCCAACACCAGCTCCGAGACCAACTGTGTCAGCTCGTTAAGGGAGTCTGTTAGCGCACGGGGTCGCTGGTAAACCAACAGAATCCCTAGACTGTCTCTAGCCTTCAGGGTCAGGTAAATACACTCGATATAGGTAGTCTGACGAACCTGGTTCCTGGTTAGAGACAAGGTGTTTTTATGCACCAAGGCAACACCCCCCCCGCCCACCTAACCTGCTCTGGTCCTTCACCGAGTACCCGGAAGGGAGGACCTGAGCCCACACAGCGTCCCCTTCAGGCCCCAGCCAGGTCTCGGTTATGCAAGCCAGGTCACAGTTGTTATCCTCAATTAGGTCTTGTATAATGTGGGATTTGTTCTTGATGGACCTGGCATTGCACAGGAGCAGAGACAGGGTTTGTGGTACGGCTGGAGTGACCCTCAGGTCCTTTAGGTTAGGAGAAGGACTGGAAGGAGAGATAGATATTAAACATCGATCTCGCCTTCCCCTGCAACGCCAGTCCTTTCTCCTACCGTCATACTTCCCCTTGCCCCACACAACTTGGATGGGAGCCCCGCTTGCATCAAAAAGGTTACCCTCTCCCTCCCCAGATAGTCCACCCCCTCCTCCCATACTAGAATTCTCCATCTCCTCCACAGCAAACAATATGAGAGAGAAGAGGGTAAAAGGAAACAAGAGTTACCCAAACAGGAAACAGCCAGACAGAATTCATTTTTATTAAAGGGGACAGCAGTAACTCAGAAGGGGCAGATGTTCTTTGGGCCGTTCTATATAGCCCCTGAGCGTCCAGGCTCTCTCCCGCTGCCAGCTGGGCTCTGTGGGAGGAGCAGTTGGTGGGCGGGCCTCCTGACCGGCCCCGGACGTCCGCGCTCCCTCCTTCTGCCGCTAGTGCCGCCTCCCTTGCATCACTCTGCACTGTCAGTGAATGTGTTGGCATCGTAGGGGGTTTGGCCGTGGAGGCCTCTCCCCCGCCCTCAAGTCGCTCGCCGCCGCTGGTGGTATTGCTGGTGGTGTTGCTGGTGGTGTTGCTGGGGCTTGGCTTTCAAGCCTCACCCGGCGCGGGGTTGGTTGGTGTCATTGGGGGTTTGGCCGTGGAGGCCTCTCCCCCGCCCTCAAGCCGCTCGCCACCGCTGGTGGTGTTGCTGGTGGTGTTGCTGGGGCTTGGCTTTCAAGCCTCACCCGGCGCGGGGTTCGTTGGCGTCATTGGGGGTTTGGCCGTGGAGGCCTCTCCCCCGCCCTCAAGCCGCTCGCCGCCGCTGGTGGTGTTGCTGGTGGTGTTGCTGGGGCTTGGCTTTCAAGCCTCACCCGGCGCGGGGTTCGTTGGCGTCGTTGGGGATTTGGCCGTGGAGGCCTCTCCCCCGCCCTCAAGCCGCTCGCCGCCGCTGGTGGTGTTGCTGGTGGTGTTGCTGGGGCTTGGCTTTCAAGCCTCACCCGGCGCGGGGTTCATTGGCGTCGTTGGGGGTTTGGCCGTGGAGGCCTCTCCCCTGCCCTCAAGCCGCTCGCCGCCGCTGGTGGTGTTGCTGGTGGTGTTGCTGGGGCTTGGCTTCCAAGCCTCACCCGGCGTGGGGTTTGTTGGCGTTGTTGGGGGTTTGGCCGTGGAGGCCTCTCCCCCACCCTCAAGCCGCTCGCCGCCACTTGAATGGAGAACTGGTGTGTGTGTATCCTTTCATTTATATACATGTGTCCTTTTAAATGTACCACTCTGGTGGGAAGGTAACCAGCATTCTGTGCAGTCATGTTGTCCACATGATCCATACAGTAGTCTCTGACAACACTGGCTCTTTGGCTTAGTAATGGAGATGAGCACTATCCCCCTACAGTCAGACATGACTTGACAACCTTATCAAAGGGGAATACCTTTACCTTTTTAAAGAAATCTCAATATTTAAATGCACACATCTGGATTCAGGAAAACCTCTTTCAAAGAACAAGTGCTGTGTTTCAGTCACTTTCCGTTTTTTTCATACCATTGTCAACCATACTGGGCTCAAATCAGACCAATGGCCTGACTTGGTCTACAACAGCTTTTTATTCTCGTACTGTTGCAGATAGGGGTTTCTTATTTCAATAGGGTGTAAGCTACCAAGTAGTTGCAGCTTGCTGCTGACATTATTCATGAATGTAAAAAAAAGGGGGAAAAAAAGAATTGTTCATTCTTGGAACACAAGATGGTATATAAATGACTGAATTCTTCCAATCCCACTTAAATTAATATTTCTAGATACAGCGTTAATAATTTCTTAGTTAATATCAGGAATCACAATAAATATTACAAAAAGTCCTGTATTCCACTGTGTTCACACTGAAATGTTGCTCAGGACAGTCCACTTGGGCAAATTTTTATTTTTTTTCCCTAACAGGTTTTAGTTTTAAATTAGAAACAAATGATTAGTAACTCAATATGAGGCCATTTCCTTCAAGTGTGGGTTTGTTTTTGTTTTTGTTTTAAAAAGTAATTTCAGAACAAAGTGATCTTTTAAAATTTTTCTTTTTCTTTCTTTTTTCTTTTTTTTTTTAAACAACAATATTGGCTGTTAGTGACAAGAAGCAATAAAATCTAAGGCAGGCAGGCAGGCAGGCAGCAGCGTGTGTGTGTGTGTGTGTGTGTGTTTATTAAACTGATGTGCTGCACCAAGTGTATTTAAGGATAGATGAAATCTGAAATGAAAATATTGTTTCTTCACTTTTCAGCTACTGCTTATAGTATGTCATCTTTTAAAAAGCAAAATGGAAGGTAAGAATATGGCACAGTGTTTAGCACTAAGGAAAACTTTCTAAGTTCACAGTGTCCTGGAGTCTTAATCAGCACATACTGAAGCAATTGCAAAAATTTTCTTAGATAAGTTTCCCAGATAGATTGAAGATTCTTCCAAGGACTTAGAGATGATTCAGTTGACAGTAAAATTTGGCTTTGGATACTCAAGATCTTCTTTTCCTTTGCCATTTCAGGCAGAAGTCTTTTGAAATGCCTTTAGAAAAAGAGCATATTTGAAAATTCCATCAAATTCCAACCTAGGAAATATTTATGAAGATTTAGTTAATCCATGAGTTACAGGAGTGTAAATAAATCAACTTTAAATGTATATGTATGCTTGGTTCCTTGGTAGATATCAAGATTTTTATGAACAACATATTCCTATACATATCTACTCAGAAATACGCCCTATTGAGTTGAAGATGTGTTTGTGTGGCATTGGAGTCTAAACAATAAGTATTTATTTGGGCTATTCAAACTCTATGGTATAGCAGACTAGTGGGGATAAAGGTGGAGGGACTGCAATCTAATTTTTTAAAAAATCAATTACATGGGCCAAAGCAACACAGGGATTATTTTGGTGTACTGCCCACCATACTGTTGAACAGCCCCCCTTCTGAAGAGGATTACCTTAGAATTATTATATGAAGTTCCCCAGAACAACAAAGCTGGAGTACTGTATAAACATTATAAATCTAAAAATTTATGCTCAAAAATTGACCCCAAAATTCTAGGTCTACTTATTTACGAGTCAGTATGGTAATGTGATAGGAGCTCTTTCAGATTTCCTCATGCGGTTTCTTTCAATCCTGAGCCAAGCAGATAGAGTCCTTGGTGATTGATTGATCAAGCATAAATCTTCTTAGTATTTAAAGTGCTTCAAGAACATAGCTGGAACATACATAGAATAATAAAATCATAGAGTGGGAGGGGTCCCTACTGGCCATTGAATCTAACCCCCTGTTCACTGCAGGATCTCCAGTTATCCCCAGCAGGTAGCTTGTCCACTCTCTTTTTGAAGACATCCAGAGGAGATCCCACCAACTCTCTAAGTAATTGTTTCCATTAACAAACCATTTTTACTGTCAAGAAGTTCCTTCTGATATTCAACACAATCTACCCTCCTGTAACTCTGTCTAATTATAAGTTTATATGTACAGCACTGTGTAAACCTACAGCGCTATATAAATAAAGGTTAACAACAACAACAACAACAACAACAACTTCAAACCATAACATTCAAACCATAGTCCTCTACCAGGTATGTAACCATGAGGAACATTGCCCTCCCATAAGAAGTCTCCCTCTCCAATGAAATGTTGCTTCAGTTTCCAAATTTATAGCATTGCAGAGAGTGAGACATTAAAAAATATTCATTTCAAGTGTATTTCTAAATGGTCAGCTGAAATTTTAAGTAATTAAAATGCTAGAAATTAGGGGACTTACGGAAATTTTTATTTGGGGGGACAATTTTTACTTGGGGATCAAGGCCCTAATTCCTCCTCCCCCCCCCCCATACCTACTTCCCTGCCACCCAAATACACTTTTGGTTACAGGCAGGAAGAAAGCTTCTGGAAAACAGAAAGAGGTTGCACTAGGTACAAGAGTGAGAGTTCGGGATTTCTTGGTGAAGCATGATATTCCAGTTTTAGTTTAATGTAACACATGTTTTATATGTTTTTAAAATAGTAATAGTATATTTATCAAAATAATATTTTGTTATACTTTAACCAGATAACAGGAAATTGATATTCACTTGGCTATCAAAATTTGGAATCAAGTATGTTTTCTGAATTACTGAGCTGGAGTCAGGGAAAAGATTAGAAATAAGTATGGTGGTGTGTGTGTGTGTGTTTAATTATTATTTTTCTTAAATTGCACATGTTTGGATTAGTGATGACGCATTAGTGCCTGGTTTCATCAAAAAATTGAAGCTGGCAAATGCATACATTTTGCAAAAATAGTAACAATGGAACCCCCACTCCTCACGGTGGGAGGAGAGTGTTTTTTTAAGCTACCAAATAGTGGGATTACTCAGAAGATTCTTTCATACACTCTAGTGTGGCCAGCTTTACTATGCAGGCCTTTCCTGAATAGTAAACCCAGTCACACACTGAATACAACTACCTCTTTGAATACTCCGTAGCCAATTGCTTGCTGTCTCTTTTAATTTGATTATTTTAATAGGATTGTTTTAATTGTTTAATTGTTGTTTTAGGGGAGGGAGGGAAATGGGGATATTGGGATTTTGTATGAAGTTTTAATCTGTAAGCCGCCCCAATTGTCTTTGACGGAGGGGCAGGGTATAAATAATGTTTCGTTCATTATTTATTTATTTATTTAGGTCTGGAAATCTGCGAATCCTGTCACATGAACATTTGTTCAAAATTTCTTTCTGGCATTGTTAAAGGTCCAAAACTGGGTTCACCATGTCTCTATTCTGTAGATGTTCCTTGCTTCAGTAAAGATAGACAACATTGGACATGTATGGACAGACAATGATGTCACCTATCACTGGTCCACCTATTCCTTTCAAGTGCTTAAAGAACTGTGTAGGTCCCATATAAACAATCTGTTGCAATAAAAGTATAGCAAGAACAAAGAATGAGAGATAAATGTGGCTCCCACATTACATTCAGATTCCATTTTGTATGTAAAATTCAAGAATAGAGTTAACTTATGCAAAAGCTAAGCAAACAGTCAGCAGGTTGCACTCTTTTGAGCATTCCAGCATTGTTTTCAGGCTTTGATAGCTGAAATTGATCTAGCAAAATTAAGACAGATTGTTGTCATGACTAGGAATGTAAAGAAATATTTGCAAATTTCTTCATCCTTGACAAGAGCTGATTTTACAACACATCTCAACATAATATGAGAAGTATTGAATGCACCCTGGTGGCGCAGTGGTTAAATGCCTACTGTATACTGCAGCCATTCACTCAAAACCATAAGGTTGCAAGTTCAATACCAGCAAAAGGGCTCAAGCTTGACTCAGGCTTGCATCCTTCAGAGGTCGCTAAAATGAGTACCCAGATTGTTGGGGGCAAGTTAGCTTACAGTTTGTAAACCACTTAGACACTGTTTAGGTGGTATATAAATGAAGCTGTTTGTTTTATATGGGGGGCATTTTGTAGCTTTCTTTCAAAAATTTCTGCAGGAAAAAAAAACTGTTTTAAAGGGGAAATCACTGTATTCTACAGAAAATAACATTTTGGACAACATTTTGTTGTGTTTTTTTGTGTAATACTTGTTTTTACCCACCATCTAGTTGGCTTTGATGGATGGCAACCTTATGAATGGGAAACCTTCACGTTATCCTTTTATCAACAACAATTCTCAGCTCTTGCAAACTCAGGGCTGTTGCAATCTAATTACTTTGCATGAAATATACTGGTTGTTGTACAAGCAAATTTTTTGCAATTTGTCCCCAAACAAAACAACATTGATAAATGCACAAACATTCTTGCAATATTTTTGAAACATTTTGCTCTCATGTGGAATTTCAATGAAGAATAGACTGTGGAATGACCTGCCAGAAGAGATTTGACAGCTGAATACGCTGACTGAATTCAAAACTGCATTAAAGACCAGTCTCTTCTGGCAGGTTTACACAGCTGATTTATAAACTGTGTATTTTAAATGATGAATTTTAAATGTGGGTTGTTTTAATATGTGCATATCTTGCCCTTTTAAATTGTATGGTTGTCCTTTTAAATTGTTGTGTATTTTAGTTATTGTGTTTTAACTGATTGGTGTGTCTGTTAACTGTTGTTGTTCCCCTATTGAGCAATGGGGAGAGGTGAGTAATTAATTGTCATTCTAATTTATTAATAATTATTATATCCTGGATCTATACACATCCATCGGCTGAGCTACTCAAATAGTGGCATCTAATGTACACAGGATAGGAACAATTTGTCTTTGAGTCATTCAGCAATAACAAATGGTCACATGAGGTTTCTCAAGGCTTATAGGGGTTTTCTTTATAGTGGTTCATGTTGGAGAAGCCCCTACACCCCTAGGAAAAACTATAGTAAATACATGGTATGGAGGTAGAACATGCACCATGAAATCCAGGCAGATGGAATGTCAAATGGAAACCCCAGCAAAATCCTGTGTATTTATCAGAAATTTGGCAGTGAAATTGACACAAAACTACAAATTGATTTGGGAATGGCTCCCAGGTGTAGGTCACATGGCAATGTAGGTTTGAGTTGTTAGGGCAAGTGTCCAAGTCAATGCATATTAGGAGTCTGGTTGCAGCAAAGATCAGCAACTATCAGAAACAAAGAGTAGTTTCCTCCAAACTGATTGCAGTTTTGTCTTTCTGACTGTTAGCTCACTTAGACAAACACATCCAGGAAATTACATGTACATTCTATATTTTAGTAAGTTATATTCATAATATAAAAGGGCAGCAGTCTCAATTTATGTGCTACCCAAGGCTTGTAAAATGAAGTTTATCATCTTAAGGATGATTGTTTGTGCTACAAGGCCTGGAATTATTTAGCCACTTAAGCTCTTCATCATGTTTCCCTAAACAGCCAGTATCATTTGCAGGATAAAGAAATAAACACTTGGTAGACACTGAGAATTGGTAATAAAGAAAACAAACTACAAAGGGTTAGACAAAAACCAAATGGATACAACAAACAGATTTGCCCAAGTAGTGTTTTATCTTCAGAAAAAGGTAAAATTCAGAGATTGAAGAAATCTGATTCCTCCCCACTGTAGAGGAGATAGCTGTAGAGCTATCAGGTTTATATTAGATAGATAGATAGATAGATAGATAGATAGATCGATAGTAAACATTATATATATATATATATATATATATATATAGTGTGTGTGTGTGTGTGTGTGTGTGTGATTATGCTATATTATATAGAGCAGACAGCATGGTGTAGTGATTTGAGCAATGGACTATGACCCTGGAGATCAGGGTTTGATTCCTTGCTCAGCCATGGAAACCCACTGGGTGACCTTAAGCAAGTCATGCACTCTCAGCCCCAGAAACCACCATGATAGGATCAACATACAGTGAGATGCGAACACAGCATTAATAAGTGAATGTAACATCATGTGAATTTCTATGTAGCATATTCAAACAGATAAGTATCTTATTCTGTTTTAGCATAAGAAGACATAAAGGAATCCAGTAGCACCTTTCATATTAACTGGCAAAAATATATGTCTAACATAAGCTTTCATGGTCCATCAGCTACTGATGAAATATTGGCTCCAAGCTGTGGACTAGGGTCCTTTGATCCCATAGTCACCCCTATAGGACCTGTTCATCCACCTTCAGGCATTTCAGATCTAAAGCTCTTCCCTTACGCTATATGAAGAAACTATGGATTTTGGGATGGTCTTCTCAAAAAGTAAGTGAATAAAATTCTCACCTGCATGCCAGCTAAATTGAATTTGTGTAGCTAACCCCACTCTGCAGAAGATCATGCTATACTTATTTGCCCATGTAAACATTAAAGATGAGGAGTCTCTCAGAATTAAAAAAAAAAAAGAGGCAGCAGGCACAAACACAATTTACACTGTTGTATATTCAGGGATTCCCACACCAAAAATGCTTAAGAACTAAACAATCAAAGCTTTCTGTTTGAATGGCAGAAACAGTTTCACTGACCCCCACAAATGGGAACAAAATCTTTTTTTAAAGAAAAAACTTCCACTTTACTGAATTTTTAAACAAATCTGTGGATTTGGGGAAGTTTTTATTACACAAACAAACTTTTCACCTTTCCCTAACAGCAGGATGTCTGCAGAGAGTGGACCTAGGCAAGAATCCAAGAATGCCTATCCTTCGTGCCTCTCTGAGTTTATTAAACAGTCAACCTGATCCATTGAAGGCAATGTATGTATGGGGATAAAATACACTGTATCTTCTCTGTTGAACTATGAACAATCCACATAAAACAGCAGCATACACTTTATGGCCGAGTCTGGATCTCTCTTACCCTCAGGGCTGTGGCTACATAGCCCCTCCATATTGCATAATTATAGTTCTATGATTCCACTTTAATTACCATGTCTGCATCCTATGGCATATTGGGGTTTGTTGTTTGGTCAGAGGCACTAGAATTCTCTGGCTGAGAATTCTAATCACTAACTACAATGCAAATCCCAGGATGCCATAAGATGTTGCCATGGCAGTGAAAGTAGAATCATAGTGCTATAATTAGGTAGTGGGATAGTATACACAGTTCCTGCTGGTGAATGAAAATCTACATGCCTAGTGCTGTACAGATGATTGATTCTCTATCATTTGATTCTTCAGGAAGGTCTGCTGACTCCTTTCTCTGATAAAGCAGGAGAAGAACTTGCATGAATCCAGTCTCCACATGTTTTATATATAGACAGTATCGTCAGAATTGACACCAACAGCCAGATGCACAGGACCAATCCATTGTTACCCATCCTTATCTCTGGATTGGTAAGAGCTGGCCCAAGATAATTTATAGCCTAAAACAAAAGACAAAACACCACCCATTCCCAGTTCATCTACACAGGTTTACTGGACTAGTACTTCAGTCTTTATTCAGTACAGAAGTAGTATCCTTTACCATACCACCAAATACAACTGTGTCCTACAGACAGGAGTTCACAAACAGCAGAGAGGCTGTCATTATTGGCCTCCAGCATCTGTTGCCAGAAGAATTGCTTTGCCTCAAAATGGGGCTAGCCCTGTGGGCCGGACCCACAATTTGCAAACAAAACCGCTAGAAATTAGCAATGCAGTTCTGTGTGTGTGTGTGTGTGTGTGTGTGCTCTCAGATAAATTCCACTGAGTTCCTGTGTAGTTTGGATCACAGCCTTCATGTATTGCTTTCCAATCTTGTTATTGTAGTTACTTTCAGTTCCAAAATGTATACATACTTTATATTTTAGAGCAGCTGTTCTTCATCCAAGATTTCATTACTTGTGACCACATTATGTTCTCTTAATTATGTAACACTTAGGAAGATAAATTATGAAAAACAATACAAACCTAAAGCTAGATCAATAAACAGATTCAGAAAATGAGGGTCAAATAAGGTCAAAAGGCTTTTTTTCATAACATGTCCCAAAAATGAATTGAAATATGTCATCAAATATGTCAGAACACTTAAAGAAATAACAGGATTCCACCCTTGGAGCATTTATTGATTTTAAAGCAGTGTCTTAGATTGCCACAAACTTGAGATGAGGATCACACTTTACAGTTGATGCCAATAGTATTTTGTCAGAACAAAGAACCTCATTAGCTGCAAGACAGAGTTGGACAAATTCATAATGCATATCCTGTGATTTATACTCTGGTGCCCTGGTTGTGGCTTAGTGGTTTAGGATGGGGTTTAGTTTCCTCTTCCTCTGAGGCATCAACTAGAGACAGGATGTCGAGAAGCATGGAACTGTGGTCAAAACATTTTCTTAAGGATGACTTTTGTGTACACTTAGCCTCAAACCCATGACAATATCTTGGCTTTACAAGAATGTTTCCCCAGGTCAAAGAAGCTAGAAACCCTAAAGCAGAGGATGCCTTTCAGGAATAGGTGGGTTGGATAGTACTGTTCTTTTTCGTGCACCTGTTGACCAATAGTTTATCTAAACTATAGCCTTGAACTAACTTATGTGTAATTCTTTCTTTCCAAGAATCTAGGGATTTATAACTGGAGAGTGAAAGAGAAATCTTTTGAGACATTCTCATCAAACTATACTTTCTAATACTTTTTGAGAAGAAATAAGGGCACTGTAGTTGGTATAAATGTAGGGGGAAGCAATAGTAAACTTCTTCTGAACAAATCTTGGCAATAAAACCCCATGCTAGGTTCACCTTAGGGTGCCCATAAGTTGGAACTGATTTGAAGGAGCACAACAACAACAATAACGGTTGACATAAAACTTATTTATATTTAAAGAGAACATTTATTCATTGGAAGTTACACTAGTCTCTTGAGTTTCATCATGAAAGCATGAATTCAAAGACATATTCATGTTAGTCTGGAAAATCAGTATGCAACGGGAGAGTAACCCCCTCCCATTTTCCAGTGGCCCCAGCTTTCAACTCATGCTTTCATGCAAAGGGATCTTATACCACCTTTGAGACTAACTAAAAGAAAGAAGCTGGTAGCATGAGCTTTCATAGATTTGAGTTTATGGCTTATGCTACCAGATTCTTTCTTTCAGTTAGTCTCAAAGGTGTTACAAGATCCCTTTGCATGAAAGCATGAGTTGAAAGCTGGGGCCACTGGGAAATGGGAGGGGGGTTACTTTAGGGCAAGTGAACAAGCTGCACACAGTCCCCAGGACCATCTCTGAGGCTCCTAAGTCCTTGCCACCACACCAGATTTTATTATTTATTATCCATCCTTTTTCTCAGTACTAGAACTCAAGGCGAGCTACAAGATATTGAAACAAATATAGATTAAAATACATACAAAGACATCACACACACACACACACGTTGTCCTCTATGTTCTCAGCAAATTTGCATACTAGGGAATAAATTGGCACAGATCTTTAATTAGAAATGACAGTACCCCCCAAACTGGTTGCACAACCTTTCAACATTCCTGGACATATAATATGGAACATGCAGGTTGCAGTTCTCACATAAACAAACAAAAAATCTAAGGAAATTGGAAAGAATGACAGTTGAGCTGAGATATATTCACAGATTCCAATCATTATCATAGGTGTGAATAGAAATGATTTCAGGGCACACACTATTAAATGCAGAGACACACTAAAATGGCTTTCTCTTTGGAAACAAAATCAGAGGTGCAGCACTACAAACAATGAATTTTCAAGCCAAATCAAGGGTCCTGTTCCCAGAACTCTTTGTCTTAACACATTCTGAAATGGGGTGTGTTTATTCTTCATTTGCCTGGTGCCAGACTACAGAACTTCTATGGCATGAAGTTATTGAAGTTTTTATTGACAGTGCTGTTTTGCTGTAAAATTATAGGAATATTGTTACTAAACTGGTAGATCTGAAATGATGAATGGTCAAAGCAATCTTTGACTAAACTGAATTTTTATTTCTATGGAAAAGCAGCATATAAATTGAAATCTAAATCTCATATTTCTTATTCTGAAAAGGAAAAAAGCATGGGTTATGAGCAACCTGGGCATTCCAGATGAACAAGGTAAACATACTGGTCTGGATTGGATTGGTTATCTGCAGGAAGTTCATATTCCGATTCGGTTAAAAATTGGACTGAATGAATTTTTGTTTATTCCTTATTTATATTTCCATAGTCTCTAACAGCAAAAGCCACAACTATTTCACAAGTTGTAGTAATTTTAACTGAATTCATCACATCACATCTCATGTTAGAAACAATGGCTTGGATCTTAAATTAACTTAAGGACATTCACATAAGGAACATTTCCCATCCCTTCCTCCTGCTGCCACTTGAGTCTTCCCCAGGCTTTTTGGAAGATCTAGGGTCCCTCCTGAATAGTGGTGAAATAGCTTCAGGGGCTTTCGAGGAAGGAAGAGATGGTAATGTTTTAATGTGTGGCCAAAATAGTAGGGTCCTAAATTAATTTGAGTTGATTTCCTTCATTCCTATAACTCTACCCATACTGCATCCCACCTTGTTTGGGGAGGGACTGCAGTTCTCTACAGAAGATTTCCAAGTGGGTCAGGAAGCTACATAGGGGGAAAGAAATTGGGAAATTATATATTTTCATTGATTTCCTTAAATTATGGTCAGATTTATATTTTTATGTATTTTTATTATTATATTTGGAGTGGATATCAATAAAAATATTTTTCAAAAATTATGGACAGATTAAATCTTATAAATCCTAGCTGAATACACAGCTTTGGGGTGATCATTTCATCCCACAGTAAACAAAGATACTACTTTGACTGTCTATGGAGACATTAATCTGGAAACTTGTAAATTTATTGTTCATTGAGCAGTTGTCCCCTGTTTATCAAACATCACTAAACATCACTAAAAGCAGTTTCACAGTTAGCCAGAGGGTTAGCTACCTTAATATGACTTCATTAAAGTAAGGCAGAAGAAGCCAGTTTAGATGTGGTGATGGTTCCAAAGTTGTGGTGATGAAGTCAGAGACATTGCTTGTCTTCCCAGAGTGCCCCTTCACCAAGCAACATATGGTGGATCTTACTGCTAGGCCTAATTCAAAGTAAGCAGAGCTTTAATGAAAACAGATGCCTCAATCTGTAGTATAGCTTTGTCTGCCCACAGCTCCACATGTGGAACATCTCATTGCCTAGCAGCACATCACTTCCCCAGTTCCAAGAAACCAGGGGCCTCTTAAAACAAAGTTGAAAAGAGAATAGTTCACTAGTCAGCTGGCAGTCCTTCTGCATTTTTAAGCAAGCTTGGATACAGAGGAGGTTTTAGTTTTTGCTATGTGACTGGCCTCCCCTTGCCAAGTTCATAGCAGTGTGAGCAATCAAATATGACAGACTGCTGGCAAGCACCACCACGATTTGGACCAGAATCTTTTCCAAGCCCAGCTGGGATCAATTAAACTAAATAATACTCTTCGCAATAACTAGTTCCTACCACACTCTTCAGAAATTGCTTAGCATTCAGCCATAAGTACTGTTAAGATCATTATTTTACCTGTCTCTCCTCCCCCATTCAATAGAAACTCTGGAAGAAGTAAAGTTTGTACTCCCCAAGTTTCTCCTGAATGGAGGTCCAACAGAAATGGAACAGGTGATAGTACTCTATACCATGTGCAGAAGATAGCAATGACCTTCTTGTAGATTGTGTTACTTTGATTTGTATCCTGTCTTTCCTCCAGCGAGCTCAAAGCAGCATACTTTGCCCTCCTCTCCTCACAACAACACTGTGAAGTAAGGGCCTATACAGATGGGAAGCATACCCTTTTCACTCCGAATTGGGGTGATGGCAACTGCATGCCGCAGCCTCTAGAGGACAAAAAATAAAACAAAATAAAAAATAAAAAGGTGCAAAAAGCAGCTTCTTTTCAGCATCCTGGAAAGGGTGTCATAGGCATGGAAGCACACCATGATGATGCCCCTTCCACACTGTGCCGTTTGAGCACTGTGCCACAGTGGCATCATCATGGTGCATGCCATGTAAACAGGCACATGCCAAAATGGCACCATGTGGGTGGGGTCATGGCATCGAGCATGTGGATGCTATGCTGTGGATGGCTGGCACAAAGTGCCGGTCTGTATCCACCCAGAATCAGAATAAGAATGAAGCTGCACTAAACAGTTATAGCAATTTGATATCTCTTGTCATGGCTCTGTCTTATGGAACCCTGAAATGTTTAGCTTGGTGAATTACTGAGAATTCTCTTCTGGAGGGCTATAAAGCATTCATCCAAAGTCCCTAGCAGAGAATTCCAAGTACCCCACAAAACTATATAGAATTACAAGAACTGGAAGGGGCCTCCGGCTATCAAATGAAATTTCATGTTTATGTTCATCCACTCCAACCCTCTGCCATGCAGGAATACACAATCAAAGCACTCACAACAGATGGTCATCCAGTCTCTGTTTAAAAACCTCTGAAGAAGGAGATTTCACCACTAGAAGACATGTTCTTTATTCTTTCTCCTTAAGTAAGTGAGAAGGAATAATCCCTGCATTTCACCTTGATCTTCAAGTAACCAATTTAATTAATATTTATATTTTTACATCCAAGCAGAGAAATATAGGGTATTTATATGCATCCACATGTGCAAATGTATTTGAATGACAAAACTGTGAGCTACTGTGGTTGGGACTTAATGCATAATGTTTAATAACATCACCCTGATTAGATGCCAGGCTTCAGCATTCCCTCATACCATTGCCCTCTGTTTTTCTGCTCTGGGTTTTGTGGCTTTGGGTTGTGATATATTTGAATATCTATGGAATCCTTTTTTTTCCTCCACAGCTTTGGGCGGTTTTAGCCTGGATCCATTTGGGGGAGATGGAGCCTGGGTGACCATCAGATCCAGTTATGGGCAATCAAATAGCCAAGCTTTCTCCAAAAGAAAGTCTGGGTAGTCACTGCCAATAAAAGCTACACAAACTCTCCTCTTGAGATTTGGATCTCAGCTAGTACCATCTCTCTGAAAGTATCAGGAGGAAGAAAGCAGAGGTCTTAGTGCATAACCTCTCTAAATCCTCTTTCTCATTATGGAGCAGTTTTAGAAGTTATCACAGGTGGTTGTGTGTCTGTGTGTGTACATGTGTGATGTGCACCCTCTTACCTTGTACTATAGATGTTCCTGCTGCTAGCAAAACAAACCAGCTTTCCTCAAACTGGTGCCCTCTAGATGTGTGGATTATCATTAGTTAGCATGGGCTGAATCTCTTCTTTATATACCCCTAAATTTACCCCTGGCTAAAGTTTATTTCTCTGTAAGTAGGCAGGAAGCAATTTGCTCTTTGACACATGTCTTTACTAGGTGACATTGAGGCTCATGTGTGTACATGTGGCTTCAAGTTTCCTGTCAACCTATGGTAAATCCATAAATTCCGTAGGTGTTTCTTAAGCAAGCAATATTTCATAGTAGTTCTGCTGGTTCCTTCCTCTGAAGTATACCCTACGGCTATAGAACATATGACTATAGATCATATGGCCAAGATCATATAGTCTCTGATACCTTTAGGGTACATAAGCCCCTTGAGGCTTCATGTTGTTGTTGTTATTGATATATGCCTTCAAGTAATTTTTGACTTATGGTGACACTAAGGTGAATGACTTCCCCTGAGGCTGAGAGAGTATGACTTGCCCAAGGTCAGCAAGTGGGTTTCATGTTCATGTTCATGTTCAAGCTGGGAATCCAACACTGGTCTCTAAAGTTCAACACCCTGGTCTCTTGAGTTCAACACTCAAACCACTATGTCATATTGAGAAACAAAGTTAAAAGAACAGTAAGTGAATAACACTGACAGCAAAATATGAGCAAAGGTTGGTAATAGGCAGAGCTTTTAAAAGTAACATTTTTGCACAGCTCCTAGAACTGGCCAGCAAGCACAGCCAATGGTAGTGCTGGCTGGGGAGTTGAAGGAATTGTATTCAAATCTTGGGTGGTTCAGTAGGGGTCAGTCAAGTCTTCAATGTAGATTAACTACTTGAGCAATGAAGGTGGGTGAAGTGCTGTTGTCTATTTTATCCCACATCCCACCAAGGAATCCATTTTTTTTATCTGTCCAGAACTGCAAGTGAGAGAGATTGAGAGAGAGAAACTGAGAGAGAGGAGTGGCGGAGAGTCGAGCATTTGGCAGGCTGCAGTCTTTGGCTGGTGAACCATATTTGACTTAGAGGATCACAAATTGCACAGGGCAGATTTAAGAGGAAACTGTTATGAAAGGATGCATATGCAAAGAAAGCCCCCTGAAGAAAATGAAAGGAGTAGTTGTTACTCACACACATTTTTTTCCTGCTTCATCCAAATGGTCCTGCTCTATTTCTCATTTGAACAAACAAAACTGGATTTTTCTAATCTTTTGAGATGCCAACATCTGACTTCCAGTCCTAATGAAAACTATAGCAACAAACTGTTCCACAATTAGGTCAGGCTTTGTTATTCTTAATAACTCTACTGTGTGTTTCAGTTTCAGCAGTTACAAAGCACATAAATGCTTTGATGAGTTAAAGGTACAAACTTTACATAAATTTTGTGCAAAGTTGTTAAGAAGGATTTTTTAAAAAGAAGAGGAAGAAGAGGAAGAATGAGCAGCAGCAGCGCAGCATACTTAACATTCAGACATAACATTTTTTAAAACCAGAATTTATGTTAGGGTAAATCTGGCATGTGCGATGTTTTTAACGTATAATTATTATTTCCTGAGGAATAACTTTAGAAACAATAGGATTAAGAGAGAGGTATTCTATGTCTATTTTTGTTCCTCTGAGAATTCAAGAAAGTGGGATCAAAACTTGAAGTGGAACCAGAGAGTAATGTTAGATCCTTACCTTCCTGAAAATGATTAAGAATTTTTTTATAGAGACAACAGTTGCCAAACCCAGTGTCCTAATATTTTCTTTCTTTTCATATTCAAAAACTGCATCTCTCCCGAGAAAGCTCTTGCACAAGTTGTAGATGATTGTGTGGACTTCCATATAATTTGGAGGCGATTCTCCTAATCTCACCTTCCTTTTTCCTCCATGGTTTTGACAGATATCTTGCCCTGTCCCAGAGAAGCTTTTCAGCTTATGGAAAGAAAGATTCCCAGCTCGGTCATGAAACCCACTGCATTGGGCAAGTCACATGCTCTCAACCTCAGGCAAAGGCAATTGCAAACTGACTCTGAACAGCACTTATCAAGAAAATAAAAAAAAACATGATAGGTTGTCGTAAGTCAGAAATAACTTGAAGGCATACAGCAGCAACAGATGTTTCTAGAGAAACTATTAAGATCCAAATAACTGATTTTGCTTCCTCAAACTAGTTATTGGGGCTTTACAGACTGCCCCAAAAGGGTGGTCTGGCACCGCCTCTTCTTTGTCTGCACCTTCACCACAGCAACCAGACGGAGCAGCGCAGACTAAAAAAGGAGCCAAAAAAGCACCTCCTTTTTGCATTGCAGTTGCGATGCAAAAAAAGAAAAAAAGCCATAGGGCGCCTCTATTATGTTGCAGCTGCACATCACTGCATGCGCCATGTATACAGCACTGCTCCACCCCCAGGCAACCCTAACACACAATGGGGGCGCCCGTTCTTGCCCATATGTATTGGGCCAATGTGACCCTCTTCTCTCCAGCTTTTTTACATCTATAACCAGAAATATTTTTTTTAAAAAATAGACAATAGTGGAACTTGATTGTACGTCTATATGTGCATACTTGAACTAAAAAGAAAGTAAAAAGAAATAATTGAATGATGCCTTAGGAATAATAAACTAGTGCCTGCACATGCTACTGTACAGCCCTATGTGTTAGAGGTGGTGGCCTTAACATATCTATACAACAGTTGCTGATTGGCCCATCTCACTCAGAGTTTAGGGATAGCATGTATTTATGTCATTTCCTGATTTTTAGTCTTAGCTACACATTTTTTCTTCTTCCATCATTTAGTATGAAGCTGGTATCAGTTTTTGTAGCCATCTTTGTTTCTCTGCTAGACTCTGTATGAGGGGTGGTAGTGTGGGACTAGTTGTTGCTGACCTTCTAATTACTCTGCATGTTTCAGGTGGGTGTGGGGGTGAGGGTGACCATAGTTGTCATAGGGAACAAGGTAGCTCTCTAGCCCTTGTCAGTTACCCACACCTGATTTAGGTCAAAGCCATACTGTGGCCTATTGAAAGGTGGAGATATGGTAAGAAAGGGCAACCAAATTCAAATCCTCCAACTGACCAAGGGTAATCCAACATCCCAGGTTGCCTAGGAGAGGACATCTGTGTTGTGATATCTGAGAGGGAAAAAAATTAAATGCTGTGTGTGTACAGAAAGGAATGGTTATTATTCAGATTAGGAATCAAATTCCATATGCTTTGGGAGTTGGCAGAGTAATGTCACATCCACAAATGGGTGGAGATATCACAATTCCTGGTAAAGTTGCACTTATATGAAGTTTGGGGTGACCTCAGCTTAACAGCCAGCACTTTCACACATCAAAACCACCTTGCACACTTGGCCGCTTGCCCTAGGTACTTAATAGTGAATAGTGAATAGACTGTCAGTCAACCCAGAGCACAACAAAGAAGTTCAACAGGAAAAAAATAAAAATAAAACAAGGCTCAGTCTCCCCAGTGTAATTGCCATAGTTCTCCTTGCCCAGCTCAGCTGATATAATGGGATCAAAAATGTACTTTGATATATTCCCCCACTTCCTGTCTACCAGTTTGTAGTCTTGCCAAGATGCCACATGATTTCATCATCCTGACTCCATATTACGTGTTCAGAATCCTCTGTTTGCAAATTTCCTGAACTGCAGAGCAATCTGGAAGAGTTGCAAGTACATCAATAAGTCCAGTCCCAGGATTCCCTAAGACGGAGCCATGACAGTCAAAAAGGTATCAAAGTGTTATAAATTTGTAGTGGGGATATTTCCCAAGACACTGCTGCTAATCCAGTTAGATTCATTACATGAATGGGGGGTGAGCATAATCTTGGCCAAAGGTCTTAGGCCAGCCAGCCATAATTCAGATGTGGGACACATGGGTTCCCTGCTGATATAAATCGTTTTATCCTTTCCCTCAAATACTTGTTTTCATAATTTGATCCATGTACTTGGTCCCTAGTTCATATAACATCATTTACAAGTATGCTGTCAAGTACTGTAATTACCATTTTAAATTATGTTTCAATATGACCTTTGGCAGATTTAATTACTGTATGACTGCTTGCAGAATTACTACACAAAACTTTGCTTTGCATCTGTTTCTCACTAGCAGCCTATTGCATTACTTTACTGATATGATAGAATAATATTGTTTTGATGGCATCCTAGATTCGCTGTTCTTTGCCAGAACCACAAACCTGGCTATAGAAACATAGCCACAAGTGCTCCTTGGTGGGCAGTAAAGCATTTTTTTGTGTCAGCATTTACAAGGAATAACTTCTTTTCTGGAACTAAGAAGACTGTTCATGGATGTTTCAATTTGTCTCATTTTATGTCCTGAGAAATGGAGATCCATATTAGGAAACATAAAGATCTAACAGGTAATAAGGATGCTAAAACTGTGATAATTGGATACTTTGTTCATAGGGTTTGCCAAGATGTCTTGAGTGCATATACATGTGCCCAGGGCTGACACAAAACATTTTGCTGCCTGATGTGAAGAACAAGATAATGCCTCTTCCAATTATTTACAAAAGCCAACAAAGACTGGCAATTCAATCCTTTCTTCCTGACTGGCGAGTAGTAGGAGTGAGTCTCAATTTGCTTTGCCCCAATTTACAACATTTCTCTATCAATCAATCAATCAGTCAATGTTATGGCTACTTCAGCTTTGTTGGAATATATCTCATGGTCTTCAAAGATTTCCTATGGTATTGCCCCCCCCCCCCATTTGTGACAGCCTCAATTTACATGTTGCGTCCCAGAATGCAACCCCGACATAAATCAAGACTTGCTTGTAGTAGTCTAGCTTAGGAGATACTGGGGATGCTACATGGTATACACCTGTCTGTCCTCCCAAAATCTGCTGCTTTGTCACAGGATCTGTAGCCACAGACAACCACCACACTCCATCCAATGAGCCAGCTGGCCTTGTTTTGTCCCCCCACTCTACAGAAAACAACCTGCCAAATTCTAGAAATATGAAGATTTGCCTTTTAATGCAGGGTTTGAGGGGCCTTGGGCAAGATGTTCTTATGAAGCAATCTCCTTTTCTGTTTTGCCCATTTAGCATTATATCACAAAGGGACAGAAAAGGGCATGAGAAGGTTAAAGTTTCTACCTTTCCCTTCTCTTACTGGTTGTTTGGAAAGAGTGGGTGAACAGGCAGCTGTCCAGGAAAGCTGCCAACACCCACTCACACAGCTGATAAGAGAGTATTTGGTGAAAGATACACACCAAGCTGCCAAGGCAGTTCCTCTAGCAACACAGCCAAATGAAGTCCAAAGAAAATAAGCCAGTTTAGGGTTAATGAGAGTAACACTATCAGTCCAGTCCGAGGTCAGAAAAGCCAGAAGGGTGGTCAGCGGGCCCGATACAAGGTCTAGGAGTCCAAATCAGTCAAAGGTTTAGGAGTCAGATAACAGCAGCCTTCTCTTAAAGAGAACAAATAGTCTCTGATGAGAGTCCTCTGTGTGTGCCAGGTGTGTTATATCTAACTCCCTGGTTACAGCTGCTGCGTGCCTAATGAGCATTTCTCTGCAAGTCTGAACTTGTCTGAACTTCTTTCTCCTCACACTCCTTCTCGTACCCTCTGCTCTGGTAGTCAAGGTCTCCTGTCCCAGCTTAGGATTTCCACTGCCCTGTTCTGGATTCGTCCCTTCTCACTTGCTGCCCCTCACTCCTGGAACCTTCTTCCCCCACATGTGTGCCTCATCACTTCTCTAACCAGACTATATTGTTTAGGGAAGCATTCCCAGGATTGTGCCATCTGCCCCAGGATGCTTCCGTATAACTATGTATTAAGAAGCCATGCCCTCCCTCCAGTCCATCTGCCTTGGTCCTGGCCCCAGAGGGAGAGAAGAACCACTGGACCTCATCCCCTCCCCACCACCTCCCCCTCTTCCTTTTGTGTTGTCTAGTTTAGACTGTAAGCCTGAGGGCAGGGATCTGTCTAATTTATGATTGTATGTTCAGCACTGTGTAAATTTACAGCGCTATATAAATAAAAGGAGGAGGAGGAGGAGGAGGAGGAAGAAGAAGAAGAAGAAGAAGAAGAAGAAGAAGAAGAAGAAGAAGGAAGTCGTCTCTTCGACCATCTCAATCACTACTTTTCTGCTCTTCTCTGATTAAAGGCAGGGGCTTGAATGCTCTGCTCTATGTCTTTCAAGTCCTGCACTACTACTGGGGCCAGGCTAGGCTGCTGAGCCCCAGAGTCCACTGGGGCTGAGACAGCAGAGCTGGGTCCTGGCTGGGCCACCTCTACAGGAGCTGTCAGGGCAGAGCTAGGATCTGGCAGGGCAAAGCTGGGCCTGTCTCATCAGGTGTCACCTACACCTGAGGGTCCAAGTCTTCATTGTCCTCGTCGTCCTCCTCATGGCTGGCCATGACAGAAGCTGGAGCAACAATGAAGAGCAGCATGGCCTCTAGTGCCCAAGGACTGGCAATCAGCCCACTACTGCAGTTGGGGCAATGGCAAGTAGCCATTGATGCTGACTTCTGATGCCTTGTTTCCACTGATGTATTTCTTACTTCTTAGCATGAAAGCACTAAATGGCTCCGAATCCAGATATTCGAAAGACCATTTGAACCAGTATTCATCTAAGCAATCCTGATGATCTGCTGAGGATGCTCTGTTTCTGGTGACCCAAAATAGTGTGGCCTATATTGCTACCATACATAGTAGGGATTTCTAAGTCATGACACTACAGTTCTGGGACTTCCCTCCAGAGAATTTGATGCCCACTTCATTTTTGTCTTTCAGACTCCAGTTAAACATCTGCTTGTTAAAACTTTGGAAGAACAAGCAAGTGGTTAATATTTTTTACTGTTACATGCTTGTATTCCTTTTCTGTATTTTAGTAGATATTTGTGATATATTATTTTAGATATTTGTAACTTTGGACAGGTGCAATATGTGATTTTGGAATTGTAATTTTTAAATATTTGTAGTCTGTTATTTTACCTGTATGTTTTTAGGTAGATGATTAGCAGCACTGGCTTCTTAAGAAGGAGGTGTGTGTGTGTGTCAAAGAAAAGGAAGGAAAGAAGAAGGAGGGAGGGAGGGAGTAACAAACTCTTGATTGATAGGTTGTTAGCTTTGATCTTGGCTTACTTTCTGGCAAATTATGAACTCTCTGGGTCTAATTTTTAAACTTCTGGGGTTTTTTTCTTTTGCATTTTTTTTCATTTGCAGGTGTTGGAAGATTTTTGTATTCTTCCCCCCCCCCCCCTCCTTAGATAGATTAGGGATTTACTGCATGAAATCTCCTCTCTTTCTAATTCAGTCTAGCCATGTGATTTAGGTCACTCACCCTTTAGTGAAGAACTGACACTTCGGGTTTAGGGAAGTACTGACATTCTCTCTAAAAGATTTTCAACTGACTGCATGTTTTCCGTCTTCTTCTTCTCTCAAATTTCTTTGGAAAGATGGTAAGAAAAATATTTCTTTTTACCTGAACTATTCATTAGCTAGATAAGGCTATAGTCTTTATGTAAATATAGATTAAAGCCATTAGTAAGAGGGAAGAGGAGGTAATGGAAATAGGGTAAATGAAGAAGATAAAAGAGAATGAGTATGGGGGAAGAAAGATTTGAGAAAAGGGAGGGAAAGAATATAAGAAATCTGAATAGGGAGAAGAGAGGAAAGGGGAAAATGACGTAGGGAGAAAATAGGAGGTAGACAAAGTTATAAAATAGTAGAGAAGAAAAGAGGAAGGAGAAAGGAATGGAACAGAGGTGAAGAAGAAGAAAGGGGATACAATTGAAAAGATATGTTAAGAAGGATATGGGAAGTAAAGAGGAGAGGGAATGTTAGAGGGTAGGAGGATGTAGAAAAGACAAGAGGGATATTCAAGGAAAAGGTTGGTATGAGGCAGTAGAAGGAGAGAAGGATAAAGAGAATGGAAAGTAAGGAGTGAGAAAGAACCAGGACAGAGGATTTAAAGGAGATGCAATAGGGTATCAGAGAAACAAGCAGGAAGAAATAAGATGAAAAAGGTAGTGGGCCGGATAATGGAAGGACTAAATTGGTAGAATACGATCAATAAGTTCTGAAAAAATAGCAAAAGGGGAAGATGCAAGAAGGGAAAACAAAAAATCTATCTTTTCCATCTACTTCCCCTCCTTTCTATTGCTTTCTTTCAAGTTGTTGTTATTATTCTTTCTCTTTTTTAGTTTTCACAATGTAGAGGGGGATAGGGTTTTATATAAATAAATAAAGGGTTAAATAGAATGGGGAAAGGGTCAAAGAGATAGTAGAAGAAGAAACGGAAAGAGATGAGGGAAGGGAATGAGGAAATTAGATATAATAAATAAAGTTTAAAAAATTGAGGAGGAGATGGATGAAAGGAGATAATAAGAAGAAGAGAGAAGAAAAGAGGACGAAAAAAGAAGAGAAAAGAAAATTTTACTAGAAATATTGTATATACATGAAAAAAGTATGAAGTCCATAGAGAAAAGAAAAAATGAGTTAGAATAAATTTCTGTATTGGAAAGTCTAAGGATTGAATAATTGATAAGAATGAATGAATGAATTTTTAAAATAAAGAAAAAATGATGATTAAAAAATCTGTTAGTAAACTTTTATTTTAAACTACAAGCTACGTGTTTGTTATTTTTGGAGTCGGTCTCAGTTCTTAAAGAAGCATAGTTAGATAAAGGCACATTTCAGCTACTCTGCTAATGTAAAGCTAGACCCTAACAGGCTTGGCTTTGACATTTCTGATATTTAATATTTTTGTTTCCTTGACAAGGGCTGAAACCTTGGGAAACTTAAATTAGCCTACATGTTTGGGTTATGAGACACCAGAGTCTTTTGTTATAAACTGCTTCTCCTAAATAATAGCTTCTGCTAATCCTTAACCCTACAATGACCACTGAAATATTATTTGGCACAAATTATAAAATGTTCTCATGGAAAATGCAAATGTACTTGACTACAATGAGACTAGAAGGCAACAGCTTGCATTTGCATGTCTGTAGATTTCAGCATAGCATACAAGGTTTAACCAAAGCAAATCTAATATAGAAAAAACTACAGAAAGTGTTTGATTCTCCAAGTGTTCCTAATCAAATAGCTCTCATGATCAAATTTGTTAACACAAAGTTGTATCATCCTCAATTTTTGAATCAGCATATTAATGACTATGACCACTTTGGAGTTATAGCACCTGGGGAATTATTCCCAGAACATGCAAAACATGGACTGTTTTTGGCTAGCATTCTAAAATATTATTGTATAATAATTAATGTTTTACAGATTAAAGGATATGTTTCTTTGCAAAATGCAATTGCTCAAATTATTCAATTTGAAAATAGGCAGAACTTGATAGGAGGCAACTATCTGGTACCATCTGGTGCCATCTGTCCTTGGAGGGAGAGATGCAGGCCCAGCTCCATCAGGCCTGGCCTGAACTAAGAAGAAGAGCCCTCCCTCCAGTCCATCTGGTGCCATCTGTCCTTGGAGGGAGAGATGCAGAACCAGCTCCATTGGGCCTGGCCTAGATGAAGAAGCAGAGCCCTCCCTCCCGTCCATCTGCCTTGGTCC
The DNA here is from genome assembly GCA_034509955.1 of Urosaurus nigricauda. Taxonomy (NCBI): domain Eukaryota; kingdom Metazoa; phylum Chordata; class Lepidosauria; order Squamata; family Phrynosomatidae; genus Urosaurus; species Urosaurus nigricauda. The sequence goes on from JAOEGL010000003.1 coordinate 68,320,286, forward strand.
AGGCCTCAGAGGAAGAGAAGAACTGCTGGACCTGATCCCCTTCCCCACTACCATTCCCTTCTCAAACTGGATTGCAGAAGTGAAGAGGAATTTTTTGTTGGTTATGGTAGAAATGGTCACAGAATTCTAAATCCAGATGGATGCACAAATGAATTATTTAGTGCTGGTTATGTTGATGAAAGACCACAGCCCACTTAAACCAAGATGTCTATCCAGATTTATTTGCAGTGGAAGAAGACTCCCACCAGCAACCAGAGCACGTGAAGCTCTTTCATCCTCCCGAGGTTGAACATCCATAAGGGGCTACCCCTGCAGTGAACCAGCCTAACAGTGAGGAACCAGATGGCACACAAGAAGCAGAGCCAGGTATCCAAGTCCAGGTGAGAAGAACGCTCCAATAGAGGTATCCCACCTGACAGATTCCCTTATCAAGCCATAGAGGAAGGAATTCCGAAACCCTCTGACTGGAAAAAGATCAAGGGGCTGCCAAAGACAGATTCTGAGAAGTGGGTGCAAGCTGCTACTGAGGAGAAGCAATCTTCATATAAATACAAGACATGGAGTTTGTTAAAATTGCCAGAAGGAAAAAGGGTAATTGGCTGTACATAGGTCTTTACCACAAAGCAAGATGCAAAATAGAATTCAATCATAGAGTTGGAAGAGACCACAAGGGCCATCCAGTCCAACCCCCTGCCATGCAGGAACTCCCAATCAAATTATCCCCAGCAGATGGCCATCCAGCCTCTGCTTAAAGACCTCCAAGGAAGGAGACTCCACTACACTATGAGGGAGTATGCTCCACTTTCAAATAGCCCTTACTGTCAGGAAGTTTCTCCTAATGTTGAGGTGGAATCTCTTTTTCTGCAGTTCGCATCCATTGTTCCATGTTCTAGTCTCTGGAGCAGCAGAAAACAAGCTTGCTCCCTCCTCAATATGACATCCCTTCAAATATTTAAACAGAGCTATCATATCACCTCTTAACCTTCTCTTCTCCAGGCTAAACATTCCCAGCTCCCTAACTCACTCCTCATAGGGCATGGCTTCCAGGCCCTTCACCATTTTGTTGCCCTCCTTTGGACCCGCTCCAGTTTCTCCACATCCTTTTTGAATTGTGGTGCCCAGAACTGAACAAAGTATTCCAGGTGGGGCCTGACCGAAGCAGAATAGAGTGGCACTATTACTTCCCCTGATCTAGACGCTATACTTCTACTGATGCAGCCTAAAATTGCATTGGCCTTTTTAGCTGCCGCATTGCACTGTTGACTCATATTCAACTTGTGGTCTACTTGGACTCCTAGATCCCTTTCACAGGTGTCCCCCATCCCATATCTGTGCATTTCATTTTTCCGCCCTAAGTGCAGTACCTAGAGGAGATTCAGAGATACAAAGCAAGACTGGCTGTTGAAGGCTACAGTCAAAAGTATGATGACGACTGCAACAAAACCTTTTCTGGGCTAGTCACACACACAACCATCAAAACTCTCCAAACTGTTGCAGCCTACAAGAAAATGAATGTTCAACATCTGGATCTCAGAATAGCTTTTCTTTATGATAATCTCTCTGAACAACTATTTATGGAACAGTCCAAAGGATTCCAATTTCCTAGAAAAGAACATGTTGTATGTACATTGCAAAAGAGTATTTATGGTTTGAAACAGATCACCAGAGCATGGAGTAAAAAACTGAATCAGCTTCTTATCAAAAAGGGGTTCACTCCAGACAGTGTTGACAAATATGTATACAAGAGATTTAGAAATAATAGATTCTGTGCAGTGAGGTGAAAGCATACAGTGAAGAGATAATCCAGAATCTCAAGAAAGAGATTGATATCAAGAATTTGAGAGTACAAATAGAAAGAAAGAACTTCTGTGGTGGACAATTGCAGACTCTTCCACTGTGTGTTTCAGCAAAGGCAGCATGTGATGAAATAAAATGACTGCACAACTTATTTCTGGACTTTGGGATAACATACTCCAAACTAGCCATTTTGATGCAAGATAATCAAAGCTGCATCAAGATTTTTGAAAGTAAGAAGTCACTCAAGAAAAATATTGACATTGCTTTCTACAAGGTGCAAGAGATGTGTCAAAATGGACTTGTCCAGTTAGAATACTGCAACACCGAAGTGATGATTGTAGATATAGCTCCCAAGCCTCTACCAAGAGATTGGTTCCAGAGACTACATGAAAGAATGAAGATCCTTGACATTGGCTGAAGGGAATGAGAAGGGGATTGTTGGAAGATTTTTGCATTCTCTTTGCCCCTCCTTAGATAGATAGGGATTTGCTGCATACAAACTCCTCTATCTCTCTTTTATTCAAACTAACCATGTAGTTTTAGGTCACTCCGTCTTTAGGGAAGTACTAACATTCTCTTTAAAAGATTTTCAACTGAACTGCATGTTTTCCATCTTCCTCTTCTCTCAACCTCCTTTGGAAAGATGTGAGATAGAAATTTCTTTTTACCTGAACTATTCTACATTAAGATATATCCTTTATGTAAATATAGATTAAAGCCATTAGTAAACTTTTAAACTACAAGCTACTTGTTGTTATTGGAGTCAGTCTCAGTTCTTAGGGAAGCACAGTTAGATAAAGGCACATTTCTTCTTCTCTGCTAATTTAAACTAGACCCTAACATGCTTGACTTTGACATTTTTGAAATTTAATATTTTTGTTTCCTTAGCAAGGGCTGAAGACATGGGAAATTTAAATTACCCAACAGCAAGATTATTTCATTTATCACTAATGTTAAAGAGGGATACAGAAGACACAGCCTTCAGACTTCATACCATCCCAAACCTGTTTATAAGGACCCCTGTTGGAATCTCAAGTATTGTCTACAGGCTTGGTCTTGAGAAGGCAAGACATATTTCCACATGTAAAGATTTTGACTGACATCCTGTTAAGTAGTCCAATTCCCAACTCAGCCAGGAAACCCACTTTGAGCAAGTCACATGCTCTCAGCCTCATGGGAAAACAATGGCAAACCTCTGAACAAATCTTGCCCCCCCCCCCAAAAAAAAACACAGCCCATGATGGGATGGTATTTTCTGACTGGTTAGAATCTGTTGAACTTTAGCACTCAGCATTCCTTACCATGGACTGCTCAGGCTAATGCTTTTTGGATTTACAGTTCATCAAGTGCTGCAGGGCTACTCAGTTCCCACCCCTGGTCTAAAATAATTCAGGTTTTCTTTTTTACATTTGTAGTGTGACTTTAAATTTGGAATAAAGAGAAAATTTCCAGACTTGATTTGTTGTCTGCAACACCACATGTAGAGTATGCTGGAACTATTTTAAGATAAATGACATAACTTTTGAGATATGAGCATATCCTCCCATTTCTCAGTTTAACTAACTAAAGGTTTGCATAGAAACTTTTGAGGAATATGTCATGCGTACCTCAGGCATTTTCTCAATAGCACTGCTCTCAGTAAAATGCCTTTGAGGCATATGGAATTGAGAGTAACATTGTGATGTGTTAATTTTTCCATAAGTTTAAACACAGATCTACAGAAAACAATTATGGTATTGAAAAATATTACTTAAAACCTGGAAATATTACTTTTTGGACTACACCTACCAACCTTTCTTATTCAATATAGCTACTGGCCATGCTGTCTGGATCATCAGGGGTATGGTTCAAAAAAGTAAGATGCCAAAGCTCTAGCTATATTCAGCACATGACTGGGGAACAGAACTTTACTGACTATTGAAAGCTGTGTCCCCAATATTGCATGCACTGAGTTGTTGTGACCTGTGCCCAGTTTTATCATATGTAACATCAGCTTTGGCAGGGACATTGCCTTTGTACAGATAGCTGTGTGTACTAAAGCTTCCATGTGATCTTAAACTTGGGTGCTATTGTGCTTGTACACCTCTGTGTGTACAAGCAAATATTCTATCCCTGCATAACTTTAGAGCATATGACTGTATCATGAATGGAGTATAGGGCTGCTAAATTGTCTGGATGGCTGGAATTTACTCTGATTATAGGCATGATACTGAGTGCCAATTTAGACTCTTACCTGGCCATGATACTGAGTGCCAATTTAGACTCTTACCTGGCCAGAGTCCAAGATTTCAATTTTTTTTTCTCCTCAAAAAGTAAGTCTCTAGTCCTTTGGAAGTTGAAATATACAATAATAGCAACACCCCTAATATTTGTAAGAAAGGAGCCTACTACTAATTTGCAGTGTTTAGCCAGTGACTAAACTCTGTTTCATATAAAAGTTAATTCTCCCAGTTCCCCAGGCAGTTTTGGGGTAAAGCCTAGTCTGCAGAGAACTTATGTCTGCTTTTAGCAGGGTTGCCTGCATTGAAAGCAATGGTGCAGATCCATAGGAATGAGTAAGAGGGAAATATAACAGGACAACTACCTAGGCAAATAAAAGTAGAAACCCAAAATGTCATAATAAAAATATTAGTGTTTACAAGCAAATATTATATCCCTGCATAACTTTATACCATATAAGCAATCAGTGACTGTGTTATGAATGGAGTATAGGGCTGCCTGGATGGCTGGAAAGGTGCCATAGACTTTGATGTTTTTGCTGCAGCCGATTTGACATAGCACTATTATTCAGTTTTACAATGGGGCTTTACAGACCGCCCTTTTGATGTGGTCTGCAGCCACCTTTTAAGCGCCAAGATGGGGCCAGGGCTGCTTCATTGCACATCCCCAGGCCACAGAGAAGCAGTGAACTGCCACTTCTTCACAGCCTGAAAGCAGGATGCGCCCTGGGCGCCCACTGCACCCCGCTATCCCTGGCTTTACCGAGGGGAGAAAGGGGCTGCCACCACAGCCCCTTTCCCCTCAGGGTCCTTGGCACGGCCGCACCAAGGACCAGCACCAAAAAAGGAGCTCAGTTTCCTAGCTCCTTTTGAAGCCACGGAAATAGCCATCATGGCGTGTCTGTATGGACGCCGCCATCTTAAAATGGTGGTGTCCATATGCGTTAGGGTTAGGAAGGGTGTAGATGCTGCATCCTCCCTAACCTTAATCGCGCCTTACAGGCCTATATTTCCAGAAAAAGTTGCATTTTGTTTTCTATAGATTTCTTGGGAAATGAGGGGGATGCTTTCAGGAGGGAAAAAGAAGGTTGGAAAAGGCTGAAGAGAAGATGGATGCATAGATAAATAAAATAACAGGTGCTTATTGGGATTGAAAGATGTGTGCTCTTAAAGTTCTGGAAAATGGTTTCAAATAATAAAGAAATGATAAAGATATTTTAGAATGTCCCAGATCACATGTACTTGTCTTGGATTGAGGATCCATCTATCATGTGGCCTTCCTCTCTTTCTGCTTCCCTCTACCTTTTCTAGCATTATTGTTTTTTCCAGTTAATCATGCCTTCTCATGATATGTCCAAAGTACGACAGCCTCAGTTTTACCCTCTTTGCTTCCATGGAGATTCCTGGCTTGATCTGCTCTAGGACCCATTTGTTTGTCTTTTTGGCTGTCCATAGGATCCTCAACATTCTTCTCCAGCACCACATCTCGAATGAATTGATTTTCTTCCTATCTTCTCTCTTAACCGTCCAGCTCTCACATCCATACATGGTAATAGGGAATTGAAGGGGTCATAAAATTCTAACGTTTGTACTGGTTTGTATATCTTTGCATTTTGGAATTTTTTCTAGTTCTTTCATAGCCGCCCTCCCTCTTCTTCTGAATTCCTGGCTGCAGTCTCCATTTCTATCAATGGAGCTTATCCCATTAACAAATAAGTTGGATGTTACCATACCTAAATCACCACCTATCTAGCCAGGATGCCACAACCCAGATGCATCCCAGGTCGAAAACTCGTTCAGCCAGCCAATTTTTGAAGTCGAAACTTCCCCAACTTCAAAAAAGCACTGGCTTAGAGAGGTTTCAAACCTGGATGCATGCCTGGATACCAGAAATCCACCCCATTCCCTGATGCAATATAACCTATACCAGGGAAACAAAACAGCAGCTCATAGAGTTGATTGTTGTAGAAGGGTTTTATACTGAAAAGTGGAATCAAAATACAGGAGAGTGGCATTAAAGGGAAAAATTAGGTCTGTCACATCTGTTGGTATTTGATTTGAAAATGTTTTTTTCCCCTTAAGCAAAGGAACACTTCAAGCTTTCCAAAGAGGTAAAATCAGCAAAGAGTCCTATGGTATCTTAAAGATAATTTTATCTGGCATTAGTCTTTTATGGATAGCAGCATCCTAGGCGGCTCTTCTGCTTGGAGTCATCTGCCTGCCACCCTTCCACCTCCAGAAGCGGTGATGTCCTACCAATTCTGTGCAGGCAACAGTGGCAAGAAGGAGGAGGAGCAGCCATGGGAGCAGGTGAGAGGGTAGGAAAATAATTAATAATAATAATAATATCCCGCCCCTCTACAAAATGCAATCAAACGGGTGCCAGGCTGCAAAGAGGAGTAGCTGCTGTTCCCACTGCTACATAAATGAGCTGGAGATGGAAAGGAAGCCTCAAGGAGGAGGAGGGACCACATCCATCTCTGCACATAAAGAAACTATGGGCAAATGAGTAGGTGGGAAACTGAGGGATTCAGAGATGAAGAGCTAGGGAGTAGTGAAGATCTATAATGGAAGGATAATATCAGGATGGGGTGGGGGGTTAGAGCTTTAGTGCATATTTGCTATATGCCTCTACCCCACACACACACACTTTTTTCTCCTCCCCCCCCCCTTTTTTTAATTTTCTGAATGTATATTTGCTTGCATTGAAAGCAATGGTGCAGATCCATAGGAATGAGTAAGAGGGAAATGTAACAGGACCACTACCTAGGCAAATAAAAGTAAATGTTATAATAAAAATATTAGTGTTTACAAGCAAATATTCTATCCCTGCATAATTTTATACCATATAAGCAATCAATGACTGTATTATGAATTATATTGTTTGTGTTAAAAATTACTTTAAAAATAAATAGTATTTAAATGTGGGTTCATTTAGCGGGTTTTCAGGCTGATTTATTTTCTTTAAATCACAGATTAATATGGGAAGAAGGAATGGTCTTATGAATGCATACATGTGACACCAATGTTGACCACAAATGATCTGATGTGTCCATGCCTATGCCCATGTATAGTGTCAGAGTACTACATTTACTGTAACACTCATAAGTTGTACTGACATTGCAGCTTTGTTTGCTACATGTCAAAGGCAAATAAACTGCCACAAATCAACAGGATTAACTTGATTTTCTACAAATGAAATGGAAACTGGGATTAAAGCAATCAGAGCTGCATGTAGATTACTATGAGACATTTGCTTTAAATGTACTTTAGTTCTAATAAAGTCTTGCGTTTAACACCTACATAAAAGAGAATTCACTGCTTTCTTTGGCTGGCAACTGAAATATTTAGCATCTCTCACTGTTTACTTTAATTTTTCCAGTTTTGTTTCCCATCTGGAAATGTTGTTAGATAAGGGACTTTTTTACAGTCCAGTTGTTTCACCAAATAAACTTATTCCTGTGCAAAAATGAAAAATATTCATTTAATATTCATATTATTTCCAAAAGGTTCTGATCCTAAACCACTGAGAAATTCCAGTAAAATCAACGGTACATTTCTTCCAGGTCAAAGGTGTTTGGTTGGGGCATTATTCAGGTTAAAGACTGTGGATGCCAGAACTCTTGCTTATAGTTTTGGATATTCAAAAGGGTTAAAAGGAAGGTTTAGCATTATGAAGACAATGATTTAAACTGCAGCCCTGCAGTTTGAGAAGTGTGGGAAGAAGAGCTCAAGGATAGCATCAGTATGGCCTGGTCCTTCTCCATTCCATTCTACACTGTTCTATGTGGAGATGTAGCATTCATATGTTGTTCATCTCTTTCTTTTCTTAGGCACTCCCAGACCCTGGTGACTATCCTCATCTTTAATTTTTTGTAGGGCTTTCGGGCTGTGTGGCCATGTTCTAGAAGAGTTCTTTTCTGACATTTCACCAGCATCTGTGGCTGGCATCTTCAAAAAACTATGGATGCTGGCCATGAAAGCCTTTGACTCCACATTGGAAATCACTATTCTCATCTTTGTCTTTTTCAGGCCACTACTAATTAGGAACTTATAATTTAAGACATTCTAGCAACTGGATAGAGCCAGGAATTGATGCCTCATAAATTTTGGGTGTAGCAGGATAGAGGAGCTGTGCATGAAAGGAGATATCCCTGTTACTCTGCTACTGAAAAGCTCTGAACAGACTCATAGTTGGTGGCTACTATGCCAATGACATAGTTGTCTGGGTTGTAATGAGAACTTTAAGGAACTTTTAAGGAAATACCCAAAGTGTTGAACCTATTTGGGGATTACACTGCCATGGAAGCCATTTGTCTTCACTTTGCACATATTTGATCCAAGCTTATCATGTGTAGCATTGCATGAAGTGCACTAAATGCAGTCTATAAAGGAACATGAACAAAAGTGTTTTGATCTTGTATGAAGACAGTGAACTAATACAGTTATAAAAAAATACTTGAAAGTATCTAGAACCATTTTCCTAAATGATTTCATGAAGGTTATCTCAGAAAGCTTTATGATATTCCACCTCAACATTAGGAAGAACTTCTTGACAGTTATTGCTTTTTGACAGTGGAACACACTCCTTCGAACTGTGGTGGTATCTTCTTCTTTGGAGGTTTTTAAACAGGGGCTGGGTGGCCATCTGTCGGGGGTGATCTGATTCTGCGTTCTTGTATGGCAAGGGGTTAGATGGATGGCCCTTGTAGTCACTTCCAACTATGAATCTATGATATTTTAGGATTACATTCCTCATATGGCAGGTAAGTGACTAGAGTTAAACTAGTAGTGGATTGTTGCTTAGATGGTTGTATCCAATGTTTCTTTTAGATTTTTTATTGGGGACTTCTTTTTCTTTTAATGCATGCACTACAATAAAACTATTTTGCTCTCCAAATACATTAATTTTGTTTCTGTTTACAAGAAGATTTATAATATAGTCCTTTTAAGTCATGAGTGAGAATCATTTGACCCTCCATGTATTTCTGGACTGAAATCCCCAGCCACCATAATCTATGGAGATGAATATTGGGAGTTGCAGTCCAGCATCCAGTGGGCTTCCAGCTTCCCATCCCTGAGCTAGTGTATTATCACCTGAATAATAGTAAATCCCCAAAATTTCAACCCCTTCTTATTTACAGCTTTAAACATATAATCAAAAATAATAGCAGCAGCAACAGCAACTTGGGGGGAAATTCCCACTCAACCATATAGGTCGCCTTCATTAATTCTAGACAATGTAATGTACTCAGACACCAAAGAAAGAAAGGAGGGAAGGAAGGAAGGGAAAGGAAAGAAAAAGAAAAAGAAAAAGAAAAAGAAAGGAAAGGAAAGCTCGTTTGGGGGTTCAAACCATGGAACAGAGAAACAAAAGTGTTTCTTTTATTTATGTATGTATTAAACACAAATACTCAACACAAACATGCTGCATACACAGTGCACAAACATTGCAACAAACATGGAAACATAAACATAGACACATAAATCGAATCAAATCTTATTGTTGGTCCTCTTGTATCCATACATAACTTCCCTTTTGTTCTAGACTCATACAAAATTCCTCTTTCTTGTTTTATTCATTTCTCAAATTAACAGATTGATCCATACCTTATAGTTTCACATCCATACTTCCACCAGAAGTGTTTCAATACTGTAGTTTAATTCAGTGGTTCTCAGACTTTTTAACTCTGTTGACCACCTTTTATTATAAATGCAGACTTACACCCCATTTCATTTTTGCACAGGAATAAGTGTACATATTTTGTTTGCCTCACAAATAGCATCTTAATGGTAGCACCTCTCTCTTATATATAATGTCTGCCACGTCTCTTCACTTCCATCCTCCAAGAAATTGTCTTGTGGCTGCTAAGGGACATGTGCCTTGAGCATATGGAGAAGCTGACCAAGAAATGCATTAAAAAGGGAAGATGGTTTTTGCTATGCCTGAGGATGAAGAGAAATAATGGGGGGAATTCCCAGACATGGCTGTAGGGGCTTTTCAGCAGCCTAGTCTTCCTTCTTCCTTCTCTCCTGAGCCAGGCAGACTGGTCTCTGTACACCTTAAACTGAAGGAGTTTGCTGGATCACTTTTCTTGCATCCTTCAGTAGCATGGGCTCCTTGGAAAACCATCCCGAGCAATCATCCCAGTGTATACTGTTGGACGGTGATGAAGCAAATCATCAAAGAAGAGCAATCCAAATTCCGCCTAACTTGAGACATGCAGAGTCAGCTATATGGCCTTTTCAGCAGCTTTGCCTTTCTCTTTTCCTCTCCCTCAAGCCAGGCAGGCTGGCTTCTGCCCACCTTATGGTTGCTAACCTTTAGAGAAGCAGGAAATCCATTTTAAAAAAGAAAAGCTGATTTTTGCAATGTTTCAGGTTGAAGGAAGGCATGATGGGGGAAGATGCATAGCATCACTTTTGCAAGAACATATTAATCCTCCGTGAGGCATGCACATTTTCACATTTGCTGTACTTTCAGGCTGACTTTTCTTATGCTCCCCTTGAACAACGATCTCAACTCCTGAGGGATCCTGACCCACAGTTTGAGAACCATAAGTTTCATTCTATTTCAATATTCACTTTTTGTACGTTTTTAAAAGCATTGCTTTTTTTTTTTTTTTTAAAGAGCCTCATTGAATCACAATTTTGGGGAGAAAGTGGGATACAAATAAATATATACTAATACTAATAATAATAATAATAATAAGTAGTAGTAGTAGTAGTAGTAGTAGTAGTAATTTGGTTTTCCGTAGATGAACCTCAATTATAAACTTTCAATATTGGAACATTGGAATTCAATAAGGCAGGGAAAATGTTCTATAGTATGATAGGATTTCACCTTTATAATTTTATTTTCATCTTGAATCCTCAAGGTCTAGAGAAACAAGTCATGTCAGACAAACCTGATCTCTCTCTCTCTCTCTCTCTCTCTCTCTCTTTTTATTTTATTTTATTTTATTTTATTTTTTGATAAAATTACCAGCTTGGTAGATGAAGGGAACACTGTGGATATAGCATATCTTGATTTCAGTAAGGCCTTTGACAAGGTTCCCCATGAAATTCTTGCAAACAAGCTTGTAAAGTATGGGCTAGACAAGTTAACTGTTGCATGGATTTGTAATTGGTTGACTGGCCAAACTCAAAGGATGCTCAACAATGGCTCCTTTTCATCCTGGAGAGAAGTGACCGGTGGGGTGCCAAAGGGTTCTGTCCTGGGCCCAGTCAACATCTTTATCAATGACTTGGATGACAGAATTGGGGGCATACTTATCAAATTTGCAGATGACTTCAAATTAGAGTACATAATACCCCAGAGGACAGGATCAAAATTCAAAATGACCTGAATAGACTAGAAAGCTGGGTCAAAGCTAACAAAATGAAATTCAGCACAATCAAAGCATCCCCGACAGAGGGCCATCCAGCCTCTGCTTAAAGACCTCCAAGGAGTGTAGTGGAGTCTCCTTCCTTGGAGGTCTTTAAGCAAAAATTAAGCTTCTGTTAGTAAACAAAAGATCATTTAATGGGGGGGGGTTCAAATACTGACTCAGTATTTTTGCTTCTCAATTGTAACAATCAGAACTGCAAACAAGTTTAATAAAAGCAGATATTTCTACCTATTTTTTTAAACTGTGATTTGACATTACTGTTTATACCCTGCACAGTTCACACCAAACTATAGGAGCACCTGTTTTTAATAAGTCTATGTTTGTGCTTAGAAACACGTACACTGCTAAATTCTTTTCAGATGTGTCCATGTGCCAGGGCTATCCCATGTTATAGGGCTATCTGGATTAGGAAATAACACTGATAAGCAAATTAAAAGATGAAAATAGAGCTTTGTTCAGAACATACGATATAACTGACGTCAATGGAAAGGATTTTTTAAAAAGCTTTCAGCACAATTTGTCATGAGATGATGCTAAAGATTAGAGTCCAAAATCTAAACAAAAACAATGTGGTTCTTTCCTAAATGAATGCTGGAACATTCTGCAAACTCTTGACTTTTCTACCTCAGTGGAAGACCTCCCAAAATGGCTTTGGCACTAAATTCTATACTGGAGATGTACACATCTATAAAACATATACAGGGGTAGTGGTGTTGGATATATAGCAAAGTACAATAGCATCCAAAATCCACAAAACAGTCATACCTCTACTTGGCCAACCAAAATGCACAAAATACATGATGCAAGTTTTGAAGCTCCACTGGTTTCTTAATCAGGCAAAAGTGTTAAAAATCATACAGGAGAATTTTTTTTAATGATAACATTAGTCAAAGACCTGCATTTTGTCAATATGTTGTTGGGGTGCATCTCTCTTTCCCACCTCCCCATCCAGTCCATGCCTGCCTCTTTAATTGTTTGTTGCTTTTGTTGTTTTAATATGATAAGCTCTGTCCTTTTCTTTGTGCATTTCTCCCCAAATATAAGCATTGTTTGAATGCATTCCCCTACTGTCTAAAATCTGTTTAAGCTCATTTCATTTTCTATGTGCTCATTTCATATATGTGCACTGGATCTGTCAAGGACTCTGTCTTAATGCAAAGATTTTGGAGAGCAAATGATATCTGCCTCATGAATAGTCTGGGAAGGATGCACAGAGGCTATCGTGTCCAATCTTAGTCTCAAACTAGCTTGCAGGTCAGACATCAACGTTCACAGTGTTATTAACAACAGGCATGAGATCATGATCCAGTGATCAGAAAACCTTCCAATCATTTGATATAGCTTCCTTCTGAACCTCATGCCAGAGGTCAACGTGGAATGACACCTATGGATTCCATGTGGGTAGAATGCCACTGTCTAGTTCCCTAATAGTTTAAAGTGAAGCCTGACCAACAATCCCCAAACATGGTCTGATCTTAATGGCCTACATGTCAAGATCCCTTAAGACACCAATAAAGGGTGAATAAAGTACCACATCAGCTGTGTGACCCTGAACCTGGATCTGGCTCCATGCCACATTGACAAAGTTATGACATGAATGATTAACAATTTCTAGCATTTTTAATTGAATGACGTGTTACATATAACAAATACAATCTGTACCAGAAAGGTGTGTGGGCAAGAAAGCAAAAAGAGCTACAGTGCTGGGGATCTTAAGGGGAGTGCCTAATGCCCACCTCAAGTGGACCTAAGAAAACACTATAGCTTCATTCATAGGGGAAAACTTTCCCCCATTCTAGGAGAACATTCCAATTAGCCCTTCACAAACGCCACAAAAAGTGCATGGGTTTATGTGAAAGAAAAGATGCTAGACCCCAGCAATCCCATGCCACCTCATAGCCCTGCACAATGGGCCTTTGGTATATAGCAAGCAGGACTTCTCATTATTTACCACTCTGCACCAGTGTATATACAAGATCTTGGCCTACATGTTTACTGTATGTTTCAAAATAGATGACTTTGTATTGTGATGGATTTTGTTGTGAGTGTAGTTCACCCAGTTCTATATTATCCACTTCTTGAGAGTGAACATCCAAAGTATTGTGTATTTACTAGGAAATCAACACTGTTGAAAACAGTGTGACATACTTCTGAGTAAAGAGACATAACCAAAGAACTTTCATTGTTCTGGGATGTTTGAGTTTCTTGCTATTGCTTTTAAAGGCATCAATTGGTAGCCAAGTTGGTTAACTACTGTTGTTGTGTGACTTCAAGTTCTTTCTGACTTATGGCAACCCTAAGGTGACCCTATAATGAGGTTTTCTTGGCATGTTTGGTTCAGATGAGGTTTTGCCACTTCTTTTCTTTGAAGCTTAGAGAGTGTGTGCCCAAAATCACCTAGTGGGTTTCCATGGCCAAGCAGGGATTTGAACCTTGGTCTCCAGAGTGATAGTCCAATGCTCAAACTACAACATCACATTGGTTCTCTTATTTTAATTACTGTTAGCCATTTATAGAATCATAGATTTGGAAGAGACCACAACGGCCATCCAGTCCAACCCCCTGCTGTGCAGGAACTCCCAGTCAAAGCATCCCCGACAGATGGCCATCCAGCCTCTGCTTAAAGACCTCCAAGGATGGAGACTCCACTACACTCCGAGGGAGTGTGTTCCACCGTCAAACAGCCCTTACTGTCAGGAAGTTCCTCCTAATGTTGAGGTGGAATCTCTTTTCCTGCAGCTTGCATCCATTGTTCCGCGTTCTAGTCTCTGCAGCAGCAGAAAACAAGCTTGCTCCCTCTTCAATATGACATCCCTTCAAATATTTGAACAGGGCTATCATATCACCTCTTAACCTTCTCTTCTCTAGGCTAAACATCCCCAGCTCTCTAAGTCGTTCCTCATAGGGCATGGTTTCTAGACCCTTCACCATCTTAGTTGCCCTCCTTTGGACATGCTCCCGTTTCTCCACATCCTTTTTGAATTGTGGACACAGTATTCCAGGCGGGGCCTCACCAAAGCAGAATAGTGTGACACTATTACTTCCCTTGATCTAGACGCTATACTTCTATTGATGCAGCCTAAAATAGCATTGGCCTTTTTAGCTGCCGCATTGCACTGTTGACTCATGTTCAACTTATGGTCTACTTGGACTCCTAGATCCCTTTCACACGTAGTTTCAGCCAGATGTCCCCCATCCTATATCTGTGCATTTCATTTGTTCGTCCTAAGTGCAGTACCTTACATTTCTCCGCATTGAATTTCATTTTGTTAGCATTGGCCCAGCTTTCTAGTCTATTCAGGTCATTCTGAATTTCAATCCTGTCTTCTGGAGTATTGGCTACTCCTCCTAATTTGGTGTCATCTGCAAATTTGATAAGTATACCCCCAATTCTGTCATCGAAGTCATTAATAAAGAGATTGAATAGCACTGGGGGATAATATTTGGGGGATAATATTTGGGGGATAATATTGAAGTCAATATAGAAAAAGACAATTGCTACATCACGGACAGGAATGAAGAATACATTGCCACTGCTACAAATTTAGATCACAAAGCATCTTTTGAAATAGGAAGCACATCCCATTGCTGCTGAAGTAAAAGTATTTGTCAAAATTTACAGGACATTGACATTTTAGGTCAAGCTAGATATTAAAGGAAATGCACATTTCTTGCAATTAACCTTTTCTCTTTTTCTCTCAAGAATGATCCAGCAATATATTAACACAGCAGTTAGAGTTGAAATTTAAGCCAATGTTTACCTTCCAATTATCAGTCACAAAACAGAGCATGCTAAATGCCAAAAGAGAAAGTTGATGAAAAGCGCAAGCTGGGGCAAGCTGACATCTTTCATGACACAAGGGAACATCTCTCCTAAATATATGCTGGATGTTAAGAAACCAACGAATAATCAAATATATTCTCATCTTCAATGTGAAATTATGTCTTTTCACTTGAATGGACCACTAAGAAAATGGTCAAACTCTGTAAGGTTTTTTTTGTTGTTGTTGTTGTTGTTTGGACAGGGCAAAAAAACATCGGCATGTGCAAGAAAACCTGGGTTTTGTGCAAATATTTTATTTCTATTACATAAAATAAAACAGTTAAATCTTGATAATTTAATGTTCTGTCAGGTGCTCAGCATAAACTATAATTTGTTTCTTCACTTTTTTATTTATTATAATATGTATATCCCAATCTATAGAATGGGATATACATATTATGAAATATGAAATGCAGAAGAGGACTGCCCAGAAGACTTCAAATATTGAAGTCCCATGATGTTTAAAATTAGTACCTTGAATCTGGACCAGAAGCAAATTGGCAACCACTTTAGTTTCTTTGATACCATATTTCTACAGGGTGATCCCAACATTAATGTTGAAACTACATTCTTTATTAGTTCAAGTTGCTATGTCCTCAATGTCAGGCTCACATACAATACCCTATTATGGAGTTTTCTTGGCAAGATTTATTCAGAGGAGGTTTTCCATTGCCTTTCCATGAAGCTGAGAATATGTGACTTGCCTAAGATCATCCACTGGGTTTAGGGGGGTTGATTTATTTTTCAAGTGAAAAAAACTATATTTTCTAGGGGTCTGGGGGCTAGAGCAGGATATAAATATGTAAATAAAACAAAAAAAATCATATCAGCTGAATAATTTTAAATGCTCAGATTTTCCCCTCTTATTGCAGTGTCTAATCAGTTGTTTTTATTTCCCAGAGCAGAAACCAAGTCCTGGCATTGGACTTTCAAAAAGAACAGAACTCCTATCTTGAAATTGCAGACAATATCATGCTGACACAATCTACCACCTTTCAGATGGATCAATTACTACCCCCATCATTCTCGGCCATCACAGTAATTAGCAATGGCATCACTAGGGGTGTATGGGACCGGATAATACCCTAAGGGGGTTGTGGTGACAGCACTGCTCCTCAAACATCTACTTTTGGGCAGAAATGGGCTGTGGTATTCACCTGTGTCCCATTAAAATGTGAACAATGCTTTGAGTGGGATGCGCATCAGTGGGAGGAAAAAAGAGATGCCCCAATTTTTAAATTCAAATTTCAGAAGTTTCAACATTTTATTCTTTTTTTAAAAAAAAATTAAAAACATCACATTTTACCAAATTTTCACTTTAACCACATGAAACTGTATATGTAAGTACATTTAGACTATGTGTATGATATTGTGATTTAAAGGTTACATTTTAATTTTGCTAGCTGTTTATGTCACAACTATTACCATTACATTTAGTGATACATGGGAACTATGATTTATGAGTAATAGTAATACAAAAAGCATCACTAAGTATTCTGTATGATGTGGTGTGGGAGGAGGTCAATGGAGCGGGTGACACCCTCAGTTACCGCATGGGGTGACCCCTACACTAATTACTTCACTGGTTATTAGATCATGGGAGATATAGGCCAATGCATCAGAACATCAGGTTGGGAAAGGTTGTAATAAATACAGTTTCTACATACTATATTGTCATTTTGTGGTATGCTATGCCAAAGAGACTTGTTTCACAAAAACATTGTTTACTCTTTGTTTAGCATGGCTGGTTCTGAGTCCAAAAAATATACACTATTTTAGTTAAGTCATAACCTTTTGTAAGCTTGAGGCTACTTCCTCAAATGCTGAGGAAGTCAAAACAAGTCTATGAAAGCTCATGCTACCGGCTTCTTTCTTTCTGTTAGGCCCAAATCAGACAGGCCAAAAGAAGCAGCTTCCAACCACTTCAGGGGCATGACATTTAGATAACACACACCTTCAAAGTGGCCAGAAGCCACTCCAAAGCTGTGCCTAAGTGGTAGGAGCCAGACTTTCAGGAGTGGTTAAACTTCGCTCCTGCAGGCAGCCCATTTGGGACTTCTGTGATTGGCGCCAGAGCTGCCAGAGGCCACTCCTTCCAGACCATCTACTTCAGCCCTTAGTCTCAAAGGTGCTACAAGATTTCTTTGCCGGCTATGAATTTTAGTTAAGTCATGTCATTTAATAGGAATGAAAATCTACATGGAGCTCCTCATAGGGACATAAAATAATGTTCTCTTTTAGGTTTCATACAGCTTTATGATAAATAAGCACTGCTTTTATCTTACAACATTCTCAGCTCACTTTTTCTCTACATGAGTTACTGTCACAGTAGTAGTGCTTTCATTGAAATGATCAATCTCAAGTTAACACATGGTTCTCACAAATTATTTTTACCTTTGGATGACTCACTCAGAACATCCATCATTGATATAAGTGAACAACTAGTTCTTTATAATCAAAGAACAGAATGTCTGGGTTTGAGAAAAAGGCAACACACGCAATGGCATACAGTTCTCCATTCCTCTCCTGTTTTGTTCTCCAACACCACCACCCTTGAGAACTTTGTCTGTTGCAAGAGATAATGTATGTATCTGGCACATCCCATGTTTCCTATCGCGGAACACTTTGTCCAATACACATTGATTTTTTTATTTTTTTTATTTATTTTTTTTTTTTTTGCTGATTTGAAAGGCTAATTTATCTGAAAATGCCTATAACAGATTAACTTCCATTTAACTTAGTGGGATTTACTCCTGAGCAAACATCTCACAGTTGTATTAAATTGCTACCAGACTTGAGTCCACATTCCCCTAGCATTTCAGGTAACAAACACATTTAATTTCTTCTTATACACAGCATTTTACAGCTGGCAAAAGTATGCGTAAACTGACTTTGCTGAACTCAGGCAGACCAGAAATCACCAGGCAGCCTTACTAGGCAGTAGTTGTGTTAGCAGTGGTAGGTGGTAGTTTCCAGGTCAGAAGGGCAGCACATATGCACTAAGTTTCAATCCAAACTTTAAATAAATTATCCAAACTCCAAAACACACTGTTGAAATAATCCAGTTTGAGACCATTATAACTGCCTGGCTCAATTTTAGGGAATTCAAGGAACTGTAGTTTAGTGAGTCATTTAGCCTTTTCTGTCAGAGAGCTCTGGTGCCACAACAAACTAAAGTTCCCAAGATTCCCTAGCACCAAGCCAGGACAGTTAAAGCAGTCTCAAATTGTATTATTTGGGCAGTGGGTTGTGATCCAAGAGGCTGAATCCTATCACACACTAGATTCAATATCCTGAATAACTCGTTTGAAGTTCAGGTTGATTGGACATATAACATTGAAGCAATCAGGTACCTGACATTTGGCAATGCCATCCTTAGTTCCCCTGCTCTTATAAAATTTAAAACTTATTTTAAAGGTATACTTATTTGTAAATGACAACAGTTGGCATTCTGTTGGTTAATATACACAAGAGTAGGTCCATTCAATCAACTGTTGAGTAGTCAATGAATTTGTAGGCTAATTAAATTGTTTTAATGGGTCTGTCCCACTCAGGACTACAAAATTAAAGCCAACATTAACAAACCGAGACATGTATGGGCATAGGTCTGTAATTAAAGCACCAGGTAGACATGTGAGAATGTCACGGATATGCTCTTACTGTCAGAAAGTTCCTCCTAATGTTTAGATGGAATCTCTTTTCCTGTAGCTTGCATCCACTGCTCTGTGTCCTATTCCCTGGAGCAGCAGAAAACAAGCTTGCTCCATTCTCAATATGACATCCCTTCAAATATTTAAACAGGGCTATAATATCATAGTTTGTTGTTATGTCACTTACAAGCAAATCATAGAAGATTATCAGACCAGTGCTGAAGCACTGGTAAATCACCTCTAAAACATTGAGGAAGTGTGTGTGTGTGTGAAAGCCTGGTGCACTTCCTCAACATCAGGGAATCGTTAACTCCCTTCCAACATCACTGAATCATTTGGGGAGAGGGAATTTCCTCTAAACAGAAACTTTACATTCAGAGGAAATTCCCTCTCCAGTGACGTTAGAGGGGAGCTGATGATTCCCTGACATTGAGGAAGTGTGCCAGGCTTTCACACACACACACACACACACACATCATCATCATCATCATCATCATCATCATCATCCTTTTTTTATATAGCACTGTAAATTTGCACAGTGCTGTACATGCTCTTTCTCAACATTTTAGAGGTGATTTACCAGTGCATACTACATGGTATGTGCTGGTCTGATAATCTTCATAGTCTAATAGTGTAGTGTGACACTGAATTTGGTGGATTTTCCCATCCAGGCTCAGAGCTCTGAGCATTTAACTCTTAAAGGTCCAGTTTTCAGCCCTTTTGCAATAAACACATTTGTGATGCTGAGCTGTTTAAGATGATGGGCTGTTCATCTTTAACAGTGACATATCAAGCAAATTTACCAAAAGAGTGAGCTCAACTGAGCAAAGATGAACTTTGAAATGGCACACCGATACATACAAAGCAGCTTTGATATGGTAATTGTAATACACATGCCTCTAATCATTTATTTTAATGCAGGATGAAATTTCATTCTTTAGCTTCAATGTGACAGGGACTGCATTTAGAAAAGGGTGGGTTAGAATTAGATGTCTGTTCTTCTTTAACAATAGACCTAGGGGCAATACAGGTCAGCACTTTGTGTCGGCCTGCACACATACTAGGGCTAAGCATTCACATGCTCCAAGCCCTAGTTCTGCCATCCAGCCAACATTATGACCCATACCCATCCACGCAGTGCATGCCATGATGATGTCCATGTCATGCAGTGCCCAAATGGTACTATGCACAAGGGGCGTCATCATGCCACATGAGCATGCCTGTGGTGCCCCTGCCGGAACACAAAAAGAACCCACCCAGAAGCATGTTCTTTTTGCTCCCCCCAGAGGCCATGGCACGTGGTTGCCGTGGCTTCCTTCTGCAGCAAAAACAGGTGGCATAGAACCACCCATCTGTATAGACCCATAGTACCTAAGATATATGGTGCAACTGTGAAGAAAACAACAGAGAGAGGGAGGAAGAGGAAGAGAAAAAAACAAATCCATGGGCATCCCTGAGGGGGAAAAATGCTTTTGAGAAAGTCACTGTAATAACAATAGTTGTTCTTAAACTGTAACTGTGATGCAAATTACATTCTTTCACTTGAATAAGCCACATAAAATAAAACTTGAACTGGAGAAACAAGCATTTCCTATTCAGGAAGAGATTTTTTTTAAAGGAAGTTTAAATAGGATGTGTAGATTAAGTTCTAATAAGAGAAGATGCTATTTTCTTAAGTTATTAAGAGTGGAATTCAATGTAATTACAGTAGATTGGGCAATGTAATATAAAAAGACCTAATTCAAAACCTGGCAAAATATAAAAACAGAAAAACACAGTTTTTAAATATTTTCATTTTTTAATGGCATGAAACTATATATTCTACAAAAATAAAACATTTCGCTTATAAATGATTAAGAAGCTAAGAAATCTTCCCCCATTGGGCTATTAAACACTTCTTTCTTTCTTCATGTTTACCTTTACCCCAGTCAAAGAAAATCTTCAGCTCAGTTTTCCAGTTGGTATAAATAGACATCACTGATATGCACAGTATTATTATTAAACTAAGCTGTATCAAATTAAATTAAATTAAATTCATTTTGGATAATTCTGGGCAATTTGTTAAATCCAATTACAAGCAATTAAAGCTTCAGCTTTGAGACAAACCCATGGGCATGGGCAAAGACAGCCAAGGGTAAGCTGAGCCAACATAATGCTAGCTAAACCCAAACTCATCCCAACCTGGGAGCACTGGTCAATTACTTAGGACCAACCCTACCTTAGGACTAACCCTTCCTTTAGCCACTTTGTATTAACTCTAAACTTAAGCTTTCTCATACCCATTCCCCACTTTTTTTTTTAATACTTCCACCAGCAGATCTTAAACATCTAAGCAGTTCTGCCAGCTCTCAGTTCTGCCTAAAGAAGAAATTTCTTATGGCACAAGAAGCTTGCAGAGAGATAAGGACCAAACATGGTAACATTATATAAGGACTGAGATCATGCTTTGGGATTTATGCTGTAAAATTACACCAAAGTGTATCTATGAAATGTCTCCCCTCATCCTTTATGTAGGCTTTTCCTTTCCCCCTAAGAGGACTGCCCCTTTCATGGTCATTTAGTGTCCACTGGAGATAGGGGGCATCAGAGAAGAGTACGATCATGTGCCTGTAACTTGACATACAATGTTATCATCATCCTCTAGAGGCCTCAGAGAGTGGTGGAGTGTCCATCTTAGGAGAGCTTTCAACAGAAGTTGGATGGTCATTGTTCAGAAGTGATTTAGTTGTGTGTTCCTGGATAGGAGAAGATTGGACTAGATGGCCCTTGTGGTCTCTTCCAACTCTTATTCTATGATTCTATAACAAACAAACACACACACCAGTGCCTTTGTCATTCTGTGTCTGGCTTTAGGAGCATAGCAAAATGCTTCCCAAGGCTCCACACTCTGCACCAGAGGGTATGCTTGAAGGAGGTATTGAATTTCTCCCTCTGCAACACCCCAAAAAATTCAGTACACAGATGTAACAATGTCACTAAAAAGCCATCCTAGGTCATTGGTTGTTGTTTTAAACAGACTATAAAGACCTTTTCCCCATCGTGAAACTAAGAGGTGAAACAGACTGGTGGCTTGGAGTGGCCTCTGGCCTCTCCAGCTCTGATTGGGCCCCAAGCAGACCAGGACCACAGCGATCACATGGCCAACACTCAGAGTGGGCTGCCATCATGGTCCTGAATGGGCCACTGGCAAGGAGTAGATTAAAGCCACTCCTTTTGCTGGTGGCTTCAGGTCACCTTAGGCAACCTTAGAGCGGCTTTCAGCCACTCCGGAGGCATGTGTTGCCTATATGCCACATCCCTGAAGCAGCCAGAAGCTGCTCTTTTTGGCCTATCTGTTTTGGGCCCTAGTGTAATTTTGAGGACATTTTGCAGGAAATGATACATTTATATTTCAAACATTACTCTTCCAGCTCCACAGCTTTCCTGACTGGAGATTTTGCTTCATGATGGAGGCCAGTTGTGGCTGATGGCTATGGTAGATACCAAGCACAACAAGAGAGAGAAATGAAAAGGAAGAGGAAGCATGCTTTTGCTGGTGGCTTCACAATGCAGAAGACTATGCAAGAAATGATGTCCAGCTTCTACATAACATGTAAGAAATTATGTCCAGCTTGTACATAACATGAGATTCTGAGGCACATTGTGGGTGCACAAGCCTGATTTATGACAAAATCAGAGAAAAGCAATGGAGTAGGAGATCCCCATTATGGGAAGCAGAGAGAACTAAAAATATATACTAAAGTAGTGGGGAGTGTACCTGGAAGGGGAAAAAAGACAAAATTGAATGGTTGATGTGATCAAAAAGAAATACAGAGACTTGAGACAGGACCAAAATTTGAAGGAATGTGAAGAAGTGAGAAGAATAGACAGCCCACAAGAAGGATACCAGTAAAAGAATACATCATAATGAACAAAAGAAACAGTGGAGATGAAGAAGAATGAGAAATAATTGAGAGAAAGGCAGCAGTCAGGGAGAAACAAGGCAGTGATGGGGTTCAAATTGGCTCAAAAAGTAACTGTAGTCCTAAAAGGGGGGATCATTTCATACATTAATATATAACTAATTCCCAAAAATTCACTAAGTGCATTTTTGACCTGAAACAGATTTTTCCTCTTAACAAAAGCAGATAGATATGCCTAGCTTGGGACCTGTAAAAAGAATTTTCTGCTGAGAAATTTCCTCTAATGAATATGTTTGCCTTTTATTATATAAAATTGGATTTTTGTTGGGATTAAGGAAGGTTGCAGGGCTGTATTAATTATTCCATACTACAGTATACAGTCATCCTTCCTCATTTGTGAAACTGGAATGTGTGAATCTGGTTATTCCCGAGGTCTCTCCTGCCCCCCTGCCATGCCTGTAACAGATTATCCAGGCATCGGAGAGGTCAGGAGAGAGCTCGAGCAGCCCCTTCTACCTTTCTCTAGATGACTTGAATGGGTGATCCAGGCATGGCAGGGGTGAAAAAAGACCCTCATGGGTCCTCTCTGCACCCCTGCCATGCTTGGATGATGTAATCCAGGCATGGGAGGGGTGGATAAAGACCCCCATGGGTCTCCCCTGCCATGCTTCGATCGCCCAATCCAGGCGTGGGGAGGGGGGGGATAGAAAAACTCCTGCCAGTCCCCAGTTGTTTTGGCAGAAACACTGCCTCTTTAGCATATAGAAAACATCATTTTGCAAATTTCATTCAATATCTTGCTCTCAGAAATATATCCATCATGATTTTCAAGTTTCTGAGAAGGAGTACCAATTAGATCACAGCCAACATGCACACAAACCTGACAGAGCTAATGGTTGCTGTTTCTGAAGCAGCAACCACTGCAGACTGCTTGACCAAGGGTGGAATTGTACATCTGAAGTACTGAGGCAACTACATAGTATTCTGGCTATTGTGCTCCAAAAAATTGGTGGCAATTATGGGCTATTGGCCCTTGGACAGACTGTGAGAGTGTAAGCATATGGTGGGACAAGAGTACACAGAGGTCACAATCCTATTGTCTCTAGAAATCCTGCAATGATAAGATGATATATTCCTTGACTGCACACCACAATCCTCTCAAAAAGAAAGATTTTGAAATTAAGTATTCTCTCCCCTGTTGTTGAAGGGGGAAGTCCTAAAAATGATTTCCACCTCTTTGGAAGGACAAAGAATTTCCTGCCTACATCCTCTCTTCAATGAGGACTGATTGCAGACAAATGAGGATGTTCAGATGAACAGATCAGAAAATCAGAAGCACCCAGGTGGTTCCAACTATCACTCTCCATTTCTATTGCCCACAGGGTGTTTTTGCACTCTTCTTCATGACCAATTTTAAACACCTCCAGTTGTGAAAATATTCCCATATATTCACTCCCATTTACTAAGATCATTTGGTACCATATATTGTATGGGAGCCACATCTACTGCCAACTTGCTTAAGAGAAATGCCATGTCCAAAGATCTTAGCACCGAACCATGTTCATAGTATAGAATATAGTCTTTCATATAATTCAGTTCTGACTTGTATAGCGATTTATAAATCAGAACCCTCAGTTTGAATGGGCCAGAAACAGGCTTGTGAAACAGAAAATTTACACTGGGTTTTAATTCAAATTTTAAAGAACCTGTTTGCTTTTAAATTTATATCCCATTTCATGGAATCTCAGGATGACATGCAACAGAATAAATTTAAACAATATAGCAGAATTTTAAAAAGGAAAAAAAATATACAAAAAACTTATTAAAAAATTTGACAAGTTAAAATAAAACATTCAAAACTAGTTAAAATCATTTAAGACAATTTAAAACCATACACATGTGCAAATATAGCTAAACTCAATTAGAACCCAACATCTTTAATAAAAGAATGTTTTAAATTTGGCACTAAAATGAAACTAGCATTGGCACCAATTGGCCCTCGGAGAGAGGATATTCAATAACCAGGGCACCACAGCAGAGAAGGCCCTCTTTCACATCTTCTCACAGTGTATTGTGCCCATTAGTGGGGCATAGTGGATGACTCCTGCAGCAGATATCTTTGGATAGGCTTGTGTAGCTCTCCAAAGTGCTTGAACCTTTGATAGGAATATAGTTCAGCACCTTGGACAGTTCCTATAAAGTTTGTGCTCTGACTTGATTCATTGCTCCACTCACTTTGGAGCCACCCACCTTACCTGTTTAGAATATTAATCCAAAGGATTTCCAAAGAAATTGATCTGACAAGTCACCTAAAAAAAAGCCACAGTGAATCCACAAGGGCATGGTGCAGAGTCAACTGTATGTAATGGCAGCTATAAAATTTCTTGTATTTACTCCAGCCATACATAAATCAGGGTGTGTAGAACTTTATTTTGAAGCATATGAGCTCAAGAATGTTTCTCTTTGCCAGATTTGACACTACAATCTAGTTTGGCTAGAAGAAAGAAGAATGAGCTAGGGAAAAGAGGTGTGCCTTTTCTCAACACAATTCAGGATCCACTCCCAAGACAGTGTGCCATTGGGATGGATCCAGATTAAAGAAATTGGACTAGATAAAGAATTTAATTAAAATTAATTAAATAAATTGAGTCTTATATTCCTGAACTGGCAAATAGCTCTGAAGAAATTCAAAAGCTGTGACACCTGTCTCCCAAAATATGTTTTCTAGATGAAAACTAGAATGGATTTTCCAAAACAACTGACCAGAAATAGCAGTCTACAAGACTGTAACAGAGAGTGTATCTTTGGCACTAAAGATAAATTACTAGTATGGTTCTATCAAGAGTGAATCATAATACCAGAATCAAAGTGATTTATCAGATGGCATTAGAATACATTCTAGATATTACATGTCAAGGGTTTTAAAAACAGAAATAAAAACAACATTTCTATTTTTTTGGTCCAAGTTATTGTAAATTTTCTCATGTTGACATATACATTAATTTATATGGAAACACCCACTGTCTGTTCAGTAATTTCTCTGTTTTTATACATGACAAAGAAGAAACCAATGAAAAACCAGAGCAAAGGACCAAACTGCATAATAAAACTGCAGCTAATCCAAATATGGAAAGCCTATATGGCTGTTTTGCTTCATGTAATCTAGGGTTTTTAAAATGATGTCCTTCATGAGTGGGAACTCTGAGGACCAATTCATACAACCACTCATTGTGGTAGGTTGCTTTCTCCTACTTGTGGTGATTCATATTTTACATAGGAGCAAACTGATGCCACCACTTAGCTATCCAATGCTCCCTTTGAAAATTTGAACTTATAAACATGTTTTTACAAGCTAGGTGCAAAGCTACAAACAGTTGATAAAATTTATTGTGAGTGTGAAATGCCACTTCACAAGAGAATGAAATAAAACCATTTTCATTAAATAGCAGTTCAATGACAGTATGTTTCTCCTTTTTACATTTAAATTAACTAATTAGAAAGCAGTAAAAAGTGTACACTTGTCCCTCCCAATTTCCAAGGAATCCATTGAGACTCCCTGAATTAGAAATATCACAGATATTCAAACCTTATTGGTTACAATGGGGGCACACTCCTACATGCCTCATCTAATTACTAACAAAGTAGCAAGGAAAAGAAAATATAAATGTGGACATTTCAAATAAGGATAGGATATACTGCCTAAGATTTAGGTAAATATATTGTGGTTTGAGTGTTCTCTATCACTCAGGAAACCAGGGTTTGATTCCCCGCTTAGCCATGGAAACCCACTGGGTGATCTTGCACAAGTCAAATATTCTGCGCCCCAGAAAATCCTATGATAAGTTCACCTTCGGGTCACTATAAGTTAGACTTAAAGGCACACAACAACATGGATCATTTGGATGATTTTATTTTTATTTTTAAAATACAGTGTCAACTAAAGTAGATTCATTGAATCAATGAAAAGTTACTAAGTTAGTCTAGTTAGGACTAAGAAATTGGGTCTAGATTTCTATCCTATCCTTGCAATCCTTACCGATGACAACATGTCCAAAGACTGCCTATGAGTTTCTATGAGTTTCTATGAGTAAGTGCATTAATGTCATCCTGAGTTCCAATGGTTTATCCCCAGTATCCAGTGTTGCCAGTGTTGTGCTTTGCTTCCACTCTCCCTCATGTCATGGTTCTCTCTCATCCATGAAGACATAAGGAAGTTGTAAAAGAGGAAACTGATTTCAAGCAGTGACTGGGTGCGTTCATTATGGTTATCAATCAGAATAGCTGAACAGAAAATAGAGAAGCCTAAGGAAAAATAATGAATGCACTCTGGTTGCGAACCACAGCCATACTTTAACTTGTTTATCTAGCATACATGAAACTGTGATGGCATAAAAGCATATCAGTTCTTAAACACTGACAGTTTTCTAGCAGACCCAGGGACGATTACATAATATCAATGTGATATTCAGCCAAGAATCTTTGCCTAGCACTAGAACATGAATAAAGGGAAAAATGGGAAGAACTTTCTCCATTAAAGTCACTTTCATTTCTTGTCACGATATTTCACTGTAGAAAGTTACTGTGCAAAGCAAGAGAAGCAGGAAATACAAATGACTCATTTGTCTTGTTCTTACATTTGTCTGTCTCGTACAAAATGTAACATTCAGATTTCACCTTTGGGAAGAAATGTGCCAGATTTCGCCATATTGAAAAATAAAAATAAAAATAAAAATCATATTTAATATAGATAATATGATATTATATAATTTTATACTACATAATTATATGTTATTGTACAATAATTAAATTATAATATGCATTATAATACCATAGTTATAATGGTCTTGATTAATCAATTATTAAAGGATATAATAAGTACAATTATAATATTATATATAGTATATAAGGATATATCATTCATAGATAGATAGATAGACAGATATTAGAGTGTGGACAAGAAGTAAAACTAAATGTGTGGGACCAGGAGGTAAAAGATACATCTAATATCACATCTGAATTGCAGAACCCTCGGCATAAACAAATATACTGTAATTTCCCTATAGATTGTGGAAGGTTGTTGAAGGGGCCACATGAGACAAATTGCCTCTTTGGGATCTCAAAGTACCTGTGTAATACAAAAGTATCAAATAAAAGTACTCTGGTCTTCCTGTGAGGTGTCCCAGAGATATACGGTACTTACAAGTATGGTGTTTTAGTATTCATCATTTAGTTCTACCTTTCTCTGTACTGATTGTTGGCAAGTCTTATCTATTTATTTGTTTCCCATTGCCAAGCCTGAATAGGCTTTCTGAGCTAGAACAGCCCTTTTCATCAACAAAGACCATCAGGATTACCTGATGTCCCATGCCCCCAAATTCTATTTCTAAAAAAATTGCATAGGGACACGAGTTATCTTTTCTGCTCTGGCAGTTTCTTGACTTGCTTGAGTAGCAAAGGAACACTACTAGCCAGACAGATTATTTCCCCATGGAAATACTAGAAGAGGTGAAGTGAAGCTGAAATGTTTTAGATGAATATATAAAGGCAACTGAGCACTGACCAGCTGTTCCATTCACTTCTGCTGTTCTCAGCTGCCAGATCAGCCTCAGGGGAGCTCTTAATGTTGACTCATTTAAAGTATCTTTGAGGCTTCTCCAACTGTACTTGGAGCAATCAGTAAGTTCAAAAATTCAGCCAGGGCAAAGGACACATAAGGCCATCATTCCCCTTCATTGCTGGAAAACTCCAGTTATTAGTATTAGTATGATTTTTTTTCAGAATTATACCACACTTTTCCTTTCCCAGAAAGCAGCCACATGAAGGCCTCATAAAAAGCAGAAAAACAATAGCCAGCCATCAACCTTAAAAGCAGCAGACAGACAAAGAAAAACCAATGCAAACAATCCAAACTAGCCAGTAAAACTGAGCAACAGTACTAGATGCAAATGTCTTCACTTGTCAGTAAAACAAAGATAAAGTAACTTTCCACACTCTACAATTATAACTAAGTAGAAACTATTATTCTGTTTTAAGCTACCATGGTTCCATCCTATGAAATCTTGCAGTTTGTAGTTTGATGATGCATCAGGTGGGCAACTTTAGGAGGCTAGGGGGCCTGATTAGGCCCTCATTAGGCCCTTTGGAAGACAACAATCTCATGCAAAAAATATTTTTAAAAATGTCCTCAAAGTCCCAAATGGAGAGCATTTGCACCATATTTGTAAGACCATCTGACCCATTTGAAGCCCAGAAGAGATCTGGTCATCACTTACTGTATGCTTCTTGTTTTTTAAACGGCCTTTCTTGGGTCTACAATGCCCCCATGCCCCATAGAAATCCTTTTTTGAGGGTAAGTGATCCCCAGGAGCTGCAAAAACAGCCCTGACCACAAGTGATTTCTGGCTAAGAATACCCTGTTCCTC
Source organism: Urosaurus nigricauda (assembly GCA_034509955.1). Lineage (NCBI taxonomy): Eukaryota > Metazoa > Chordata > Lepidosauria > Squamata > Phrynosomatidae > Urosaurus > Urosaurus nigricauda. The sequence continues at coordinate 68,349,490 of JAOEGL010000003.1, forward strand.
CCCCTAAACTGCAAATCCCATGGAATGTTTAAAACATTTTAGAGAGATGGCAAAAGATAAAGAGAGAACACCTCACCTCATATGGTAGAATGTATGGTTTAGGGATGAGAAATTTGTTTAGGGATGAGAAATTTGGTTAACTTTCTCCCACATTTGAATTTTGAAAACCTTAAGATGTAAGTTGCATTGGGTCCCTTATTGGAGATAAATAAATAAAGCACAACATCAGGCTTCCAAGGAGAGGCCAGTTCACAAAGGGGGTGCCACAGCTGAGAAAGCACTCTCCCACATCTTTCCACAGTGAATTTCATCCACAGGTGGTAAGAAACAGAGGAGGGTTTCTCTGGACAGCATCAGTCTTCAAGCAGCCTGTACATAGCAGAAGTGCTCATTTAATTATCAAGGTCCCAAACTAGTGACTGAAAAGAGAAAAGAAAGGTAGAAAAGACAGTGGGTGACTTTAGTAAGCTAGAGCTCTCCCAAGGAATATGGAAAGTTAAATGTTGTCAAAGAAATGCTGTAAATAAAAATGAATAATGTGCATCACTTTTAATATGCTGCATGCTACACTTGTGATGAGCATAATAGATATTAATATTAGATTTTTGATGCATAAGGGAGGAAGCTGTCTGTTGCCAAAGTCTGCACTAATTGTTAAGAATTCATACTGGACAGGGTAGAGCTGCTGACCTGAACCATTGTCCATCTTGGGAGAAGAAGTGAAACTTAATTTCAGAAGTACAAAATGGAGTTTCTCTCCAACCACCGAGGCACCCCCCCCCCCAACAAAGAAATTGTTTCTTTGATTAGAGTAATAAATGTTCAGCTGTCATGTCTATCCCAGGTATATGCAGCACTGTCAAACTGGCTCAGCCTGGTACACACAAACCTATGGTGAGGTATTCTGCAGCTTCCAGAGATGTTGTGTAGTCATATAGGTTTCAAATGAGTCTGCTTCTTTGGAGGTCTTTAAACAGAGGCTGGATGGCCATCTGTCAGACATGCATTGATTGTGGTTTCCTGCATGACAGGGGGTGGACTGGATGGCCCTTGTGGTCTCTTCCAACTCTATGATTCTATTATTCTATAATTCTATGAAATGTCTATACTTAATTGGATTTATCATCAGTGCCAGAACAACATGTTCACCTCTGCATTTTTCAAGCACATGGATTTGTTTTTTGAATCCTGCAGATAACTACACTGAGGTCATTTTGGCCCCATCCAGAGGCCAAACAGCCCGCAAATTAGCAAAAGGTTAAATACAGAGACATAGACCTGAAACAGACAGGGCCAAAGGAATGTTGGTTGTGCCAGTACCGTTGGTTGTGCCAGCACCGTTCGCACTGGGACTGTAGCAACTGCATCTGCCCGCTCCCAACACAGGCTGAAGCTGCGGTCCTAAACCAGACTGCTGGAGGAGCAGATTCTATCCACTCCTTCTTGGCCTGGTTCCTTTTTGTTGGCATGGCCTCAGCACAGCTTCATGCCCATTTGGGACGTGTACTGTGTAAATGGCACACCCCCAATATGGCTGCATCAATTTGCTCATCTGTTTTGGGCCAAAGAGAGATAGTCTCTCTCTGAGACCTGCTTATGTTATTCTGATCTCCAGGCAACTTAGACTCTTTTTCATTTTGAAGGGTGAGAAAATATACATATGTGTTTTAGTCTGTAGCTAAACCCCTCTTAGATTGGTTAAGAGTGGGATGTTTATCTACCATGTCATTTGGTCTTCTTTTACTCCAAGAAACAGTCTGCATTTTTCCGTTAGCTTCTGGTGCTGTTTTTCTGTCTTTTACATAAAGAAATAATTGCTTTTGCTGCAAAATCAGCTTGTCCTTGACCTGATCTCTTCCATTCTACTTCATTCTCACTTGGAGTCACTCTAGTTAATTGACTGTTTGTAAAACCTTTGGTCTGTAAAGTCCTGCAGAAAGTTAGTACCTGGAGGAGCTTTTCCTCTCATACCAGTAAAGCCAATGCATTGCTCTTAACATAGTTATGACACTGCATCTTACTTACTCAGATATAAGCTCGAGGACTCAATTTGTATGAGGATCCAGACATGGGGATGCTTCCAAACTATGAATGAGGAAAAAAATATATTGGTGTGTGGATATTTTGCCAAAGGACACATGACATGACCTAAAGACTGGAAATGGAGTAATTCTGATTTATATGGAAATTCAGTGCCTGATTTGATTAAATGAAGGACAGAATACAGCTAGAAAGTAGAACAATGTGGACAACTGCAGGAGCAGGTGTTTTCTTGAAGTGACATGATGTCATGATGTTATAAGATTTCTGCTTGCTGATTCAACGTAATATTATTGCATTTGGCTTCTCTTGTGTAAGGTGTGCTATAAAGAGGTTTCTTTTTTAACAAGGAAGCAAGTAACCAAATAAAATAAAAATTTAACTTGCCATAGAGACTAATGTAACACGTTTTATATGCCCTTACCTAAGAAAGATTGAACATAGTTCTCAGAAATTAAGCACAATAGTAAACTTTGAAGCTCCAAGTGAAACTTGTGTAAGGTAGATGGAGTGATTGAAGATCGTATAGATGGACTGACAAACTAATTTACATATCTCACTGCAGTAGTAAATCTGTTTCCAGGTTGCACTATTAGACTGCAAGTACTGCTATAGAAAAAAAAAATTCCTTCCAAAACTTAAATATTGGTGGGGGGACCTCTTGCTAACATCTTTTACATGCAGGGAATATTTGCCTGCAGAAGCAGTCAATCATGTGACACACATCCATAATTTGAAATTGTACAGTCCAAATGCCATCACAGTTCACAATATCATTAGCTGCACTTGGACTTGCGGTATAGGGAGGGGCATTATGAATTTGCCAAAGAGCTAAAGTGCCACACCAACTCCTAAGATTCCTTAGGATTCAGCCATGGAAATTAAAGTGGAACCACAGCATTATAATTGTAGTGTGAAAATGTCCTGGGTTAGTAGTAGTAGCACCAGTCATATAATAGCCAGCACTGGCAAGAAGCAGCAGAAGAACATGATGGCATAAGGGGGGGGGGGGACATGCTCAAATCCCCTCAAATGTGGCAGTATTCTCACTAGTGATGACCCAAAGAATGTTTAGAGTTTTCACAAGAAAAAGTATATTTTTCATTTATATTTTCGTTTGATCAACACATTGTTCCCCATTCAATTAGAAAATAATCAATGGTCCTCTAACTAGGTTTATATATTTAAAGGAGGAGGGAGGGGCACCTTTAGTTACCAAACAATGAATTCATGAACATGAATGTACTTTTTGTATGATTAAAATAATGTTAATCACTCATATTTTCCCAATTAACAAGCTAGTTAAATATCAGATTTCCTGACAGGTTTTTTTTTTTTTTTGGTCTAATTTTCTATTTGTTTGCAGTTCAATGTGAGAGATTACCTATAAAGGTGTGTGGGATGAGTCTGTTTCACCATTTGGTTGGATCCACAGCTGCTTACAATGGAAGTCTATAGAATGGATGATCTAACAGGATAATGAGAGGAAAGTTATTTTTGCTGCCCAACCCCCTACATTCTGAAAACATACTCATGAATGTTGGGAGACCCTCCAGAAAAGGGTGTGAGGCATCATAGGGAGCAGGAAGAACTCACTAAAATTGTTTCCTCATTTCTTCCTCCATAAGGACACTTCCAGGGGAACATCACTCCCATTGCCAGTGGAAGATGCCCTTCTGTTTAAGGTGTGTAAATTCTGGAATGAAGCCATTATGTCTATTGGGTCAATCAGTTTAAATATTGTGATATATGATAAGCCCAGAGGTGGTATAAAAATACGTCTAATCTTGCTAAAAGTTTAGACTCCATCCAATTGTAACAAGTTGGCCTGCTTTTTAGATTTCTGCTTGCCACATGTAAGCATTTTGAGGTGTACATATATACTGTAGTGTAGCATATTATGAAAAAAAAAGTATGGAAGCTCTGGACAGGGTGTCTGTGAAAGAGGGAAGCCCTCCAAGGAACAACCAAAGGAGCCCTATCAGTTGTACCCCAGAGTTAGAGCCCCACCGTACTATGGTGGAGATTAACATCCAGAGTGCAGAGGGTGTAGGAAAGTCTGGGACACCAGAGGAAGTATCACTGTTCCCCAACAAGAAGAAGGAAAATGCCTCCAGATGGATTAAGAATCTGACACTGATTCCAGTGACACTGCAGATACAAAACCCAGGTAGCATATGCACTCTCTGTTATCTGTGTTACTAAAATAAATATTGGTATAAAGCTGCAACTTGCTGTCTTGTTAATTTCTTGATAGACCAGAGCTTAAGAATAGTAAGGAGAATACATACGTAGACCAACGCTTAAGAATAGTAAGGAAAATACATATGTTGATCTGACTATTGGATAGGATTGGGCGTTGCACCTTGGCAGCCTAACTGATCAATACAGTAACTTTCAGAAAATTAAACAGATTCAAGTTGACAGGCATAACACAAAGAACCTTCAATCTTCTACAAGATACAGAGGTGAAGGAACCATGTGAATATCCCCAGCTCCATACCTAGGTTTTAAGGGCTTTTTAAATCTTTTCCTGCATTTTTCTCCATACAACCTAAGCTGGGTCCGCTCCCTACTATTGTGCATTGCTATTTTAATCTATTATGTTTTTTAACTCTGTTGCAATTTAATTCTTTTTTAAGGGAGGGTGGTAAGGGTAAGGAAGGGGTATTTTAACTTGATATTGTTTTAACCTCTGCTGTACTCTGCCCCGATTGCTTGTTCAGAGGGGCGGAATAGAAATAAATATTATTATTATTATTATTATTATTATTATTATGTTTGTGTCACAGCAAAAGTTAATTATGGGTAAATCCTTCTGAAATCAATTAGTCATAAGGAAAAAAATGTCGCCACTTAACTCCATAGGTTCTGAGCATTTTGCAATTGGTAACACATAGAAGTATTAGGGCAGTTGCACCAATAAAAAAGATGGATTCTTTCTTTGTTTATTAGCATGGCTGCACTTGGGCAAGTAAAGATAAAGAAAGTAACTCAGGACCAAAACACTGCAGAAATAATCCAGTCTGAGACCGCTTTAACTGCTCTTGCTCAATGTTTGGGAATTCTGGGAACTGTTGTTTTGTGAGACATTTAGTCTTCTCAGCCAGGGAATAAACTTCAATTCCCAGGTTTCCAAGTGTTCCGCCAGGGCAATTAAAGTGATTTCAAACTGGATTGTTTCTGCAGTGTGTTTTGGACCTCACTAGAAATTTCACTAGCTCTAATTTCAAGAGATAGTTAATAATTGGTGATATTATGGGTTTCCCACCACATTGTTTGAAACCATACAAATTTCTTGTCAAGAAGACGAAATGATACAAAAATTGGAATTTCTGCACTATAGAGGCACCTATATTCTAAGAAGGAGCAAGGAAGTATGTAAATATTTGCAAAATCAATAGTATTGCACTACAGCTCCAAATCCTTAGAAGTAAAGAGAAAACAGTTGTTTTTATTTCTTCTGGTAATATCCTTGTAAACTTATTAGTTTCCCTGAATTGCCCTGGGGACCTGCAAATGTCTGCCTATTACTATAAGGTGACTTGCCTGATGCCAAGAATATAAATATTCATTTATGCTTGGCTGGATGAGAAATCTTGCATTAATTGTCTCCCTAGCATTAAAAAAAAAAAGCACATCTGTTCACAAAACGTTGCCATGTCTGACAACCTGCTACCTTTAATGGAGAATGCTGCTGAAACATTTCTAGTCCAGAAATTTCTTGTTAAAAGTTTTGTGAGGTGAAATTGGCCTGTGATTTTTTTTTCCAGAGATGGAGAACTATTGGCAGATGTGTTGTATGTTGGCACAATACTAGTGAGAAATAATTCTCAATAGAAATTGCAAGACATGAAAGTATATTTGCCCACTAAATCTTCCTGGTGACCCCATTAGAATCCCATATGGGCTGGCCAAGTGTTTTGAGGGTACAAAGAACAAGCTGGTGTCCTCACCCAGATTGCAAGCAGGGTCAAATTCTTCCTGCATCTCCTTCTTGAAAATAAATAAATAACCTATCACTATAGTGTTCATTGCTTTAATAAAAGGGTACCAACAAACGTTTCATTGTATGTAATAGTTTGGTATGACAGAATGTAAAAATTGAGGGTTGCAAAGAAAAGACATGTGTCCTCCTTCTTCTAAATTATTCCATAAATTTGCAATGAATCATAAACACATACAGTACACTTGAGAATTCCATTGAATTTCATGGAAATCATGGCCTTTAGTATACAGATAAACTGCTCTACTGGCCTTAGAAGAAGGAAATATAAATACATAAGATGAAAATAAATTGTTTGTTTGTTTGACCATAGAAACTACCCAGTCTGCAGTGTTTCTCAGGTTCCTTGATTCGTGTTTGAACACTGCGTTTGGTGGTCCCTATGTAGACTTGTTAGCATCTGCAAGGTATGCAGTAAAAAACTGTGGCCATGAAAGGATCTCTCCTGTCATTCATTGAGTGTAGCATTTGCTGGATTTTCTTGGTTGGTTTGTAGATCATTGGAGGTTGTGTTTCTTCTCCAGTTTCCCTATTCTGTCTGTGACTCCTTTGATGTATGGTAAAAATAACTTCCCTTTAGGTGGTTGTTTGTATTCAGTCCTATGGGTTTTTCTGGGTCTGGCAGCCCTTCTTATATTTGAGCTGGAGTAACCATTAGCCTGTAGAGCCCAGTCAAGGTGCTTCAGTTCATCTTCCAGGAAGTGGGATTCACAGATCCTAGTCTACCAGTGTTTTCATTGTGCTTCTTTTTTGTCCTGGGTGATGGTTGGAGTTCTTGTACAGGTATCTGTCCATGTGTGCAGGTTTACTGTACACTGTGTGGCCCAAACATTGATTCAGTTTGCGGATGACCAGGACATCCAAGAACAGAAGTGTTCATTCCTCTTCTTTCTTTCTTTCTTTCTTTCTTTCTTTCTTTCCAATTGTGAATTGGATGTCTCGGTGGATGTTGTTCAGATGGTTCAAAAGCATGCTCAGATTTTCTCTATGTCTCCAAATGGTGAAAGTGTCATCTACATATCAGAACCATATTATGGACTTTTTTCGTACTGTTTCTAGGGCTTGCTTTGGGCCACACATTACACAGGATACCTACACACAAGGACAGATACCTACACAAGTCTACATAGAAACCACCAAATGCAGTGTTCAAACACAAATCAAGGAACGCAAGAGACACTGCAGACTAGGTCAGCCAGAAAAAGCAGCAGTAGCAGAACACAGTGGGGCTTTTTAGACCGCCCAAAAGGGGCGGTCCATACTCGCCCCTTCTGGCGGCGAGATGAGGCCTAGGCTGCCGCACGGGCAGCCCCGAGGCCTCATCTCGCTGCTTTTGGAGGCTGCGGGGAACCGGCAAACTGCCGGTTCCCAGCGGCCTCCAAGCGGGGTGCAGCAGGTGCTCTGGGCGCCCGCTGCACCCCGCTTCCCTCGACGGGGCTGAAGGGAGGAAGGGGCCGCCGCCGCGGCCCCTTTCTCCCTGGGTCTTTGCCCTGGCCATTTAAAGGCCGCGGCAAAGACCCACCGCAAAAAAAGAGCTCCGCGATGGAGCTCTTTTTTGCGCCACGGGAAGGGCACGATTGGCGCCCTCCCACGGCGCAAAAGCGTCACAACGTGCACAGCGTGTCAAAACGCTGCACACGTGATGACACCTTTGCGGCGCCACCGTATGGACGCCACCATCTTTAAATGGTGGCGTCCATACGCTTTAGGGTTAGGGAGGGTGTAAACGCTACGCCCTCCCTAACCCTAAAGACGCCCTCCCTAACCCTAATCACGCCTCTTCATGCCCATCTAAAATGGGCCAGTATAAACCATCCTGGGCATAAAATGCTATTTGAAAACACTGAAATTCTGGACCATGCCAACAGCTATCAGGTCAGAAGGCACAGGGAAGCCATTGAAATCCACAAACACCTAGACAACTTCAACAGGAAAGATGAAATCCTGAGAAATTACAAGGAAATGAAAATAAAATCAGTGTATTTCAAATGAATGAAAAACAAAATGAATAAAATTCTTAAAATGAAAGTGAAGGGGGAAACTGAATGAGAGCCATATTCATGTTTCTGTTGTGTCCTATCAAGTTGTTTTCAACTTATAGGAACACTAAGTTAATGCTAGGAATGTGGTGTCTTAGTGGTTAAGATGCCAATTCTGTTGATCGGAAAATCAGAAGGTTTGCAGTTCAAGGCCTGAGCGGTGCCTGATGGGGTGAACTCCCTTCTTTAGTCCCAGCTTTTGGCAGCCTACATACATGCCAAGGGACTATGGCCCAATATAGCCTGGTGCAAAGCACCAGCCTCAAGCCAAAACTAGGGCTTGCTAGCACACGGCAACCACACACTAGTGAACCCTAGTTTGTATGGACGGCGCTATTTTGAGAGCACATCATCCATACCTGCTTATGACGATGGTGTCACACGCATGCCACGTCCACACGGAGTGGCATGCGTGTGACTTCAGCTCAATGGAGCACCTTTTTGGGGAGCGGATTGTTGGCACAGCCACTAAAAGGCCGCACAAACGATCCTGAGGAGAAAGGGGTCAGGCAGTCCCTTTCTCCTCCTGGCTGTGGCTCCCAGAGTGTCCAGGGCCATGAAACCCCAAGGATACCCCTTACCAGGCCATGGGGAAGTGGCATTTTGCTGCTTCTTCATGGCCTGGAAAAGCACCAGATTGGGGCTGCCAGGTTGCCTCTGAGATTATCCTGGCCCCAATCTGGCATGAAAAGGGGCACCAGAGACCTGCCCTTTGGGGCCATCTGTATTAGCCCTATCTTTACCTTTAAGGGAATGCTATCACAGGGTTTCCTGGGGCTGAGAGTGTGTGACTCATCCAAGGTCACCCAGTCGATTTCCACAGTTGGGCAGGGATTGAACCCAGATCTCCAAAGTCATACTCCAATACTCAAATCATTATACCATACTGGTTGTCATGCGCAATTATTATTTATTATTATATCCCGCCTCTCTGACTCAGGCAACCAGGGCGGCTTAAAACAATTAAAAGTATACATATTATATCCCCCTCAACCCTTCCTCCATTAAAATAGAATTAAACAATTTACAATCTAAAACATATTAGTATAAAAACCCATTTAAAACAGTTAATAAGTGTACAAGCAAACAACAGTATATAGGTCAGGAAACAAGAATAATAATACCTTACTTATTCTCTGTGGTGGCTGGGCATCTATTCAAAAAAGGCCTGCCAGAAGAGATCTTTCTTAACAGCTTTTTTGAAGCTATTTAAGGTGGTCATATAATGGATCTCATCCAGCAGGTCGTTCCACAATCTGGGAGCAACAGTTGAGAAAGTCCTCTGGGCAATTGTAGACAACCTTGTTTTTATTGGTTGTAACAGATTTCTCCCAGAGGATCTGAGTGTGCGTGCAGGATTATATGGGAAGAGGCGGTCTCAGAGATAGGTTGGAGCGAAGTCATTTAGGACTTTAAAGGTAATAACCAACACCTTTGTACTGGGACCAGAAACTGATGGGCAGCCAGTGAAGAGATCTTAGGATCGGAGTAATATGTTCTCTTCTAGATGTACCCAAGACCAGTCTGGCTGCCATATTCTGTACTAATTGAAGTTTCTGGACTAAGCACGAGGGTAGCCCCATGTAGAGTGCATTACAGAAATCCAGACATGAGGTTACCAGTGTGTGTACTCAAGGTCCCTGACTTCTAGGAAAGGGTGTAGCTGGTGTATCAGCCGAAGCTGATAACAGGCACTCCTGACCGTCGCATTCACCTGATTTGTTATGTGATGCGACAGATCTAGAAGCACCCCCAGACTGCAAACACAGTCCTTTGAGGAGACTATGACCCCTTTCAGGACTGGAGGTTGTATCCCGATAGCTGGGTTCAGAGCTAATACCGTAAGTACTTCCATTTTGTCTGGATTGAGCTTCAATTTGTTTTCTTTCATCCAGTCCATTACTGCCTTAAGACAGTCATTGAGAGGAGATATGCCATCTGAAGCCAAAGATGATGACCGAGGCATGAAGAAATATATCTGGGTGTCATCAGCGTACTGATAACACCCCGCCCCATGCTTCCGGATGATCTCTCCCAGCAGCTTCATAAATATGTTGAAAAGCATCGCGGACAGGATGGCACCTTGTGGGATGCCACAATTAAGCTCTGCAGTTGAAGCCAAGTTTACAGACCTCTTTAAGTGAAAATACTCTAGAACTTAAATTTCAAATCCAGGCTCATTGCAATCTGCCAGCTTTAATTAACATTTTTCACTAGATAAAATACAGCTATTTAAAAAAACAAAAACAAACTAATACCATATTCTCTTGTTTATTATTGACAGAAGGCAACAAAAAGAACATACCTGGATTTAATTAAGATGCATGAATTGAATAACCAAATGGTAACAGGAAATTATTGAGTTTGCAGCCAAAATTTGAACAGCTTTCTGTTCAGAGAAGGCAGCTTTGTTTTGTCCCTAGAAATGCTTTAAGACAAGACCTGTGAGTCAGTTATCTTTTTAGAGCAACAGTGACTCCCAAGGAATCTAGCTGGACATATTAACATAGGTATCAGTTGGAATCATCTATCATGGTGCATGTTATGGCACTTTATGTATACTTGGCTACATAGAAGAGGTGCTAAGAAACCCTGTTAGTGAATTGCAAAAAAAACCCAAAACACACACACACACACACACATAAAAAGACACCAGTAAGAGTGTCTCAGTGTGCATTAGCATTCCCTAGCCAGTAGCCTGATTCACTGTTGCCTGATGAACAATGAGACCAATGCAACTGATGTACAATGATGTCTAATGCATACCACTCTCATTGTACATCAGTCCAATTACACATTGATCACTTTGCTGGCTCCCATACATAATAGCATAACAGCAACCCTTTCCTATATGTGGATGATATGGACTGCCCAATCCTAATTCCTTCAGAGGTAAATTCATAGCAATAGCAAGTACATTTCTATCCTGCTTATCATGCATTTAAGCACCCCATAAGCATTTTACAAAGTGTGAGGTAATTGCCCCAACAATCTGGGTACTCATTTTAGTGACCTCGGAAGGATGCAAGCCTGAGTTGGGCTTGAGCCCCTGGCTGGGATTGTACTCGCAATCTTATGGTTTGAGTGACTGGCTGCAGTACAGGCATTTAACCACTGTGCCACCAGGGCTATTCACATGAATACACGAAAGTATCCTGAGCATCTGTTTTACATTCTAAGTCATTGTACTGCGAAGCTCTTACGTTCTAAGGCTTCATCCATACTGCAGAAATAATGAAGTTTGACATTGCTTTAACTGACATGGCTCAGTGCTATGGAATTCTCGGAATTGTACCAAAGCTCTTTGACGAAGGAGTTTATCACATGAGAAGAATTTCTCTCAATTTTGAAAGAAATGGAAGTGAGGCCAGTTTGGAATTGAGTAAATTTGCTAGTTAGCGAATTTACATGATTGCATATTGACACTGCATTGAGTTCAGAACTGCCTGAAATTGCCTCCCAGTGCCCAAAATTGTGTGTGATAGTTTCTCACGCAATCACGCGAAACCCCATGATTACGTTCGGAAGGACTTCCCTTTGCCCGAAAATGTGTGTGATCAGCACTTCACATGACCTGTCAGGTGAATGCGACAGTCAGAAGTGCCTGTTATCAGCTTCAGCTTATACACCAGCTGTGCCCTTTCCTGAGGGACCTGGAGACTGTGGTACACACGCTGGTTACTTCACGCTGGGACTACTGTAATGCACTCTACATGGGGCTACCCTTGTGCCTAACCCGGAAACTTCAATTAGTCCAAAACATGGCAGCCAGATTAGTTACTGGTACACCGAGGAGAGAGCGTATAACACCTGTGCTTAAATCTCTCCACTGGCTGCTGATCAGTTTCCGGGCACAGTACAAGGTGTTGGTTTTGACCTTTAAAGCCCTACATGGCTTGGGTCCAACCTATCTTAGAGACCGCCTCCTCCCATATGAGCCTCCTCGTACACTACGGTCCTCTGGGAGGAACTTGCTACAGCCTATCAAAACTAGACTGTCACAGACCTCCCAGAGGGCCTTTTCTGCTATTGCTCCCAGGCTGAGGACCGACCTGCCAGATGAGATGTGTCTTATTACAACCTTGGATGGCTTTAAGACGCATCTCTTCTGGCAGTCCTTCCCGGATAGTAGCTAATCCTCCCGCGGCCTGAATGATGTCTAGCTCCTCCTATCTCCCATTGACATGTGGCTTGCCACATTAGACCTTGAGATTGAGTGTTTTTTAGATTTGATACTGTTTTAATTATGAGTTTAATCCTGTTTTAAGGGGGTGGGAGGTGGGTATAGATTGTACAGATTGTAATTTTTTAACTGTATATGTTTTTAATTTTTGTACCCCACCCCAATTGCTTGCTCAGAGGGGTGGGTTAGAAATTATTATTATTATTATTATTATTATTATTATTATCAGCTTTCACGCAATCGCGTGAAACCCCATGATTGCATTCAGATTGCCATACTTCCAATTCCCTTCGTGTGATAAACTCCATAGAAAGCTAAATGTTTCATTAAACCATAGTTCCCAGAATTCTGTAGCATTGAGCCATGGCAGTTAAAGTGGTGTCAAACTGCATTATTTCTATGGTGTGGATGCAGCCTGTCCCTGTATGTACGTATGCATAGCCAGATGCAAAATATGACATCAACAGTGAGATCCACTCAGGTATTCCAGGGGTCTCAGGGCTGCTGTAATCATTGTATATCTGGCTATAGGTATGTAGCCAGATGCTTTGTCAATCCTGTCTGCTTGCTGTGACACACAGAATGGCTATGTGGGTCAGCTCAGGGTTTTACATTAAATTGAGGGAGGATATATGGCTCAGCATAGTATAGGTCCATATTTAGATATTTAAGCCACACTGAGGAGATATTGGGCTGAAACTATAAAGTCCCAAACTCTGATGATTCTCATCAGTTCGGGATTCTCCTGACACTTGAAAAACATGTTGTACAACCATTAAAAATATTTTCAAACATTCCTTCCATCTCTACATAAATTACAATGGGGAAAAAACTTTTTCTACAGTGCATACACAGTGCAGCATTTATCCATGTCAGGAAGGAAACTTATGCAAGAAGAATTGTCATTGCACACAAATCTAAGTCAGAAAGCAAAGGAGCATATCAATTTCACTTCTAGAGTAGAATCGTTTTTGCTGCCATGCCATGCCATGCCATGCCATGCCAGTTTGTGTTCTGAAGTAAGATCCATTTCCCAGGTTGTGGCCATCTCCGAATCACTCTAGAATCTGGGGAGACCTACCCACATATTGCTCTGTCCAGGAAGGCTTTACCATTTGAAAAATCCTACTATTGAGGAACCAAGGCATAGGGAAGCCACATGAAACAGGAGCTCCCTTATCTTCTCTACAGTTGCACGATTCTTTCTCTAAATGGAACAGATGAGGGAGTCTGAAGCATTTGAATCTTTATGTGTACATATGTGTACCAATTTCTGAGCGGAGTGGAAATACTGAGGTTGTTTCCTTTTAGATTTCTTGTTGCTTTTCTCACAGGAATAAGCTAAAAATAATTAAATTGTTAAAGTTTAGGAATAACTATAGTGGTTATCAGGAAGTCAATGAAGGTTACATCTGGAGAAAAATCTAATCTATGAACAATTTAACAATAGCAAGTAGCAACATTTCTATACCACTTATCAGTGAACTAGCACTCCCTAAGCAGTTTAAGCCAATTGCCCCCAATAAGATGGGTGCCGAACTACTGAACATATTACCAAACTATGAAAGGATGGAAAGCCGAGTGGACCTTGGAGCCCTGCCTGAGATCGAACTCACAACCTTGTGCCTGCAATACTGGCATTTTTCACACCAGGACAATAGGCAGAGACTTGGAGGGATGGTGTGGCTGTGATACCCTCTATGATATGAGACCAGATAATTTAAAAATAAGCAAGGCTCAATGGGCTGAGCTCGGGCATATGATGTGGGGGGGGGGCGTGGAGTCAGTATTTAAGGGCCAACCCCCCCCCCCATTGATCCTCTTTTCTCCAAAGCAGCCCACCCTCCTGCCCTAAATGCGGTGTGAACTTGTTTGGTTGCTTTGGGCCCAGGTAGGAATTTTCCTCCCTTTTCCCAGGTTCTTTTGCCTACCTCATGCTGTGTTCAGGAACTGGTAACTGGATTGGGGTGGCTGTTAAATAGGTTTCACTGGCCCATATGGGGTTAAAGAACTATATGGTGCACACCAGTGGCACCCCCTTGTGGTGAAAGATTAGGCTCTGGAACAGCTTAGACAGGTCAAGGGACCTGGAGTTATGAAAGAACCTGCCTTTGGGGTAAACATGGGAGTTTTGCTCAACCTTACAAGCTTCCTAGGACTAGCTGAGGATGCAATTTGAATCATCGGATTCACCTCAGGGTCTGGAGTTTGTGCCCAAAGGGAAAGCTGAAGAGGTGGTCTAGAATTGACATCTGGTTTCAGCTGGACCTGCACTAGGCTTTTCATTTTAATCAATTTTCTCAAGAGTTTTGAAGTTTCAGGTTGAAGTTCAAGATCTTAGCATTAATTAGGATATAGGCCAAATAAATGGCCCTTTATTCATCCAATTTATGTGTCTGGTCTCTTTATTTCATGGTTGGATATCAAAACCAATGTGCCACCAGGGCTCTCTAACAAATTAATTAATGTTTTCCCCCCAGCCCCTGGTTAATTAGTCAATTCCCTGCTCATGAGATGTTATCTCTCGGGGAGGGGTGTGTGTGATTTTTGTTGATCTGACTACCAAAGAAAACAACACATTATAAATTGTCTGAAAATGAAACCAGATGCTTCCCAAACTGTAAAAGGTCCTTTTTGGCATTTTACCTTATCTCAAAACACTCCTTTTAATCATATGTTATTATGGGCAGGTATATAACAGATTTTTAAGTGGGACAGCTCTATAACACGGTCAATATTTTTACAAAACTTCATTTAGTCCCTCATTTATGCTGTCAGGATGATCTATTATTAAAGTTATTAAGGGTTTACATAAAATAGTTGTTGTGGAAAGAATTTTTCCACTATAAAGTACTGTTGAGTCTTATGAGAGTTAAGAGTATTTCACACTTCACTGTGGCCTCACACACTCTCATAAAAATTAGTAACCCTCAAATAAGGAAACAAAAAAATTAATTGTGACAAGAAGGAACTTAATGGCTAGAGAACCATAAACAACTTTAAAATGTTGTTGAGAACCAAGCGACTGCATTATATTTTCATCAAGCAATAAGGTGTTGCTTTTTTCTTTTTAAGTTTTGTTTATGTGTTAACAAATGAGAATGACTTCGATCATGAGGTTAAAAAATGCCCATTCTCTTTCCTTTTTAAAATGTGAGGCATCCTCAGATATGAAATATTTAAAAATGTGCAGCCAATCATTATGGTTGAATAGGCCCATGCCTTTGGAACTTGTTCAAGGTTAAATAACATAGGAGCTGGCATGAGAACTTTAAATTGTGATAGAAATGTCCTTTCAGACATTGTTTGTCTCTTTCCAGGACTTTTGAAAGTAGTGTTTGTTCTAATGTTTCATTTTAAATTATAAATGCATCCAGATGTGACAGGATATAGTCCTGTTTATCTCCTTTGTACCCTCAATAGTGCTAGCAAAAAAGCCACATCTATGCCACAGTGAAAGGGTTGGTGATAGTGGGCAAGCAAATCAAAATGGCAGAAGTACAAATTTATTTATAATCTGTTGTTTTAAGGCAAGTGGTAGAGAAAATGAAATTTACTCTGTGCTGAGGTGCTCTTGTAAAAAGAGGGTTTGAGAGAAAGGAACAAATTGGCCTGTTAATATTACTTAAGTAATTGTTTTAGGTCAGTGAATACGCCTATCAAGAGCCATCTGTTTCCTCTACTACTTCCTATCCCAAAGTCAAATTTTCAATTATCACATTAGTAAAACCATCCTGTGAATGAGTAAAGGCCTACAGAAAGACATTCAGATAGATATTCAATTACCCTAAGGTACTGCAGTCCTACTTCTTTTTCTAAAGGTAAAAAGGTAAAGGTATTCTCCATTGACAAGGGGTGTGTGTATTCATCTCTGTTACTAAGCGAAAGAGCCAGCATTGTCAGAGACTGCTCTGTGAGCATGTGGCCAGCATGATTGCACAGAACCCTGTTTACCTTCCCACCAAAGTGGTACCTATTTATCTACTTGCATTTGCATGCTTTCAAACTGCTAGGCTGCCAGAAGCTAGGACTAGTGATTTCTTTTTCTATTTATGGGAATATAGATGACAAACACTTCACTTTACTTCATTCCAATATATAGCAATGGGATTATATCCAGGAACATTACAAATATGAAGCAAATAATGTCCACAACTGCTTTACTACTAGTTTGTCAAGACCAACAAAGTAAAATGTTATTATATACTGAACAATTGGTGGGAAAATTACTTTATTATTTCATGATATGTTCATTGTCATATAAGCTAGTTCACATGTGAAATCCACAACCACAGTGGTTGAGGCATTTTCTCAGAAGGTCAGAAATCCACTGGCTAGCCAGTGTCAAACTAGATGATGTGCTTAGAAGAGGAACTTCCTCAAATGGTGAAATACATCTATTTGTCATAACACATGCTTTTTTTTCAATTGCAGACCACAGTCCTATATACATCATTACACAGTCCATGTTCCTAGATAAAATTAATAAACCTGGGACAGCTGAGCTGGTAGATGGACAGATCAATCAAAGTACTAGCAACAGGAAGTTCCAAAGGGGAAACAAAATAAAACCAAAAAAGAGCCACCTCATCCAAAATAGCTTAGATGTCCCTATGTAAGAGGTTTTGCATTTCTTCCCACTCCAAATATAACCATGATGACAGAGGGAAAACCTCAGCTCCAGGATGATGCTCCATGACAGAAGCATATATGGGAACTGGGGGAATTTGGATCCATCAGTACCAGAACCATCCTGATTTGCTAATGATGCATCCTTCTTTTTGCCTCTTCTAATACCAGTGCTCTGAAGTCACAGGAACAAGTACTGCAAAGATTTCCACATAGGAAGAATAGAGAGCATTTGAAGTCAAATATCCTCTTCCAAGTGTGGAGTTGTCTCTCCCCTCCAAGGAGTTTATCACTTGAGCCCTGTTCTCATGGCAATCACTTTAGTAAAAGGAACCAGATACATTCCATATTGCACATTGCTTCAATAGAACAACTGGGCCCTTGTGCTGTCTTCCATACTCCTCAGTTACACCACCTTCATGCTCCAGAAGGGATTTGTCACTCATAATGTTGAAGGCCTCATGTGAGAATCTCAGTGGTTTGTGTTAGTTTATTGGTATCTCCAAAAAAAAAAAAAAAAAAAGACAGTGAAAAATTGGTTATTGTGTTGCATGGACCAACAGTTGAATCATACTCTAACATACTCTTGAACGATCCAAACAGGCTGTGGTTACACTTGAAAAATATATTGCTATGAGATGTCCTGAGATAAGAGTAAAGGGAAAAGAAAGGTAGATATGAAGAACTAATAGGAGTCCTTAAAATAATTCATATGTCTTTCTCTGAATGAGTAAACTTTCATCTCAATTATTCTTTTAAATTAGTGGCAAGTTGCAAAAAGGCATTATTTTGATGCATCCCCATATTAACCAGTATGATAAATATGGACATAGGTATATTTTATAGCCACAGATATTAAGGTTTATTACAGTAATTAACATATTTGGATGACTTATCTTGTAGCCTTTAAAATTCCACAGACTAGATCAAAACTTGATGATTCTCTACCACAGAATGGCAGAGAACATAATTGTTTGTTTTTCATCTGTTCGTCCATCCATCCTTTATTCTGAACATTGAAATGTGACAGAATGTGTAGTTTAAAGATATGGTCTGGGGAAAATATGTATCAAAATAAATCATGACATTTTGGATGTGAATTTTGAACACAGAACATTATTTACAAGTTTTACAAAACTTCATCTGCAAGGAATTGCAAAACAGTGGATTCAATGTTAACAGCCCTCTATTAGTAAAATGGGACTTTCTTCCTATTCCTCTCTAGTAGATGAAAATCTGATCCATCGTTCTTATCCCTTGGATCGGAAGCAGTGAAAGAATTGGGAGAGTTACTTTTGGAGGCTAAATTGAATTAATAGTCCTAGCTTGATTAGATCCCCTGAATCAAGGGACTCATTAAAAATATTATCTAAGTCCAAATGATCCAGTGTGTCTTCTGTAGATGGGACAAACAAGCCTCCTTGAGTCCCTGTACTGGAAGGAAGGTGGGAAATAAAATAAAATAAAATAAAATAAATTTAGCCCTTGGAGAATTATTGTGCACCCTATCTCCACAAGCATGCACAGTAAACATGCTGGCTGGGAGATTCTACAGTTATCATCTGAAAATAGCTTTTCCAAGTCTTGTTGAGTATTCACAGGGAAATGCAGAGGGAGAGAGAATTCATCCCTCCTGGTTCCACTGATGAAAGAAGCAGATGTTAGAACATTGAATCCTGGCCATATCATTGCAGGAGTTTTACGCAGCTTTCCGACCACACTTATTCTCCACTTATGTAGATAAGTGTGTTTTCAACTACCCTCCTGAATATATCTGCTGTTACACTGAAGAGAAAATGGAATAAGATCCAAGTCCTAGCAGGATAAACTGTATTTCATGAAAGGAATCACGACACTTCCCAGATTATACATGGCTTGACTGACTGGAAATAACTAGTGGCCAGTCTTCCAGCTGCAGCAAAATATAATTTCAAATTTCCATCTGTGAGTATAATCCTTGATCTATTTTTTTTTAATCCACTGAAAGAAAGGAGACATTCCCGTAAACTCAGGCTCTAAGAAGGATCAAGAGATGTCTTGATGTTTAACATGAAATGTCATAGCTTCCAATAGTAATTAGAAATACTGCCAAACCTTAACTCTGAGGACAGGCGATTGCCAAAACAAAGGTAGCTGAAAAAGACAAGAAGAATATGACATCTGAATATATTATTACAGCTGTAAAGATGCTGACATAGATTTTAACAGGCATGAAAGGATCAGGTGTCTATGATTGGAAGCCGGCAGCAGCTGAAGGAATCATCTCAAATGCTGACATGACCCACGTTTGATTGCTATCATTAATAATTATACACTCGTCCCTCCATATTTGCAGCTTTGACTTTTGCTGATTTGATTATTCATGGATTTTATTAATATGATCTCTATAGGAATATCTAGATCCTCCAGCACAACTCTATGGTCAACTTTAAGCAAAAGTCACACTGAAGAACCTAGAGATTCCTGGAGAGAACACTCCACTAGGCATTTGTAACTGTAAAAGATCATAGCATTTCTTAGAGTCTAAACTAAGAGCAGGGAAAATAAGAGAAATAACCTGTTCAGGCACCTTCCCTTTTTCTCTTTTCCCTCCTATGACTGCCATTTCCCTCCCCTCATGTGGGTGCCAAGAGCTCTGCCATTGGCCTTCTCTACCAACAGTCAGCTGCAAGTCTGCAATTGCCTACAGAGACACAGAACGGGGGAGCAAACTGATGTGAGCAAGTGCAACAATCCCCCACTTTGGGAATATGTAGGGAAAGAGAATGGAGAAACCAACTGGACTGCCCAGCTTAGGGTCTTGCGCACTTTTAGATCTCTATCCCCTCCTTTTCAATCTTGTGCGGTCACTTCACCAGCATTATCATCACTCAGAGTCTTCAGTGGTACAAGCAAAAAAGAAAAGTCACACAAGTCTCTCCATGGTCATCTTATCCCACAAACCCTTCCAGGCTAGAGCCATAGGAACTTTACACTATATTGTACTAAGGGTGCAGCTTGTGCCTCCTTTCTTTGATGATGAGCCATATTTGAAGCACATTAGGGTTTTAAATCTTGAGCTGAGTCTTGGTAGTCTGCAGCAACAAATGAAATTTAACAGGAGTCCATGGTGAAAATAAGGTCAAAAACTACTGACTCATAGCATTGAGAATTCTTGTAAAATGACTATTCCAGTTACTTTAGATAAAAAGGGAAAAACAACCATTACTTTAAAACAATAAAAATTGACAAATATATCAGTAATGTTAACTAACTAGTCTTTGGACTGAGGAATTATAATGCTAACTAATTACTTTTGAAAGTAAATGTTCAAGCTCTACTGCATTCAAGTCTCTCTCTTAGGGATGCAATTCTCTGTTAATTTCATTCTAGAAGGTAGCAATAAATAATTTTAGCCATTTTCTTCCCACTGTGAGGATGTCTTCCAAAATTGCTTTTCACAGTTTGGGATTTACTCTGTACAAAATTTGCATGTAGAGTTTTTGTGCAGAAAATGACTTTTCTGTTGTCTAAACAGAATGCTATTTTCTACACAGAAAATGCTATAGTTGGGGAGCAAAATTTGTGCACAGGATACATACGAAACAGCATTTTCTCAGAAATATTATTTTCTGAGCTGTAAATTCTGTTTTTCTTTTTCTAAAAATGTGAATTTTTTGCAGACTAAGTCCCAAATTGTGAAGGTTCTTACAAGTTCAAGATTCTCCCTGTCACTCAAGAAACACATTTTTTACAATTTTTCAAATACTTTAAAATAATCTTTCCATCCTTATTGGATTCCAGGGAGCCTTGCCCCATGCCAGTGGCCTTTGTGCTGGTGGGAACCTGCGCCATTGGCTGGCTGGAGCAGATTGGATGGCACTTTTACCTTGGCGACAGGACTACATGTCCCAGGGTGCCTGTGGGAGGAAGTGCATGGCTATTAGCTGGCCCAGTTGGCCGGGCACAGCCAATTGGATGAGGGGGGCCTGGGGCGGTGCTTCCACCTTTTCGGGCCTCCTCATTGGTTGCTAGGCACGACTAGGCTAGGGTACTGCTGTCACAGCTTTGTATGGGCGGCAGCATAGGTCCTGGATCTTTCTAGGACTCTGTAGCACTAGATCAGGAGTTCTTCAGACCTGGGAACAATCAGAGCGTGTGGTGAGGCCATTGTGGGGGTCACATTGATTTTAACTCCCGGTGACTAGGGGCTTTATTATCTTAACTGCTTTATTGCCCAATTGCATAATTGCATAAGGGTGTTTCCACAGCCCCTATGTCATCCCAATGCTTAGGGTTCCAAGCAACCTCACATCAATCAGCCAGGTTGTTGTTTGATGTTCCAGATCCAGATCTTATGCTTTGGGCCAACCCTACCTTTTGTATTGTTGCTTAATAAAGTTGTGGCCTTTTTCCTTCAATACTGCTTTAGTGGTCTTTGTGGAAGCCTATCCCTCCACTGCAACCATCTCTCTCTGCCTTGTAATAGGAATAAACCAGCTACACTTTCACACTACCCAATTATAGTGCTATTATTCCACTGCCATGGTAATGTCCTATGGAATCCTGGGACTGGTAGTCTGAGTGAGGCACTGAAGCACTCTGGCTGAGAATTTTAACTGCTCCTTCATGAACTGCGCAGCTCAGGATTGTATAGAATGGAATCATAGTAGTTAAAGTGAAATAACAGTGCTAAAGTGTAAATGAGCCCATTTTCTCTGACACATTGGATTGTCAAATTCCTGTCAGGTCGTAATACATGGTTGGTAGGCTCTGCACAAAGATCACAGTTTGTTTTTTGGAGTTTCTTACTCTTCCTTACTTTAATTCAATTGTGAGTGCTTAGAAAATCTGGTGATAGAGGGAAACCAATAATGCAGTTTCTGTCCTGGGTCTGCTATCTGTGAGAAAGATGATCCTGTAAACCAAATAAAAAGAATGGGAGAAATGTTGGTCAGGGTCTTGAACCTTATTCTAGTGATCTTTGTTCTATTATTTTGGGATTTTGCGAAAGAAAGGAAGGAAGGAAGGAAGGAAGGAAAGAAGGAAGAAAGAAAGAAAGAAAGAAAGAAAGAAAGAAAGAAAGACTTTCTACAGTTATCAGATAATTTGGGGAAGGATTTAGTCAAAATCCCAGCTACATAGAATGGCTGAGAGCCAAAAAAAATATCATGGAACTTAGGCCCGCAGGAAAGGATGAAAGCCAATCCAAATAAGTGTCTAGACCAGAAACAGCAATCTGCACAATTCAAAATCAACAGGCAGAGCCAAAATCATTATCAAAATTTACTAAAAAGTGAATCAGGATTGGACCATACTTATAATGGAGAGACAGGTGGATGGAGGAAAAGCCAGATTAAAATAGGCAAGACTATGACAGGCAGCAGACATAAAATTACAAAATTACAAAATCAGAATGTGGCATGAATCAGGATGTAGAAGGAGAAATACAAAGAGGAGGAATAGAAAGAGAAAGAAGTACACTTCTGACTAAAGATGAAGTACAGAAGACCTAAGGTTTTTTGTTTTTGTTTTTGTCTTTGTTTTGTTTTGTTTTAAAAAATCTTACTAGGATGCAAGCCATTAAGCAGAACAGAATTCACAAAAGAGCAGGTGAAAGAAGTAGTAATGTATAAATCCTAGAAGTCCAGACTATGATTCCAGTCTAGTCAACAACAAATCCAGGCGTGCTTCCCATTCAAATTTAAGTTACTTTAAATTGCCTGTCTTTTTCTGGGATAGTAAACTGAATGGTCATCATAATAAAATGAAGGCAGACATTCTTGAGCTAAAGAACTCTAAAGAGAGACATCAACTGGAAATAACTTTATAAAAATTCATCAAGAAGTTGAACTGTATTTCTTGTGCCAATAAGCATTCTACTTCAAAGCAAGGATGTCTGTACTATCAGCTTTTGTTTATTTTACTCCTCTATTCAAAAAAAGTTGTCTGTCCGTATTATTTCTCCTGTTTATCTCCAGTCCTTCTGATTTCAGTCTCCAACCTAGTAGAGCATATAGCCTCCAACCCCTTTTGTTGTGTCTCCTGAAGTCCACCCACAGGATATCCCATAAGCCCCATTCACCATTTTTGAGAAACTGATTGATATTTTATAGCCAAATAATCAAGAACTGTTGAAAACTACTGTAAAATATGACAGATGTGTTCTCTTTAACCCACCATCTCCTTAAATCTCTCTCAAAAGTAGACAAATCACTCAAAAATGAAAATTAAAGTGAAACATCATATCATTTCTATATTCATTTTGGTAAAGCAGTGTGGCCAACCAGGGCTGCAGAAAGGTGGAATATGATCTGGCATAGTTTCCCATCTACTGTATGTCTATCTGGAGCATATATTTGGCTTTTCACTACAATGTACATGATAATCTGTTTATCTGTATGAAGATATTTTTCCCACTCCCTAGCCATCACAGGGGAATCCTAAAGAAAGATCCAGTGCACTGGGTTCTTGCCAACTGAGGCTTCTGCCCCTAACAAAGGGAAAGCAATTTTTTTCTAATGTTGGGACTGACTGGCATGCTATACCACCTAAAGTTTTCCTGATGCAAAACATGAAGATTTCTTGAGAAATTTGGCATTCTCTAACTGTATAGAAGCCTGTGGCTTCACAAAGGAAGGAGACAACCTGTATTCTAAGGAAATATCTTCTTTGAAATGCAAATGGATGTTAAATTTCCTTGAATTTGAAAATCCACCAGTGACTGCATGGCCAAAGGGGGAGGAGCCAGCCAGCCTGCAGATAGCCTTCCTTACCATCTAACTAAGATCAGAAACAGAAAATGGAGGCCTATGACTAACATCTTCAATTTTATTTGTCCTGTTTCCCTGATGAAGAACCCAGTGTGACTTTGAAAGCTTGCAACATGTAATTGTGCATTCTGGTTGGCTCAATAAAGGTAACATTGTTTGTATGTTACTGGATTTGCTATATGGCCAACACGGCTACCCCCAGTTGTCACTCCCTAGTAACAGTTATTAAACCACCATTGTTATGTCCATCACTATGCTGATATCTTTGGCATTTCTATCCTCAGACACCCAAGTGCAATGTACTTTCAAATCTGAAGTTCTGTTCCATTCATTAAAATGGCTGCCTAATCGCTTTGAGTTTCTCTGAAACAGGTGTTAATATTGTTAGAGTTTAATTTAGTTTTTTACTCAGATTGCACATGTTCTTACATGTGCTTAAGAACCAGGCCTGTGCAAACTATATTTATATTGACTCATATGACAGCTATCTATTCAATTGTTTTCAGAGAAAGAGAAAGGAAGCAGCGTATGTGTACTTTAGGCCTGTCAACAATCATTAAGCGAACTCAAAAATAATGTTACATAATATCATGAGGACTGTATTCATCCTTTGCAATCCCATGTTCATTTTGCAAACAGAATTTGGCTGTAAAATTTGTTTCCATTATAGACAATGTGTTCCAGAATCAGTACCGAGGACCATTAAGCAAATACAGTTATTTTTCTTGGTTCTTTGGAAGCATGCTACCATGTTTCTTTGATTTTCTTCTTAGCTGACGTTGGAAACTGACAGCTCATTTTCTTTCCTGGGAACATTAATCGTCAACTTCACACGAAAACAAAAATGAAAAAAATACAGATGCAGAATTTGAAATATATAATCAGATTGGTTTTTCTAAAATAAAAATAAAATTGTAGGCTTTGCCAGATATACATTTTGAAGGTACAAATCTATTTCAAAAAACCTTTTTGGCTTTCTGCCATCTGATATGATATCCAAATGGTTGTTTTGGTGGAAAGATACACTACAGTTATATAATTCTATTGGCACCATTCTCCTCCTCCTCCTCCTCTCTCTTTTGAGAACTTGTTGGGATGGAAGCTATAATATAAACAACATCTAGTCCTCCATCAGTTACGCAAAGGATTCATGCTGTTTTATATTTTGCTTCCTGCTACATGCTTGCTTGAATTATCAAACCAGAATCTCTTAAAAAGAGTCATCTTTTAAAATTCATAATTTATAAAACGACCTTCACAAATCTTGGTAAATATAGTGCATGTGGTGGGAAATACATCTTCCATACACATTACCTATACAAACTTATATTTCTAGCTGCTAGAGAAATTCATACATATAATAACTATAAATAAACTGGTCTTGGTGTTTGGTTCTAATTAATTTTTTGAGTATCCCTCACAATTTATTGGACATTGTTCTTTTCCAAATATGCTTGAGGAACAATGGAAAAAAGTACACATCACATTGTTATATAATAGAAGTTAAAATGGGGTAATCTGGATATGCAGTTTGAAAAAATTGGCACATTGCAATTATCCACTCATTGAAAGAGTTATAATACACATGATTTATGCAACATCTTCATCTTCAACTGTCTGCTGATGAATATTTTTGCACCAGACCGAGAGCATATTCACATTAAGAGGTTTCCTATTCTGCATCGGTTCATGAATAATTGATAATTAATTTAGACTGGATACCATTTGCACAATTACAAATGGTGCAGATACCATTTTAAAAGCAATTGCAAATGTGAGGGATGCCATACTGGGAACGGGGGGAGGGGGTGTACAGTTTTACCTCCCCCTCCCTTCAATGTCATCTTAATCTGGATTATGCTGCTTGAATTGGATGGGAATGAGGAAGCTGCCATATTTTTAAAGAAAATATTATATTTAAGAAATAAAATATTTGTAAGTGGTGGCCTCCATGTCAGAGGGATAGTCAGTCCAACTGAGACATTCATCCAAATTATCCAAGGTACACAAAATAGCTTCAATGCCTTGCATACTTCTTTTAATGTCCAAGGTAAACCTCAGAATGGATTAATGACAGATTCACTGATATAAAAACTACTAGCCACTACTGATCAGAAAGTTGACAAGGAAGCATGAATCACTATATACATCTATATACAGTGCAATCCTATATCTGTTGTTGTTGCATGCCTTCAAGTAGATTTCAATTTATGGCAACCTTAAGGCAAACTTATGGCAGAATTTTCTTGGCAAGTACATCTAGTGAAAAGATTAGTTAGTTTAATAAATTTTCAATTAGTTTAGTGGATCTAACTCCAAGGAAAGGACGCACTAGGTCTTCAGATTTGCTTGCCAACCACTGGTAGCATGTCATTATTTAGAACAACCAGTCAGAATGACCAGAAGCTACCTGTCCGAACTCAGTCCATGACGTTCCCCAAAAAGGAGGATGAGGAAGATGGCAGTACTGATGTTTCTAGTGGCCCTAGCCTGCTGAGACAAAAGGACATAGCTACCACTGCTTTCTCTATTTCCTCTCTTCATAGCAATCTGGAAGATTTTAACTGTATAGGTTTTTAACATGTTGTACCCCGCCCCGATTGCTCACTCAGAGGGGCAGGTTAGAAATAATAATAATTGTTGTTGTTGTTGTTGTTGCAGAGAAAGCAGAGAATGTGTGTGTGTGTGTGTGTGTGTGTGCAGTTGCTGAGAGTAGGCTCTCCTGGAATTGCAAGAGCAGTTTACATGGAGGAGCTAGGGGGCATAGCAATTGTTCACATTAGCTGCCTTTGGTGGCGCTGACTTGTGCAGCAACTCCTGATCAGGTCACACATGACTGAATGTACTATATTCCAATTGTCTGAACTGTGCCCTAAAAGCTAGGGACACAATTGTCTAACCTGCATGTAAGGCAGAGTTTTTGATCAAACTAATGTTATATTATCTGGCTTGACATGTATTAAACTAAACAGGTGACGGTTGACTCCAATAAGGATCTGTTTCTGACACTTTGGGGTGCTGATAGGGTCACCATAAGTCAAATACAACTTGAAGGCACACAACAACAACAATATGCAATCAGGCAGGCACAGCCAATCCATGCTGAGTACAGCTATCAGCATTTCAATGAGTTGGTTAATCTGTAGCAATATGGATGAAAATCAGCATAAACTGATTGAAAGTCTGCATGGTTGAAACTCCACTTATTTTGATTTCTTCTATCATCTTATTTATTTAAAATGTTCATATAACACCCAACTGGCAATGCCTTGAGGGCAGTTCACAAATATAAAAGTAATGGGAGTCAATAAAATCACACATGTTACAACACAAACTAGTAAAAGAGCTGAAATGGAATCAAGATGCTAAATCATTAGATGCTAAGACTGTAATGATGTTAAGAACCAGCAATGAAGCATAAACAAAACAATAACAATGTCAATATAATTAAGGGCTAAATTTCAGTTGGATTATGGAGGTCTCGTGTTCAAATATGACCAATGAAGATGCATTTCACAGATGGGGCCCACTGAAAAGACTATCTTCAGTAGCAACCTATTGTATCACTGTGGGAGTGGCACTAGAACATCCTCAGAGAACAACCTTAGTAATTGAGCAGGAACATATGAGAGCAGGTCTTATTTTAGGTAGACCAGTCCTAGATTTTAAGGGCTTTAAGGGTCAGACCAGTGCTTTGAATTGGGCATAGATACTGGTAGGAAATGGTGACCTAGGTACAAGATGAAGAGTAGTGGCCAGCTGCATTCAAATGGTAGCCAGTAGCATGGAGGAGAAGAAGAGGATACTGGGAAAATGAGACAAAGTACTTATTTGTCCTACATGGGAGCAGACTCTACAAGTCTTATCCATCAAGTGATTTATGAACTGACTGATTAATTAATTATAACATCCCTTCTCGCCAACAAAGGTACTCAAGGCATTCAGCCATTCAGCTGAGCACTTCCAAAAGCACATGGGTAACACTCCCAAGCATTCCTGAACATCCATCGGAAATACTTAGGAGCATGAGGCCAACAAAAAGCCATGGGTTGATCCTGTTTACTATCCCCAACCCTATAGTTTTATTTAAAAAGAAGGGGCTGATCTAGACTGGCAAAAAGGGGTGTGTTCATGCCTGCATGAAAGTATAGCCTTTAGATGACCCACACTGAAAGTTTGGCATGAACGCACTTCTTTTGCATTTTAGTGGGGGAAAAGCAGCTTTAAAAAGGAGCTGCTTTTCCCAGCTTCTTTTTAAAAAGGGTGTAACAGCGCAGCTGTGTCTAAATGCTGCAGTGCAACTGTGCAGTTTTTTAAAGCCCCCAAACCCTAGCTCCAGTTCTAATCCGAACCCTAGACATGCACAGTAGGGACTCTGGGATGCTGTAACTGTTATGCATAAAATGTCAATTCATTAATAAAATAAAGAAGTTTATTCATAAACTTAAATTGTAACAGATTTAATATCTTTTTAGGGGGGGAGGGATGCAGTTTGTTTTATTGATGTAATAGTATTTTAATGTGCAAGATACCTCAATTGATCTCAAAGGGGCGTGGTAATAATAATAATAATAACTATTATTATAAAATAAAGGGGTTCATTCATGGTGAACCGATGCAACTGGGCACTTAAAAAAGGGAAGCAAAACCACAATGGTAATTTGACAGATCTTCATAACTGCACAGTTCATGTGTGATGTATCTGCACAACTGCGCAGTTCGCAGCTGGCAATACAATTGCCTGTATGATGTAGAAGTGCAACTGCTCAGTTTGCAGCCGGCAACAACAAAAAAAAAGAATTAAAGGTTCAGTGCGGCCAAAAGCCCCATTCATTGCCACCCATGCAGCTGCTCCGCCTGTGTTTCTAGCATCCTGACAGCTTCCAATGTAGTTGCTGAGCAACAGAAAAGATTTCAGATAAGTCGTCCCCACACCTCCTCAGTGTAGCTGCCCTATGCCTTTTTATTACACACCTGGGGCTTGCAGTGTAGCTGCTAAGCATTAAGGAAAAGGCAACTTCATGTCTCCCTTTCCTGCCAATCTAGAAAGCCCCAAGGTTAGCCTTTAAATAAAGCAAAACTTGGGCCAGCAGTGGAATGAATCTGATAACTCTCTGGATACCTATCTTAAGCATAAGGGCAGGTGTTGCACAATTAATTCATGTGAGTATCATTTTAGAGGCTGATTATATAAGGAGGGGACTATCCTTTAGTTCTCTTTCAATTAGTATCAAAGTGCTACCACATCCAACTTGTGGCACATCTAGTTTCAGAATATTAACACCAGATTCATAGGAGTGAAGTAGACCAGTGGCTTGCAGCAGCCTCCAGCTGCTCCAATCGGTATGGGAGCAGTAGCAATAGCAAGTACATTTCTATATTGCTTATCAGTGCACTTAAGCACTCCCTAAATGCTTTACAATGTGTAAGCTAATTACCCCCCAACAAGCTGGGTACTCACTTTAGCAACCTTGGAATGATGCCAGGCTGAGTCAATCTGGAGCCCCTGGATGGGATTGAACTCACAACATTGTAGCTTGTGAGTGAGTGGCTGGAGTATGAGTATTTAACCAAAAACATATCTAACTATCTCCGATGGGGGAGGGGGTGTTGCATTGTCTGCATGCCGCACCCTCAAAGCAGCTGGAAGCTACTTTATTTGGCCCATCTGCTTTGAACCATAGACAGAGAAAGAGAGAGAGAAATGGGTCTCTTGCTTGGGTTCGAAATCCTTGCTTGGGTTCAAATTCAGTTACAGGACAGTAGAGTTCTGCTGGTTTAGGACTTCCATCAATTTTAATAAATTTGGATCAGGTTTTGAAACTTTAGGCCTCAAAGCTTATACTTCTGAGTAGAGGTGTAGTAGGGATATGAGAAAATAAGTGAAATGCAATTATATCAAAGGGCCAAAACACACGGCAGAAATAATCCAGTTTGAGACCACTGTAACTGCCTTTGCTCAATGCTAGAGAATTCTGGGAACTGTAGTTTTGTGAGACATTTAGCCTTCTCTGTCAGAGAGCTCTGGTGCCACACCAATTTCCAGAATTCCCTAGCATTGAGCCAGGCCAGTTAAAGTGGTCTCAAATTGGATTATTTCTTCAGTGTGTTTTGGCCCATAATGAACAAACCAGTGGTTTTACTCCTACTTTAGATTATTAAATTTCACAGATCAAATCATTTATTAATAAAATCTAAAATTATAGCTTAAATCATGTTTAGTGTAAAGTAGGAAACCTATGCTGCAGAACAGAGTTTCAGTTTCAACCTCCATCTAATAAACAGTAAATATGTAGCATGCCTAGCAAATGCTCTGTTTCCTTTTGTGAACCTACACAATTGTACCAGTAGCTCCTCCTGTGGCTGTTTTTTTCCATAGCCTCCTTTTTCCCCCCCAAGATTTGGCAGAGCCTGAATGTTATGTTATCAATCTATTTTCTTGTCCAGCTTATTTCATGAATATAGAGGAGAAACAGAGTTCCACATTTTCAGCACTGTTTAGATAAGGTCTCATCTCACTTCATAATTTTGTATCTTTGTTTTTTCCAGATGTTTTGAATAATTATCCATGCACATATGTCTTCAATCTGAATATTTTCTTTCAACATTGTGGCATTTACAATATACATACTCCTATTTTGCATTTTGATTCTGATAAAATACTCATATTCTTACTGGAACCTCATCATCATCATCATCATCATCATCATCATCATCATCATCATCCTTCTTCTTCAAATATTTCATTATATAGAGGGATAAAAAAACTGAGAACAAAATAAAGGATTGTGCATGTACTCATAACCAACAGGGATGTCCTAGTTGATGGGGTGCATGTGGTGGGATCCTTAGGTGGTAGTAACCATGTTCTCCTGGAGTTTGTTATACAGCAGAAAGGGGAAGCCAGGCATAGTCGGACATGCACTCTAGACTTTAGGAGAGCTGATTTCAATAAACTTAGAAAAATATTGGGGGTGATCCCATGGTCAGGAAAATTAAAAGAGAAGGGAGTTCAGGACGGATGGGAGTTTCTCAAAAGGGAGATACTGAAGGCACAATTTCAAATAGTTCCAATGAGGAAGAAAAATGGGATGTGTCTCAAGAAGCCAGGATGGATGACCAAGGAACTTTCAAATGAGATATGCCTTAAACAGAACATGTGTAAGAAATGGGAAAATGGGAAAATCACCAAAGAGGAGTTCAAACAAATAGCCAGCACATGCAGGGGTAAAGTCAGAAAAGCTAAAGCGCAGAATGAACTCAGGCTTGCTAGAGAGGTTAAGAACAACAAAAAGGGCTTTTGGGGTATGTCCGCAGCAAAAGGAAGAAGAAGAAAACGGTAGGGCCACTGCGTGCAGAAGATGGAAAAATGCTAACAGGGGACAGAGAAAAGGCAGAATTACTCAACACCTTCTTTGCTTCAGTCTTCTCAGAAAAGGCAAAGGGTGCTCAACCTAAGGATAATGGAGCAGAAGACAGAATAGGGGAATTTCAGCACAGAATAAGTAAAGAGATAGTACAGGAATAGCTGGTTAATCTAAATGAATACAAGTCTCCAGGACCAGATGAACTACACCCAAGGGTACTAAAAGAACTGGCAAATGTAATATCGGAACAAAACAAAAACGAAAGGGTTCTGACGGAGAAGATACAAAATGAAATGAAACCCTGAGGCCAAAGTAATTATCTAAAAGTGTAAATTTATTATTATAAAATTATATTATTATAAATTTTAATAATATTATAAAAATGCTAAGGAAGATAATGGGTAACAATATTAAAACCTCTATGCCAGGGTAATTAGCCCTGGAAAAAGGCCAATTGAGCAACAAAAAGGGTGAAAATAACACCCCTTATTTTTGCCAATGGCAATACGAAATAAACAATAAAGAAATAAAAACAAGGCCAAACGCATTTCGGCCGAAGCCTTCTTCAGTAGCCTGCCTATGTAAATAATAAACAAGAAACAATTCCTCAGCATACAATATGTGTATCCTTGCTAAATTCTCAAGCTGCAATGAGCTCGGCCTGTTATCAGGGTGTCTTATAAAACCAGCTGCATTAATGCTGAGCTTGATCCTGTAAAAACTCAAACATAACTAGGGAAAATGAGGGTGTGAAGTGACTCAATAAATCCAAAAATACTCAAATTAACCAATTAAAATTTTCATTTAAACCTCCTGGAGATTCAGAATTTAATCGGTGGATCCATTTCAGTTCTAATATTTGTAATTGTCTTATGATTTTCATATTGGGTAATCCATCTATGCACCAGAATTTAAACGAATCAAAACTGTGTTGTTTCTCAACAAAATGTTTAACCAATGGGGCTTCCAATTTTCGATTTTTGATGCAACTTCTGTGTTCAATAATACGGGTCCTCACCTGTCTGGTGGTCATCCCTATGTAAACAAGTTTACAAGGGCATACAAACATGATTCAAGTCCCCCCCCCTCGCCTCCTGTTCTGAAGTCAATGGCCATTTTATAGTGTATAGCAGAATAGAGAGAAGGCCTATGCTCTCTGCTGTCTTAGTGACAGCAGTAATTATGATCAAAATGTGTATTTCAAGTACAGAAAAGTACATCTGTTGATCAGATGGAATATGAATCATGGATTAATTGACATGAGAAATATGGACTTCATGAAGGCACTCATAGAGCACGCAAAGAACTTTGGAGATTGAAGAGCTCAGCAGGAGAGAAGTGAGAACAACCAAGGCAGCCTAACTGCAAAATATCTTCAGTTTGTAGAATAGTGAATGTATCATTTTAATGCATACACCTTTGGTATTCCAGCAACATTTCAATTTTAAAATGTGGGCCAAGATCCATCATATCTTTAAAAGAAATATAAACATTATTTCTTGTTAGTCTTGATGATTTGACAACCTTGGAAAGCTTTCTTTCATTTGGACATGGAAGACCTAAATTATGCAACATTGCTATTTTCTATGTAAAAAAAAAAAAAAAAAAAAACAGCAATAATGTATAACAAAAATCTTACACACAACTAGTCTTGCATAAAATATTAATCTTGCACACCAAAATTACATATGGCTGCAGCTTCAGTCAACCTGAGTTTCTTTGCCTGCTATGTAACATTTAGGTTGCACAACTTTTAAATTGACAAAGGCTGTAGTCATGAGGGTGAACCTTCATTACATTGTGTGTATAGAGGTACAGTGTGCAATTTAGTTTTATATTTTGTGCACTCTTTCCAAGTACATAGCAAAATACAACATAAGCAGATGTTATTTTTCTCAGTAAGTTACACAGTTTTCTCTGTATTGCAAAAAACCTGACACTGGTTTGTGTTCTAGCTTCTGAAACAGCAAAAAACATGCTTTTTCCAGCTTATGCATGGCAGATATTTAAAGATGGCTGTCCATTAACCTCCAAGTCTTCTCTTCTTCCAGCTAAACGTACCCAGCTCCCTAAGACAATCCTCATAAAGCATCATTTCCAGACTTTTAATCATCTTAGTCAC
The DNA here is from genome assembly GCA_034509955.1 of Urosaurus nigricauda. Classification (NCBI taxonomy): domain Eukaryota; kingdom Metazoa; phylum Chordata; class Lepidosauria; order Squamata; family Phrynosomatidae; genus Urosaurus; species Urosaurus nigricauda. The sequence goes on from JAOEGL010000003.1 coordinate 68,382,628, forward strand.
CCTCCTCTGGACATGTTCTAGCCTGTCAATATCCTTTTGAACTGTTATGCCCAGAACTGGACACCTAGAATATTTTAGATGAAGTCTGGACACCTAGAATATTTCAGATGGCATCATATCACTCTTTTGACTCATGTTTAGTTTCTAAGGCCCCTAGATCTTTTTCACATTTACTTCTTTTATTCCAGGTATCACTCATCCAGTATTTGTGTATTTCATTTTCCCTACCTAGATGTAGCACCTTACATTTAGTACTGTTGAAATTTGTTTTGTTTGTTCTGCCTAGCTCTCCAATCTGCCAAGAATTGAATTTTGATCCTCTGGGATACCTCCCCTAATATGATGTTGTTTCCCATTTCGATAAGCATGCCTTCTGCTCCACCATCTAATTCATTTCTAAAGATGTTGACCAACAGGGCAGAATCTTGAATCACCCCAGTAGTCCTTTCTCTCAGGATGAATAACAACATTAGGGAACACTCTTTGGGTTCAGTCAATTAATCAAATATTATTTCATCTAATGACAACACTATCTTCTCTATATTTCACCTGCTTGTCAAACTTGTGAAACCAAGATGTGCTATATTCATATCACTCCTTTGGTCCACCAAAGTAACTTTATTTTAAAAAAATAATATGTTCAGCTTAGCATGACTTGTTTCCACAAAATCGTGGTGGTTGTTAGTAATCATTTTATTCCTTTTCTAGGTATACAAAATTGGTTTACTGATGGTTTACTGACCTTTTCTTGAATCTTTCCTTGTATCTTTCTTTGAAAAGGTGGCTTTTAAATAAAGGTCCTTGCATAATGAAAATCAACATGCCAAGTGTGTTTCATTATGGTAGATGTTTATTGTGTTTGCCTATAAGGAACCATCTCTATGATGTCCACAACAAAAGCAGCTGAGGTTCTGAAGAAGCCCATTTCAAGGGGCATAGAATTATCAACATTAGACTCTAGAGCCCACCAAGATACATTGGAGTATGCATTCTGCAGCAAAATATAAGCAGACACAATACAAAAACAAAAGATGAAGTAATAAAATGTATTAAAGAGCAATATTGTTTAAAGTTCTTTGTATTAAGAACATACCTATATAAATATTGATAGATAACCTTTTTATTGTTAGTATAATCTAGAGAAAAATTAAAAAGAAATTTGTAAAGTGTGTAAAACATTACTTACTTATTTCAAAGATTTATATCCTGCCTTTCTCCCACAATGGGATTTATAAAACATAGATCAGGAATTGGGAAGTTATGACAAATGAAAATCACTTTAGGGGTTGTTTTGTACTCTGTTCAGCTAACAGTACAAAACATTTAAGATAACAGTGAATAATAGCATAGCGAGTTAAAGAACTGTCATTGTTTATACAAGTTCCCAATGCTATTTTTTTTCCCTAAGTCCCAAAGATGCCACAAGACTCTTTTAAAATCTAAAAAGAAAACTAGTAAAGAGAATTGGGTGCTGGAACAATCCTGTCATTTATTACTTCAATGTCTCTGACCCACACCACTGAAACTGGAGAGCTCTGATAAAACTATCTACCATAATTGGATTAGAAGTTAGAGCTGCCATTTCAGATACTAAACTTTCCTTTCCCTCTCTTTTCTTTGTTGTTTTACTTTTATGAAGAGCTTGGGCAGAAAGGTTATCTATATTTGGAGACACATTGTCTGTGTTTCTGGATGCCTACGAATCCAAGGTGGTAATTAAAGTTTGATTCAGATTTGATCTGCTTCCAAAAAAACAAAAAAACAAAACGCCTCTCTTGCATTCAAACTACTTCCAGTTTGCCTGAATTAAATCATTCCAGTGTTAAGTGCTTCAAATTCTGCAAAGATCTTTACCATAGTCCCAAGAAGAAGTTGGGATGTCCCCAGAATACTCCTGTTCCATCTATATTTATGCCTTGATGCCTTTGTTATGAATCAGTGTTGCCCGTGTGTTAAATTAAAAAGATGAAGTACTGTATATATTTGTATACAAGTCAACTTCATGTATAAGTCAAGTGAAGGTTTCAGGGTCAAAATCATGGCTTTTGATATGACCCATGGATAAGGTGTTTCTTTGATGAGAAGAGAGGCTTTCAAATCAGAATGGGAAGAGAAAGAAGTGGAGTTAAAAGGGATGTTTCTTTGATGGGAAGAGAAGGCTTTCAAATCTGATTGGGAACCTCTTTCACACACACACACACATGCAAACACAGAAAAACTCCTGCCTTGAGGCACAAAGAGTGGGGCATCAGGTGGAACTTGTTTCAGGATCTTTCTAAGCAGTATTAGTGTATTGATCCATATATAAGTCAACTCAGGATTTTAGGTTCAATTTTGGGGCATAAATTTCTTGACTATAAATTTATAGTCGAGTATCTACAGTAATTAAATATCTATGGATTCCTTCTGGATATGCACATTCAGTCTAGTGTTTCATACAAAGTCGGTTTTTACTTCCACCTGAAGCTTTTAAATGTGCCTACAGTGTTCTTATCATGTATTCAGTGTTCCTATTACTCACTCAGACACCACTGGTTTACATTATAGGACAGGTTTTTGGATTGTAGAAGCACAGTGTAGCCCAAGCCCTTGGTCCTGTGAATTTTATTGTAACAAAAACCATTAGTAATAATTATCTGTTAACCACCAAGGACACAAAGCCACAATGAAACAGCCACCTTAAAATTCTATAAATATTGGACATGAGATGATACACAAATTGCATTGTCCTGAAAAGCATAATTTGCCATTTATAAAAATGTGTTTGTACGGTTTATAAATGTTTAACCAAATGTATTTGTTTGAAATTGATGTTTCCTCTGAGGAAAATTGCCAAAGCAACTTCCAAGGGTTCTTGTTGTTTGTTTTATGGTTTAAACTATCTAAGATGACTAATTAAAAGAAGAGCAGTACAGTACAGTACAGTACAGTACAGTAGATGTGAACTAAAATGCTGTGCCATTTTGAATGGAGGTCTGATGGGACAGCCCATGTACACTTTAGATAAAGTTGCAAATGAGGAATGAGTATGGCCTGAGAGGTAAGTGTCCAGCTATTAAAGGGCATTTGTCTTCAGACCTGTGAATAAATTAATTCTAATAAATCAAAGTACTGGGAAATTCCTTGAACTGAAACTCTGAAATCTACATCAGCTTGGAAAGTGTCTATTAAAATACAAGCAGTTATAGTTACGAAGCCCTCAAATGGGTTATAGTTATACATTTATAAAGTAATTCCTTGCTTCCACACTTTTCAAAGGTAGCTAGGGGGCAAAGCAGATGAGCATGCAAGAGCAGCTTCTGGCTGCTCCACCTGCAATTGGCCCACGATCAACAGGGGACTGTGGCGACACCACCACGGTCCAAAAGCCAGCTGTTGGCAGGAGTGGTTTTTCTCTGCTCCTTTCTACAGTGGCTTTGGGCCTCCTCTGGCAGAGAAGAAACCATGGATATCTGGAAATCCCATTTCTCCTTCACCCCACCAAAACCATTTTTCTTGCTTTCCCTTTCTTCTCTCCATATTATCTTATCTTCTTTCGTTCCTTCTTTCACTTTACGCTGATACCCATGTGCATCCCAATGAATGCTCCACGATTGAGAACTTCAAAATTGAGTTTTCTGGGACTGATGAGTATTTTCTGTATGCTGTCTGGTGTAGAACACAGGAAGCCCTTCTGCATGCAAATAAGACCAGCCTATTCGAAATTGCTTTTTTAAATGAGTTGGTTAAAAATTATTAACCTTTGAATTAATAAGCTATCCTAAATTCCTTAACACAATTATTTTTGAGTAGTTTTCTTGGATCTGGTGGTACAAACAATGTAATTCCGAACTCTGAATGGATAGCAAAAAGAAAGGTACTATTGCAAAAACTAGACTCTGGACAGAGAACCTGTTAGATTTTTTGTAAAGTAGTCTCGACTACAGTCAGCTCTCCTCATTTGTGGGAGTTAGGGGTGTAGGATGCACACAGACACCCCTCAAACCTTAACTTGGTCAATTTTACTATCTCCATGGGCTAAGGAACCCAAGTGAAGTACCACTTCAGTCTTGCTGTCACAGACCTTGTAGTTCTGGAAGTGGCCAGAGAGGAGGAAAGCAGTCATGGCATCACCCAGGCTCCAAGGGTGGAAGAGGAGGAAAGGCTACTCAGTAATATCTTTGCATTTATGACTTCCTAAACTTTTTTTTTAAAAAATGATTCATGTTATCTAGAACATCTGCAAGTTTCCACACTAGGCACAAAAAACAATCTCAATTATTGATGTCAAATACACAAATAACCAAATCTACAAAATTCAAGGTCAATTATAATCACTTAAAATTCAGGGATTAAATGAATGGTGGGTATGAAATGAAAACACTAGAACAGCTTAGGATAGAGGGACAAAACTGTGGATGGTTTTTGTATGGACAATTGAAAGCAAGATTCGCTTTAGACAAAACAACAACAATAACAACAACAGGAATAACAAATACAAAGGCATCATTGGAAGAAACTATATGGCTCGAGAAACCTGCCTTTCTATCAAGAATGTATAACAAGCTATTAGAAATTTACACAGAAGAAGATGTAATAAAAGAAAATATGATTAAATAGACCAAGAATGGTGGACATACAATGGAATTAAGACAATGGGAGCTAGCATGAAATAAGAGATTAAAATACTCAGCCAGTCAGGACATAAAGGAAAACTTTTACAAAATAATATATAGATGGCACCTTTGTCCAGACAGAGTAAGATGTACAAAAATGGGGAAAGCTTATGCTGGAAATGTGAAAGAGAAAAGTAAAACTTTTTTCTTCTATGGTGGACCTGCAAAGATGCAAAAAATATTGGAAGGAAACATATGTAAAAATCAAAGACATATTGGAAATTGACTTAGAATTTGGACTGAAGTGCTTCTTTTGAATATGATTGATGTGAACAACAAGAAAAATATGGAATTATTATTATTATTATTATTAACTTTATTTATAAAGCACCGTAAATGTACACAGCGCTGTACAAAAACCAAATAAGATCAAGAATATGTAAAAAGCCTGCCTATGGCGTACAATCTAGAGATTAAAACAAGTTAAAAACATCATAAGAAACAAATTAAAACAGCAAAGATCAAATATTAATCAGGCATCAAAACAACCAGGTCACAGTCACAAACTTCCTGGGAATGCTTCTCTAAACAATATGGTCTTTAACTCATTTTTAAAACTGGTTAGAGACATGTTGAGCCATGCTTGTAAGGGGAGGAGGTTCCAGGAGTGAGGGGCAGCAAGCGAGAAGGGACTAATCTGGGATTGGGCAGTGGAAATCCTGGGCTGGGACAGAAGACCTTGGCTATCAGAACGGAGGGAACGGGTGGGAATGTAGGGAGAAAAAAGTTCAGAGAGATGGGGAGGGGCCAGCCCGTGCAGGGCCTTGAAAGTGAGCAGGAGAAGCTTGTACTGAATGCGGAAGGGAAAGGGTAGCCAGTGGAGGGATGACAATAGGGGAGAGACATGGTCGTACTGGCAAGCGAGTGAGATGATGCGAGCAGCTGAGTGCTGAACAGAAATTATTGGGTGGAGGTGAGAGAGAGGAAGCCCTGCCAAGAGAAGGTTACAGTAATCTAGTTGTGAGACCACTAGGGCATGTACTAAAGTCTTTGCAGTAGAAGCTGAGAGATATGGATGGATTTTGGAAATATTATAGAGAAAAAAATCTACAGACCTTGGCTGTGGCCTGGATCTGAGGCATATATGACAGCGAGGAGTAAAAAATGAAACCAAGACTACGGGCTTCCTGAACCAGCTGAATAGAGATATTGTCAACAGAGATAGAAAAAGAATATTGAAGGGTGGGCTTAGGAGGGAAAACTAGAAGCTCCATCTTGGACATGTTGAGTTCAAGCGCTGATGGCACACCCAGTGGGAGACAGCTGTCAGGCAAGATGAAACTTGCTGCTCGAGCCTTGGAGAAAGGTCAGGGGTGGAGAGGTACAGATGAGTATCATCGGCATACAGGTGATAAGAAAAACCAAAAGAACCGATAAGTTTACTGAGAGACAGTGTGTATAAAGAGAACAAGAGGGGACCCAAAACAGAACCCTGAGGAACTCCAACAGATAGGGGAACAGAGGACAAAGTCTGGCCAGCCAAGACCACTTTTATATGTTAACTGCCACGAGATTAGTTTATGCAAGGTACTGGAAAATCAAAAAGGAAATACAAGTTGATGAATGGGTTATTAAACTGTTGGATATGATGGAGACAGATATAATGTTAAAAAAAGTGAAAACACAAAAGAATCGTATATAGATGATTGGAATAAATATAAGTATTATGGGGGAAAATGGGAATGAACAAGAAAATAAATAGTGATAAGATAACCATAGTACTGGTTGAGCATGTAAAGATTTGAAGGAGAGACTAATTTAAGTTAAGACTGAAATAAGATACACAGAAAAGAAAAGAAAGTGACATAAATCAGTGAAAAGTTGGCTAAAGGAAGTACCAAGTATATGGAATGATTGTAATGTATATTGTATATTTGTTATATGTTTGTCAGTATGTTTGTTAGCTTTATTTTGACTGTTATTTGTTGCATTGTTTGTTAGTTTGATGTACTTTTTAATATAATAATAATAAAAAAATAAATGAATGCTGAAATTCCCGTTTCATCTTAATGATAATAATAATAATAATCAATAACTTTAGAATAAATACATAAATAAATGTAATAAATAATATTTTAAAATAAGTTCACTTATCTCAACATTTTTCATTATAAATTTTCCAGATTAATGAATAACTTAATCAGTTTTAATTGATTCGCTCCTAGGACTTGGGTAAATGTTGTGCTCGTCTAAGACAGAGGTTAAAAACTTCAATAGGCACAGGTGACAATTTTCTGGGACTCTCTAGGGAGCTTTAATGGACTGCCCAAAAGCAAAGCAAAACTAGAAGTGGCAATATAATAATGTGAAAGTGCACAAAGAGTTTTTAAATTACTTTGTAAGGAAGCCACTAGTGATAGTATTGGAAAAAATAGAAATGTAGATCCAGAGTTACCAGGGTGGGTGTTGATTCATGAGGCACTTGACAGTAGAGAGATTTTATCACAAAAAAACATGTGCAACATATGGTGATTTGACAACAAAATCCCTGAGTACCCAAAAATTAGAATTTAAGCCCTTAGAGCAATTGATTAAGGAGGGTTATACATGTGGCTGGCTGCTATACAGACAACTTACGGAAATATTCCTTTTGGACAACAAGGTGTACGGGATAAAAACAATAAATAAAGAGTTTGGGGAAATAGCAATGACTAACAATTTACATGAAATTGCTCTTTTTAAATAAGTTTCTCCTCCAATTAGAAATGGATGATGAAGTTATCAAAGAGTCAATGGTAAAATGGTAGCAAGACATAAAACAGAACATACAGTTAGAACAGTGGAAAAGGATGTGGAATAAGTGTTTGAAATACACGGTTAGCTATGATCTAAAGTAGAATTTCTTTAAAATGCAGTTTAGATGGCACCTAACCCTGGACAAATTATCTAGAATGTACAAAGAGGTATCCAACAAGTGTTGGAAATGTAATCAAGAGGTTGGGACCTTCTATCATGTATGGTGGAATTGTTCATATGCCAGGGAAGGGAATTCATAATACAGTAAAGGAAATTTTACAATCCAAAATGAATCCAAAATGAATATGGATCCAAAATTTTACCTCTTGAGAATGTGTGAACATGAGAACTTAACAAGACATCATGGTAAACTTATGTTTTATATGATGACAGGTGCCAGAATAGTTTACACAAGTAAATGGAAAAGAGTGGCAGGAGAACTGCGGTGGGAACATAAACATTGGGTCTTACTGGTCTCAGTCTCTTAACATCAGATATATAGAACAGGGGAAGACCTGTGGAGGATGTCCTTCCCCTTGCTATTTTGGGAAATGGCCTGCAAGCAAAAACACTATCCAGGATTTTTTTCCCCCTGTTACTCAGTTAGCAACCCTATTCATGCTCTACAAACATGTTGATGGAAAATGTCACAAAATTACTTTTCCAGAAAGAGAGACATAGTGGAAAAAAATAGAAGCAGGGAAAAGGGCTTAATCTGAGCCACAGCTGAGTTCTGGAAGAAAAGCAGTGCCTTTGAGCCTTGGCAGCACATTGTTCATTGCTCATTACTCAGTAACCATGCCCATTCGTTACATACCAGGAAATAGGAACCAGGCCTTTCAGGGCAAGTGGTGCAATTTCCAGGCAGGCTGGGTTTGGGGCCTAATAAGTGGAGATATAAATTACTACAGCAAAGTAGATCCACCTGACTGTACAAAGCAATCATCAGTAAATACTACTAAACTAAATGCTGCTGAAGAGGGGAAGTCTCCAAATGAAATTTAAATAATTTGCTATAAGCATTTATGGTAATACATGCCTAAATATACAAAAGGTACTAGATCTTGTCTGATACTGGAAGCTAAGCAGAGTCAGCCCTATATATTACTTGGGTGGGAAACCCCCAGTGAATACCAGATGCTGTAGGCTATATTTTGGAGGAAGGGATTTGCAAAACCACCTCTAAGTATTCCTTGCCTAAGAAAATCCTATTGGTTTTCACCATAGGATCACCATAAGTCAACAAGTGACTTGAAGGCATGCAAACACTTATGGTACTAGAAAGATCATCATACAGTTTCCAACACCCAAAGTTATGTGTAAGTGCAATGAACAACACAATCCAGCCAAAGTTAAGCACTTTAGTATCACTCTGACTTAAAATGGATGAGAGATAAAGCCCAAATTAATGTGCCTGATAACATTTTGACCTGAATTAGAAAAAAAATCAGACAAAATCAAATAACAAAACCTGCCTTGAGAGGAAATAATAAAAGACATTTGCAATTATAACATGAAATAGTAACTCACATGAAACCATCACTAGTTAACTAATTAGTTTTTTCTGGATCTAAATAAATCTGAACAGGTCTGGACTGGCAGGCATTATGGTAAAGTATTAACTATTGGGCTATATCCAGTCATCTTGGATTTTAGCCATAGTTTGCTGCTTCATTAAACTTCATGAGAGTTTCAGTACTAAATATACAAATTGGTGGACTGCATCATGCAATATTCCAGTAACTTAGAATATACAGTAAGAAGGCAAGAATAGAATTAAAGCTATGATCTTTAAATAGACTTAGTTTTATATAAGGGTATGATTGTTATTGATTCACACAGAAGAAAAAAGTAATTCACACAGTTTTATCCTTGCTGTGGGAATATCTTCAGAAACTGCAGCTTTGAAACATTCTCTAATGGGGGAGGGGGGGGATCTTCTCCAAATAATCTTTTTCCTGTCTCCCCACTCCCAGGTAGTGGCTGAAGGTGGGGGGGGCAACCAAGCCAAGAGAGTCTCCCATTCCTATTTTCTGATACTGGCACATTATTATTATTATTATTATTATTATTATTATTATTATCTAACCCACCCCTCGGAGCGAGCAATCGGGGTGGGGTACAACAATTAAAAACATATACAGTTAAAAATTTACAATCTATACAATCCATACCCACCTCCCACCCCTTAAAACAGGATTAAACTAAGTCATAATTAAAACAGTATCAAATCTAAAAAATACTCAGTCTCGAGGTCCAATGTGGCAGCCACATGTCAATGGGAGATAGGAGGAGCTAGACATCATTCAGGCGGCAGGAGGATTAGCTACTATCTGAGAAGGCCTGCCAGAAGAGATGCATCTTGGTCGCTTTCTTAAAGCCATCCAAGGTTGTAATAAGACACAGTCAACACCCAGGACCTTCCAAGGAGCCTATGGAGGTCCTAAAGAATGACATCACTGTCATGCTCCAGCTATTGATACATCTTCCTTCCATGGTTCTCCCACTTCCCACAATATGGTATTGTCACATTGGGGGGGGGGGGTGAATATGGGCTAAGGCCAGGAATGGAGTCCTATGTATCTGAAGGTTCATGGGGGGGGGGACACCAAATAAGAGGCTTTCTTGACAGAGCTTCCTGAAACTCAAGAAGCTGCTTTTTCTAATCCCCTTTCCAAATCTTTGAATAATCTAGCCATCTCTAGTTTTATGCTAGAAACTGTGAGAAATGAGCATAGTTTTCATAGGAATCTTACACACTAAGGTGTATCAGTACAACACAATTAAATCAGTTTTATACTACTGTAATTACTCTGCCTCCATGCTAACTCTGAGTGCATCACCAAATGATGATGATGATGATGATGATGATGATGATGATTTATTTGTATAGCACTGTAAATTTACACAGCGCTGAACATACAATCTGTAATTAGACAGTTCCCTGCCCTCAGGCTTACAATCTAAAAAAAACTTGACACAAAAGGAGAAGGGAAAGGGGATGAGGTCCAGTAGTTCTTCTCTCCCTCTGAGGCCCAGACCAAGGCAGATGGACTGAGGGAGGGCTCGGCTTCTTAATACATAGTTAAAACGAGGCATCCTGGGGCAGACAACTTCTATCAGAGTTAGCCATGAGGCATAACAATTATAATTCTCTGTTAAAGACCTCTAATCCATTTTCCTCAGATACCCTAAACTACTCTATGGTCTCATTCACACTATGATGTAAACCAGTTTACAAAGTGGATCAGACCGGATTATATGTGCCATGTTCACACTATATATGATTTGCACCCCTATTGGGTTCAAGCTGAAACATGGCAGAATCAAGGTGAATCAGCACAAGTCCTTTTGAACCAGTTCTTTTGAAAATTGAAATTTTACCATTTCTCCTCCAAGTTTTAGTCTGAATAAGGTATAGGTTTAATTCCCTGCTCAGTCATGAAACCTACTAGGTGACCTTGGGCAAGTCATATGATTTCAGCTTCAGAGGAATGCAATGGCAAACCTTCTCTGAACAAATCTTGCCAAGAAAACCTCAAGTATGGTTCACCTTGAGGTCATCATAAGTCAGAAATGACTCAAAGGCACCAAAGAACAACAACAAAAAGTTAGTATGCAAAAGGATCTTGAAGCACTTCTGAGACTAACTGAAAGAAGTTGGTAGCATGAGTTTTCATAAAATTGAGCCTACTTCCTCAGATGCATGTTAGTTTGAGTACCTTGGATGGTTCCTTTATAATCTGAATGAGACCTTAGATGGCTCCCTTACAATCTGAAAAAGAAGCAGGCAACTCCAGGGTCCAGGGGCCAATTTCATCCTCCTCCATAGTTCAGCCACTCTCTACACCCCAACCTCCTTTCCAGGATTTTAAAGAGAAAGCTATTTGGGGTATAAAACAGGCCTGGGGGATATAGGCTAATTTTTAAATGAGAAATTACATCCTCTAAGGGTTTTGTGGGCATTATTTGTGATTTTTTTTTATTAATGGAGAGCACAGAGAGGCCTAGAGGGCATACTGGTTGCACTGCAGACCTTGAGGCTCTGTATGCACTCTGAGGCCATACTTTGCCTGCTTGTATAAAAGGAAAGTTGGAAAACCGTGTCTGTCCCTGTGCATAACACCTAAGATGGCCCTAAGGATGTGGTTGTGAATGCTACGTGCCTTGTGACCTTGGCTGGATAGACAACTGAATGTTTCAATTAAATGCAATATATTTGTCTTATGTGCTTAATTTCCACAGTTATTATGGTTTTAATATGTTCACTGTATGACATTAGAATGTGTTCAAAACCTAGTTTTCAAAAGTGAAAAGAATTCTGACATCTGTGTGTTCTCAGTCCAAGAATGTGTTTTTAGACTTAATGTTTTAAAAAAGCAAAGCTTCTATGGATATCTATCTATCTATCAATCTATCAATCTATCTAATATATTAGTAGCATGCTAATGCATCTTGAAGAGATAAAAATCATGAGATCATATTAGAAATACACATAAATATTTGGCTTAGTTTAACACCTATGCAATTGTTTATATCTGCCAATTTCTACACCTTTCGTTATCATAGTGACACAAAGTGTGTAAAATTGGCCAGCTTTTTAAATACCTTAACAACAAAATTGAAAAAGTTTTGTGGGATCTTGGACCCAAATTTGCAACCTATCAAATAATAATTTAAGCAATATCTAGTAAGAAGTCATGCTTAACATTTCATTTAAAAAGTATCCCTTGGCATACCTTTTTGTTTTCTCGTAGAACAGTCCAGAAAAAACTTCTATGAAAAAGGGCATTAAGGCTTTTGTTCACCTTCCAGCCTTTAAAGTTGCATGACCTTTTAAAACTCAATGCTCTGTTGGTTAACTTCCTTTGATCTACTCTTTTAAATTTACTGCACCTGTTAATCTCCACTCTTTCCCACTGAAAAACAAAACAGCATACACACGTTTACTGGAAAGAGATTCAAGAACATATTGGAAGTTATTCTGTTCTCCAGTTCAAAGGGCAAAAATGACACTTCCAATTTAGAATGCTGTTAACAATCGCAGTTTGGGGCATATTGTTTACTCCCTACCTATTCTCACAGTTCCTATTTCATAAGGCACTTATTGACAAAATGCCTATATACTATTACATGAACATTTTTATTAGTTCAGTCTTAGGTCTTGTGAGAATTATGTAGGTATTCACCCTTGCCTCTGTTCATAGAGGTGACCTGAACTGATTACAACTGGTATTTAAAGAGTTTGATGGTCAGCTTTTGGTATGCTATTTTATCTGAGAAATCTCATGTAATGGTATCATAGGCATTATGCATTCAATATAATTTTGGCACCTTGAAATGTAAGTATGTATCATGGTAGGTTCATATTTTTGATACATTATTTAGTAAGCAATGCAGCTCAAGAAGCTTTGGCTGGTGAAACTGAAAGAACGTTTCCTGGGATTTTCCATTTCTATAGACTGATACAGGTATTAGAGTCCTAACTGTATACTTTTGATGGACACACATATATGTGTATGTACATTAATGATTTGAAACATTGACTACAATAAAGTGATAATGCAGTGATAAATACTGTATGTAATTGTTGATATTGAAAAAGTATCAGTTAATATGATAATTATCAATTATCATGCATATATATGTTGCCTAATTGCTGAGTGGTATAGGGTCTATAAACCTGTAACATCTTGTGTGCTGCATAAATATCAAACCAAAAATCTTATAAGCATTCTGTGTACTGGATATGTTCCACTTGTAAATACTCTAAAGGCACCACGTACCATCTGATCTTGGAAACTAAGCAGGGATGGAAGATCACCAGAAAGTAACAGGTGCTGTAGTCTATATTTCAGAGGAAAGAACTGGCAAAACCACCTCTGAGTCTTCCTTGCCTAAGAAAACCCTATGAAATACATGGAATCTACTGGGGATCCAAGAAATCATTACAGTATGCTCTTGTCATACATGGGCACCTTTTATGCGGTTTTCAGCTTACACTGAAAGCTGCACAATGAAAGCAACAATGGTGCGTGCACCCATGGCACTCATGCTGCGTGTCATGCCCAAGCCCCATTATTTTCAATGGGGCTCAAGCATACATGCTATTTGCCTTATGTGGTGGGATCCAGAATGAATCCCCCGTGTAAGGCAAGGGAGCACTGTATATCCAACAAGAAAAATCCCCCTGCCCCATAGCAAAGGATAGACCACCAACATGGAATACAGACAACAAGTGGACTCTAGCAAAAATGAAGAAGCTCATAAAAGAAGCAACAATGGTTTCAATGGGGCTCAAGCATACACGTTATTTGCCTTGTGTGGCTTAGTCTTAATCTGGAATAGCCCCAGTGCCTCATCATGCAATGCTTGTTTCCAGTTGGAGTTAACAAAAGTGAAAAAGATGTGTAAGGCTCTGCCTTCAGGAATTAAGGCTCAAGAGTGTGTTTGGTCACATGGAGGACTTTGGATCCACAGAAAAGGTGATTAATCATATTTTGAGCTATCACACCTGGTGTTTTGTGCTGACCTGGCCCAACATTGTTCTTAAAGTTAGCACTAGACATGGGGATGGGACCCTACATTTCTGGACTGCTCACTAGGAGGATGAGGAAGATGTTTTATTTGGCCATACAGACAACCCCCAAGTTCCAGCACATGCTGAAAGTTGTGAAAATTGCTGTACCTCTCCGGGGCAAGCAGCACTGGAAGCAGAGAAAATTTTGTCTTGGAACATAAGTTACCCTTAGAGCATGGGCACCCATTTCCACGAATTAGTGCCAGGATACATTGACTTAGCATGAAGGGTTGTATATGTGCTACACTAGTGCAACATCCCTGCACCAAAAAAAACCTACACATTAGCCACTGTAGTCTGTCCACTTATGGAAAGGGAGTACAAGGCACAATTGTGATGGACTACTTCCCCTATGTAGGAGCAGGCATGACTCAGGGAAGGTACACCCACCACAGTCAAAATGAGATGGTACAGTCTTGCCCCCAGTTTTGGAAGAGATGTAGGGGGAAAGTCTTGATACTTAGTGTCAAGTTAACCAATGAACCCACAATGATATCTGACTGAAATCAAATGTTGTTACCCTCAACTCTGGGTGCCACTATCCCTGTGAGAAATCTATTGAAAGTTTACCATCACCCACACTACTTCCAAGATTGCAAAATTACCAGAGACTACTTCACTAAGGGGCTGTGCAGACTAGCAGTTTGGGTGGCTTGGGTCCGAGTTGGGGCATAGCACCTACATGATGCACACTCCATCTCAGCACTCAGGGTGGCATGCCACCACATGGTGCTCAGCGTCACAGTGCTCCTCTGGCGCTGCATATGTATGACACAGTGCCAAAGGAATGCTGCCAAGCCACAGCAGTGAGGCTATTGCACCCTTTGCCGGGCACAAAAAAGCTTTTGTGGCTTCTTTTTGCACCCTGCAAAGGCCAGATTGGGGTTGTGGTGTGTGGTTGCTGTGGCCCTGATCTGGCTGTAACAGGCTGTCTCTTTGGGGCTGTGTGCACAGCCCCTAAGTCAAAGAACCTTGAACTGCCAGGCCCTAAATCTAGTTGCACATCTGATTTCTTTCTTTCTTTCTTTCTTTCTTTCTTTCTTTCTTTCTTGGTAATCTACTGTTGACATGTGATTAAAGTACCTTTTGATTAGGATAGCCAACCAATCTCTCATTTGATATCTGTTGTCTGGAATACTGTGCTGCTTTTACATCAAAGTACACCACAGTCACTTTCTTTCTTCTGTTGCTCATTCTAGTGTTTTCAGCTACCAGGTTCCTTTGAATGTCAACTTATCACTTCACTCTCTGCTAACAAGGAAAATGTTCAAAAGAAAAACATGATGGATAATAATAATATCATTTGGCTACACTGTCCACAGCGTCAGTATTACAGTACTTTGAAAATCACACCAAGGCTTTGAAGCACAAAAGGGTTTCATAGGGTCTTCTGTCTAGTATTATTTTCCCTTAGATTCTTCGTTTTTATAGCTGTGCTTAAGATTTCATCCCAAGGAATTCCTAGATTTCCCCAGCAAAGGCAAATAAAGCCCCTTAATAAGACAATCTCAATTTCTCACTTTCGGATTCTCATAACACCATGACAAATTTGAAATATGCATGTTTCCCATGATACTACCACATTTTCTTTAACACAGCTGTTCTACTGTAACATCTGTATGTAGTATAAAATAGCATGGGAAATTACAGATCCAAGACATAAGTGGTTGGTGTTTTATGTGTCTTTTATAAAAGTACTGTATATTTTGGTCTATTTTTCCATGACTAGTTTTACATAGGCATATGTCTGTAAGTAAGCTAGACTGATTATCTGATAATTTTACAGATATCCATTTCTGTATTCTTACTGATTTAAGCTTTAGCCACTATTTATAAAATACAGCAAAGTAGATTTTCAAGCCTTCAGGCTCAGAATTTTCAATATACCAGCCCATTTCTGGGCATAATTCAAAGTACTGGTTATGACATACAAAGCACTATATGGTTTTGGCTCATACTGTTGGAAAAACTGTATCTCTCTGTGTGAGTCGATAAGTTTTAAAATAATTGGGGCTGGCCTTCTCTGAATCTCACCAGTGTCCCAGGCACTTTTTGTGATGACAGAGGAGAGAGCCTTTTCAATAGCTAGACTTAGTATTTATGTTATTAATTTCCTCCTTCACAGGATTCAAGGTTGCTCACAACAAGTTAAAAAACAAAATACAACTAAAAATTATTAATGCAAAAGTTAATCTAACAATTAAAATGACAATTCAAGTTATTTCAAAACTGCTTAAAATGCATCTAAAACATAATAAAATAACAGACACAACACACCCATTAAAAGCTCCATCTGCTGTAACAAGTTAAAAACCAAAAGCCTGCTTAAATAAATAAAAAAAAGTCTTTCCCTGTTGATTGAAAGATGGCAGGAAGGTGACCAACCGAAGCTCTATACAGGAGTTCCACAACTTGGGAGCAGCCCCACAAAAAGCTTTCTCCTTTGCCATCACCAAACATGCCTGTAATGGAGGTAGGGTCATATAAAAGAGGTTTTTCACCATGGAAATACTTTTCTTTTCTTTTTTCTTTCTATATTTACTTTTTTATTTTTTATTTTATTTTTCTCTGTATTTTTTGTATTTTATATATCTAAAATTATTTAGGTTTTAATAAAGATTATAATATAAAAAAGGAGGAAACAAATAGCAGGGTACAAAAAAGCCCAGTTTCTAAGTCGCTAAGTATTCTACATTACTGTTTTAGAATACCTTGAAATCAAAACAATTTTCCCAATAGAAAACTATTAACAGATGGATTCCAAACTGAAAATTAGGAGTTCCAAGAAATTCTAGAACTTCAGTTTGTAAGCCTGGCTATAAATGTGAGTGGAATTGTTCTGAAGTAGGTGGATGGGAAACAACTGGCTATATGTTTTGCCTCTGTTGTCCTGGCTTCATCAGTGCAATCCTTGTACTGAAAAGGTGAAAATAATGAAAGCTTTGGACTCCTCATTCTATGGAACTGTTCACCGCCACAAATTCATTTATAGACCTCTTAAAACCTGGAAAGGCACACCGAAAGATCTCCTTACTAAGAAAACTCTGTCAGAGTTGAAAAGGTTAGCTAAACTTCCCATGAGACAAGAACTGTTAAAATGGCAATATCTACATTCCTGTAGGCACATCTAGAGAGACCTGGCACAAGAAAGGGATAAAAAAAGAAGTGCAGGACAGTCTTATCTCTTTCAGGCCTGAAAACATCATTTCCAAAAAAAAAAAACAAAAAAAAATCCTACCTAGGTTAGATCTCCCTTTCACCCACTCACTAAGTAAGCCATTGAATAATCTCAACAACCCTGTATATAGTTAAGTGGATTTGTGTCACTGTATTATTTTCAAGGGAAATTGGTTCCCAGCAGATTACTAATAAATGCAAACCATGGTCTGATCACATATAAATATGCCTATACATTTCATTCACATTTCTCCTTTCCCCTTAAAAGACATCTAGTACACTTATAGTTGTTTCATTTTGCTTCTGCCGTGATGGATATCTGTGACAGCCTGGATGCCAAAATAAATATAGTGATTGTAATCACATACAAATTTCTAATTCAACTGTGTGAAAAATCTCTTCATGTGTTAAGATTATTCATTATGTATTGCCAACAATCATGCAGTTTACCTGAGATGTGTAGCCTATTTTATGAAACATCTTTGGGCACCTTATTTTGATGCAAACATCAACAGCTAAAATAAGGTACTGTTATTATCATTACTCTTCCCTAGTAGTGGTAGTAGTAGTAGTAGTAGTAGCAGCATAGGAAAATTTGCAAAGCATTTAAATCACAAACCATGTAAAAGTATAATATATGCTCTGCAAAATAGTTGCTTACCTAAGAAAAATGTCACTACCAAGAAGAACCTGGCTTTATTGTATGACTATTTTCCTTATCAGAGTGATGATAAAAAGCCCAGTCAGCACTGGTAGCTATCAATGCAAGTAATCCAGTCATCAGCTTTTATCTTTGCCAAGTGTTGACCTGGCTTCAGACAAAATCCTTATGGCCTGTGTTCCCCCCTTCTTTCCCCACTATTTCACTCACACAGTTTGAAGCAACCATTATGCATATACTGGCTAAAATGCTGTTGGTTAGTCCTAACTAGAGTAGACCCATTGACTCAATTATTGCATGATAAATCAAAATATAGCTAAATTCAATTGGTTCAGTGGGTCTCCTCTAGTCAGAAATAATAATAGGATTTAGAATATTGTGTATTTATGTCTGGTTCCTATTTCACTGTAGATTTTGCATGAAATGAAATGATCAAGTTCTTTCTCTTTTATAATTCTGGCTGTGTAATTCAGACACATCAAAAAATAGATACCTTTTCCACACTGGAGTTTCGCACTGTGTTTTGTTTCTTAGAAACAATAGAGTATGCATACATTGGTGTAATGAAATGTATACAAATGCTGTCTAGGAAAAATCATACTTAGGACCAGATACTGGAATATGTGTATTAATATTAATTACATTCATTATACTTTATGTCTGCGTGTAGAAAATCTGCTTTACAATCTAAATTTAAACCAAAATACACACACACATGTATGAGGTTAAATAAAACCTTCTATACACACACAGAGAGTGGGGCTCAAAACAGACAGGCCAAGAGGACCCCAGCAGAATCATGCCAACATCATTTGCGCCAGGGGTGCGACAAGAGCACGGCCCAGCCCTGATCTGGGTGAATCCTGTGGTCCTGAACCAGGCCATGAGAAGGAGCAGATTCTTCCCACTCCTTTTTGGCTCAATTCTTTGGTGATGGTGCAACATCAGTGAGGGTTCCCACCACATTCAGGGCATACATCAACGCTATGCCCCAAATACAACTGGAAATTGTGTTATTTGGCCCCTCTGTTTTGGGCCAGAGAGAGGGGGGTTGCACAACAACATCCAGACTTAAAGGTAATGTGTCTATGACTATGACATGCAGTTGCAGGACTAATTTTGAAAAGGAAGACAGAATAAGTGAATGAAAGAAATATAACACCAGTAGTGGATACAGTTGAGGACACTACAGATATTACTGGAAACATGGTAAAGGAGGAAGATTTTGAAAGAGGTGAGCAGCCAGAGAGAAAGGAAGGGAGGAAGAATGAGAAAGTGGTTTGAGTGTTAGTCTAGGACCTTAGAAGACCAGGTTTAGAATTCCGGCTCAGCCAAGGAAAATCAATGGGTGACTTTAGGCAAGTTATACTCAATATGATACATGGTAATGACACCTCCCCTTGTACCTTGATATCTAGATTAGGTACAAATGACCTCTGAATACCAATACAACCCTATAATTACCCTACAACCCCTGTATAAGTTGGAGCTGACTGAAAGATCATAATTATAACAGCAAATGTGACATTCAATTTTTTTTCAAAATTGTGGATTATTGTTGATGTGGGGTAGGATGGATCTGGCTTCCTAACCTAAGGATTTCACCTTCCCACCAGTCTCGGATTCCCCTTCACAAAACATTTTAGTTCTCTAATATTTACTTAAAAAAAAAAGACCCTATATATAACCAAAGGTGTCAAAGTATCAATGCAAAGCGTCTACTTCTTGAAAAAGTATGTTTTCATTCTTGTACATGCATTATCTGCAATACTTTCATCCCACTTGCAAAAGCTATTTCCCAAGTTGGTGAAACATTAGTTGCATAACTTGCTGAACAAGCTGTTCCACAAGCCTGTTCATTAGGCTAAATACGTAAGAGGTGGAAATAATGAGGCAATCCAAATGTTGTTAGAGTGCAGCTCTCAGAGCCCAAGCCAACATAGACAATGAGGTCTGCTGGTGAGGTCTGCTGGGATCTCCAGTCCAACAACATCTGGAGGGCCACATGATTTCCATGTTGTGTATCCTACTTGATCCACTGGTGCAAGTAAAGTGGAAATGTCCTCTCTTGTAGTTTTTTCCAGTAACCTCACATTGGATATGGTCTGTAAGGAAAAGTAGTTTCTTGGTCTGCTTAGTCATCTATTTTCATTTGTTGTTCAAAGTCAGGGCTCTCTTCCTGACAGGGGAACGATTGCATAAGCCAGTATACCAAATTAAAAGCTCTCGATCCAGTATAAATTAACCCAAGCTTGCTGCTGTTTTTCAAACAAACAAATAAAACAATATAATTTATCCTCTTTTTTATGTCCTGATCACATAAACAATGAAATCTGCATGATCTGAAATGTACATTTGTCTGCACTCAGCTTATTTCTGTAGAGAAGGGGAGTTATGTTTACCTTTACTAAAATACATTACAGAGTTGAAAAATAACACTTGCTTTTCATTGACCTGATTGTGATTAAAACCTCTGAAGGTAATCGATGCCTATTGATGCTGTTTGTCATTTCTTTATTGCTGCAATAAATACATGGACTGCATACATGTATGTTTGGGAGGGGGTGTTAGGAATGTGTAGGCTGCTATTTTAGGATAGCTCTTTGGTTTTCTGTGTTGGGAAATCAACACAGTGCCACATTCCTTTGAAATGCTACTGCAGTTCCTTGTTTTCTATTCTATGAAATAGTTTATTTTGCCATCTTAAATTGTTGTGACCTGGGTCTAGGATCTGATGGAAGAAGGACAGAGAGATGAATGATGTGGATTTAAAAAAAGCAAAACATCCAGGCTATCCTTCAGACATTTTCCAGGAAAATGAGACAGGGTCTCCACTGACCCTGTCTCTCTCCTCAAACACATTGCTGCTGCCTCCTATTACCTGCCACCTGAGCAAGTCACCTCACAAAGATTTCCTTTCTGTAAATAAGACCAAAAAGTACCCAGTACAGAAACATTTGAGTGACTTCCTAAATTGTGCATTTTGGATGAAGAGTGAAATTAAGGCTATGGCAGGTGAACACATGTGTATTTGTGGCAATCCCATGCTTTCAGCTTTGACAAATGTGCTTTACCACTCCAGCCGTACCACAAACCCTGTCTCTGCTCCTGTGTAACGCCAGGTCTATCAAGAACAAGTCCCACATACTGCATGATCTGACTGAAGATAACAACTGTGACCTGGCGTGCATAACCGAGACCTGGCTTGGGCCTGAAGGGGATGCTGTGTGGGCTCAGGTCCTCCCATCCGGGTACTCGGTGAAGGACCAGAACAGGTTAGGTGGGCGGGGGGGGGGTGTTGCCTTGGTGCATAAAAACACCTTGTCTCTAACCAGGAACCATGTCCGTCAGACCTCCTATATCAAGTGTATTTACCTGACCCTAAAGGCTAGGGACAGTCTAGGGATTCTGTTGGTCTACCGGCCACCCCGTGCGCTAACAGACTCCCTTAATGAGCTGACACAGTTGGTCTCGGAGCTGGTGTTGGAGTCCCCCAGGCTTTTAGTCCTGGGAGACTTCAACATCCCCTTCGCAGCCAACAACATTCCATCTGGTGCGGCTGGGGAATTCATGGACACCATGACAGCCATGGGCCTGTCTCAGCTGGTTTCGGGTCCAACGCATTTTGCAGGGAATACTCTCGATTTGGTTTTCTGTACGGACATGGAAACTCCGTGGGCGGAAATTACCAACATTTCCGCCCTGTCATGGACGGATCATTTCCTGGTGGAGGCAAGCATCAAGGCATCAACCCAGATCCCCCCCGGGGGTGGCGGACCTTTTAGAATGGTCCACCCTCGAAGGCTGATGGAACCTGATAGGTTCCAAGAAGCCCTAGAGGGATATATGGTTGGAAGTGACGGCGACACTGTTGATGCCCTAGTCAACACCTGGGACACAGATCTCTCCAGGGCTATACACAGTATCGCTCCCAAGCGCCCTCTCAGGCCTGCTTCCAAAAAGAAGCCTTGGTATACGGAAGATCTCCGGGCAAGGAAGCGGGTCCTGCGACGGCTAGAGCACGCCTGGCGGAAACACCAGCGTTTATCCGACAAGGCTCTCCTAGACCATCTTTTGAAGGACTATGGAGAGGCGATACAAGCAGCTAAGAATTCATTCTTTGCTGCTCGTATCGCGTCCGCGGAGTCGCGTCCAGCAGAGTTGTTCAGGGTAGTGAGAGAGCTAACTCAGCTCCCTCCTGCCCCGAACCAGATCCTTGAACCTACTAAGGCCTGCTGTGACCAGTTTAACAACTTCTTCGCAGATAAAATCTCTCGGATAAACGATGGTCTGGACACCAGTGTTAAAGCAGAATCCAGAATAGAGGCGTCCAGAGCTTCCGTGGACTCGATTGTACTGGATCAGTTTGAGTCTGTCAGTACCGAGGATGTGGACAAGATCCTTAGAAGTGTTCAGAAGACAACCTGCTCTCTCGATCCCTGCCCCTCGTGGCTAGTGGCCCAGGGGGGATCGGCAGTAACCTCGCGGTTACGCCAAATTATTAACACATCTCTGAGGGCGGGACAATTTCCTGACCATCTCAAATTGGCCATAGGAAGACCATTATTGAAAAAGCCCTCCCTCGACCCCCTGGTTCATAATAATTATCGGCCAGTCTCGCTACTGCCATTTTTGGGGAAGGTGATCGAGAGGGCGGTTGCATTCCAACTTCAATCGATCTTGGAGGAAACGGATTTTCTAGATCCATTTCAAACCGGTTTTCAGGCGGGCCATGGGGTTGAGACTGCCATGGTCGCCCTGGTCGATGATCTCTGTCTGGGCATCGACGGGGGTAGCGTGTCCCTGTTGGTGCTCTTGGACATCTCAGCGGCTTTCGATACCATCGACCATGGTATCCTTCTGGAACGCCTGGCAGAGGTGGGAATCGGGGGCACTGCGCTTCGGTGGTTCCGGTCCTACCTCTCTGGGAGGTTCCAGATGGTGCAGCTGGGGGACGTGTGCTCCGATAAGAGGGCCCTCACTTCTGGGGTCCCTCAAGGAGCCATTCTGTCTCCCATGCTCTTTAACATTTACATGAAACCGCTGGGAGAGATCATCCGGAGGCACGGGGCGCGGGGTTATCAGTACGCTGATGACACCCAAATAGTTTTCTCTATGTCTCCGACTGATGCAGTGACCAGGGATGGCGTCGCTCCTCTCGTGGCCTGTCTGGAATCGGTAATGGACTGGATGAGGGAAAACAGACTCAGCATGAATCCAGAGAAAACGGAAGTACTCGTGATAGGTTCCCCCGGTCCGGGTATGGAGGTGATTCCACCTGTCCTGAACGGGATCACGCTTCCCGTAAAGGACACCGTGCGCAGCCTGGGGGTGCTCCTTGATTCGTCGCTTCATCTTACATCTCAGGTGGATGCGACGGTCAGGAGCACCTGCTTTCAACTACGGCTGATACGCCAGCTGCTCCCCTACCTGGACCGGAGGGACCTTGAAACCGTAGTACATGCTCTGGTAACCTCTCGGTTGGACTTCTGTAACGCGCTCTACATGGGGCAGCCTTTGTATCACACTCGGAAGCTGCAACTAGTGCAGAATATGGCGGCACGGGTGGTCACTGGTGCACCCAGAGCCGCCCATATAACACCAATAATGAAAGATCTACATTGGCTGCCTATCCGCTTCCGGGCTCAGTACAAAGTGCTGGTCGTTACCTATAAAGCCCTAAATGGCTTGGGCCCAGAGCACCTAAAGGACCGTCTCTCCCCACACAATCCGCCCCGCACACTTAGATCTAGTGGGCAACACTTGTTAAGGGTTCCAGAGGCCAGGCTTGTAACAACCGCCAAAAGAGCATTCTCTGTATCTGCTCCGAGCCTCTGGAATACATTGCCCAGCGAGCTCCGCCTGTCCCCCTCTCTCCCCCAGTTTAAAAAGGAATTAAAAACATTCCTATTCACCCAGGCTTATCCTTGACCATGTTATTACCCTCGTGATAAGCCATCGGAACGTTACCATTGTAATTGCATTGGGTAGATAATGTTATAATTTTTCTCTTTTTAATTTTGGTTGTTGTAATGTTTTTAATTATGATGTACACCGCCCTGATCGCAGGAAGGGCGGTCTACAATAAACTTTATTATTATTATTATTATTATTATTATTATTATTATGATCTACAAATGATTAAAACCAGGAAGGAAGAAGATGGTCTGTAACTCAAAGTTAACAAGACATAATGTTGTTGCTTTTCAAAATAATTGGTCAGTTCTGGAAACATCAGACAACAGACTATTGCATCACAGTGTGCAATATGCACAAGTCCAGAAATGAATCCAAAATATTGGACAAATGCACATCTGGAGTCATCTGGATGGATATGAATATATACTTCAGCTGGGCAGCCAAGAGTTGTATGGCATCTATGGGGCTTTACACACTGCCAGCAGAGGGTGCCATGAAGTTGCCTTTTCCCAAATCATGAGCAGCCACACCACAGGTCCCAGGGGTGCGTTTAAATGGTGTAGGGCAACCACACTGAGGGGGTGTGGGGACGACTTATCTGAAGTCGTGTCTCATGCTCAGCAACTACACTGTTAGCTGTCAGGATGCTGGAAACACAGACGTGGCAGCTGCACGGGTAGCAATCAATGCGGCTTTTGGCCATGTGGAACTGTTAAATTTTTTTCATTGCCGGCTGCGAACTGAGCAGTTGCAAAGATCTGTCAAAGAACCATTGCGATTTTGCTTGCTGGAGCCGAACTGCACAATTGCACAGGAACTAAAATGGAATCCCAAGTGATGTTGGCAGTCTTGTGGCCAGCCAGAGACTGAGCATGTGCAAGAAGACAAAGGAGTAATGCTGCCAATTGACCCACTGAAGTTGGCATTCGACAGCACCAGCGCACTGTAAGCAGCACCAACAACATGGATGCCTCCTCCCTCTTGTGGCTGGTGATTCTTGTCACAATGCAATGCACATACAGAGCCACTGCCATTGCCAACGCCAGTGCTGCAAGGATGGTCCAATTGACCACTGAAATAACAGCTGCAGAAATGGATGAGGGTATTGATGACACAGCAGAGAGAAGAGCTGTAGTTGGTGCCTCAGTGGATGAGCAGTGTGGCACCAGTGAGCAGAACAAGAGAGTCACCGAACCATAGGGTTGGCACATACCCCAGAGGCCATCCAGTCCAACCTGATCGTGCCATGCAGGAAGTCTCAGACAAAGCATCCCGAATATGGCAGATGGCACACTGTAAGGAGGGGAAGTGGGGGAAAGGTACAGGCAAGGGAGGGTTGTGTATAAGCACTGCATACATGCACCTCATGGTCATGCAAGGGACACTCTGAAGCATACACTCACATAAACCTTGCAGCCCCCCCCCCAAAGCATGCCAGCATGCCAAAGCAGAATTGAGAGGTACAACTGCATAATTTTGCATGAAATGTCAACAAAAAAGCCATGCAAATGCCTATCTTGTTCTGGCGCAACTGCATCACTATGCAGTTTTTTGTCATGCCACACAAAGGTCTTACTGTGCATGGTCTCCTTGCCCTCACTGTCATCAGTGAGTGCTGTACTGGTCTGTCCCACAGGCGACCGACCACGCTGGCTACTGAGGGTGGGAGGTGTAGTGCTGCTATGAGATTGTGGCCTGCTTGTGGAAGACATAGATGCTCTCTCCCCAGCACAGGCTCTTTGTCTTAGGGCATGGATGTCCAGGGCTCGCTGACTGCAGGATGTCTCATCTGAGTCAGGGGATTCCTCCCGTTCCTCTTCATGACAAGGGTAGAGGGTCATCTCTGCCCTATGTCCACCCTCGTGCCACGTCTTCCCCTTCTCCCATGCATCCTTTTCCCCAGATGCCCTGGCACATCTTACCTTGAGAAGGCATCAGAAGTTCCTGGGAACACTCTGGCTTTGGGGTCTCCTCCATAGGTTCAGCTCTAGCAGGCTGGCCCACTGGGACCCTTACAATCTGTCTGCTGGTGGAGTGTCTGCTGGGTCTGATCTTCCCATCCTTGCCAATGAAGGCATGGAGCTCCTTGTAAAAAGGTGGCGGGGTGCCACTCTTACCATTTCTGTCCTTGTCTCGATATTGTTTGCAGCAACAGTTACAGCGTCCCAGAGTCCCTACAGCTCATGTGTAGGGTTCTCATTAGGGTTAGGGCTAGGGTTTAGGAGCTTTAAATAACTGGGCAGTTGCACCGCAGCTTTTACACCTGGAGGGCTTTAGCCGCTTTAATTAGAATTAGAACTGAACTGCACACCACGCATGCTCCGCACACACGATCCTTTTTCATCTGCACCTGTGTTGGTGTCTTTAAATGGGCACCTTAAATATATAGCAGCCTTTTAATTACATACCGGTGCATTTGCATTTAGATGGAGCTGCGCAGCTACACCTTTTTTTAAAAAGAAGCGGGGAAAAGCAGCTCCTTTTTAGAGCCCCTTTTCCCCTGCTAAAACACCAAGGAGGCATGTTCATACTGGCCTTCAGCTGTGGGTTGTCTAAAGCCACACCTTCATGCATGCATGAACACACCCCTTTTTGCCCATCCGTATCAGGCCATAGTATTATTGTGGTTAGGGCAATCTGTTTTAAATAAAATAAATCAAGGCAATGAACTATATATTACAGGTCAGGTTTATGCATGTGTTTTTATTTTTAAAAAATTATTATAACATCTGCCTAAAATGTAAATAAATGCAGTTCCTAGCTTTATTTTCTTATATAGAATGGTGGCTTTGGCTTAGATACTAGTGGTAGTCCCAACTAAAGTAGACCCAGTCAATCAGTGGGATTTACCTAAGTGTTGACTCAATATGCAACAATTGGATCAATCGGGCTACTGTAGTAAGGGACCACTAAAAATGTTTAGGTCATTGAAACTGTAGGTTGACATTTGATATTTAAAGTGGGCCCTAATTTTGAAAGAAAGACAGCTAGCTCTTGTCATTGTCTTCCAGATGTTCTGAGGGTCTGATAAAAAGGTCTGCATTTCCTTTCTACCAATCTGTTCAGCAAAGCAATTGAAAAACAATTTTTCCCTAACATTATGTTCTAATTCAAAGATACAACCATGTTAGTCTGTAGAATCAGTATGTAGAGAGAGCTCTTGTAGCACCTTTGAACTAATGTTCAAAGTCACACTATGTTCCAGTCACACTATGGACTTCAAGTTCCTAGCCATAAAAGGGAAACA
Source organism: Urosaurus nigricauda (assembly GCA_034509955.1). Taxonomy (NCBI): domain Eukaryota; kingdom Metazoa; phylum Chordata; class Lepidosauria; order Squamata; family Phrynosomatidae; genus Urosaurus; species Urosaurus nigricauda. The sequence goes on from JAOEGL010000003.1 coordinate 68,409,603, forward strand.
CTTCCCTTGAAATGGAATCCTAAATCCAAATTAGAATCCCTCTTTCATATAGCTGCCTGCTGCCTGATCAAGATATAAAGGCAGCCACAGCAGGAGTCTGTAAAACCTAATTGAACTGGTTCCCTTTTGTTGATGGGGGATTCACTCAACCTCTGCTTGTCCCCTTCCCTTAGTCCAGTTGTGAAAGAACTTCTGCATATGGAACATATCTTGATAAGTTGGATTGTATCCAAACAAAGCTGACTAAAATGGTGAAGGGTCTGGAAACCATGCCCTATGAGGAGCTAGATATGTTTAGCCTAAAGAAAAGAAGGTTAAGATGTGATATGATAGCCCTGATTAAATATTTGAAGGGATGTTGAGGATGGAGCAAGCTTCTTTTCTGCTGCTCCAGAGAACAGGACCCGGAACAATGGATGCAAGCTACAGGATTCCTAACTCAGGGGGAAAAACTAACTCATTATCAGGCATTTATAGCCAGATATTTTTGATGTTGACTGACACTGAATTAACATTTATTGTTAGCAGCCAAGCCATACCACTAAAGAGCAGGCAACAGTGCCCACTGCAAGTATAACTGGGTTTGAATAACAACTTGCAGGCTCTCATACTTTTATTTCATTAGCATATTTATGTTATGTAGCAGGTCTCTCAATGAATGAATTGCTCATTCTTTCACTGTCTCATAGGTTATTTTCTTAAATGTGTGTTAAGGGGTTTGGGTAAGTCCAATGCAAGCTGGCACATCTGCAGATTCATACTGGAACCTTGGCTGAATATTTTAATCTGGAAGAATCATGAAAGCAAGATGTTTAAGAAATTCTTAGTATTTCCTTGATGTTATGTTTGCAGAAAGTATAACAGTGCAATACCACATGCACATGCTTGCAGCATTTCAAAGCTTTAATGAGTCTGTGGAGACTTTCATCATCATCATCATCCACAAATTATGAGCAACATAAAAAATAAATAATGCACAAAATATTTTTTGAATCTTCAATGTTTTGAGTAGCTCCACTCATGCTATAGAATTGCCTTCCAGTGTAAACTAATTTTCTTTCTACTTGGAGAAAAACATCTTTTTATATAGGAAGGTCTTAGGTAATTCACTAGTTGCTGAGTAAGGAACTTTTAAAGAGTTTGTGCTGTTCTAGTTTTTAATCTATACTTAATTCAAATGAGTTAGCATGATATTGTGTTTAATACTGTTTTAATATTATAAATTTTCTAGTTAATTTCTTGTGAGCCACCTTGACATGTAACTTTGGGAGGTAAGGATGGATATCAAGCAGATCAATGAATCAAAATTGCATTTCTTCTCTCATTTACATACTACTTTTTCCCTTTACTGGAACTCAAATTGGTGTATATAAGGCTCCCAAAGCAATTTTTCATGCATAAAGTCACAGGTTCAGTTCTTAACATATATGATTAAACAGATGCTTGACTTGTTGTTGTTGGATGCCTTTGAGTAATTTGTGACTTATAATGACCCTAAGGCTAAGCTATCATGGGGTTTTCTTGGCAAGATTTCAGAGGAAGTTTGTCATTGCCTTCTCCTGAGGATGAGACCATATGACTTGCCAAGGTTCACCCAATGGGTTTCAAGGCTGAGCTGGGAATCAAATCTCCAGAGTAGTAGTCCAACACTCAAACCACTATGCCATGCTGGCTCTGATGACTGAGTAACAAGTCATTATTCAACAGTTCTGGAGCAGAATGGCTAGAAAAGCAGGAGAGAACAGTGGGAGAAATAAAAAAATCTGCTGACATATTCAATCTGCTGGACAGAATAGTTAGTGACTACTCTGTAATTTGGTGCGGCTGTTGAACCTTCTTGTAGAATCCCAATTGAGTAGGATCCGCTTGTGTTGTGTGGAAGACTGATAACACAGAATGTATTACCTTCCACTTTCACACAGTTGAATGATGGTCAGAGTTCATTTCCACTAATGATCAAATGGAAGATTTCATTCTTCCAGTTACACTGCTTTCCATTTCATAGAACCATAGAATCATAGAGTTGGAAGAGACCACAAGGGCCATCCAGTTCAACCACCTGCCATGCAGGAACTCCCAATCAAAGCATCCCTGAAAGATGGCCATCCAGCCTCTACTTAAAAACCTCCAAGGAGGGAGGCTTCACCACACTCCAAGGGAGTGTGTTCCACTGTCGAACAGCCCTTTACTGTCAGGAAGTTCCTCCTAATGTTGAGGTGGAATCTCTTTTCCTGCAGTTTGCATCCATTGTTCCACATTCTAGTTTCTGGAGCAGCAGAAAACAATTTCTACAGCCATGCTGAAACCTTCCTTTTCTCCAAAATGATTGCACAAAGATTGTTCCTAGTTATAGGATTATGATACACTGCATATCCACTGGCTTCATTGGAACAGCAATCTTTGTTGTAAGTGCTTTCAGAATGGTCATCCTTGTGCTGTAAGACCTTTGATATTCTTTTTAAAAAACCCAAGCAAATAAAATGTTTTTAAGTTCTCATCCTACCTGTGAGTTTTCTACAAACATTTGTTTGGACTGGATAGGGCTTTGACCTGATCAATGTGGGATCCTTTTATTTTCCCATATAACACTTCCCTGATGGTTTCTTGAGAGGAAAAATGCACATGTGCCCAATGGACTTTCACATTTTCCCCCTCACATTCCTCCAAAAGTATTGCTTTTATTTATTTTTTCCTTGACAATATAAGCATCTCTGCACAATTTAAAGTACATGGCTTTAAACGTATGGATTCTAGTTAAGCATATCTTATATTCAAATTCACATGGGAAACACCACAAAAATACTTAGCAACTAAAAATATTTAGCAGAAAACGTAGTGTATGTAAAACTGCTTACCATGCCATCTGATTTTATTTTTACTGAAATATAACACCCCAAAGAAGCTCTGCAATTTATACTAATATCATTGAAATAGGGAGACATAAAAAGACCTCAAATGAAGAAAGACTGCCAAAGAAAAGTAGACTCCAAAATGCCAAATCACATTACATTTGCCAGGAATTTGCAACCCCAGTCATGTAATTTATTTGGGACATCTGCCATGTTGGCTACTTGCTTGTTTCTATTTATTTATTGATGTGAAGTGATTTCTATGTTTAAGCAGAAATTTCTCAAAAAAAAATCCCTTTGGCAATTACCTAAGATTTTTCATTCTCTCACCAACTGACCACTCTCCCTCCTTTCATTTAAAAAGTCTGCTTAACAAGGATTTCTCTAAACACTCTACACACTGTTTTATGGCAGGTACTATTTCACCCCCCACTGTTTACTGTTTAGAATGAAATTAAGGTGAGAAATGGGACAGGAATTGGGCAACTTCCAGAGGTATGAGAGTTTGTGCTGGATGAGGTTACACCACCACCACCACCACCACCCTAGAATCTCAAGTTTGCAGCTTGGGCAAGTTCCTCAACTCACATCTAAGTCTGGATGCCAAGGTTTTGGCTCTGGCCGAGAATGCATTTGCACAGTTAAAACTAGTGTGCTAGTTGTGCCTGTTCCTTGAGAAGTAATATTGTTATTTAATTCTTTTTTAACTTTTGTAAACCAATATTTTAGCTTAAATGATTGTAAGCTACCTGGAATCCCATTCTGAGAGAAAGGTTAGATACACATTCAATAAATAAATAAGACTATATTAAGGCTTTGTACAAAATAGATTCCTGTTGTATTCAGAACCTGATTCCTTATAATGTTCTAGGAAAATGGAATTTGGAATGCTTCATTACTGAAGACTTACATTTTACAAAGGAATAAAGCATGCATATCACAATCATGTTAGATAACACCTTACTAACTGAAAGCAAGCATCACAAATATTCTACCTGTTATATGTCAGCTGATTACTGGGATTCAGGTCAAGTACTATCTGTGTCAGATGTAATTTTCTTTGACAAATACATGGGATAGAAAATGCTTGTTGAAACAGCTAAATTTCATAACTGGAATGTACTGCAAAATAAATCTGAAAAATACATTTAGAATTGTGAGTGACATAATTTATTTACAGTTGTACTAGATTTTCTGATACCATAGAGATGAATTTGAGGTATCCTCTTTTTTTCTGAAATACACGGTTTTTCTAGCAACCCTTGCATGGCATGAATTGTTTCTGATGAAGTGTTACTTGATGATGCTATTAATAGACTCTAATGGTGTGTGTGTGTGTGTGTGTGTGTGTGTGTGTGTTTGTCAATTCTAGCATATCTTTTTACAGACATCTGCAGCAGAAAGGATAAGTGGTGTTCCCCACAGAAACATGAGCAGTATGCATTTTTAGTGACTTTAAGCAGAATGCATTTTTATTTCCTGTTTCTTTTTTTAAAAAATCCTGCAGGTTATATGAAATGCTTTAACAGGCCAATGTGTTGACTTTTACTTCCTTTCTGTGGAATTCCTTGACTGTTTCCTCCTCCTCCTCCTCCTCCGCCTCCGCCTCCTCCTTTCAGATGACTGATCTTCTTTATATTGTGAGGTGTGAACCAGAACCCTTATGATCACTTAAGTCAAATATTAAGCTCCTCACACAAATAGTGAGTCTTCATGTAAAAGGAACAAAGGAGTCTGTCACCACTAAGCAGTTATGTATAGTTATACACTGTACACTGATGGTGCTGTATGATGATAATGGCAAAGACATCAGCAACAACAGGATTGTTCCTGCAAAAAGAGAATAGTTGGAGGTATAGATCTATAGTTTGGTGAGGGGTTCAGAATAAATTATCAGCTAGAGAGCTCTTTCCTGAACTCTCAGGGAATTCCAAGTACTTCGTCAATAAATTGCAAATCATAGGTTCCATAGGTGGAGCCAAGACAGTGAAAGTAGTTTAAACCTGCTGTAATTGTGCAGAACAGATACATTAAGTGATGGAAGGTGGCATAGTAATTGGTCCATAACCTGGTAGAAACCTCTGCTGTTAGGAAAATTAAATTTTAAAAAATACCACACATAGATTTTTGTGGGTTTTACGGGCTATGTGGCCATGTTCTAGAAGAGTTTATTCCTGACGTTTCACTGGCATTTTCAGAGAATACTGGCATGGAAGAGAGTGGGTATATATATATATATTGTGTGACCCTGTGTAGGGAGGAGTGATTCCCATATTAATCTGTGTACTGTTCTGTTGTTGATGGCAGGGCTTCACATTGGGAGGATATGCAAAAAAGGATAATTGTCTGCTAGGAAAGCCCCTGACCCTGGGTGGTTTCTCATTTGCATTTGCTGAGTGCTGATTTTGCTATTTTGCAGGACTGGTAGCCAAACTTTGTTTACGCTAAGGATTTCTTGTTTTCTGTTGAAATTGTCCAAGTGCTTGTGCTTTTCACAACAGCTGTTGGGTGTGGTCATCCAGAGCTCATGCTAAAATAAAAATCTTAAAGGTGCTGCTGCATTCCTTTTTTTCCCTCTCCCTTCCTTCTTATTTCCACCATTGTAACTTAAAGATACTCTGGCATACAGGATTTAATAGGAACCTGACCTGCATCACAAAAACTATTTCTTCTGTTTCCTCAGGAGCCTTGAATAACTTCCCAATGGTTGCCGTGATTGACGCCATTGCTCTGGTTTATATTGCACTTTCATAAATCATACATTTGAAGCTGTTTATTCAAAATGTGTATTCCATAATAATCAGAGAAAACAGCATTTTTTCCAACATGAGATTCAAAACTGGGAAAAAATACCAAAGGTTTCTATCTCTTCTGGCAGAAAGTGTATTGGAAAAAGATTAACTGAGCCAATGTGAAAATGTCGAACAGTTGTTATCAGAATAATAAAAATGTTATAGAAACAAGTTCTTTGCTTCTTTTTATTGGGATTTTTAATAACTAGGGCATGGTGTCCAGAGATCAAATCAATATCTCCCTATCAGTATTCAATAACCCATTATATTATCTTTGAAGGTAAAATCATGGGTTATTGAAGATCTCTGGACACCATGCACTAGTTTTCCAATCCCCCTCTCTCAGTTCTCTCAAACTTTCAAAACTGCTTCCCTGCTTACAGATTTCATATTATAGCTATCACTGAATTGTCAGAAGCACGAACCTTTAGTAATAGATTTTCTAGTTATCATTGAATTGTCAAAGGAAGGAGGATTTAAGAATTAATTATGGAATTTTTGCCCCTACCTACTAATCCAGACACTACAAAGGGAAGCCCTATATGAGTGAAATTCACCAGTAATTTCAATGTTGGAGCCAAGTATTCCAAGGAATTGAATGGGGATATACAAGTACCCATGCCCATGCAAGCAGCAGTGGGATCAAGAAAACTATTTGCAATGAAGTTTTAATTTCTGTGCAGGCCAACTATGGATATTTCCATGGACATTGCAGTCCTGTTTGATGTAAGGAGCAAAACATGATCACTCATATTTTAAAATACAGTATAAAAATACTGAGCTGCTAATAATTTTCTGTATGAAATGTGTATATGTATGTGCATTGTATTAAAAGCACTTACAGACTCATAGTGAATGGCTGACATAATACTCTTCTCTATTAGTGGAACATCTTGCTTGATAATTAAGATTCAACCTGTTCTGAAACTCCCTACACTTCACCTCCAATAGCAAGTTTGTTGAAGCTGTTCAGACCCTGCACAGTACCTGGACTCCTATATGAATGACAGCAGTGCTGAGGAGTGTTCTTTGCACTTTGTTTAGTGTGCTATTTTTTACTTATTCTGTGCTGGACTGACTTGACAAAGTTGTGTATGCTTATTTATATTGTGCCTTGACTACTGCATAGACTCTAGACACAGAACACTGAAGAGGGTTCTGAATATTGAGTTGGTGCAATATTCAGCAGCAAGGCTTTTAATCTGTGCACACTATTCAGATCAGATTACTCTAATATTGAGTGCCCTGCTTTAATTGACAGTTGCTTTCCAGAATCAATTTAAAGTGTTTTCTTTAAACAGCAAACCCTAAATAACTTGAGAACTGGGTATCTAAGGGTCTATTTATATCATTTTGATGCTAAGAACTTCAAGAGTGGCCTTCAAAAAAATATTGTCATGTGCAGAAGCCTGCCTGTTAGGGATGTGGGTTGTGTTGTTCCCAGATTGTTGAATGCAGCTTCCTCAGACTTGTGAAAAATTTACATCATCACTGCTTTTAGGATGAGTATGAAGATGTATGTATCTTTTTAATCCAGCCTTATTGTCTCTTCTAATTCTTATTGCTTGTTATAAACTTAATTATTTTACTTTTTTATTCATTTTACTTATGTTTATTAGCTGCCTTTATTACTTTGTAAATGGAAATGTAGAATACACACAGACACATACATACACGGAGAGAGGGGGGAAGAGAGAGGAATCACAATCTAGAAGTAAATTTGTTTATTCCTTTTGCTGAAGTATGGATCTATTAAACTATATAACTTTAGCTGAATTCTGTCCTCTGGTTACAAATATTTGGTTTTAAGAATATTCTAGAGAACAGATTCTATTTGAAACAGACAGAACCTTTGGAGACAGAAAAATGACCATAAACTTCCTTTTCCCCAGAATCATGTCAAACCATAGGCTTAAATTGTTAGTTACAAAAAGATTACACCCATTGAATGAATGGAACATCCATAACTGCAGAATTCCATTGATTCAGTGGGTTGGGTTAGTATTGACAGTTAGATTTAGGACTTCTTTTGGAAGAGGTTGTTGGAAAAATGGGAGAAAGTTTTCAACTCTTCACTTCCATCATCAAAGAAAATGTCTATTCTCACACTGCATATGTTGTAAGCCCCAAGAAGAGATTCAGAACATACCACAACCATCTACCTGAGGTATGATCAGAATACAGAACTGTGTGCAGTAATAAAATCAGGAATTGGACTCTCTCTTTCTCTCTCTCTGTGTGTGTGTGTGTAAGTAAATATTTTGGGATGATGAGAAGGTCAGTGTCTAGCATTTGTAAATGTATGAAATTGATATGTACTTGCCTTTCTAGACAGGAAAAGAAACATTAAACAGTAAATAGGCCATTTAAATATTTGTTTGGAATTTCAGTGGTTCCTGGAGGAGTTGTTTAGCTTACTAAAATTTATTTTCAGCAAATTAGAGGTATCCAATGTTGGTGGAAACTGTTTACTGACCTAGAGCAGGGCTAGCAAATGAGATGCATGTCCAGAAATATTCAGTTATTTCCACACTGAGTAGGCAATAGAACAAAATTTATAGATGACAAACAACTGTATTTAGACTTTGATTACTCATTAACCAAGATATATATATATATATATATATATTTGAGAGAAAGAGAGAAAGAGAGAGATGTCAGTTACAAAAATGGGCCAGTGCATCTGATAATGAAGGCAGTGGGAGAAGAATAGACAGCATGACATTTTCAAAAAGAAAGAAAGAATAAAGAGGCTAAGGTTATGAGGAAACAAATAGGCATTTCCTGCCAGTGAAACAGATGGAGGGAATCACACAACCCTTTCACACATTCATAGACACATGAGTTGGAGCATGATCAAGGCCACCAGCCAAGTCCCTTAGATGCCAGTGCATATGTCTGCCATCCCCCTCACTGTCTCTTTTTTAATAACAGTGTGAAGGGACCACATGCAAAGGGTAATTCTAGGACAACCAGGATTCTCTGTGAGCACATGGACAGAGATGTAAGCTAACTAGTTAAAATCAATATATTTATCAACTAAGCTGTAAATAATCTAAGAATACAACAATATTGTATTTCTATCATTTTAACTAAAGTGATGGTCTTAAATTGGTATTAATTTATTTATCAATGAAATGAGAAAGTACTAAAGAGTTAATAATTTTTATATTTCCCAGATGATTCATTATCCAATGCCTGGTTCTTTTGGATTTTTGCAGAACAGCTTCTTGCTTTTAGGGGAAGGGATGGGTTGATGAGTATAAAGTGAGAAGCTGAGTGAGCCTGCTTAGAGCCAGCCAATCATAGGTCCAAAACACACTGGTCTCAAACTAGTTTATTTTTGCAGTGCTTTGGAATTAGTCTTCATAATTCTGTGAACAGGGCAGGGAAGGATACAACCTACTGGCATATCATTAAAATTGAGTTAGTTAAGCCAACCAGAGACAGAGTGAAAATTTGAACAGAGTTTTGGGTGATGGGAATGTGGAGGAAAATTCAGGGGTTTCATGTTTAACTTATTGGCTATTTAACAAATATTTGCTGTTTTTGTTTTGTTTTGATTATTTTTTGTTTGTTTTTTGTTTGTTTTTAGCTTGTATCATAATAATAATAATGAGAATTTAATGCCTCTACTATTACCAAAAAGTAATTGGTATAACAAATAAAATAACATAAAATTTTACTCATGTTTTTCTGTCTGTTGTATTCTTTAAGGGGACATGGTAGCTCAGTGGTTAAGATGCTGACTCTGTTGACTGAAAGATCGGCAGCTTGCCAGTTCAAGGCCCAAGCACTGTGTGATGAGGTGAAGTCCCATCACTAGTCCCAGCTTCTGCCAACCTAGCAGTTCAAAAGCATGCAAATGCAAGTACATAAATAGGTACCACTTCTGTGAAAGGTAAACAGAGGTCTGTGCAGTCATGCTGGCCACAGATTAGTCTTTGACGATATTTAGTATTGGAGATGAGTACTGCCCCCTGCAGTTGGACACAACTTGACAACCATGTCAAAGGAGAAAGTATTTAACTTTATGTGTTCTCCTTGGCAAGCAAGTATGTGTTCTCCTTGGCAAGCATGTATGAACAGTGTCATTTTCCCACTGGGATTCTGAAAATGGTAATCCAAGTCTGTGTCCTAAAAAGAAAAGAGACAAATTAACAGATGGTGGCTAGTAGTGACAGGTATTGTAGTGCAGCATATCTAGCAGTCACCAGATTGGGAAAATATGTAATATAGTCATCAAACAAGGAGAAATCATATATAATACAAAGATTTTACATTACAGTCATTGTCACAGTATCAAGAGCCTCAAAACAGATGGGAAACAAAAAGCCGCTTCCACCTGCTTCGGGGATGGGGTAAGCAGATACTTCATGCCCCCAAACTGTGCTGAAGCCACCTAAGGCAACCGAAAGCCAGCCACAAAAGGAGCTGAAAATAACAGCTTTTGCCAGTGGTCTGTTCTGGACCGTGGCATTGGCTAGCCTCAGAACAATGGCATCTGGTCAGCATGGTCCTGCACCATCTGGTCACTGTGGTCCCATGCTCGTGGGGACTCACTCACCGCTGGAGCAGCCAGAGGCCACTCCAAGCTGCTGATTTACTTCAGCCCAATTGTTGCCTGATTCATGCTAAAGGACGTTAAAGGAATACTTTCAGTTATTGCAGTCTTAAGGAAAAAAGTATTACTTTATATGAATCCATGTCATTCAAATTCCTACTAAAGAGGTAACAATGCTTCCATGTGGAGACACCAAATTTGATATCTTGTAGGGGTTGCATCAGCTGCTCTGGCCATAGGTTAGCCGAGTCCAAGGGCTTCCTCTTATACTAGTTAGCAAAGAAACTGCACACATTTGTGACTCAATACAGCAGCAGCACAGCCCCCTAGTCCTAAGAATCAATAGATCATTGATAACTGCCTAATGCAAACATGCTTGCCTATGTGGGAAGCCATCACTGGTTATCCCTCTATGAATATTGACCTGCATCTGCTGCTAGAAGCATGCCAAAGCCCAGCCTGACCATTTCCTCCTTACTGCATCTATTTTAAACTATGTCTGTCATATTCAGTGTGTGTCACTGAGCTGATTCTGCATCTCTTATTTTTCTTTTTTTCTTTTTTTCTTTTTTTAAAAAAACCTCTCTGAATTTTATAAAGAAGGAAACACACCATTTTCCATTATGTTTAGAAGGGGGGCCAGGTTGATGTTAAGAAAATGGTTAAAGAAGTACTAACATTTGGGAGGCTTCTTCAAGAACAAAGATTATTAAAAAGGGACCAGACATGAAATTGGCAAAGTGTTTGAATCAGCATTGTTGCACATATTGAGGCTGCTCATGACTATGTCCTACTGCAAAGGATCATAACTCAGATACAGTTAAGAGAAATTTGTCTCTAGATGTCAGTTATACATAGAAACTCTGCATTTCCTTAGATATAATCTACTTAATGAAGCTAAACTGTAGACTGAACACCAGAAATGAGTGGTGGTATTTTGTGATATTTGTTGAAATTCTTGTCTAAATAAGAGCCTTTCTCTGCCAACGCTGTGACCCCTTGAAATTGTCTCCACATGACAGACACACTATATGAGAAGCTGTTCCTGTAAATTGCCTCTCCATCCTCAATGTCATTCATTTCCATGCATACATACATCCACCATCTTGAGGAGGAGAGAAAGGCAAGCCAGATCCAACAGGCCCTGCCTAAAAAGAAGAAGAGCCCTCTATCCACCATCTTGAGGAGGAGAGAAAGGCAAGCCAGCTCCAACAGGCCTTGCCTGAAGGAAAGAAGAGCCCTCCCTCCAGTCCATCTGCCTTGGTCCAGGCCTCCGAGGGAGAGAAGATCTGCTGGACTTTCCCCTTCCCCACCACCATTCCCTTCTCCTTTTGTGTCGTGTCTTTTTAGATTGTAAGCTTGAGGGCAGGGAAATGTCTAATTAACAAATTGTAAGCTGCTCTGATAGCCTTGGCTGAAGAGCGGGGGATAAATAAAAATTATTATTGTTGTTGTTGTTGTTGCTGCTGCTGCTGCTGTTGTTATTATTATTATACAACTGAACAGACACTTGCTTACCAGGTGGTTATTTATTCTGTTGTCCATGTAAAATCATTCACTTAACAAATATGGCTTTTAAGAATAATTTAACCTCTTAGTCAATAATGTAATTTTTTTATCTTTTTCATCTCCTTCTTATATATCTCTTTGAAATGAATAAATAATTATCTAGACATTAAGAATGGCTTTTCCTCCTCAGCCCTTTTTAAAAATGCATTCTTGATGCCTTCTTTCAATACACCACTTTTTCATACTTTTCCTAGGTCAAGGTTTTGCTTTCTTCATGTGACATTTTTATTTTTCATTTTGTTTTCAAAGAGAGGAGAGACAGAGACTGAGGGACAGAAACATAAAAGAAGAATATTATTAATGTACCTAGAGACTGAGATAATTTAGAAAAGTAACATTAGTCTGCCAGCAATAATAGAGTTTTATCGAGTACTGCTAAAGATCTTTATGTTTTGTTTTGTTTTCTGTGAAGAGAAAAAGTTGATTCCTTCTATAAGGTTCCCCTATTCCAGATGTACCTGCTATCATCCCATTCCAAGATATCTACTATGGGATTGTACATACTCATAGTAACAGACTAGTCAAGCCAAACCTGCATTTTCCTTAGACAACTTCCCAGTCTAGAGCAGATTTCTTTTTATATATTTATTTTTTCTCTCAGAGTCACAGAATCTACTTAGATGACTGTGATGTATGTATGGCTGGAGAAAGTTTTCCTAATAATATTATGGTCTTTAAGAGTTCCTAAATACTAGCTAACAAAACCCCAAATACATGTAAACTTGATCACTATGGGACTATGTAATTTACAAATTCTTCACTTAAAACCTGATGTTCACAGCAAGAAAAATGATGGAATGTAACAGTTGCCATAAAAAAAATCTATAAAAATTCAGAGCATGAGCCAAGAATAATCATTGATTGCAACCATATTTATCACTAAACTAAGCACAACTAGTCCGTAGTTTGCTTGAGTTTCTTTATTTTAAAAACCTCCTTTCTTCGGTTTAATAAAAATAATGCTTCTCCTAAGAATATTTGCTAGCAGAGTGCTAAGCTTCAGTGCACTGTGAACATGTGGTTAAAAACAGGCATATTTTACTCTGGATTCATTAGGACATGAAGTGAATAGAGGGAAACATGCTTATTGTCTCAGAAAGAGATAAAGGGAAGAATATCAAAGGGTGTTCTATTTTTCCATAGCCATACTAAATATGTACATGTATGCCTTTCACTCGCAACAGTTGTGACACCCTATAAGGCACAGGTAGGAAAATGTGAAATATTGTTATTTTGTTGCACTGATGGGAAGAACCAAAGAGTAGCGATGATTCCATGTCTGTCTTCACATCCATTTGTGGCTACAGTTTTCAAATTTTGGTCCAACACACCCTCAAGTATAGAAAATTTCATTGGTGAGAGCAAAGTTTAAAAAAGAGACTGGATCCTGTGAGAAAGCAAGCCTTCGTCATTAGTGATAATGTGGATGAACTAAATAATGTCTAACAGACAATTATTGCAGAATTACTTCTGATTTGTGGGGATAACTGCTGTCCAATTGTTCCTACACCTTAAAATGATTGCTTTTCTTGTGTCTAGGCCAGAGCCTGGCAAAATTACTTTGGGGACAATTATGATGTTGATGGCTTTTGGTTTTCATAGTTAGATGTCATTACGATATTTTTAAAGAACTGGAATGACTTTTCAAAAGATTAGGACAGCTGAAATATTTATGAAAGTTGGAAAGCCAAAGAGAATCTAATTCAAAGTGGTAAAAGATCAAAGATCTTTACAGTGATGAATACTTGAGATTAGCCATTATCAATGAAATCTTTTTCAGAATAACAAATGTTTCAGTGTGGAATTCACTATGGAATGTTTCAGTGTGGAATTCACTATGGAATTTTTTCCCCCTTCCCATGCCACACACAGGTCTTACCGTGCACAGTCTCCGGCCCCTCACTGTCATCACTATCTCTTAAACTTCTCTGTTCTACAGGCGACCGATCATGGTGGCTACTGAGGCTGTTAGATGTAGTGCTTGCACGAGAGGGTGGCCTGCTTGTGGAAGACGTAGATCCCACCTGCAGAGTACGGGCTCTTTCTCTCAGGAGATCGATGTCCACGGCTTGCTGACTGAAGGATGTCTCATCAGAGTCAGGGGAATGCTCCTGTTCCTCTGCATGACAAGGGGACAGAATCATTTCTGCCCTATGCCCACCCTGGTGCCACATCTTCCCTTAGTCTCCTGCATCCTTTTCCCCCAGGATCCCAGGTACATCTTACCTTGAGAAGGCAGCAGGAGTTCCTGGCCACATTCTAGCTTTGGCTCTGGGTCCGGGGTGTCCTCCATACGTTCAGCCCTAGCAGGCTGGCCAGCTGGGACCCTCACAATCTGTCCACTTGTGGACAGTCTGTTGGGTCTGAGCTTCCCATCGTTGCCAATGAAGGCATGGAGCTCCTTGTAGAAGGGAGGAGGGGTGCCACCCTGTGTACCTTTGGCCTTCTTGTCTGTATATTGTTTGTACTGTGCCTTTAAACTTTTGCACTTTCGGTGACACTCTTCCCAATTGCGCCGGTGGCCCTTGGCCTCCATGGCTTTGGCCACCTCCTGATATGTGTCTGCATTCAGGTAGGTGGACTCCAGTTTCTCCAAAATACAAGGCTGTGACCAGATAGAAATGAAGTCTGAGGTCTCCGCATGAGACCAAGAAATCTCTCTCCCCCCTTTTCGGGGCGCTTGTAGAAGTGTGTGCCATTCTGCCAAGAGCCAAAGCAGAGCCGCGGCAGGAGTGTCCCAAGGACCTGCGGAGCTGGACAAAGAAAAGGGGGAAATGGCGCTGGAATGTGTGTGGGGGTCATGGGAATAGTGAAAGTTTCCCCTTATCACTTTCACCTGGCAAAACATCCTCCACCAAGACTTACAGCATCCCAGAGTCCCTACTGCGCATGTGTAGGGTTTGGATTAGGGCTGGAGCTATGGTTTAGGAGCTTTAAAAAAATGTGCAGTTAAACCCCAGCTTTTACACCTGCAGGGCATTAAGCGTTTTAATTAGAAGTGAACTCCACACCACGCATGCTCCCAACTCACGATCCATTATGTATCGCTGCCTTTAAATGGGTGCTTTAAAGATACAGTGGCCCCTTTAACTGCGCAACTACACCACAGCCTTTAGATGGAGCTGCGCTGTTCCACCATTTTTAAAAAAGAAGCTGGGAAAACCAGCACCTTTTTAAAGGCGCTTCTTCTCCCCTAAAATGCAAAAAAAAAAAAAAAAAAGCATTTTCATGGCACACTTTCCCTTTTTCTCATCTAAAGGCTAGACTTTCATGCAGCCATGAACACACTTCTTTTTACCAATCTAGATCAGGCCAGTGTGTTTATAAAAGGTTCCAGGTTCATTTCCTAGGGTTCTTTCACATTGTACAACCATGGCACTATGATTCTACTATACCTGCCATGATAACATACTATGGAATCCTGGATTTAGTAGTTTGGTGAGACATTAGAGATTTTTGGCTGAGAATTTTTAAGTGCCTCTTCCTAAAGTATAAATCCCAGGAAGCAAATATAGATTCTCAGGGGAACTTTTGCAATGGGATTTCTTGATATATATTTTTTAAAATTTTTCTGCATTCCTTTGTCTCACTAGATTACTGCACTACACTGTTACAGTGCTGCTATTCCATTTTAACTGCTTTGGTTGCCTCCTGTTGCATTCTTGCTCTTGTACTTTAAGGAGGGGCATTTCGAATTCTGAGCCAGAGGACTCTTAGGCCTCACTGAACTATAAGCCTCAGACTGCAACAGGAGGCAGCCAGATCAGTAAAAGTGGAATAGCATCACTATGAGAGTGTAGTGCAGTAATGTGAATAGTTAAAAGATTCACACATCAAGGCTGAAAAGACAAATATTGAACTTCTAAACAAATATTGAATATACTTGTTCAGCAACAGTTATATGCCATGTGTTCCTTTCCACTCTCATTTACTAACTTTTTATTTATACTCTTTTTCTTTTCTCCTTTTTTATATTGTAAATATTCATACTCCCTTTCTGTCTCTCTCTGTATGTATGAGGCAGGGAGGAAGGATGAGCCTGCTGCAGGAGGGCTTTAAGTGTGTGTCTGTCTCTCTGTGTGTGTGCCTTCAAGTCACCTATCAATTTATGGTGACCCCATACAATTCATAGGATTTTCTTAGGCAGGGAATACTCAGAGGTGGTTTTTGCCAATTCCTTCCTCTGGAAATATAGCCTGCAGGACCTAGTCTTTGTTGTCAGTCTACCATCCAAGTACTAGCCAATGCTGAACCTGCTTCCAAGATCAGACAGAATCTGGTGCCTCTAGGGAATTTAAAAGATTCCTAACTCACCTCCTGGAAACATGGTTGAATAGGTAGGAATTCAAACTCAGATTTGAAGTCCTAACGTGGTTACTGTTTGCCCCTAAGTCATTTATGACTTACGGCATTATACCTAAGACGAACCTATCCTAGAGTTTTCTTGGCAAGTTTCTTCAAAGAGGTTTGCCATTTCCATCCTCTGATAGAGTGTGGCTTGCCCAAGGTCACCCAGTGAGTTTTTATGCTCAAGTGGGGAACTGAGCCCTAATCTCCATAGTCCTAGTCAACACTCAAACCACTATACCATGCTGGCTCTAAGAGCTGACTACTGAATGCCATTGACTGAATGAGTGAATCTTATGGATTCTTGCACATTCATATTTTTAAAAATGAAAAAAGCATTATTTAAGGAGAATTTGTAATTTTGGTAAGTTCTTGGCATAAAAGAACTTCTTCCATAAAAGAAATCAAATTCTTATTCATACTGACTTTAAATTACTACACAATTTAGTCCTATGGTTTAAAGTATATAGTGTTGCACCAGCCTCCTTTGTCCAGAAATAGTTGTTGACAAGGCAAATCCAAAACTACTATTATCTGAGAAAGTTCTAAACAGGGCACACACACACACACACACACATACACACTGAAGCAATCTGGTTTTTATTCTAATTTTGATTAACTTCAAGGTTTATTCTGTAAAACCTTATACTAATGAGTGCCAGCTTGGATTACCCTCCAGCCTTATCAGCTTTATTTTAATTATCCAACTTCAAAGACATTTTCTGAGAAGTGATACAGACCTTTGGGTCTCTCTGTTTTGAAGATCGCTAAGTCAACATGGGTATTATCTTGCTCAGAGCACTTTTAATCTCCCATGTCAAAACTCAACAAAATTTCAAGGGTCTGGTGCAAGCAACAGCCAGATACAGCAGAAAGTCAATTAAAGCTGACTAATGCAACAGGCCTAAATTTAATAGATGCAGTGTGGCTGGTTCCATTAAAATGCATGTTGTGTTTGAATTAGAGATCACAGAAATGAGGTGTAATAAGCCAAAGCCACCCTATGTTTTTGTGACATCATAAGACATCATGCACCATTAAACTTCATCTTCAAAAAAGAGAGAGAGAGAGAGAGATGGAAAACAGAAGAGAAATAATAAACAAAAGGTGTCTTGTCTATCTTATTTATGGTGGAATCTCCTTATTTGGAAGTTTTTAAACAGAGGGTGGATGTTCATCTTTGGAGGTGCTTTGATTATAAGTTCCTGCATGGCAAGTGGTTGGACTAGATGGCCCTTGAGGTCTTTTCCACCCCTATGATTCTATGATTCTATGATCTGGGGAGGGTGGTTTGAAAAAAAGAGAGAGCCTATAGGACATTTGTGTTCCAAACATCTAGCAATGCTTGCATGTTAACATGCCCTAGTTATTTTATTATTGTGCTGCTGTTCTTAGTATCCACTTAGTGTTATTTTGTGCCAAGAGGAACCCACACATTTACCTCCTGACCCTCACCCCACTATTAACCCGATCCTGTAGGGAAAATGCATCTCCATCCAGGATTGGTTTTATAATAATAGTAAGGATTTATTTATAGCCCGCCCAATCATGTGAAGTCAGGGTGGGTTACAACAGTAAAGAAATATAATATAATATAATATAACAATAAGACTACTATACAAATCAATTAAGGGTCAAATAAAGTATAAGATTGCAACACAAATCAAATAAAATTCAGAATTAATCCCTAGACAACCCCCATCCCAGTCCTAAAACAGAAACAATATAAAATAAATTAAGCTATAAAATCATAACAATAAAGAAATACAATTCAACAAAAGGGAAATACCATACAGTGCAGTCAAATACCCCCATCCAGACTATGCCCACAGCACATTCATCTTGTTTCAATTAATCTTTAACATATTCATCCCTTTAACTGTTTTTATTATTTTTATACTATGACTGTTTAATCCTGTTTTAGCATTTGGAACGGGGGGTGGGTATAGGGATTGGTTTCTTCTTGGATTTTATTGTAACTTTGATGTATTTTACTGTTGTAACCCATCCGGATTCTCTGTGATAGGGTGGGCTAGAAATATATTATTATTGTTGTTGTTGTTGTTTTCTTGTTATTGTTGTCTACTCGAAAGCCATTTCAAGACACTCATTCAGGGCTTCCACAGCCTTCCTGAGAATCATAGATAAAAATGAAAGGTAGCATGAGATATCAGTTGGATAGTTCTGACAATATGCCCCAAAATTACATATGATTTTCCTAATGGCTTTATATGGATATTAAATAACATGGGAGTTATGATGAGATCTTGAGGCACTCTGTACACTCAGGAACAGAAGTTGCCAGAACCACAAAGAATTACTCATGAATAAAGGGGCAAAATGTGGTGCTTTCTCCCAAATTGGAATTCTATCTCTTGGATTTTTTGTTCAGTCCTCAAGTTCCTAGCACTGCAGTAACATAAAACTTCCGCTGAGCATTTAGAAATACAATTTAGGCATCAAAAGGTAATTAGACAGGCAAAATTATCATGGGAATGCAAACACAGCAAATATAAATGTTTTGAGTGTGAATATTTTTCAACATCTCACTGTTTGCAATGCTAGAAATGTAGGCACTAAAGGAAACTTTCAGAGTTCTTATAGGAGGGCAATGCTCTCATATTACCCCACATAGCTACCTCTGCAGAACTACTTTTTGGGACTAATGACCAAAGTCACCATAACACCATCTTTCAAACTCAGAGTACAACCCACAAACTAAAGGAAACAGGTGTTGCAAACAGACCCATCAATTTTAGTGGACCTTACTTCCATGAAATCTGTTCAAGATCATAATCATAAGAGCATGAGATATTTCTGTATGGCAGCCAGTTTCTCATTTGGACAGGTAATGAACAACATCAGAGACAGGCTAATTCTGAAACCAGATGATGGGGATTAAGAAAGGACAGCTATATTACCATATATGCCCAGCTTATAAACCACCCTGAAGTAGCTGTTGTGCCATTAATGGACAGTAAAATGTTGCAGAAGGAGATGCATTGATCAATCTCTGGTGTTAGAAATAAAATATCAACTGTATCTGGAAGATAACAAGGTGGAATATATTGTAATCCTATATAAACCTGTGAGGGAGTGAATTTGATTGAATTGGCTAAACCATATCTCTGAACAGACCTGGCCAGGAATGCATTATCATTATGCTAGATGAGATCTTTAACCCTTCCAATTGTAATCATTTTTAGGCATTTCTGTGATATTTTTTAAAATGTATTTCTCCTAATTAATTAATATATGCATTTTATTAACAAAAATGAGGGGTTTTTTTTTCATTTTTCTCTAATTGCATATATTTTAAAATACATGCATTTTGTTCAGACTAACTGCTTTATCATACTAGGAGGCAAACAGGATTTAAACAAGAGTTAAACAAGAGTTAAACATGAAATGCCCCATGTTTATCACAGGACATTTCCTGTTTAACTCTCATTTAACTCTCGTTTAAATCTTGTTTGCCCCCTAGTGTGATAAAGCAATTTGTTTCTCCAGAATGCCCCGTAGGCCTGGAAAATGTGCACACTTTAAAGATGAGGTGAGTTTCCTCTCTCAGCAAGACTCAAAAGAGCTAGAAAAATTACTACTCCAAGATTGCTGAATCCAATGAAATTATTTTTATCCCTAAACTTAATTTCTAGATGAATTCATGGAGTATAGTGAGGTGGACAAAACTGTAATCCTATCTTTTTTTACACTATGTCATGTGTTGACGTGAATTATGGATTCAAATAACTTTGACTGAAACAATATATACTGATCACACATGCATGAAAAATGAGATATATAAGGCAGATGATCGCCAACTTCAAGATTCACTGTAATTACAGAATCACACAAATCAAGGAAGCAAGTTCTTCATCTGTCAATATGGCATGCTGCCCCAATATAGACATTAGACATGGAGGAGGGGAGTGCAAGTTCCTGTTCTAAGTGTTCCACTGATGGATTAAAACTAAAAACTAAAATGTGAAGATGTCCACTTAAAGATTCCACACATAAGGAGTACTTCAAATATATGATAAATCAGGAATAGGTGGTTGAAAGGGCTGTTACACTAAATGTGTGGGACTTGTAGAACCTCCACTGAGAGTGGCAATCTTAAAATAATTTGGGGAACAATTAGCTTGGCTTTGCAAGAGGGGGTAAGATATGCAGGAACTAAGCACCAGCTATACCAGTAATAACTGATAGAGACTCTAGACATGGAGAACTACATGAACTTTTATTAAGAGAAATATAAAAGAACACAGACACAAAGATAATCCATTTAAACAACCAGTATACAGAGTTAACCGAAACAGAAAAGAAAAGGGGATAGCAGAGTTTTAGGCTTGGCTGGAGTAATAGCTACTTGTCTTGAAGAAAAAGGTCCATGGAAAGCTGAGAAGTATGAAGATTCAAGCCATGAAGTTTGAGAATGCAGGTTTCAGGAAGCAGATGGAAATGGACAAAGGATCTCAGACTGAGGTCTGAGGGCAACAATCACCATGCATTATTATTGTTGTTGTTGTTTATTTATATAGCGCTGTACATGTACTCAGTACTTTACATACAAATAATCAAATCAATAAAATATAAATATAAAATATTATCCAACATTTAGATCTTCAGGGAAGAATTTGTCACAGCCTTATAAAACAAGACTGTCCATGACCTCCCAAATGACCTTCTCAGCTGTTCACCCAGATTGTAGAATGGCCTGCCAGACGAGATCTGTCATATTACCACCCAAAACAGCTTTTTAAAAGCTATAAAGAGTATTTTGTATACTTCATGTTGTTTATGTTTAATTTTATTTTACGGGGGGAATTAAGAGATTTGAATTGTATGTTGTTATTGTTTTAAAAAAAACCTTTGTAAGCCGCCCCGATTGCATCTTGTAAAGGGGCAGGATATAAATAAATTTTATTATTTATTATCTCGTATTTTTATTAAATAAAACCTGCTGAAGGTGTACAATCTACAAATAAGATACAAAAAAGCAGGATACAAATAAGATACAAAATGCATGTGAGGGGGAGGGGCAGTGCAGCAAAAAGGTTACATTTCAGGGTGCTATTTATACCCTTAAAGCAAATCCTAATTCATAGAGATTCTGTGGGAAACTTGATTGCCCCTCAATTAGAAGCCAAGCAGGTTTCCGAAGTAAAGAGTTTGTTTCGATATTTGGGATATGTGAAAGTTTTATTTTGATTAATGATGCTTCTTGGACTTTATAACACCTAGACAAGATCTTGTGTCCCCAGAAAGGAGAAGACAGGAAGGAGTGTTTAGGAATACACAAGAGATGAAAGGAGGATTCCTGTCTTGTTTGATTTGGCAGAATTCATCTTTTGGCTTTCTGTTTCCATCAGAAATGCAGACTAGAGGAGATGTGCAAGTGCTCTTTCTACTTGACTGAGTCTACATGTTATTCACACTACCTATTCCAGTGCTGTGTATGCCATCACAACCACATCCACTCATGTTGGTGCCTAATTTTACTGTAGCTGGATTGATAAGAATATTAGGGGACATTAAACTCTTACAGAGCAGAAACACCTTAAGAAATTTTGGTTGAGGTGGAGCAAGAAATGGAACCTTTCCTCCATCCTATGTCAAGGTACATAATGCCCAAGACTAAGTTTGTCATTTTGGCACCCAGGTTGTCTAAATTACTTTAAATGCTTCTCTCCATTCTTATCTGATTGAATGATTTCTTGTGATCACAGACTAACATTTTATTTGATATCATCTCAAATTCACTTGCCTGAAGTGGTCACCTCACTCAGCCTTATGATGGAGACAGGGTAAGTAGAGACACCTGAGTCCATATAGTTTAAAGTTCTGCAATAATCATGAAATCAGAAGAAGACTGGAACAGGGAGAGCAGCTATGAAGGAACTAGAGAAGATCCTAAAGAGTAAGAAATACAACTGACCATGAAAAATAAAATGATACAAGCCATTATAAGAGCCGGACAGTTAAGAATGTGGATGAGAAGAAAATAAATTCATTTGAAATGCGGGCTAGAGAAGATTGCTATGGATACCATGGACAACCAGAAAGACAGACAAATGGGTCCTAGAACAGATTAGGCCAGAAAACTTGGAAGCCAAGATGATTAACTTGAGATTGTCATGCTTTAGCCACATCATGAGAAAGCACAAATCATCGGAAAAGATAATAATGCCAGGAAAGGTGGAGGGATGTAGAAAGAGAGGAAGACCACATGCTAGCTGGATGAACTCAACTAAGGAAGTCATGTGTATGAATTTACAGGACCTGAACAGAGTGATGGAAGATAGGGAGGCTTGGAGATGTCTCATCCACATGGTCTCCATGAGCTGGGATCAACTTGAAAGCAGTTAACAATAAGAACAACAACAGAAAGATGAACATGCAAAATTTATTTACTGTATATGGAATATCAGTAAGAAAAATTGCACAGCCTCTGACTTTGTGGGGTAGTAGTTGGCTTAATACTACGTCCTGTCCAAAGCAAGATGGCCTGCAAGATCTATGCTTCAAGAACAAATTAGATTAGTTGTTTATATCAAAAGATCCTGATCTTATCCCTATGTCTAAGAGCCTCACCTTACCAAGTAGCACATTTTGAATACATTTTAGTTTTTGTGATCGGCCAATCAAAGTAGAGTCTGCATTATATGAATGAAGTTTGAAATGGTTTAAATGGAGAAACTAGATAGTTCCTAGGAGCACTCATCTATGATGAATGTACTAGCACAAGATGGTAAACGGAGAGGGCAGTTAGAAATATTAACTTGGTTATTCATTTACAACTTCCAGTGCAATGAGTAGCACTTTCTTGTATAACTTACCTAAATCTGGTCACTCATGAAAGAAGCTATGAAGACTTAGGGGGGTAGGAAGCAGGGGGGTGGGGTGGGAGTGTCATTTCTATTTGTTAAAGATTCTAGTAATTACAACCACATCTAAACCAGTTTGAATAACATTTCACTCAAAATATAAATTTTATGTCTTGTTCTGGTTATGTTTTAGTTTGCTGGTCCTTATTTGATCCATCCTTTCTGGACACCAGCTGAGAACTTTTTACTGCCTCACCTTAGATAAGAATCAGAACCAGCTGAGTATGGGCTATGTATTAATGTCAGTACAATCACTTCAAATCCTACAATGATCTCCCTGACTGTTTTCACAAAGATGGTAAAGAATATGAAATACAATATGAAACCAGCCTGGGAGATTCTGCCCTAGAACCAGCTAGTAATTCTGTCTGCCAGATAATTTTCTTGTATTTACCTTTAAATCACCATTAGAAAAAATTGCATAATGAACTTTGCATCACAAACCACTTCACAATGAATGCCAAAGTTTACAGACATTTAATTACAATGCACTACAGACAGCATGAATACTCTGAAACCTAGATGCTTGTTTGAACAATCATTTTTTCTGTTATTACACTAACTAGGCAAGCTCTTTGAGAAAGGCAACACTGCCATCTATTGTCATATATTCTAGGTTGTTTGTCCTTCGAAGAAGTCTGTTTGATACACACCAGAAGAATGAGAATCAGAATCTGAATTTTGATTAAATCACATGAAATTAGAGGCTTTTTTTCAGAATTAGAAGAGTCTAGAAACTAGAAGTGAGATTTAAATATTCTAAAAATGTAAGAAATAAGTAAACAACTGTGAAGATCATAGAAAAATTGTAGCCAACAGAATAAAGGGTAATCAAGGATAATAAATAAATCAAGGGTAATAAAGGGTAATAAAGGCTTTTTCACATCTCTACATCATGACATCTCTATAAGGTGACTCCTGACCAATCAACAGTGAAAGTCAGCTAAATTTTAATAGATTTTTAATTTCCCAAATTATTCCTATTAAGGATAAACTGTGGAATTCAAAATTAATTTCACCTTTTCCTTAAACAAACATACTCTTCAATATTCTCATATAAAGAAGAGTTGGAGAGAAACTTCATGGTACTGAAATTCATGGAATCCTTTCTTTATTATTTAAAAAGAGAGAATTATACATTTTGAAAGAGTTCTACTGCTATCCTATGTCTAAAGAAAAAAATTACTCCACAATTTTAGCAATAAAGCATCCAGTCTGTGTACCACCATTCTGTATTTCATTCTCACCTCCTTCCCATAGTTACTCATTTTGTAATAAGGAGAAACAAATATTGTATTTAGGAATACACACCAATTCAATTACATTTGTAATCTGTTTGTTTTTAAAGGGTTGGAAAGGAAGAGGGGGAAGAAGTAAAACTTCAGAAAGGGCAAGCCAAATCACAAAAACCTGGATGCATATGTGAAAGATAATGAAGAAAATGAATGTGAACCTTTAAACTTGTCCTGAACATTCAAGAGGAGCTCTAGTCTTGAATTAAGTCAAGTCAGTGCTTCATTTACAGCAGACTTGAGTCCAAGTCAAGTTACTGAAACAAACTGAGTCTGACTCAAATCTGAGCCAAATGACTCGTGTCTACATCACTACTATTTTACCATCTTTGCCTGATGAAGAAGCCTGTGAAGGTCTGAAAACTAGCTAAATGTATTTTACATCTTGCAATTAGCCCAATAAAGATAACGCCACTGGGTAGACTTTGGATTTTCTTGGTTTTTTTCCCCCAAAGTGTAAGGCAGTAATGGACTGGATGAGGGAAAACAAATTGAAGCTGAATCCAGACAAAACGGAGATACTTACGGTATCGGCCCCAAACCCAGGTATTGGGATACAAACCTCCAGCCCTGGAAGGGGTCACACTCCCCTCAAAGGACTGTGTTCACAGTCTGCGGGTGCTCCTAGATCTATCGCTTCACATGAGAAATCAGGTGAATGCACCAGACAGGAGTGCCTGTTATCAGCTTTGGCTGATACGCCAGCTGTGCCCTTTCCTGGAAGTCAGGGACCTTGAAACCATAGTACATAGTACATGCACCATAGTACATGCACTGGTAACCTCATGCCTTGATTTCTGTAATGCACTCAACATGGGGCTCCTATCTGTCTCGTGCTTGGTCCGGAAACTTCAATTAGTTCAGAACAGGGCAGCCAGATTGGTCTATGGTACATCCAGAAGAGATCATATAACACCAGTCTTAAGATCATTGGCCTGGCTGCCCATTAGTTTCCGGGCCCAGTACAAGGTGTTGGTTATCACTTTTAAAGCCCTAAATGGCTTGGGTCTAACCTATCTTCGAGACTGCCTCCAGCCATATAATTCTCCCAGCACACTTAGATGCTCAGGGAGGAACTTGCTATAGCCTTATAAAACAAGGCTATCCACGACCTCTCAAAGGACCTTCTCAGCTGTCACGCCCAGATTGTGGAATGGCCTGCTGGATGAGATCCGTCATATTACCACCTTAAATAGCTTTTAAAAAACTGTAAAGACCTTTCCTGAATAGTCTCTTCAGCTATCAAAAGAACTTTAAGAACGCTGACTGCACTTTAGTCACAGCCTATACTTTGTTTCTGTTACTGTTGTTGTTGTTGTTGTTGTTGTTGTTGTTTTAGTATGTTTTAATCCTTACATTGTTTAATTGTATTTTAAGAGGGGAGTTGAGGGTTTTGAATGTATATTTTTAATCTTTGTAAGCTGCCCCGATTGCATCTTGTAGAGGGGTGGGATATATATTATTATTATTATTATTATTATTATTATTCCAAAGTAACCAAAGGACCGATACAGACAGCCCAAAAGGAGACAGCCCCCAGCAGCACCAATCCATCGCTTTTCCGGACCACAGAGAAGTGGCAAAATGCCGGTTCTCCATGGCCCACAAAAGGGGTGCCCTTGGGGCTTCATGGCCCCAGATACCCTGGGAGCCAGAGCCAGGAGGAGAAAGGGGCAGCCCAGCCCACTTCTCCTCTGCATCATTGGCACAGCCATTTGCTGTGCCAATGATGCGGAGGCCAAAAAGGAGCTCTGTTTCGAAGCTCCTTTTTGCACTACTGGTAAGGCATGATAAGTGTCCTCTGGCAGTGCGGAGACATGTCCTGTGCAACACGCCATTGGACATGTAGCACAGGACACATCATGGTTGCATGCCCCATGTGGGCAGAGCCGTGCATCCATTGTGGCGCCCATACATGCTAGGCTTAGGGACCGTGTGGTTACTGCGTGCTTCCTAACCCTAGTATTGGCACCAGTACGCCACTTATTGGCGGTCTGTATTGGGCCAAAGTCAAATAGGGGACATAAGGTTGACACATGTTCATGGAGGTGTCCTTTGGAATTAGTGATTGATTCAGTAGTAGCCCTTGAAGTAGATGCTATTCACAACAACTCTTCTGAGAACCTATTGTGAAACTATGCAATACCTTCAAGCAATGGTTGTTATTTTCTATATAGTTTTTTATAGGATGAAATAAATAGCAACAGAGTATACCCATGCTGTTGATATATTGACAAAATCAGGACATCACTATAATTCACCTTGCTTTGACCTCCATTTGCTATTCTCCTCCCCTCCACCCAAACATTTTTCCACTGGAACTTAATCTAACATCCAAGTTTAAATAACACCAATTTATGTACATAAATGAACTCCTAGCTCTTTCCAAATATTTTTTTCTCCATAAGAATTATCCTAGTCCAAGAAATGGTACAAAACATGCTTTGCTCTGGACCAGAACCTATTGAGCTCCTGCTGCCTCATAAACCTTATGAGTGCATATATATAAATATATATATGAGAAACATATTTCAGGTCCATATGCATTGTGAGAAAGTATCAGACCATAAAACTATGACATTATTATCTACACAAAACTTACTGTAGGCAGTTTGAGAATTTACTGGCAGGATTCATAGCTTAAAGGCATCTGGCTTAACAGATGGAAGGATGCAAAAAAAAAAAAAAGAGTTGCCAATAAAACTAAAATGAAAAGAAATCTGCTGAATATTGTCATTAGATTCCTCTAAAACATGTGGCAAAAGCATGATGCACAATGAGGATGATATAGGTGTTTTATTAAACCACACTTTTTCAAGGGCCCAAATAAGTCACTGTTGGCTTTACCAAAAGCAAATAATGAGTTCATCACAAACTAATGCCAACACACCTTTTCTGTTCCATCATACATTCTACCTACCTCATATATTCTTGTGATCTATAATATGTTCATATTTAGTCTTTAAATGCTGAGGTTTTAGCACTAAAAGTATCAGATGGCACATTCATTTCACTAAATAAAACATAGGTTTGAAGGGGATGTGGTGTTTTTAATGAGACATAACTCTTTCAAAAGGAAGATTAAATTCTTATTCTTTAAAAGTAAATCCCATTGAGTCTGAGTTAAAGTACAGGGTTAGGTCATATCCAGACTGATTTAAAAGTCCCAGATTTTGTTCTTGTTCCAATTTTATTCTGGATTATAATAAACAGAACTAGTGTAAGAATATCTAATGTAGATCAGAGCTGACAGAAAATATTCTAGAATAAAGAAAATATCTATGGATCTCCAAGATAAAATTGGAAAGAATGGGAACAAAATCTTTCTGGTCCTTTTAATAAGTGTGGATGCACCCTTAGTTAACTCATCCTGTCTCCTGACCCAACTCTGCAAAGCTACTAGAGGAGCCAGCAGCTGCACTGAGTGACAAGGGTCTGTTCTGATAATGATTGGGGCACCATAGGATAACGTTTCCATGTCCCTTCTGCCAGCTGGAAATACCATTCTGCTGTGCCTCAATCTCCAATAGAAAAGATATCCATCACTTGATGCAGCTACTGGCTATTAAGATATCA
Source organism: Urosaurus nigricauda (assembly GCA_034509955.1). NCBI lineage: Eukaryota > Metazoa > Chordata > Lepidosauria > Squamata > Phrynosomatidae > Urosaurus > Urosaurus nigricauda. Next base: position 68,437,479 of record JAOEGL010000003.1, read on the forward strand.
CAAATACAGAGCATGGCTGAATACAGAGCAATCATGAATCTGTAACTCTAGATTGCAAATCTGTAACTACAATGCATGGTGCCAGCCATTATAATTTAGGCTTTTTTTCTTTTTTTTACTTAGAGAATGAGTATGTTATTTTTGTTTCATAATATCAATAGATATCTTATAAAGATTTTGGAGGTTATGCCTTATGTTTTCATGTGAACATGTACATTTCTTATTGGGTTTTGATTTTAAAAGCAAACAATTAGCTTGGTAAATCATTAGAATATAGTAGCCATATAATGTATCATTAAATACCAAAGTCAGATGTGTCCATGCCATATTATTTCCAAGTTCTATGTATGTCTGAATAAGCTGGACATTAAAGAAAACTGACAGGAAGACAATCAGCTTATTTGAAATGTGGCACTGGAGGAGATTTCTGTGAATATCCTGAACTATTAAAAAGGGAAATGAATGAATCCAAGAGCAAATGAGCCCTAAGCTCTCACTAGAAGTCAAGATAATAATCTGATAACTAAACTTGTATATATCAAGACAATAATGCTTGGTAAAGTTGAAGGCAATAGAATTTGCAAGATCTGAACAGGACAATAAAAGACTGATTGGGGCAATTTAGACTGTCCCCTTTGGGGTGGTCTCCACCCACCTCCAGACGCGGCAGGATGGGGCCGAGGCTGCCATAGCGGCAGCCTCAGTGGCCCCATAGCACCACTTCTGGAGGCCACGGGGAAGCGGCAAACTGCCGGTTCCCCGTGGCCTCTAAGGGGGGAGCAGCGGGTGCCCAGCGCTAGTGTGTCATTACGTGTGCAGCGCATCTAGCAGCTGCACACATGATGATGCTCTTGCGGCGCGTCCGTATGGACGCCGCCATCTTAAAATGGCGGCGTCCATACGCTTTAGGGTTAGGGAGGGTGTAGACGCTACGCCCTCCCTAACCCTAAAGATGCACTAAAGAGCCCCAAAGGCGCTCTTTAGTGCCAATGTAGATCGGGCCATAATCTTGGAAGTCTCTCAGTCACAGGGCTGCCTTAAGTTGAAGTTGACTCATCAGCAAACAACAACATCAACAAATACATTCAATGTGTTGTACATCATTAAATTATGAACATTTAGCAAATATGTAGTAGTTCCAATATTTTCTTCTGCTACATCTTGCTAAAGGCAACATTCAGTGCGAGAATTAGTAAGATCTGTTATGCCTTCTTGGTGTCAAAGGAGTAACCATGGGCATGAGGAACCAAAGAAAAACGTCATCATAATTAAGATAGCCACAAACTGATGTAACTTTCAGTGACACAATCTACAAGCCTACTCATTTGAACATTCGAATAATAGTTCATTCAATTAAATAATAATAATAATAATAATAATAACAACAACAATAATAATAATAATGTTTTATTTCTAACCCACCCCTCTGACCAAGCAATCGGGGTGGGGTACAACAGAGTTTTAAACAGTCACAGTTAAAACATTTACAAGGAGGAGCTACTGCCTTTGAGATATTCCACACTATTGTTTTGAAACATGGCTACACATGTTTTATCTTCTATAGCATTTTTATAAATAATGCCTGTTATCATTAATATGGGCGAAAACGTATGTGTTTGTGTATGTTTTCCTAGTTGTTTCCTGCATGCATACTGGAAGAGAATTTTTAAAATGGCCTTTGATTACTCTGGCCATAAGTATTCTTAAGTTACATTTATCTAGCAATCTCCCTGCATGCTTTACTTCACACTACCTATGACTCCATCAACTACATTTAAAGTTAAACACAATTCTACCGGGTGCTACAACTTTTCATCATCAGCATGAGTGCTTTCCTTTGTAACATACATCAATGAAAAATCTGGAACTGTACTTATTTAATCATTTGTCAGCTTTGCAACTGCTAGAAAACTTCATTTGTTTTGTCTCTAGGTAACTGCTGTATTCTTTAAAAAAAAAAAAAAAACAGGGAAGAATACAATCAAAAGTTAAAAATCTCTTCCCAAAGGTATATATATATGCAATTCCAGAAAATTTACAATGGATGAGTTTTGTTATTGTCTTCAAGCAGTAATAAAAAAAGCATGAAAGATGGACGTTCATTTATTACAATATGTCAAATAAATGACCACTTTAATATTTTCCAGCTTTTCCCAGAGATTTATGGCTCACATGGATTGAGCATACTCACCACTCTATATTTTAAAGGAAACTCCCATTGTCTCTGCTTCAGCAAAGTACTCCCTTGTTTGACCTCAGATCATTCTTTTAAGATCGTATGGAGTAGCCAAATTAAATATATCTCTGGAAATGTAGTAGCAGAGGAAACAAATTTCTCGTATATATACATTTTTCGTCTTGTATTTCATAACATGTAACTGAAGTTGGCTAGTCAATCAGCAGTGTTATCTGTCAAGTCTCATACAAAAACCACAGTATTGACCTCTCTGAAGGTAACCAACAACAAAGCATTTCAAGGTCATAGTAACCATTCTACTTGCTTCTTATCCTCACTTGCTTTGTGCTTAGATCACCTTCCTATTGTTATTTCTGTATCCCCCTCTCTGTCATCAACTCTGCTCTTTGAGTAACTGCGAAAGGGTAGATACTAACTTAGGGCATCTCTACCCTGATGAAAAAACATTGGCTTGACCTTGCCTCACCTCACCACAGGGACCCCACAGCGACCCCGTTAAGTCCACATACACAAAGCAGTCAAAGTGACACTGACACAACAAGACACACATTTCCCCTGGCAAATTTGCTTCTGTTCCTGTTCCCGTTATGCATCAGTCTATCAGCCAACAGCCCTTATGCTTTGTCTTTCAGTCTATTAGATCCATTATGATTCGATACTTTCCCATCCAATTCTCATTGCCCCTTTTCCACCCCACTGAGTGACTGAAGGCATTTCAAATGAACATAGACATCCACATAAACACACATGACAGAGAAAAACAAAATAAAGTTACATTTTATTCATTTTTTATGTATGAAAATATCCAGCCATGAGATGAGCAATGAGGGGTTAGATTGGGATACTTCCTCTTCCTCCTTCCTCCTCCAGCTGAGTGTCACATTTATATTTCCTACTTTGACTCTTCCTGTCTCCTCCAATCCTCTTTCCTACCTCCTCCAGTCCATCATTTATTCATTCACTTGTGCAGAGATCTCATGCACTCGCTCCCCTTACCCCATACATACATTACAGATCTCCACAGGAAGGGAAAAAAATGAATGATCAGAGGGAGGATCAGATGGAGGGGAGAGAATAAAAGCAAAGCAGTAAACATGAACACAACACTTGGACAGGGAGGGAGGAGGAAGGAGGAGTGCCCCTCATCTAATCCCTCACTGCTGATCTCATGGCTGGACATACTCTACAGTAGGAAAACATAGTTACACACACTAGGCTTACATGACCTGACCAGAACTTCCTACCAAGAACTCCTCCCCTTGGCACCAACTGATGTTGGTATGCAGCACAATCCACGTACACAAGCAAACATCCAAATTTTCAGCTTGTGACCCCTTGATCTCTCAAATATCTCACACTAGATCTTTCAGATCCCCTCACACTGAGTCTCTCAGATCCCACCACACTGGGCCTTTTGGATCCCACCAATTGACATCAAATTATGTCGTGACCACCAGGTTACACAAGATTAATCTCTTGAATTATTGTAAATAGTTTAAGTCTTCTTTTCCCTCAAAGCTATCTTTCTAACTCTTGGTCCTACCACTGACTTAGGAGATTTCCACATCAGTACTTACTGTGGGGTAAACACTGGTAAAACACCAGAAAAATGTCATGGAAGCATGTGTGTGTAAAAGCCTGACACACTTTCTAAACATCAGGAAATCGTCCCCTTACCTCCAGCATCCCTGAATTGTTCACAGAGCAGCCATTTCCTATTAACACAAAGTTTCCACTCATGGGAAATTGCTGATCTGGGAACGATTCAGGGCCACTGGAAGCAAGGGGACGATTCCCTAACATTTAGGAAGCATGTCAGGCTTTCACACACACACACATTTCTCTGACATTTTTCTGGCATTTTATCAGTGCTTACCCCCACGGTAAGCACTGGTATGGAAATCTTAAGTGAGTCTGCTATTAAGTGTTTTAATATTTTTGGAAGTGTGATTTGATGTTATACATGAATCACTTCAGGCTACTCTTTTGTGAGCAAGAAGAAAATATTTACATACAGAACATATGATAGTATCTTTCTGGGTAGTTGATTCTCAAGAATGATTACTATATATATATATATATATATAATTTTCACATCTTTCTTCCCTTACATGGGAATCTGACTCCTCCTATGGCTAAGCCCCCTCTGGCAGTTCTAACTGCTCTCAGCAAATCTTGACACATTCTCCTGATCATGGCTCCTACTCATTTTTATAGCCACTCATCAAGCAGGCCCCCACCTTTTTTGGCCACCTGTCTCCCTCCGATTGACAACTCTAAACACTCCATTTTGCCAGTGTATCTGCACACTGCTTGTATCCATTGTAAACCCTCATTTTGTTTTGTCCAGATTAAAGTCCTGAAGTGCTGGAAAGGCCCTGATTGGACCCAAATCATGCCATACGTTTCTGGAGAGACCACTGTGAAGCAAAATGAGACAACTTTATTTGGCCCATGCAGACAAGCCCTCTGTTAACCAAATAATATCACTAACCTAGTCCCCAGTATTTCTTTGGAGGAAAATGCAGCTGTATTGATTACCAGATGGTTCTAAAGATAGCCCAGAAGCTTCAGGCATCAAAGGGACTGACTGGAAACAGGCACTATGAACATGTTCAACCAGTATTGTACAATCTCCATTAACTCCCAGTTCATGTTCAAGATCTATTAGAGATTTTCTATTTCTAACACACTTATAATAGAGTTTAGAACTGTCATATCTGCAGGGCTGCCTTTTCTTTCTTTCCATATTCTGAAAACATCGTCAGAGGCTCTCTTCCAAGTGCTCCCCTATGTTTGATGAGTGACTCCTCATGACTAAGCCTTCTGAGCCACCACGATTTGGAATGCTCTCCCCAGGCTACTGCCATACTGCAGAATTAATGCAGTTTGACACTACTTTGTTTGTCATGGTTCCATCCTATGGAATCCTGGAAACTGTAGTTTGTTGTGGCACCAGAACTGCCTTAAAAAGAAGGCTAGATATCTGCAAAACTACAATTCCCAGAATTCCATAGCATTGAGCTATAGTAGTTAAAGCAGTGTTGAATTGTATTAATTCTGCCAGATAGATACAGCTCCAAAGAGATCCACCTACTGCCCACCTGCTATTTTTTTTTCAATTCCAAGCAAAGAACTTTTTGAAAATTCACAGCCCTTTCAACTTGCAATATGCTTGATTGCAAAGATGGATCTTAAAAATCGAGCAAATGTGGTGTAGTGGTTTGAGTCCTGGACTAAGACCCCGAAGACAAGAGTTTGAATCCCCACTCAGCCATGGAAACCCAGCCTTTAACAAAAGCAACAGCAAACTTACTCTGAATAAATCTTGCCAAGAAAACCCTATAATTGGGTCACTATAAATTGGACTCAATTAGAAGTCACATAACAACACCAATAACAAATATTTTAAAAGTTGTTTCTTACTGAAATTTCATTTCCATGGTATTTTTAGCCTTTTCTGTATGTGGTTGTTGTTGTTGTTGTTGTTGTTTATTTGTTTTTTCTAATTTAAACAAGAAGGGAGGGACAGATATTCCTGAGGTCTTGTTAAGCACAAGTGCAGAGAAACATATCATACCTCGAACAATGAAAAGATCTGAGGCCACACTTTTCACATTTTGAATTGTTTATTTTCAACAGAGACTATGTGTTCAAATCACTCCCATCACTCTTGAAATATATGTCTGGCATCATCCCAGCTTTCTATTGCACACATCTGAAAAGTGAGTACCAAGACTGAATTGCTTTTATCAAATGCTACCCAACTCACATCCATCAACACAAAAAGAATGTTCGCACTCCAGCACTTCTTATTTTCTAAATTTTTCCACCCAGTCATGGGATTTTCCAGCTAAAAATCCACAAGCACCATCTTCAGTTTGGACACTAAAAAGCTTTTAATGTACAGAACAAAAGAAACAGATTTTCAGTTCTATCAACCAATATCACAGATAGATGAATTTGTCACTTTTGCTTTTTCCTGTACTCAAGTTGTTTAATCTCAAGTTTCTTTCCTATATTTCTTGGGAAATATTTGTAGGCCTTTCCCTCATGATTACCACTTCAGAAAACACGGAAAGTGGTTTCAGGTCTGCGAAGTATAATACATGCTTAACATATTTGTTTGAATTCTCCTACAGCAGTCTTTCATAATATGTTTTCCATTTGCTTTAAGCCATTAAAATTAGAAATGTTTTAAAGTCCAAACAGGTAATGAATTTTGTTTAACCCTAAACCATGACTGGAAAAGTATCCTTCATCAGTCTTTACTTCTATTGCATTTTATTGTCTTCCAAAATATGTGCATCATATCTTTTCTGTATCATTTCTTGTCCAATCCCTAGGCAATATTGTTTGTAATATTGTATATTCCATCTAGCTTTGGGAAATAACAAACTATACAACTATAAAAGGTATTGATCTAGAGAATCATGTGGTTCCCCAGATGTTGTTCAACTGCAAGTACCACCAGTCCAAGGCCCCATTTTTCTTACTGATGCCCTAAGTAGTGGGAGGGTCTGAAATAACATGTAGCAATGTTATTTGACCATGTTCTTCAGCCTTTGGAGACTGCCCTATTGGCTGCAGTCTCACACTAGAAGTCAGCTCTGTTTCACAAACAAAGAAATGAAGTTGGCTATATCATCATTCCTTCCTCTAAGGAGCTTTTGAACCACTATGGAAAGAGTATCTTGGAAAATTGTGCCGTGACAAGAATGGATTGCTCAGGTGGTTTCTATCAAGAGGTAAACACCATGCAGCCATCTCCTTCTCTGGTGGTTTTCTCTGTGTGCAGTGAGTGGGTGGAGTCGGCCACCATTTGCTGCTCCCACTGGTCTTCCATTCACATCAGGTTATGGATACCTTAGTGTATGAGTGGCAAAGGTGGCAAACCAATGAATCTAGAGCAAGTGATTTGGTACCACAGGAGTCTATCCTGTTCTTGATTCTAACGAGGCAATGAAGAGTCAATGTAAAATAATTTATATAAATTAAAACAGAAACTATAATGACTGTAGACCTGATAATTAAATGTGTTGTTGCTTTTATATATATATATAAATAGTCCTTCCTTTATAGGGTCTTGGGTCAAGGGACATTAAGGAGTTTCCACTAGGCTCCTGGGTTGTAACTTTTTGACATGAAGTTGTGGTATTAGATCTTGATTTACAATATACACCTAGAAAGGTAAACAATAATCTTTCCATATGGAACTTTGCTACCTCCTAGGACTGGGTAATAACAATCTTAAATTTATAGGCAACTATATGTATGCTGTTCATCTACAACTCCAGATCTTGATTTCATATGTCTCTTCTTTGTTTTCAGCAGTGAACAGAAAAACTTGGTGGCATTCCATCCAGCAAAACATTTTGCACAGTATTTAACTTCACAGACAAAAAAAGTAAAAATTTTCTTCAAGTGCATATTCACTCACCTTTTTCTTTGTAAATAAATATTGAATTGTTATATATTCATCTTTTTATCTACAATGTTTTAGTCTATTTGGGAGAACAATCTAATAGAGTATGCAAACTCAATGTGGGTTGTGTTATTGAATTCATGAATGTTAACCGATTTAACACATGTCCATAGCTTTGACCTTCTTGAATCCTACTTTTCTGGGAAGGAAGCAGGAGGAAAGATTATTACTCGAAGTACTGGATTTTGATATTTATTCCAGAGTGTGAATGAAATTATATGATGTATTGGGTCCCCATTTACAAATATCCACACTCAACTCATGAATTCATGGGCATGGAAACCAATTATCTGGGTGGTAGTTGAGACAAAGTCCTGTAGCCCTCAAACTAGTAGATCCATTTTGTCTTGAATGACCCATGGACTGACAGTGGGGCTGTCCTAGCATTGGTCAAAATGGCCCACTGTTTCTCAGAAACTCTGCAACAACCCCCAGTAGACTGGATGGTCCTGTACCTTCCTCCACCACCATTGCTACTTGAGAAGACCCACATTGCCATATCTGACATAAAAAGGTTGCAGCCAGGTGCCTCCTTTCCATATCAGATACAGTGGTAGGGGTCTTCTCAGTAGTGGCGACAGTAGAGGAAGGTAAGGGGTGCATGGTGGTAACAGTTCCATGGTGCAGTGGTGGGTGGGCCTTTAAAAACCTGCACATCCCCATGCCAGCCCAGGGACTGACCCAGGTTAGGAGCCAGATCAGGATAACATGGCTATGTTATCCTGGCCTATCTGGCTCAGCCCCAGAGAGAATGTCAAAAAGAGGGACTGTTTGGAATGGAGTGATGTGAATGAAGATGAAAGAAATAGATAAGAACTAGGTCTGAGGATGACAATTAGGATCACATTTTGAGAGATTGGGGGAAGGTATGAACGGGGGCAAAGTATATTTTAGTATACATGATATGATTGATATAATGAACGATAACCAAATGTTTATATGCCAGAGGATACTGAGAAGTCAAATATGCAAACATTAGGACTATAATTAATACATGATTTTTTTAAAACTGTTTTATAATCCTGCCTGCTGTTCAGTCAGTAATGCAGGAATTAGTTCAATAGAACCTAAGACCTCTGCTAACAGTAATTCAGTGTGGTTACAGTGAACTCTGGAACTTGCAAAACTACTTGTGGCAACACAACATAAACCTAAAAAGAGAGTGGGAAGGTAGAGTTTACCCAGCATGGTGAACCTAGTAGTCACTGAAGAAAGACAAGGGATACCCAAGCACGGTAGATGTTTTGGTCTATAGCCACCATTAGCTCCAGACAGCATGATTACTGGTAGGAGACTGTGGAAATTTTAGTCTGAAATATTTGGAAAGCCAAAGGATTCTTTGCCCCATCCTAACATACATCATAAAGTCATTATTGTGAATTGGTAGAAATCTTAGTAATTATACATTTCATTAATGGCAAAAAAATTAAAAAAAATTGTGCTTGCTATAACCATTCCTCACAGAATAACATCAGTCAACATGAGTCATTAGCATTAAGTGTGCTGGTGCCTGACTTGATGCACCATTAAACGAAGCATTGGATTTTAGGTATATTTTAACATATGTGTGTGTTGCATGCATGCATGTATGAAAAGCAATAATCAACCTCAAAAATGAATTAAAGAGAACTACAATTGTAAAAAAAAAAGGGGGGGAGAAAGAAAGAAAGAAAGAAAGAAAGAAAGAAGCCTTTACAGACCGCCCAAAAGAGGTAGTCCATAGGCGCCCAGGGAAGTGCCAGACTGGAGCCTGGGCTGCCTCTCCAGCAGCCCTTGTGGCCCCAGTTCGCCACTTCCCCAGGCCATGGAGAAGTGGCAAATTGCTGCTTCTCCATGGCCTGAAGTGGAGTGCAACAGGCGCCCTGGGCACCTGCTGCACCCTGCCATCTGCAGCGCTCCCAATGGGGAAAAGGTGGCCCCTTTCCCCTCTGCCTTCTTGGTGCAGCTCTGTGAAGGCTGCGCCCAGGACGCAAGCACCAAGAAGGAGCTCCATTTTGGAGCTCCTTCTGTGGTGCAATGACAGCAGGAGCGTGTCGTGCCATCTAAACATGTCACGCACCATGACATCATCACAGTGAGCACATATGGACAGCATGCTGTAAAGATGGCACTGTCCATACGTGTTAGGGCTCGGGAGAGTGCAAATGCTGCACGCTCCCCAGCCCTAATCACAGCACGGAGATGGCCCTTTTGGGCCGTCTGTACCACACCAAAGAAAGAAAGAAAGGCAAAGGCTTACCAAACAGCTTTTTAAAAACTGGAGATTTCTCACTGTTTCAAGTAAGAAAGGACAGCAAGAAAAATACAAGAAAGAAGAGTAGGCAGCACTGCAGGAGATATCTCATCTTCAGGTTTATCAACACATTAAAAGTAAACACGCATTCTACAGGTTGCAACCTGGTAACCCTAAGGCCACTAGAAAATGTGTACTGCTATCCTGCAAATATCTAGGTTTAGTCACTCTGTTCTGAAGACACCTGGGGATGGGATTATACCTGCCTCTTCTGTTTTTGTTTCTCACATGGCAAAAATCTCCATTAATCTATTCAATGTCAATTCTACAAAATGACAGTGATGATTTAAAATTTTACAAGGGCCGGTGTTTCTTTGCCTATACCTGGAAGCCAATGTGGTGTTATAATGGTTAGTTACAGTTTTTAAAAGTTGTCTATGTATATGCCCTCAAGTCTCCTGTCAACTTTTGGTGACACCAGACATTTAATAGGATTTTCTTAGGCAAAGGATACACAGAAACAGTTGTGCCACTCCCATTCTCTGATATATAGTCTATAGAACCTGGCATTCACTGGCAGTCTCTCATCCTTTTCTAAGAATTTTCAGAATAATGGCCATGAGATTTGAGAAGCTTTAGACCAAAGAGAAATCCCAGAGGGAGAAAAAAAATCTGAGAGATCCAAGTAGGGCTCAGAAAAGGAAGAGACACTAGGGACCATATTGAAAACATAAGATGAATAATGGAAGACACCAAGGAATTCCAATAGAAAATCAGCTTGTGCTTGAGCCTTTGACTGTATAGATCATGAAAGGCTATGGAACACCCTTAAAGACATGGGAGTGCCAACCCATCTGAGGGTGTGGAATCTGTACTCAGGAAAAGAGGCTACTGTCAGAACAGAACGCAGAGAAACAGAATGGTTCCCAATTGGCAAAGGGGTAAGGCAAGGCTTCATGTTATCATACTACCTGTTCAACTTGTATGCAGAGCATATTGTAAGTAAAGCAGATTTGGACACAAAAGAAGGAGTGAAAGTAGGAAGAAGGAATATCAACAACCTATGATACACAGATGACACCATAGTACTAGCAGAAAACCTCACAGAGCTGAAACAACTACTAAGGAAGATCAAGGAAGGAAGCACAATGGCAGGCTTAAATATAAAGAAAACAAAAATAATGACCACAGAGAATCTGCACAAATTCATGCTAAATGGAGGGACTCTATTAATGCAGTCACAAGTATGAGTTTGCAGGAACTAAACAGTGTGATGGAGGACAGGGAATCTTGGAGATGTGTAATACACAGGATCACCATGGGTTGAGATTGACTCAAGGGTGATCAACAAACGACAAAGACTACACAAAGACCTTTTACAAGCTCTGCAGTTTAGCATGCTAAACTTCAACAAAACAACTTAGGTATAAATCCCTTGGCTTTCATGAATTGCCTACTTTCAGCCTAAGCCCCCTACAGAGGGGTGTTGTGGGAATAAAGGTCAGAGGAAACAGCACATATCCTGTGTGGAGATCAACAAGCTGATATCTCTAGGATATTATAGGTCTTGGAAAAGAAAATATTGTATGAGACTTCCTACATGGACAGGGACTCAATATCATCCCTAAAGACTATACCAGCTACCTTCTAGAAATCAGTCTATAGACAGCAACTCAGTATGATCAAGCATGGATAAGATGTATGATATTAAATGATAGGAAAAGAGGTTACACTTAAACATTAGGAAGAACTTATTGATGATCTTCTTACTTTAGGTTATGCCTGATGGAGCGAGGCCTGCTGTTCTCTCCCTCTGAGGCTTACCACTATGATTCAGGCCATAGTTTTGGGTTATATAGGAGATAGGTTACCTGCTTGATATGTTACTACATATGTTACTACAGTACACCTGCTCTGGTGGAGATAGGGTCATCTGGATGAAAACAATGTCATCCATAATAAAAGGTTTGTTAAAGGATATGTGATTTGAGATTTCATATACTTCAGAGTACATTCAAGCTTTTTTATACTTAAACACACTATGATTTGACATCAGTTGCCATGACTGCATCCTGTTGAATTCTGGGCTTTGTAGTATGGTGAAGGAGTAGTATTATTTGGCTGAGAATTCTTAATATCCTCCCTAAATTGTAAATCCTAGCTTTTCCTAGGATGGAATGGTAGCAGTTAAAATGGAATCACTGTGCATAAATATGTATTCTAAGAAAGCCTCTGGTATCAAAATGAGAGGAACGATAACCTTGTGCTTAAATATCGCTTTCCTTAAATATTTTCCTCTGTTGCATGTACTGGAAACCATTAAAAATATATTTCTCTTTTTCCCCTTCCCATTTTACAATAATCAGAAGTATGCAAAATAATTGTAAGGATTTGCTTCTTGGCCCTCTACTCAAGGCCCAATCTGATAACACATGTTTGTGTTGGCTGACCTAGTAATATGTGAAGGAGGTGTCAAAACTAGGTACAAAAGTAGGAAATGTGGAAATGACAGGCAGCAACAATGCCTTTGTTGAAAAGAGGGGCAACGGAAGGTGATAGGCTGGTTCAAAAATTAATGAGGGACATGGTAATCACAAGCAGTAAAGGTCAAACTTCAATGTCTGAACCCTCATTTATAAAACACAGTGTACAAGTTCAAAGCTAGCCCTCAAACTTTCTCAGGAAAATCAGTGATTGTTTCAGAAGATAGGTTTGGCAACAAAATCTCACTCCACCAATAGCTTGTTTTCAGAAAGATTCTATTGGTGTACAAGCATGCCAACTGAATTGGGAAGGGATTGGGAAGGTATAGTTATCCAGATGTTGGACTGGAACTTCCATCATCACCCAGCATTAGCTTTCTTGGCTAGGACTGTCCAACAACATCTGGGTTACCACATGCTCTCACCTACTGCTCTTTTTAAAAGATCAGTCACATAAGTGGAGCCTTCACACACAACATGAGGGATTATTCAGGCACCCAGTAAGCAAGTTCAAAAGCACACATGGCAGTACCTGCTGCTGAGATGTTCCCTGCTCTAGCTATGGATGTATATTTATTTGTCACATGAAACTGACCCATAAGTAAGAACAAGAGTGTAACATCAATGTAACTTTAAGCACATGAGACCAAAGCAGCCACAGCTCTATGTTCTGAAGATGTCAAGTGTGCAGATATTTCTTGCTACACTTGTGGTGAGCAGAGACGACCAGTTGCCAAAAGGTAACATATCACAGAAAGAAAATTGCAAAAGAGTGGTGATTCATGCAAGAAACCCCTTATGGAATGCAATTAGCAAGGCCATGAAAGTTGTACAAATTTTGGAAGGAAGGAGGTCTGCTTATGTAACTCCTTCCATACTTTGGCTGCTGCTTTAAGCTACTTCACATCTACATCACAGAACACCTGGCTTTCACAGCTGGTGCTATGCTCATTCACCTATCTGGCACAAAGTCCGTCAATCATACCTCACAGGGAGATAGACAGAATATCTTGTATTATGAAATCTAGAGGATAGTATTGAGGTACGATTTCCCACACAAATTAACCCAGCTCCTAAACTAATTTAAGGACGGTAATAGGAAGAAAAATTCCTAACCCCACTCCAAATCCAGCTGCTCCCCACTCCCACCTGAACTTTCCATATTATTTTGGGTCATCTTGAATTGTTTGGGGGATGCTTCTGCATGGGAAAAAGGACAATTAAACTTCCTTCTATTCACTTCCTTCAGACCAAAATCATCACCATCATTATTTTTGTTGTTGTTGTTGTTGTTGTTGTTGTTATTGTTGTTGTTATAAAGTGTGGGATGAGTCCTTCCTGAATCTTCATTAGCGAAGATTCAAATATAGGGACTCAAGACAGCTAACAGCAAATTTAAAACAGTACAATTTAAAACAATTTAAAAAATATCAAAAAGTATACATATAATATTTAAAAAACAATTATACAAAAAGTTAAAAGAATTGCACATTAAAAACATTAAAATATATTTTAAAAACCTAATAATAATAATAATAATAATAAGAAGAAGAAGAAGAAGAAGAAGAAGAAGAAGAAGTTTTATTTCTAGCCCGCCCCTCTGAATGAGCAATCGGGGTGGGGTACAAAAGAGAGTTAAAACAACAGCAGTTTAAAATATCCGATCCCATCCCTGCCTCCCCCCACTAAAAAAGGATTAAATCAAACAACAAGTTAAAACATAGCATGAAATCAACAATATCAACAGTGTCAAACTGAAAGTCCTTGAGCTGTGTGAGTGGGCAGAGGCTGGATTACTCTACGACCAGAGTTTGGAGCTGAGAAGTATCAGGGATTTTCTGATATCTGAGCTGGCTTGCACTATACTTAAAAGCCAATCATCATCAGTTTAAAATAATATTTTTACCTGCCGCAGGGCTGGGGAAATCCTGGCCTCTTAAGGGAGGAAGCTTCAGACCCTGGGAGCAGCCACTGAGAAGGGCCTCTTCCCTTGTACCCAATAAACAAGCATATGAGGTTGGTGGGACAGAGAGGAGGGCCTCTTTAGATGATTGTAATGCTCTAGTGGACTCATACAATCATAGAGATGAAGACACCACAAGGGCCATCCAGCCATACAGGAATTCTCAATCAAAGCATCCCCAACAGGTGGCCATCCAGTCTCGGTTTAAAGACCTCCAGAGAAGGAGACTTCACCACTTTCAGAGGGGGGGGGGGTGTTTCATTGTCAAACAGCTCTTACTGTCAGGAAGTTCCCCTTAATGTTGAGGTGAAATCACTTTCCCCTTAGCATGCATCCATTGTTCCAGGTCTTATTCTCTACAGCAGCAGAAAACAAGCTTGCTTCAGCGTCAATATGACATCTCTTTGAACATTTAAACAGGGCTATCATATCACCTCTTAACCATCTGTTTTCCAGGCTAAACATATCTAGCTGCCTAAGGGCTGGTGCAGATGGCCACTAAGCGCCATCCTGATGGCAATACTAGAGTTAGGAAACACTCACCAACTACACAGTCCCTAACCCTAGCATGAGACCATACCGGTCTCATGGTGGCCTCCCATGTCGCACACAAGAAGTGGTGTCATAACAGTGCCACTTCCTGGTTGTGGCGCTCTAGGCAGCTCCTTTTGGGCATGCACATCATTCCTGTGGCAACCAAACAGCTGTGGGAATGAGGCAGAGGAGAAAGGAACCAGGCAGCCCCTTTCTGCCATGGCTCTGGCTGTCAGGGTATCTGGGGGCATGAAGCCCCAAGGACACCCCTTTTCTGGGCTGCAGAGAAGTGGCATTTTCCTGCTTCTCCGTGATCCAGAAAAACTCCAGATTGGGGCTGCAGGGCTGCTGGTGAGGCTGCCCTAGCCCCAATCCACAACAGAAAGCGGCGGATGCAGGCCGCCTCCGAAGGGGAAGTTTGTACCAACCCTATGTCTCTCCTTGGTTTCAGACCCTTCACCATTTTAGTCACCCTACTCTGGATATGCTCCAGCTTGTCAGCAGCCTCTTTGAACTGTGGTGCCCAGAACTGGACACAGTATTTCAGATGACGCCAGACCAAAGCAGAATCAATTACTTCCCTTAATCCAGACACTATACTTCTATTGATGCAGCCTAAAATCACATTGGCCTTTTTAGCTACTGCATCACACTGTTGACTCATGTTCAACTTGTGGTCTACTAGGACTCTTAGATCCCTTTCACATGTACAGTGGTCCCCCGGCTTACGAATCCCCCAGGGTACGAAAACCCCGGGGTACGAAACCGGCGGGACCGCTAAGATCCCCCGGGATCTGAAGAAAAAAAATGCACGGCCCCTTTAAATCGGCCGTGCGGTCCGTCCGCTAAAGCGGTCCCCCGGGAAACGAAAGCTTCTGGGTTACGAAAGGTAATCCGGAACGGATTACCTTCGTAACCCAGGGGACGACTGTCTCATTAAGCCAGGTGTCTCCCATCCTATATCTATTCATTTCATTTTTTTCACCCTAAGTGCACTACCTTAAATTTCTTCCTGTTGAAATTCATTTTGTTAGCTTTGGCCTAGTTTTCTAATCTATTAAAGTCATTTTGAATTTTCATCCTGTCCTCTGGGGTATTAGCTACTCTTCCTAATTTGATGTCACCTGCAAATTTGATAAGCATGCCCTCTATTTTTTTGTCCAGGTCGTTGGTAAAGATATTAAATAGCATTGAGCCTAGGACAGAACCCTGTGGCACCCCACCAATCAAACAAAAACAAACAAACAGCTTCATTTATATACCACTTCATACCACCTAAGCAGTGTCTAAGCGGTTTACAACTGTAAGCTAATTTGCCCCCAACAATCTGGGTACTCATTTTAGCGACCTCGGAAGGATGCAAGCCTGAGTCAAGCTTGAGCCCTTTTTCTGGTCTTGAACTTGCAACCTTATGGTTTTGAGTGAGTGGCTGCAGCACAGGTGCCACCAGGGCTCTTCCACCTGTAGAGGAGCCATTGCTGAGCATCCATTGGGTTCGGCTGGTTAACCAGTTATAAATTCATTTAACAGTTGCATTGTCTAGCTCACATTTTACTACCTTGTTTGCAAGAATGTCAAGGGGGACTTTTTCAAAGGCCTTACTGAAATCAAGATATGCTATATCCATAGCATTATTATTATTATTCCCTTCATCTACCAAGCTGGTAATTTTATCAAAGAGACAGAGAGAGAGTCCACATTTTGCAAGCTTGTTTACAAGAATGTCATGGGGAACCTTGTCAAAGGCCTTACTGAAATCAAAATATACTATTTCCACAGCATTCCCTTCATCTACCAAGCTGGTGATTTTATCAAAAAAAGAGATCAGATTTGTCTGGCATGACTTGTTTCTCTGAAACCCATGTTGGCTTTTTGCGATTATGGAATTAATAATAATAAGCTTTATTTATAACCCGCTCCTCTAATAGAATACTTGAATTATCTTCTAGATATCTGCAGAATCTCTGTTTAATAATCTGTTCCAGAATCTTTCCTGGAATTGATGTCAGACTAACTGGATGATAATTGTTGGGATCCTCTTTTTTCCCTTTTTGAAGATGGTGACAACATTTGCCCTCCTCCGGTCCACTGGGACTTCTCCTGTTCTCCAGGAGTTCACAAAGAATATTGCCAGTGACTCTGGGATTACATTCGTCAGTTCTTTTAATACCCTTGGATATAGTTCACCCGGTCCTGGAGACTTAAATTTATTTATATTAACCAGGTTTCCTTGTACTACCTCTTTACTTATTCTGTGTCACATTTCCCCTATCGTGTCCTCTGCTCCATTTTCCTCAGTTTGAGCACCCTTTTCCTTGAGGTGTTGAGTAGTTCTGGCTTTTCCCTGTCAGCATTTTGCCATCTTCTCCAATGGTCATCCCATTTTCTTCTTCTTCCCCTTCCTATGGACATACCACGAAAAGCCTTTTTTATTGTTCTTAACCCCTCTATCAAGAGCTCATTCTTTGCTTTTCCTTTTCTGACTTTACCTCTACACATGTTAGCTATTTTTTGAATTCCTCTTCATAAAATATTTCAAGTAATCTGGACCCAAGCCTATGAAGAATAGGCCTTCATAGGTCAAAACCAGATCATTGAATTGTGTCTGAAAACAGATCAGCAGCCAATGAAGCTGTTGCAAAAAGAGAGTTGTGTGCTCCTCATAGCCAGCATAATTGTTTCACAACTGACATGACAAGAGTATTTTTCTTTGCTGTATAGAATTTGTATGTTTCTTTGTTTATGTGCTATTTTTAAATAGCTACCACAATGTGGCAGCAGGTGCCAGGAGATTCAGGCTAGAATGGGGAAAAGCAGCTACAGGTGAATCTAGCCAGTCCAGGCCATATACAGGTAGTCAAGGGAGGTTACCAAGGATTAAGGGAGGTATAGTAGCAAGGTCTCTTCTATCCCAGAACTGGTCATGAGAATCCCAGCAGTCATGATAACTGAAGCCACAAGGGACAAAGAGACATACACCACAATCCAGTCCAGAGCTCAAGAGGCCAAATAAATCCATGATTAGGAAGCGCACAAAAGCCAGGGAGGGTGAACAGTTGTGAGCAACAAAAATTCCTAGTGGTTGCTGTGGGATTTATAGCTGCCTGACTTTGGGATGTCAAGCGTTTGATTGTTCAGCATTTCTTATTTAAGATGTGTGTCTCCTCAGTGTTCCTCAGATCTAGCTGAGGGTGGGAGCCCACTCAGATGAAGCTGAGCATCAGCTGCATGAGCCACTAGTTGTTCTGATTTAGTGTGAGGTAGCTATCATCTTGAGTCAGAAGCCTTTTTATATCTGACTCCTATGCAGGGTGCCATCTCTAGATGGAGGTAGGGGGTGTGAGGCACACCAGGTAACACCATTGGAGAGGGTGACACCAGACAGCAGGAAGGCATCCCAAGACTTCTTCCTCAGAAAGAAAGGAGGACTCTTCTTGGTGTGATGCTCCCCTTTGGGGAGGAAGTAAGGGCGGGGGTGAAGTTGTGGACTTTTGTTTCTGCTCTACCCTCTTGTAGTCCCCCCATCAGTTTGGCTCCTTTCTACCATTGTACTCTTGGGGGGGGGGGGAGTAGATCGTTTGCTGTGACATGCTCTTTCCTGAAAGGTGGAACTCTTTTGTATTTTAAAAAAACTTCTTCTTCTTCTTCTTCTTCAAGGTGCCATGGCGACAGCAGGATGTTGGATTCTCCAGTGTGAGACCCTCCTGGAAGATATATGGTGACACTATGAGTTACCACACTGAGTGACACTAACTTTAGAGATGCCATTGACTCTGCATCTGATTCTTTGAACTCTACAGGTGAGTTATAATGCATAATAAAAATTCTCTGGGTGGCTGACAAAACAGAACATAGAACAATAAAAATATTTGAAAGGTCATTAATCCAGTTCATGATTTGTAGGCTGAGGCCTTTCCAGTGGATGTGAGATTGTTGGTGTTGACACTCAAGGCAACCTACAATTTCTTTTCTTTTTTAAAAATTTTTATAATATTTCCATATACAAATATCTCCTACTTTCTATTAAATTTTGACAAATTATTTTATATACCCCTCAGTGCCCCCTTCCCCAGAGCCATCTCCATCCTTATATTCCATCCAGAATTTCAATTCGTCTTCTGGAGGTAGTCTTCCGTCTTTTCTCAGTACTTTCTTGACAAATTCTTTCCAAATCCCTCAAATTCATTTCTTTTCAATAGTCCTTTTTTACTTTCAATTCACATGTCAATTTATCATTAATAGCTAATTTCCATACCTCTTTATACCAATCCTCCACTTCTATATCTATTTTCGTTTTCCAACATCTTGCTATTATCAATCTCGCTGCTGTAAGCAGACTTGATAACAATTTTTTTTTCTTTTTTCCATTTCTCTGAATTCTATAATGATAACAAAACTGTACTTGGTCTTCTATCTATTTTTATATTCATAACATTTTCTGTTTCTAATAGGACTTTTTCCCAAAAATTTTGTACATATTTACATTGCCACCTCATATGCATGGATGACCCTACTTCTTGGCATCCTCTCCAACAATTTTTTGAATTATTCTTATTAATATTATGCAATCTCACTGGAGTCAAGTACAACCTACAAATTAAAATGTAATGCAGGTAATATATACATAAGATCAACATTAAAATGGAATTATACTACTAACAACATTTTGAAACATTTGAAAACATACAGTTAGAAAGGATAAAAAGTAGTTTAAAAGCACTGTACAGTAAAAAGAGTACAGCCTCCTCCTAAAAGTCCTTCCCATAAAAACCGTCAGTTCTTAAAAGCCAGTTGGAATAAAAACAATAACAAGAATATGTCTTTGCCTACTGACAGAATTATCATATACCATTATAGTGATATGTTTTTACACATTTTGAATTGTTTGCATTTTTAATATTTTTTCTAAAATAATTTCAAAACAATTTGGCTTATGATGCTTTGGCTCTGCTTTTCTGCCTTTAACTATGACTCTTTAGATAAAAATATCCAGGTGAAGTATTTCCTAACAGGGCAATAAAGGGATGGGAAAAGCTACTTGGCATCTGCAACCCAGAACACCTGGTTCACACAGCTGCTGCTCATTTAATTCATCTGTTATGATGATGACATATGTCAATCATATTCCAGCGAGATGGAAGGAGTATCTGATATCTTAGATGATGAAAGCCCAGGAGTGGGTAAGGTTGTTTAGACTTCCCACAGAGAGTTCTCTGTTTTGCAAATCAGTGACTGACAACTCATGCAACAGACTTTGCTGCCTTGCCCTGAACCAGTATTATTATTATTTTTTAAATGATCTTATTGTGATAGTATTCAAAAAATAAAATCTTTAAGAATATAACTTTTCATGAGGGGGAAGTGGACATTCTGGACCAAATCCAGTTGTTAATCCCAGTTAGCGTAAATCTGTCAAATGACTGAGAATTATTAAATTAGAAGTTATGTAAAGTCTGGTGAATTCAATGGGATTGTTTTGGAGAACCAGCATAATGTAGTGGTTTGAGCGTTAGACTACGACCAGGATTAAATTCCCCACTCTGCCATAAAAACCCACTGGGTGATACTGAGTGAGTCATGCACTCTCATCCACAGAAAACTCTATGATAGGTTTGCCTTAGTGGCATCGTAAGTTAGATATTACTTGAAGGAACACAAACAACAACAACAACAATTCTAATTAGGACTAATAATTGGATGGATTTAGCCCTTTATTTCATTGTTACCCAAGAACTCTGCTATACAGGATAGCCAGAAATTACATATCATCCAACTGCCCACAAAACGGGATGACCCACCCAACAGGTACAATATCATCATTTACTCCCTGGCCCTAGTAGCTACTTGGCTTTTTTTAGGCAAGACTCTTTTGTCTTTGGTTTTGAAGCAACTATTAAAGAGAATCAGGCTGATCAAATGATGTTCATCACTCTCCACTGGCTTCTTTAAACAAAATATTGTTGCATGTTTATTGTGGGTTAATTTTCTTTTAGGCTGCTTTGCAGATGTGCTATCAGGCAGGCAGGTGTAATATCAATAATTTAAATAGGTGCCCTGGTGGCACAGTGGTTAAATGCCAGTACTGCAGCCACAGCATTGTGAATTTGATCCCGCAGGGCTCCAGGTTGACTCACCTTCCATCCTTTCATAGGTCACTAAATTGAGTACTCAGCTTGTTGGGGGCAATTAGCTTACAGATTGTAAATTGCTTAGAGTACTGAGTATCTAGAAAAGTTAATGCTATTAAATGCATGGATATTAGATCTGGCCCCCACCCTCAAGAACCTTGATTGTTCTCTTTCCTCTAACCCTTTCTCTAGTTCTAATGGAATATTTATTTATTGTATATCCTAACTTTCTCCAAGTAGATCACAGTTTAAAACAAAATACTTCTAAAAACAATTATTAATGTATATTAAAGTCAAAATGTAATTAAGCTAGCCTGTTGAAACCAGCCATAATATAAAACAGCTTAAAACATTTTTAAAATAACAATGAGAATAAAAGTACAACACACACATACATTAAAAAGACCCTTCTACAGGAATAAAATATCAAAGAACACAAAAGATGCTCTCTCAAGTTTTGCTTCTTCCTTAAGCATCTGGCAGTTAATACAGCTGAATATTTATAATGTAAGTAAACCCCTTGGCAAATTGAGATAACAGATCTCAGAAACAATTTCTAACATGAAATTTAACTCTGTCCACAGTGCACAGGAAGTCACTTGAGTGAATCTCCACAGTCTTAATGTATAATACTGATTATTCTGGTAGAGAATTGATTTTCATTTTTAAGCTGACCAAAATGTGAAATTGAAAAGCCCAAAATGGAATATCAGAGAAGACAACAGATAACCAACAAGAAGACTTTTAGGTCAACGCTTTAAGAAACTCTGGTTTAGATTGGCAGGTTACCTAGTTAAACTTTTTGTTAAATCCTTGCTATTGCAATTTATTTAATTGATTTATTTAGTGAAGGGATGGAAAACAATTTTATTGTTGAGATTCTCAGTGAAAATGACTATTTCTCACTCCCAGAGACCATATGGCCCATTTCAGATAATGCATATACATACACACATACATAAACGATACATACACCTATACAGAAATATGAGTGGCTGCAAACTATAAATCTAGAATATGTGTGCAGACATGCTTAGTCAATGAGGAAAGTACATAAAGTTGACTATGGTTTGGTAGAATCTGGCACTTTGCACTGGCCTGGGAACAAAAGTAGGGCTCAGAGCGGAGCGTCCACATGCTCCCGAGCCCTACCACATGCCACAGGCACCATCTTGGTGTGCCACTGTTTAAACAGGGTACACCATGATGACGTGTCTCATGCATCATATCCAAATGATGCGACGAATGAGGGATGGCACAGCACCATGCCAGGGAGCTTATGGCACCTCTGGTTGCCCCTTTCTCCTCATCTGTACAGCCCCTATGTTAGGAAAACATGTACAAAACCACATCGTTTGTACTCTAACTGGGGTTAACAATTGAATTTGGGCCAGAATATCCACTTCCCCTTCATGAAAAGTATATTCTTAACCAATTTATTGTTTGAATACCAGCACATTGAAATGATTTTTTTTAAAGTACTGGTTCAGAGTAAGGCAACCTAGGGGCAAAACAGAACACCCTGAAGGAGAGGCTTCTGGCCATCCTTTTGAGGGCCAGATCCAGACCATGGCAACAGCATGCCATGGCCTTGCTCCAGCATTTTTCTGGCACAAAAAGAAGCAGCAAAAAGCTGCTCTTTTTGTGTCAGAAAAAGGCACCTTTGCCACCGTGGCGGCAGTTTTTCCAAATTCCAGCAATGTACAGCATCTAAATGCCACAACACCACAATACTGCTAACCATCTGGTCAGGTGGGGGTGTGGTGCTGACTCAGGGGTGGATATGGTACATGTGGCATGTGGTTGCCACACCCCCAAACTGCCAGGAAGCCAGCTGGTTTTTGCCTATGTGTTCAGCCCCTTAGTTTTTTGCGTTAGTTGTCAGTCATGTATAAGGGGAAATTTATTCAGAAAGTCCATACATACATGTTCTCCTCTGTCTACAAATTTTCAGAACATCTAGATTCCAAAACTGCATTCTAAATCTGAAGTACAACTAGAAAAAGACACAGAATAGAGAAGGAGGTGAGTAGATTGACACAGAGAGAAAGCTAACATCACAGTAGACTTTATAAGCTGACACCCAGAAATGTAATCAGAACAGTGCTACTGATATGAATCACACTAGCTGAGGTTAAATCAGAGAGACTCTAAAGGAAAATGTAGCCACATTTGGAAGAGGAAGTGACAAAATGTGATATTTAATTATAGAAAATAGTGTAATACTAACTGCTGAAAACCCCATTTGGAAGAACCCAGAGTATATTTGACTGGATTTCTAGTCTGGTTTTCATATAGATCAGTCCTAACATTCCTTCAACTGGTATGTATCAGTTGTGAAAATCCTGAACTTTGGATCTGGATTCCATCCATTTCATATAATGTACAAAAGATATGGATCATCTACTTCTGAATGCTAGCTTCTTAAACTATCTATACAAAGACAGGAAATTGTCTAAAAGATAACTTTGACATTAATATCCAAAATATAGATTAACGAAGCACTTTTGCAGGAAAACAGCTCAAGCTTTCCTATTTTCTTGGCAGCAGATGTAAGCTGTAATGTTAACTACTTAGACATCTGCATCCTTAGAACAATTTATTCCTTTGGTAACCAATGTAAACATTTGTGTGCTGGCAAGTGCTCAAACACCTCACCATTCAGTAAGGGCAACTGAATATAAGCAAAGAATTTTATTCATTTTTAAATTTTAATAATCATTATTTTAATTGTAGGACTTACAATTATTGTTTTCATTTCTTGATAATAAATAAGACATTCATTTATAATAGCAGGAATTTCATGAATTGTTTTCAGTATATGGGTGTTTAGAGGAAAGCAACTGCTTGTGGTCTGGTGGTGGAGGAGGAGGATTGCCAGTCATGGAATATGATACATTGACTGGGCATAGACTCTGTACATGTGATCCACACATTGCCTACCCATGTTGGTGCATGTAGTGTCCTTAAAACATAGTAGGCCAGGCAGACCATGGGGACACTACTTTTGGATTACAGCTCCAAGCCAGCATTCTGGAAGTTATAGTAACTTTCTCAGGCTCTGGTCAGATGAGAGGACATCCCATTCTATACCTTTTCAGGAAGACATGATTGAATCTATCCCATGTTGCTTTCTTTTCCATTTTTTAAAAAATATCTTAACAATGTACAGTAAGTCTTAAAAGGAGATAAACAAAGTTAAAAAATTTTCTATAAAATCCTCTAAAACATACAGCATTCCTTCTCTAAAACTATCAAAGAACCCTTCTTATTTTTCATATATTCTGTTAACACCTTCCATTCTTTCTTAAAATTATCCATAGTTTTTTCATGTGTCAACATAATCAATTTATCAATTTTTACAAAATCACATAATTTTAACAACCAATTTTCTTGAGATTATTGTCTCTTTTCATCCCTGAGTGCAGGTCATTCTGGCTATGGTTATCAGCTTAGACAAGTTGCATAGATAGATAGATAGATAGATAGATAGATTTGGAATAAGCTGTGTTGAAGATAACGAATTATGATTTGCATAAAGAAAAAAATGCATGAATTAACTCTAAGAAGCAGTTATAATACAAAAGGACATATGTAAATTAGAAGATGTTTAACTTTTCTATCTTATCTGTTTTTTACTCTCCACCTCTCCTCTTTCTTGCCACTATATAATATTCTTCCCCCTTTTCCCTTCCTTCCCCCTTTTCCCCTCTATATGTTTTTCTCTTTCTCTCCTCACTTATCTTTATGTATATGTACATATGTAAAATCCCTTTTAAAACTTATATATATATATATATATATATATAAATTAAATTTCAACTGGAACCCAGATTGTTCTTACTAGGTCTCTTAGATGAACAAAAGAAGTAGAAGCCTGGAAGATTAATACATTATATGATAACCATAGCTTTCTTTTCCATTTCGACACCACTCCATTCAGACCTTCCTAATTTTTGTTTCACTTAGGACATTGGTTCATAATGCACTGCTAAAGCATGGAGGTCAAGTATGGTGAATGGGTAGGTCCATAAAACACAATTCCAACCCTATCATCTGTATGGTTTGTACGTGGGATAACAATTTGTACAGAGTTTACAAGAAACACAGAACTCCAGTATTTCCAAACCATCTGCACAGCTATTCTTTTTGTATATACAGTAATACTAGTTAACATGGAACAAAATCAAGAAGCTTACAAAGAAAAGTGTGTTGTTCCCCACTGATTCTGAAAGACAAATATGCAATGTAACAAAAAGGTTGACTAGGTAACCTGCCAATCTAAACCAGAGTACTTTTATTTGCCTCAGCAGTACTGAAATGTCACCCAAATGCATAATGGATAATTGGCAATAAAAAGAGGAATGACAGTCATTAATGCCAAAGGTGATTACAGGCAATCTTTAAGATTCTGGTGCCCTCAAGTCTCTTTTGTGACACTTGGAAAACTCTTCTTATGAAAATACTTTCACACAAGTACAATGGGATATTGGTTTTGATTGGCTAACCCTTTACACCACTGACAGGTAATGAGTTAAGGCATCCTTCAAGCTCTTCTCAGCAATGTGAATTGGCACATGTGCATTAATGTCTTTTCCTGCTATGGAGTTCCTCATGTTTGTGACTGTTTCAATGACTTTTGCAGCATTCCTCTATATTCTTGGAATACTAGAACTGTCCTATCTTGACACCTGAGGCAGAGCAGTGGATTGATTGTATCCCTCCCACACACACACACACACACTCAAACCCAAGGTACACAATACCTAAAGCCAGCCAAGTTATTTTTGACATGTAAGGGAGAAAAATCCCACAAATTCTTCCTCTATTCTTGACAGTAATGCAGTGTAGGAGTAAATTAAATCACTACTGCCTTTTTGATACCACAAATCTGCTGCCTGTGGCAGTTGCATTAATGGCTAATGTAGGTCCAAGTTTTATAGAATACTGCATATAGCTAAAAATTGATTTCATTTGCTGACTGTGCTTCAAACTATAGAGGAAAAGAAGATGAATGGACCATTCCAACCTTCTGTGCATGTGTGCATTCATGCAAACACACACACACACACACACACTGATGCTCTTAAGATGTTCCAGACAACAATTTCCCAGCATTCCTATCCCACTTGGCCAACACATCTTAGGTCTTTTGATATTCAAACGTGCTTATTGCAAGCTGGGTGGTGTTAGATCTAGAAGGAAGGAAGAGAATTGGAGTCATGTAGTGGGGAATGCTGAGAGGCTGGCAAGGGACCAAAACGGCCGGCCATATAGGGGTAGCTTGATGCACTTTGAGCACTGGCCGCAGTAACTGCACACCACAGCTTTAATTCAGCTTTTTACTGGCTCAAAAAGAAGCAGCAAAATGTTAAATTCCTAAATGCATATTAAATAATTTAACAAATTAAACAAATTAAAACTGGGCTTAAAACCATGTACCTGTACAGATTTGGACCACCAAAATGCTTCAGTTAAAAGCTATTTTAACTTGGTGCTGGAATAAAGCCTATGTCAGCACTAACTGGACCGCAAGGGGTCCTCACACAGTGGACTTGGATATTGATTAAATGGCAACACATTAGAAACCATAGTCATAAATCCATATCTAACCTATCTAGCTTATACAATTATTTTTCTTTTCTTTTTTTAAAGGGAAAGCAGTGTTGTTTAAAGCCTTGGTGCATACCAAAGACATGAATTAAAATCCCTGCAATACTTCCTGGGTGCCCTTGAGCCAACTACTGTCAGGCAACCACACCTTCCCCATAGGGGTATTTTGTGGGGTTAAAGGGCAAGCCATCTTTACTGCCTTGTGCTCCCCAAAGGGAAGAAAAATAAAATTCACTTTACTGGCAGATTGAAATAAAAAAGAAAGTGGAAACAAGTCATAATGAGGTGAAAGCTGTTGCCATGATTTTTTTCAAAGGTATTGTAAAGCTAACCACATTAAAAAGAAGCATAAGGTCATATTGCCAGCTCTGAAATTTATTTCAATTTGTACATATGGAGTTTTTTGCTTCTCTGTAACCTGCACTTGTTTTCTATAGCCAGCTTTATTTTTTTACTATGCCACCTGCTTTGGAACAGCCACTTTTGCTTGGAACTTGCCAAATGTCAATGCCTCTATTGCCAGTTTTGAGGTAAGACATTAAAACATGCACATTCATTCTCCAAGGCAGAGGTTATGTAGTACAATAGAAAATACTTGTAATTTTCTGTTAAAATTGGCCAGTTCTTGCAAGAAAATGCATTCATTTTTCCAGGCTTTGCAATAATTCAATATAGATGGAGAAGAAATTGAGATAGTTAAAGATTTTCCATACCTTGGATCAGTCATTGATCAGAATGGAGATTGCAGTCAAGAAATCAGAAAAAGACTAGGATTGGGAAGGGTAGCTTTTAAAGAATTAGACATAATCTTAAAGTAGAAAGACAATAAATGAAATATTAAAGTTAGGATCATCCAAGCCATCATATTTCTCATCACCATATATGGATGAAAGAGCTGGACAGTGAAGAAAGCTGACAGAAAGAAAATCAACTCATTTGAGATGTGGTGGTGGAGAAGAGTGTTAAGGATACCATGAACAGCCAAAAAGATAAACAAATGGGTCATACAGCAGATCAAGCCTGAACTCTCCCTGGAAGTCAAGATGACTAAACTGAGGCTGGCCACATAATCAGAAGAGAGGACTCACTAGAAAAGACAATAATGCTGGGAAAGTTGGAAGGCAATAGAAAGAGAGAAAGATCACATACTGGATGGATAGACTCAATCAAAGATGTCAAGGCCCTGAGCCTGCAGGACCTAAGCAGGGCAGTTAAGAGTTGGAGGTGTCTTTCATGGCATCACCATGAGTCAAGGGTGACTCAAGGGCAATTAACAAGGACAACAAAGTTTTTCTTACAAATATTAAAGGTCATATAAGATAAAATGCCTTTCTCCTTTTACTACGGTACATAAGATGCTTTATATTATAAGGAGTTGGAATACAGTACTATATAGGGCTTGTGGAAATGTGATGCATCTAAATTCAACCACATCATACTTTGTCTGG
This sequence comes from Urosaurus nigricauda, assembly GCA_034509955.1. Lineage (NCBI taxonomy): Eukaryota > Metazoa > Chordata > Lepidosauria > Squamata > Phrynosomatidae > Urosaurus > Urosaurus nigricauda. Next base: position 68,465,563 of record JAOEGL010000003.1, read on the forward strand.
TTGTGGAGGAAAGCCTGTTGATGAAGTTCTCTATCAAAAAAAGAAAAAAGAAAAGAAAGAAAGAAAGAAAGAAAGAAAGAAGAAAAAGGGGGAAAAAGCAGAAATCATTTTGATGTGAAAAGGAGGCCAACTTACCGTTAAACATAAGAGTATATCTACACTGTAGAAATAATACAGTTTGACCCCAGTTTAAGTGATGTAGCACCAGCCTATGGAATCTTCAAATTTGTAGTTTCTTTAGCCTTCTCTTCCAAAGAGTGATGATGCCTCACAAAACTGCTAATCCTGGGATTCTTTAGGACTGAATCATGCAGTTAAATTGGTGTCAAACTGCTTTTTTTCTATACTGTACATGCACCCTAAGACAATCATCCCAGGCAACGGGTACTGAGAGTGCGAGGAAAGGAAGCAGTGGCAAACTTGTTGGCACTTCACCTAACCATCTGAAGCCATTGTCGTCTATTGGAGGAAGACCTGGATATGCCACACCTGTGCCCACTGAACTGGAGGATGCAGTCTGGTTACTATTGTGAAGTTAAGACTCAACCCCCACTTTAGTTTGCTTCTGTATATGTAATTGGGTGAACACCATCTTATGCTTTGCCTAAGGCAGCAAATATTTTGAGGCCGCCCTGGTGAGAACAAACAAGATAGGAATGGTAAAGTAAGGGTGGGGAAAAGGGGGAAAAGATTTGAGGACATAAATTATAGTGTAATCCTGTACATCTCTGCTCAGAACTGAGCCCTATTAAGATAAACTGGATTTACTTCCTGGTAACTGTGTCTAAGGTTGCAGCCTTATGTATTGTATCCTATTTTGTGGTTTGAAAAGTATGGGTTGAAATTTTGAATCTAGGTAATACCATATGATTTCTTGCTCTCATAAGAGACATTATAAGCTTCTAAGAACTCAAACACAGTTGTAAAAAAAGGTGAGAGGAGGTTGACCCAGGTTCCTCTGGGGTCTTATATTTTGCCAAAAATCTGTCATCAGTGCACAAACACCAGGTAGACGCATGTTGCTGCTAATAGTTCTGTGGGTCTTGTTATGGCACACACACCAACAATGGCTTTTCCAGAATGGCAAATTTCATCAAGAAAGAGTGGTGGGGAGAGAGCATGAATGGAAATGAAAAGCCTAATTTTCCTGCTTCTGCCCACCTTTTCTTCTAAATGATTCCCACATGTTTCAAGAGGCACAGTCATTGCCTGGTGGTTGATTTGTCAAATGCATTGCAACAGGTTAGATAAGGTCAAATTGGCTCTTGCATCATCTTGAATTTCTCTCCAGTTTGTCAGAAACCAGATTGTTCTTTTTCCTCTTCCACCTACATATATTTTGTCCTCGTCCTCTACTGCTGTAACTGATGAGTGAAGAGAAGATTTTATATAATTCTACCTTTATGCATTTACTGGAGAATTTCAAGGAAATTCAGAGTATAATGAATTCTACAGGCTACAAACAGGGTTGGACCTAAAAGGATGTTTTCCTTGGGTTGGCTGTCCAGCTGTTAAGTCTCTGACAAGTTCTAGTCTGCTAATTTGCAAGGTAAATATTTCTTTCCTTCTGACCTGCAAATTGAACCTATGTAGTAATTTTAATACCCTAACTCTTCCTTGCAAGCCAGGTTGTACATTTGTTGTTATGGTTTATGGAGAAATAATACTTAGCCTACATAGATGGCAACTGTGGGGAGACTCTGGCAAAATGGAAGGTTCAGAGCAACCAATCAAAGTCAGGCTGGCAAAAAGGTGGGGGCCTGCCTGATGAGCAGCTATAAAAAGGAGGAGAGTCATTAGGAGTGGACAATGTGTCATAAACTGCCAAGAGGACAGTTAGGACTGCCATGGGTGCAGTTGGAAATAAGAGATTAGCCTTAATGGGATTAAGACTCCCATATAAGGAGGAAGGATTTAAAAGGACAAAAGAAATCCTGCGAAATTAGTTTAAAGTGTTATATTCTTTGAGAAGTGGTGAGCCAGTTAAGGGAAGGCTCATATCCACCTTATTCTGTGGAATTGTAATTTATGCACAGGGGACTAAACTTTCGTGGGATTTTTACAGCTGATGAATGAGCTTTAGTGGAAGGTGTGTGGGTAAAGAAATAAAACTGAAATCTGAAGGGTAAATGAAGTCATCAAGTGAACTGGAACAAAGTCACTTTGTAACAAGTGAAGTGTTGCACATGTTGTAACAACAACCCTTGAGAAGCAACTACCAAAAGTATCATAGGTTCTGTCTGTAAATAAAATTTATTTTCTTCTTGTTCACAAAGGAGTGGCTTCAAGTAATTTATTAATACTAACATCCAAAGCTTGGAAGGAGTGCAAAAGAAGTGATCCTTGCCAGTGGTCCATTGTGGACTATGCTGGCAGTGTCCTTAGGACTGTGGCATCTGGTCACTGCAATCCCGCACTACCACTTCTTGGTAGTTTACCAAGAATATTTTAAAAAAAGAATATTTTTAAAAAAAAACACTTAATGGCAGAGAAACCTAGGACCAATAGAAGAACTGGGGGTTGAAGAGATAGTTAGGAGGGATTAAAAGCTTCGAACTATATATTGTAAGACAGGAAACTAATTCTTTGAAACCCAGTAGTCTCAATAGCAACCTGGGCCTTGATCAGATCGCGCAAGAGGAGCATCCAGAGACTGCTCCTGCCCCAATCATTCCCCATTTAGTGCGGGATTGCAGTGATCAGATGCCACAGTCCTAAGGACACTGCCAGCATAGTCCACAATGGACCACTGGCAAGGATCACTTCTTTTGCACTCCTTTTTGCACTTGTTTTGGGCCAGTTTATGTAGCCATGGTGCAGTTTCATCGCAATCTGGCAGTGTGCATCATAATGCCAAACCCCCGGATTGGCCTGAGTGTGTTGCTTTTGGCCTGGCTTTTTTGAGCTGTAGACATTCTCAAGACATTTAACAAAATAAGCATATTATTTTATTATAATAAGTTATTATAAATATGTGCAAATAATAATAAACCATTGAAAGGAGAGAAGTACAACTATATCTGCACAATCACTTGTACAACTGTGTAAGTACATGAAGGTGTAAAAGTAGAGAGAGGCAGTTTGGATTTTCTGAAATGTTTCCTCTTTGCCTTAGAATCATAGACTCGTAGAGTTGGAAGAGACCACAAGGGCCATCCAGTCCAACCCCCTGCCATGCAGGAACTCTCCATCAAAGCATCCCTGACAGATGGCCATCCATCTGCTTAAAGACCTCCAAGGAAGAAGACTCCACCACACTCTGAGGGAATGTGTTCCACTGTCGAACAGCCCTTACTGTCAGGAAGTTCCTCCTAATGTCTAGGTGGAATTGCTTTTCCTGGAGCTTGCATCCATTGTTCTGGGTCCTAGTCTCTGGAGCATCAGAAACCAAGCTTACTCCCTCCTCAATATGACATCCCTTCAAATATTTAAGCAGGCTATCATATCACCTCTTAACCTTCTCTTCTCCAGGCTAAACATCCCCAGGTTCCTAAGTCTTTCCTCATAAGGCATGGTTTCCAGACCCTTCACGCTCCCATTTCTCAACATCCTTTTTGAATTGTGGTGCCCAGAACTGGACACAGTATTCCACGTGGGGCCTGACCAAAGCAGAATAGAGTGGCACTATTACTTCCCTTGAACTAGACACGATACCTCTATTGATGCAACCTAAAATCACATTGGCCTTTCTAACTGCCGCATCACACTGTTGGCCCATATTCAATTTGTGGCCTACTTGGACTCCTAGATCCCTTTCACATGTAGGTTCATTCAGCCAGGTGTCTCCCATCCTATATCTGTGCATTTCTTTTTTCCTCCCTAAGTGCAGTACTTTCCATTTCTCCATGTTAAATTTCATTTTGTTAGCCTTGTTTGACCTATTGCTTCCTTGTTGGAGATCAATATTCTCAGAGCTCACTTCACTTCTTTATGGTCCTCCTCTTCCTGAAGTCTTTGTTCTAGTTGTGTAACTTTTGTTTATCTACCAGCCTTATAATTCTCTTAATAAATATGTTCTCTTCATTTAAGATGATCTTTATACTGTTTCCAAGCATCTACCCTTCTCACAAACCCACAATAAATCACCCAAACTTGTCTCTAATAAAAAATATATTAAAAGATGGCACAGGCCCTGCCTGGAGGCTCACAATTCAGTAGATATGATACAACAGAAAGAGGAATGGGAGAAGAAAGTACATTAAATTGAGTGCTTTTTTTCTTTTTCTTTTCTGTACTTGGTAGTATGGTAGAGGAGGAAAAAATAGTGTTGTTTTACTGTTGTTGATGTGGTTTGTTGTTGTTTTTGTTGTTTTGTTATTATTGTGGCTTTTTCTTCTTTCCTGCACCTTGTAAACTGGCAAAAACAAAAAGGTTCTTTATATTCTGGATGTTCCTGACAGTTCAGGACCTTGTATAATAATTTTATACCAAGATATTATAATTTTCTGGAGCCAAATGTTGAATGTACAAAAAGAGAGAGGAGTGGCTTGCTATAAATCAGTACTTTGCTAGCAATTTCTTTTAAAATTGAATCTTATAGTGGATTTTTTTAAACTATCAGAATAATCCATTGTCATTATTGAATTTAAATAATAATTGTGACTGATAAAAAGTAGTCCAAGCACAGCTAATCATTAAGAAAAGCATAAAAGATTTACAGAAGGTCAATTTTAAAGTGCTCTACATTCAGTAAAAATATAATCTTTTCTCTTCTAGAGTTAACCAATCAACTGATCTGCTGCATTTTGATCTGAACCAGCAAAAAGATGGCTCTGACATGTACAGAATTGCTAGTACATATACCATACCCAACAGGCCTATCAAAAATCACTGAACTGTTTTGCTAGGTATACATGCATGCTTATATTTGTGTGTATGGAAACCATTTAAAAAGAGTAAAAATTTAAAAAGTGCACAGCCCTTTTGCAGCATAAAGGATGGGGCAAATCTAGAAAATTTTAATCTGCCTCATCAGAATTATTGTATCCAGATCAAGAGAAGTAGAATTACCACTGTTGTTTGCTTTGATGTCACCTGGAGTACTATGTCCAGCTCTGGTCACCAAATCCAGATGATTATTGGCAAACTAGAACATATCCAAAAGAAGGCAACCAAGATGGTAAAAGGCTGGAAACTGTGCTCTATAAAGAATGGTTGAGGAAGAAAATTGAGAGGTGATATGATGACATGTACATCTACGGCTATCATGTAGAAGGTGTACGAAACTTTTTTTCTACTACTTTAGAAATTAGGGCATGAATGAATGGATCCAAATTACTAGACAGGAGATTCCAATTAAATGTTAGGAAGAACATCTTGTCAGTAAGAGTTGTTTAACAATTGAATCTCCTTTGCTAGATATTCCTAAACAGAAGTTTGATAGCTATGACTCCAAAAGTGTGTGTATTTGCTTGTTTTTAGTGGTGGATTCTTCTACTGGCAGGGAGTTGGAATAGATGGCACATGGGATCGCTTTCAAGTCTATGATTCTATGATTCACCTTGTGAGAATGGATCCCAGCTGTAAAAATTGGAAAGCCAGGTTCACACTATTGTATACCAGGATAGAGAAACCACACTGATTATTCTTTAAATACTGCATCTATCTTCACCCTAAATGATACTTTTTTTTACTTTGATGTAAAAAATTGCTCTGAGATGATTGGTTAAAACACTGTAGCTCGTGTCAATAGAATGTGTTAATGAAGTGTGTTCCTAACTAAGTATGATTAATTGAATGAACTTAACAGTACAAAATTGTGCACATGGCACCAGGGAAGATTTACTGTATGATGAAAGGTATTTTGAAAGGAGAATAAATGTTCATTTTGAAGCCAGACTTAAAATCTTTTAATTAGTTTCTATAATGGCCCAAAAATATGGGAACAGGGGGACACTTACAAAATGTTGGTTTAATTTTTTATATAGACATTGGCTCAAAATAGTAGGATATACATTTAAATTGGAACTCCCTGACTCATTAAGACAGATGCTTTGGCAGGGTTTTACAAGGCATTTGATAATTTAAGAACCACCAGAGGCTTCAAAGTTATGAAAGCTCTGACAATGTATTATGTACATTTACCAAAAGGAGACATTCAGCAGGAATATTTTCCCTCACCATATTGCAAAATTGGATAAGTGCTTTTATGAGCTGAAGATGCCTGAAATAATGAGATTTCTTCCAGACTGTGCATGGGATTAGACATTAAATGAGCAAGTAACGCATCATCTTCTCACATAGCTGGGGTTTGCCACTCAGAAGCAATGTTCCAGACAAAGCACTTCAAAAAGCAAAGGTTCACTGGAATTTTCAAGTTGAATTAGAGCCCTGGTTCACCTCAACCTATGCCCAGCTCAAAATTATCCACTAAAAAAAAGACATTCAACAAGACAGGCACATTCCACAGTTGTCCCCAGAAATGCATAATAGCAATATCCAACAATGGTGTTCTATTGGTAAAATGGTGCGATCAAACAGAATAAGGTAAGAGATGATTCCCCCTCAACACTGCACCCCTCAGCCCACTCCCATGCACTCTTAACTGACTATGGGAGGCTTTCTGAAGCTGGCTTACAACCAAGAGGCAGGGCAAAAGGGAAGATGGTGAGGGTAACAAAGTTCTGCTTGTTGTTTAGGGCAAGACTGGGCAAAGTGCAGCCCTAGCTCCACATACTGCCCCCAAACTAGGGGTAGTTGTTTTTTGCAGTCCTTATCCTTTCCAGGGTCCCTAGACTGTCTTATTTCTGGCACAAAGAAAAAAGGTAAAATGCCTTTCTTGGAATTCTTTGGGAGCAGCAATTCATTTTTTCAATAAATTTAGTGCCTCTGAATTAAAAAAAAAACCTTCCTTTAAAAAAAAACCAGAAATGAATTTACAGCTACTTCAGAATTTTTGTTCTTGGAATTTGGCAGTCTCTGCACCCTGCAAAGAGTCCAGGGACAAACATTAGCTGTTGGATGCACCACAGTTGTCTGGCCCTACCACTTGGGTAGGATCTTCCCATGATATTTTGCTGCCTTGGGCAAAGGACAAAATGCTGCTTACAGAAGGCAGTTAAAATTGCAGGTGAATTTTATTTTGACATTGGCACAGCAGGCTAGCTGAGGTGTTCTAGAACAGGCCATAGAGCTCACATAACTTTGCTCTTCAACAGTCTGCCACCAATTTCTTTCCATATCAACTGAGAAGGTTCTCCCACCCTGCCTCAGGAAAGATGAACCCCATCCTTGGCATCTGCTCAGCCCTTCAAACAAGAAAATTAACTAACATGACATATTCTACAAAGGTGCTACTAGATCCCTTTGCATAGATTCAGTATGACCATGTCCTTGAATTCTGACATGACCCATGTCATATTAAGTGCAGAAGACAAAGGGTATTTAAAAGTGTCAACTCTATGATAGACTACCACTCAGGGTGGCTTTGAAAAGGAATTTAACAACATTGACAGAGGCTCTATCAACAGAAAGCCATAAATTAAAGATGACTCGGAGATACACAGCAGCAGCAGCAGTAGCAGTAGAAGTAGCAACAACAACATAATCAATAGTCATGTTGGCTACATGCTCAAGGACTTCTACATGCTCAAGGACTTTTAGACTTGACACTTTTAATATTTATTTTTATACTATGTTTTAATTCATTGTCAATTTAACCCTTTTTTTATGGGGAGAGGTGAGGATGGGATTGGATATTTTAATTGTTGTTGTTTTAACTCTTTTTGCTGTACCCCACCTCAATTGCTCATTCAGAGGGGCGGGCAAGAAATAAAAATTATTATTATTATTATTATTATTATTATTATTTTGACAACAGCCAATCACCCAGGTGAACCCACCAAACCATTATTCATACTTTTACTTTGCATTCATTAACATTTGTTCAACTAAAATAGAACATAGTACACAGAACACAGAACACACATTGTTGAAATGAAACTTTGACTTTTACAATTCTGAGGTGATTAAGAATTAGGATCTTCAGCTAGAGGAAGGGTCTGGAATTAATCTGCCTCTCTCATTTTCTTTGCCTGTCTTTCCCCTCTTTGTGCATCAAATCACCATGTATTCCATCTGGCAAAAAGGGACAAAAATCTAAGATGAAGTCCATATTTCGTCCTGAATACCCTGACATATTCTTTCATTGGTAGCCATTAAAATGCCCCTAGGGTAATTTGCTAACAAGTTACTTTAAATGTTCTGATTTCAAAGACATCAGCATGCAAGAGATACGAGCACTTGTTAAAGTTAAATGCATCTGCTAGACTAAACAAATCATGAGAAAATAATGTTGCATGGCTCTTACTGGAACTGTAAATTAATGAATAATAGCTGTCAAGCCACAATCTGTATTATCCTTTATCAAGGCTAGTTTTGTTCAGAAATGATCTCTGAGACAATCATAAAGGTACTACGCTCTTTTGCCGGATTTATAGCAACTGAACATACACAATGAAGGTTAAGATCTTCTGTTGTTTTTATGTGCATTTAGGTCAGATCCAACTTATGAAAACCCTATCATAGTTGGGGGGGGGGGGGTTGGCAAGATTTTTGCTGATGAACTTTGCCATTGCCTTCCTCTCAGATTAAGAGAATATTACTTGCCCATCACTCAACCCATTACACCATATTGGCTCTCTAAGAATTTGTTTACAAGCAATATTCCCCCTCAAAAAAGCCCCACTCTATCTAGCAACAGAACTCAAAATGTTACCTTTTAGACTACAGGCCCCAGGTTCTCCCATGGCTTTAAAAAGTTATGTTTTGGACTGCATCTGTCATGATTCCTAGGAACCCTAGCTTCTGAGGATTCTATTCATATTTCATGATTCTTGCCAGCTTTTTGAGCATTTGGGAAAATAGCCTCAATTCAAACATCCCTGAATTTGTTTTTGACAACACTAGCCTGAGTCAAGGACTTTTGATATCAAACATGCTCAGTATGTCCAAAAATATATATAAATGATTTAAAAGATTTCTGCAAGAAGGACTGAAAGGAAGATTAATGGAACTAAAGAGCGGAGAGGGAAGAAGAAACAAAAAACAATGCAGAAGGAAGACAAGAAACAACCAAAACTGACAAAGAGATGACTGGTGTTTATTATGAAACAGGTAATCACTGGCTAAACAAATCAGAAAGATGGAGCAAAATATATGCTGAGGCAGTACATTGTAGACTTCCTTCTCATGTTCTTCCCTTTCCTCTGTTCTTGTTGCTGTGTGTCACACTTCACACCACTTGCAGGTGCCACTGCCAGCCACCATGGAATGAACAGTCTGCTCAGGAGTCAGAAAGGTGGGAAAAAATGCAGTGAGTAAAAACACTATTCCCCATATTATTCCCAGGAAAACACTACAACTTTACCTTTTAAATCATGTTGGAGGAAAAATAAAAGAACACTTTAATCTATTTGGAAAGGTGACAGGACTTCAAATTAATTGGAAAAAATCAGAAATAATGTTATTTAACTATACAAAAGAAGAGGAATTAGAATTAACAAAACAAAAAGATTTAGAGATACGATTAAAAAGTACTATAAAATATTTAGGAATAAATATTACGAAAGATTTAAAAGAAATGGGAGTGAAAAATTTAGTGGTATTACGAAAAGAAGTTGAAAAAAAATTGTAGAATATAAAAAGATTCAATTATCATGGTTCGGAAGAATTGCATTAGTTAAAATGAAAATTCTACCAAAATTAACATTTTTATTTAGAATGATACCATTAAAAAATATCAGAATCTGAAATAAATAAATGGCAACAGTTAGTAAATACATATTGTAATGGAGGTAAAAGAGTTAGATTAAATAAACAAGTTTGGTATAGATCTCAAAAAAAGGGAGGGTTAGGCCTCTCTAATATAAAGGGATATTATGAGGCCAACCACTTAAAATATGTAATAGAAGGTATGTTAAATATATCAGATCTAGACTGGTTAGAAATGGAAAAAGAAGAAATAGATATGAAAATAGATAAAATTTTCTTCAAAGATTTTAGTAGGAAGGAAATTAAGGAGATTGAAAACCCATTCATGAAAAATATATTAGAGATATGGAACAAATACAAAAAAGAATGATGAATAAAAATTCAATGATAACACCAATAATTATGGAAAAATCATTCCCAAAAAATTTAAGAGAGTTACTAGATAAAGAATTAAAGGAAAGGAAAATGGATAAAATAGAAAATTGGATAGAGTTAAAGATAGGAAAAGAAAGTATAAAAGAAATCTTAGCGGAATAAAAATGTCTTGGTTTCACTATATGCAAATAGAACAATAGTTTAAAAATTGGGGAAAAAAGAATCTAAGAAAGGAAAAATATACACAATTTGAACAAATAATTCAGCAAGGGAAGGAAAGGGAAGAAAATGAAAATATGAAAGGAATAACAAGTAAAATGTATAAAATATTAATGGAGAGCAAAAGGGAAAAATTAAATCAAAATATTTTGAAAGAAATATGGGAAGATGAATTAGGATATAAAATTTGTGAAAATGAATGGAATAGAATTTGGGAGCAAAGACATTTGAAAAACTTATCGATACGAATCAAAGAAAATTATTATAAACTGGTTTGGAAATGGTATTTAACACCATTAAGATTACATAATATAAATAAGAATAACTCAAAATATTGTTGGAGAGGTTGTAATGAGGTAGGATCGTATATACATATGTGGTGGCAATGTAAATTTTGGGAAATAGTAATATTAGAAATAGAAAATATTTTGAATATAAAAATAGATAGAAAACTAAACACAGTATTATTATCATTATATAATGAAGTAGAATAGAAAAAAGAAGAGAAAAACCTTATAACAAATTTACTTACGGCTGCGTGATTAGTTATAGCAAGAAATTAGAAAACAAAAATAAATGTAGAATTGGAAGATTGGTATAAAGAAGTTTGGAAATTAGCAATTAATGATAAATTAACATGTAAATTGAGGGTAAAGAAGGGATTATGGAAAAGAGATTATTTTGATGAAATTTGGAAAAAAATTATTGAAAATGTTCTAGCAAAAGAAGATGGGAAAACCTCCGCGGGATGAATTAAAATTTTGGATGGAATATAAAGATGGGAATGACTCCAGGGGAGGGGGGCACTGAAGTGATATACGGGGGGGGGGGGGGGAGAACAAGCAAAATGTTAAAGTATATAAGTATGAAAGAATGTTATAATTTGTTTTTATGTTATTTATTTGTAAAATTTCAAAAATACTAATAAAATAAAGAAGTTTTCCCAAAAAAAAAATGTTGGTGTGGGGAGGAACCCCTATACATTTGGACATAATGAACAAGTAAATGAACAAAAAAAAAAATAAGTGTTGGATGTGGTTTCAAAATTCTCAGCATTTTATTTCATGGAAATTCTGCATTATGTGAAATCGTGCTAATCTGATCCTCCCACTTGACATACCTCAGGCACACTGCTTTTGACCACATTGATATAGGTCAAAAACAAGAGGTCAGTTTATTCCACAAAGAACTAAAGGACAGAGGTATTTTTTTTCTCTTAACAGAAGGTTCTTTTGTGCAACAGCATTTCACCATGAATTATACTAACTATTTCCTCAAAGCATATAAAATATTTTATGATGTGGCTTAGTGGTCTCACTTATGTCTCTTCAGGAAGTCAAAAGACCACAGTACAAGCTCGAAAAGAATTAGGGTGTTTTTGATTAAATATATGAAGCTTGAAGCAATGATAATTTAAAAAGAAACTTTATTGCTTAGTTTTTTAAATTACATTTCAGAGAACTATTTAAATTGAAAATATCCAGTGTAGCTAGTGACACTGGGGAAAAAGGAATCTGAAAGAGAAGATTGTGTGTTCTTGACTAATGGATAGTGAATATTTTCTTTTTCTAAACATTTTAACGTATCACATAATATACATTAAAATTGCACATGAAAAAGAAGAAAGGAAAAAAATACTTCAAATTAATGCAAGAATCAATATTACCAGCTATGGCTCCAAGGGGTGATAAATGGGGACTACATAAATGTATGTTTCATCTCACTGTCTGATATTGCTTAATGTATTTTGGCATGTTTGCAACTTCCCATGAGTATTTGCACTCATGTACAAGTGCTGTTTAAGGTCAACAACAACCAACACTGGATTTAAAAAAAATCATTTATATGTTAATCAAAAAAGACTGCTGTTTTATATTAGTTGTCCATTAATTTATTTGCTCTAATTTTATATGTCCTGATAAAATTTTCAAGGTGACTGACAAATCCAAACCTTAAAAGAAAGTAAACTAAACCATTGCTAAGCAGAAACATGCTGGCTGGAAACCTAAATGTTTACAGTAATGATGAAAAACAGGCAGCAATTCTTTGTTCATTCCTCTGATATTCATTAGCTGATGTGGCACTGGCAGGACAAGGATGAAATTATGGCCTAAATTCAATTTCTGTTCCCAACCAGGCCCATTTAGGGCTTGTCTACATGGGCCATTTAAACCAATTTTCTTTGCCCTTGCCATGACCAAAGTCCTGATTCAACTGTGGACTCTCTTCACAAAGTGAGGGTAATTCTGCACCAAATCCAGGACATCCTTGCCTTAACCTGGTTTAAAATAACTTACTTTTTGCTCCAGCCTTTACAGGATAACCCAAAGCACTATGGAGAGATACCAGGCAGCTGTCTACATACGTGTCCCTAATATGTGCCACTACTGCTGCTGTGAATCACTCCCTCTGAGTTCACAAGGCACTCAGCCATGTGATCAACATTGGGAGCCTTATTTTCATCCTCAGAGAAAATGACTCACACCAGCAGCAGCACTTCTGGATGACACAGAAGGATATGTGTTCAGACATCTACCTGGCATTAATCTAGAGTGCCCCAGTAACTGGGAGAATTTGGGGCATTTTTGGAACAAGACTTCTCTAGGGCAGTCCAAAGTATTCTAGCCAATGTAGACCCACCCTGCATCAACAAGATTTATATAAGTATTGACTTGCCATTCAGCATCTGATTCATAGAGTCTACTCAAGTTGGGGTTAGAACTGGATTTTGATTGCTAGTCATTCACTCATTCCATTCCACTCCATTGAACTGATATGGCTCTCCTCCACAATTTATCTTCCCAGCCCCTTTCTTAGGAAAGTCAGACTGAAAGAGACAAGCCAGTATCACCCAGTGTGTTTCATGACTCCATGAGGACTGGAATCTTGTTCAATGCTCTAACCATTATAAACACTAGCTCTCAATATCGTTCAGGGCAAGACAAGCTTTATGCAATGGCTAAACCTCTGGGGTAGAGTAAGAATATAATCAACACACTGAAATACAAGAAGGGTAGTGTTGTGATTTTAACCCTATAGAACACAATGCCTTGCAATAATATCCTGATAACAGGTATGTAAATGAAGTGCTGATAGCATTTATCATGTAATGCAGATGATATACACCATCACCTTTCTTTTCATTCAGATAATACAAACACTAAGTATTTCAAAGAACCCATTCTAAGTCTATGTAAACCAGGAAGAAAGACTTCTTAAAATATATTCATAGAATTGTGGATCTGGAAGGGATGTCAGTGGAGAAAATCTGCAGCTAAAGCAGCCCTAGCAAGTGGCCATCTAACCGTCTTAAAATACCTCCAACGTGGGGGAATCTGCTGCCTTCTGAGGTAGTCTGTTCCACTATCAGTCCATTCTTACACTCAGGATATTCTTTTACTGTGGTTAATTTTTCACAGATGCAGACACCTTACGGGTAGCATTTGTTTTAAGAGACAGTTAATAATGTTTATACTTTCCACTGGCTTCCAATTATTACAGAATTCCATTGCTGAAAGAATACAATTATCCTTTATTTTACAAATTAGGTTGTCTCAATTAAATGCATGGAAGAAAAAGCAACATGTCATGCTCTTTAAAAAAAAATCAGCAGGCAGGTGTTATAAATAGAAATATCCTCTATGAAAACAATACAGAACAAATTCTCATATAACAGTTTCCGGCCACAGATTCAGTTATGGTTTCCAGTCCAAGTAAAGCCTTGTTCAAGAAGTATGGCCCACATAAATTCAGTCCCATAAGAAAGAGGGTGAGGCTGTGCTTCCTTGCTCCAACCACATCGCTGCTTTTTCTTCTGCCTTTGGCTCCCATTATCCACATGTCGTGGGGAGGGAAGAGAGTCTGAAGGTGTGTGTGTGTGTGGGCTCCCTATGTGAAGGCACAATACTTAGACTTTATTTTGCTTGCTTACAGAGAACATGGTGTTATACATACCTAGTAATCATACTGTATTTTGCTATTTGCCTTTAGCCAATACCCCATCAAAAATGCAACGGGGGGTGCAATTTAAAGAGTGTAATGAACACTGAGCAAATGAAAGCATTCAATTTTCCACTCTCATTAAAATCATCATAAAAAGAAATAACATGCAATCCCAATATTTTCTGTTCCTGTTATATTTAAGCACATAGTTTCTCCCCAGTCAGATGTTCTACAAATCATAACACGAATTGTATTTTACTATTATCACCGATCTAAAGTATGATGAATTTGGCAACTTCTGAACTGGAGTTTTATGCACTTTTAGCCCTTTTTTTTTTCATCTGTTGCAAAGACATCTTCTCATTCAGCCTCCCCTTGCTCAAAAGCAAATTCTGGTGCTCAGGATGCATTTATATGATCAAAGAACCATATGGGATTCCTTCCCATATTTTGGGTTTTCCATGAGTCTTTGATCATTTGCAAGAAAGCCCTCTTGGAGAACAAAATTCTCTTAGTTGACAACAAAAAGAGTCAGCACTACAGCAACTACTGACTCTGAAAACAGCTGTTGCAAAACAAAATCATAGTGTAAAGAAACTCATTGTAAATCTAGACTGTTCATAATCCAGTACTTAACCATCTCAGGTTACTCAAAGCATAAGTAAACCAAGCCTGGTTTGTGCCCTGAAGCCCTTAACTGAGGCTGTGGTCCCAGATCACAATGCATAAATGATTTTATCACAATGCTTTCAGCTTCTACCAGAATGTAGAATCCCTCTAACCATCCCAGTTCTACTAAAGATTCCCAATCTAGGTTACTTTATTCTATGCATAACTCCAGAAGATCTAAAGGAGCAAACTGGCAAAGATCAGGGTTATTCCTGGGGGTTTCCCAGTATAACATTATCTTACTTTCCAAGATTCATTATGGGATTTTCACAGCATTCCTTTTTAGAATCTTATGATGGTTTTAAAGGAAACTACAAATTCAGTGGGCATACTACGGGAATAGAGAAAATATGTGAGGCACAGTCACTTCCCTATTCAAATTATATATGAAGGACAGTTAAGGAGATGGTGTCCCCCTTAAACAGCCTGCCTAAAACAATATTTCTTTTACAACAAAGAGTCAATATTCTAGATAATTCAGTGAGAAGTGGGGGAGGAGTAAGCAGTTGAGGTTGGTGTTGAAAGGAAAAATGAAGAGAGAAAATCTCTTCAGAACACTCAAAACCCCAGTAATACAATTTTAGCCATAATGTATGCCACAGGGCTGGAAAGTCAATGCCAAAAAAGGTAACCAATGTGGTTAACAAATTGTGTCAAGGTATTGTTAGAGAAGAGGAGGCTTCCTTCAAAAAATTGGAATTGTCCAAGTGAGAATAACTTGTCCACATGAAAATAAATAAGGTTCTTTTGTGTAGTGGTTTGGGAGTTGGACTATGACACAGAAGACCATTTTTGGAATCCTGGCTCAGTTATGTAAAGTCATTGAGTGACCTTGGGTAAGTCACACGCTTCCAACCTTAGAGGATGGCCAATCTTCTCTGAAGAAACTCGCTAAGAAATAGATTCACCTTGGGGTCACCATAAGTTAGAAATGACTTGAAGGTAAACAATAGTAACAACAACATCTTAATGCTCCCCCTTTAATCTTTTCTACCTGCCAATGGTATGTTGAATACAACCACTACCATTTTATACCAAATACCTGTGACAAATACCCCACACAAGGCAAAAAATCTTGTTTCTAATCTCTACATACTGAAAACTCATTTTTGTACATTAATATATCTGTTTCCTTCATAGCTTTAAAATATTTGAATTCCTGGATGTGGACAGTCTTTCTACTTGGGATGTAAATCTTTACTTATTTCATTCTCACATGAACTTCCATAGGTGCAGGGACTCAGGTCCAAAACACACTGCAGAAATAATTCAGTTTTAGACCACTTTAACTCCCCTGGCTCAGTAATAGGTAATCTTGAGAATTGCAGTTTATTGTAGCACCAGAGCTCTCTGACGCAGAAGGCTAATTGTCTCACAAAGCTACAGTCCCCAGAATTCCCTAGCATTGAGTCAGGACAGTTAAAGAAGTCAATTTGGAGTCAGTGTGGATTGTTTCTACAGTGTGTTTTGGACCTCTGACATCTCCCAAAGCAAGGCTCAGAACATCAGTATTAACAGTGGTGGCACTTGCAGTAGAACTTCCACCAGCTGCTGCTGCTGCATCTGAACAGGTTTTTCTCTGGCAGAAAACAAGTGCCTGTTCCTTCAGCTGCCATGGATTCTGTCACTCATCTGCCAGCTGGCTGGGAAGGGCAACTGGTTTGAGGAATGGTGTGGTCAGAGAAGAGACCTCTGACATCTTAGATACTACTGTGATTGCTCATATTATTGGTGATCCAACCACCCAGTGAAGGTAAGAGTCCTGGACTCTCTAGTTTGGTGAAGTCCAGAATTCCATAGAATGAGACTATTACAGTTCAAATAGTATCAAAGTGCTAAAAATATGTAATATAGATACACTTTCATTAATTTGGAGAACTTTGAAAAGTTACCATTTGGACTACAACTCCCCAAATTCCCCAGAAGTTGTCATCCAAATCTGATGATTTTATATTACAACAGAAACACACAGGTTTAGAGTGTGTAAAAATAACATACAACACAAATTCCAAAATCTATAGTGGTCTTAATAAAGTTGGTCTAATAAAAGTGTTATATCAATATGGATTTTGTTTTCTTTTTCTTTTCTTTTTTTTCTTCCTGTTTTTGTTCTGGACAGTATGGCTGAGTTTTTTGATTTTTGTTTTATTTTTGTTTTGTTTTTTTTGTTTTGTGTGTGTGTGTGTGTGTGTGAGATAAAAAAGTATCTTCAAACTTTGGCTACTGAAAATCAGATAAATGTTTAAAAGTCTTTCAACAATGATATGGCATCCATCACGCCCAGGAGCTTATCAAAAAGCAACTTACTGCTCCCGAATTGAATTCTAATTCTGGTTGCATCCTGGTCCTATTGAGTGGCTTTTGACTCCAAATCCACTATCCAAATACAGCCCAGCTGCAACCCTGGTCCCTTAACATGTTTCAGTAGCCATTTTTGAAAGTTGGAAAGCTCCTGACTTTGAAAAATGGTCACTCAGGAACCCGGCTTGCAGCCAAGCTGTACTCAGATGGCAGATTACGAGACAAAAGCCATGCTCCTCATTTTCTGCCCTCATTCTCCTGCTAAGGTAAGCTGTAGTAGATTTCTTTGGGGAGGAGCCTTCTAATAAACAGGAAGGCAAAGATGCAGCAGCTGGAAAGAGGAATCCCTCATCAAACAAACAGGCTTTGCAAAACAAATGAATAAAGCAGGCATAGTTAACCAAATATCCAATACTGTATCAGACTGTAAACAATTTTGCAGACTTTTAGAGTATGCTTTGGCAATGACCACCCCTTTGACCTGTGTCCATGTCCAAAGTGTGGGGTGCAGAACAAAAATCTGAAACAGCCATTTGATTCAGTTCTAAATATGTCTACTTATATTTCAGTTCCATCTGGATTCAACAAAGATTACTTCCAGCAAAGGTTGTCATCCTCCAGGGACTAACAAAACTCTTCCTGTGAGCTTGGCTGAGCCTATATTTGGATCTGGGTCTTTGTGGACCAGGTCCAACACTCAGCTTTCCCCAGTCTCCAGCTCCTAGAAATCTTCAGCTCTAATAACAATATCACACTAGCTGTTTGGTAATCATCAACAAACATTCAATCTGATCCAAATTAATAACTACAACTGTTCAGCCCTTTGACCCAACTGAGTAGTAGTAAGGAATGAGATGGCATTGCTTTTAGTACGTCAGTTTCAGGTGAGCTGCTGATATTGATAGCTATATGCTCATTCAGTCTAGGCAAAAGTCTACACAGGTAGAGCTTAGCATGCAGCATAAAGATGATGCAGAGCAAACATTAATCAACAAAAACCTGCTAGAAATCTCATCCATGTCATAATTCCCTGTCGTGATGTCCAATTCGCTTTGGTAAATGCAGCAGGTCTTTTCCATTTGGCACAGCTGGGTGTTTCATGATGGAAAAGTATGACTTTGAAACTTCCCCTCCTTTTTTGTGAAATAATATAATTGTTGTAAACACACATACCCAGGGAGGGAGGGGGAATGATAATCATACAAAAGATCATTTTCAGTTCTGTGTATGTAATAATTTAGTAGATTTTACTGTTTAGTGAAACAATTTTTAATCCTACATTAGTATCACTCACCAGAGCGGGGGGGGGGGGGGGCTTGCCAGTCACACATTATTTGTCTTAATTTGCTTTAACTACAAGTCAATTTGTTTTCAAAGAGAGAAAATATGTTCCCTGACAACTCAGGAAAAAAGAAGCCACTTTTGCTTTTGTTCAGGGAGGAAATGGCTGTGTCTTCCTCCTCCTCTGTAATAGCAGCACTCACTAGTCATTTATTTGTTTATTTAAAAGCCCTTTTTTGCATAAACAACAGCAGTCAAATATTAATGATACTCAGTTAGAAATGAACACAATTTAAAGGCCTGTTTAAATAAAAAAGAGAGTCTTTGTTGACCCAAAGAACAGGGAGGGAAGGGGAGGAATGCAGTCAGACCCGCAGGGAGCTCTAGAACAAGGAAACCATGGGCCCATTCCCACTTGCGGAAAAACCCGCATTGGAACCGGGCTGTGCTCCACTTATGAAAGCGATTCCCAAAGGCCCCTCATTCACACTATGAAAAGGGACCTTTTTTGGAACCACTTTCTTAGCTGAGAATGCTTATCGTTCCCACTGGAGCTGCCATGTAAGGTGTCAGCTCTTAACGCCCCATCCCCTTCCCACAGGGGAATTTTTTTTTTATGGGGGGGGGGGTATTGATCGCAAAATCAATCTTGTGCATTTGCAATCTTGTGCATTTGTGATCTTGTGCACTTGTGATCGTGTGCATTTGTGATCTTGTGCATTTGTGATCAGTATCATGAAGAAAAAGAGAAAAAAAGGAAGGAAGAGGGGAAGGAAGGAAGGAAGGAAGGAAGGAAGGACCCCACAGGAGTAAGTGTGTGTGTGTGTTTCTTTTTCTTCATTATACTGATCTCAAATGCACAAGATTGCAAATGCACAAGATTGCAAATGCACAAGATTGATTTTGCGATCAGTACCCCTTAAAAAAAAACCACGATTCTGACCAGCGTCACTTACTGGAAACGCTTCAGAATCGTGTTTTCCGAAAAAGACCACTTTAAAACTAGTGTCAGGAAAGCCTGGGCTATTTGCTTTTAACCCGGTCGTTTCCTCCACTAATCGATCCGATGAGGATTGGAAGTCGATTCGAGTGTGAACGAGGGTCATATAGCCCGCGTCACACTTCGAATCAAAATGTAGTGGGAATGGGGCCCATGACTAAGAAGGCCCTCACTCACATTACTATGAAAAAGTGATTAACTCTTCTCAGCCTGACCAAGAATAGAATGACCTAGAACCATGATACTTACATGTTATTCCACATATTCATACCAAAATTTGACACACTTGGCACATCATTTCTGAAGTTTCTTTAACCTTTCCAAAATACATTCTGATGTCTGATCACTGACATATTTCTCTGCTGCTGTTGTCACCTCTGAATCATTTGAAAATGTCCTTTCTGTAAAACTGTTTTTAAGATTTAGAAACTGAAACTAGTCAGATGGAGCAAGATCTAGTGAATAGGATGGATGGTCTATGCCAGTAGCTCCCAAACTTTGATCGTCCAGGTTTTTTGGACTTCATTTCCCAGAAGTTCCAGCTGACTTGGCCAACAGTAAGGAATTCTGGGAGCTGAAGTCCAAAAGATCTGGAAAACCAAAGTTTGGGAACCACTGATCTAAGCATGCAGACCCCAAATTTGTCAGAAAACCCCATCACATTGCCAGCTCTGTAAGCAGCTTCCCTCACTGTTTTCCTTTAATATCTCCTTTAACTGGCACAACAAGTTATAGTAGTATTCTGCATTTATTGTTTGGCCCTTCTGAAGATAGTAATCAAAATACTTTTTTTATCCCCACAAAGACGGCGGCCAAGACTGCTGACCTTTGAGTCGTGAATTTCTTGAATGGGTTAGTAGCAATTGTTGTTGTTGTTTATGTTTTTCACATTATTATTGTATTTTTATTATATCATCAGCAGCAGCATCATCAGCAGCATCATCATCTATTTATATTCCACCTTCCTCTCAATATAGACTCAAGTGCCCTTACTAAGCCCTTTCAGGAGCCCAGTTTGGACTTGGGTAGGAACATGCCCCACTTCAGACTTTCATGAGTCAAAGGACTACTTTGAAAGTTACTTTTCCAGTGGTTAGTCTGTAGTAGAGTACGCGCACATCTGCACTGATAGGAAAACAAAGTTTACCTCTAGGTTACTGGGATCTGCAGTGACCCTGTACTTATCTTCATGATCACACACACACCAAGGTGAGTTTGGAGGTACTGACCACATATAGTGCTCGCATTCAAATTTGCTCCAGTCTGATAAATCACAATATGCAAGGCTGCACAGCCATGGATGCTCTGATTTGTTTTCCCCATCTCCCAGCTCTGTATGCAAATGCGTGCATTTCTGTGTTCCTCCCCCCCCCCCAACACACTCACACTGATGTCACTATGGAGTGCAGTCCACACACATCACAAATATCCTGATTTTCTTCTCAAAACCAGGATAAACACTTTGGTCCAAAACACCCTGCAAAAATAAGGGCAGTTAAAGTGGTCCCAAACTGGATTATTTCTTCAGTGTGTTTTGGACATTTAAAGCCCCGCGGCAATGAAAAAGCCATTATTATTATTATTATTATTATCATTTTTTATTTATATAGCACTGTAAATTTACACAGTGCTGTACATACAATCTTAAATTAGACGGATCCCTGCCTTCAGGCTTACAGTCTAAAAGAGACAACACAAAAGGAATAGGGGAAGGTGGTGGGAAAGGGGGTGAGGCCCAGTGGTTCTTCTCTCTCTCTGGGGCCAGGGCCAAGGCAGATGGACTGGAGGGAGGGCACGGCTTCTTAATACATAGTTAAAAGGAGGCATCCTGGGCAGATGGCACAATCCTAGGAACACTTCCCTAAACAATATAGTCTTTAACTTAATTTTGAACCTGATTAGAGAAGTGATGAGGCATACATGTGGGGGAAGAAGGTTCCAGGAGTGAGGGGCAGCAAGTGAGAAGGGACGAATCCAGGACAGGGCAGTGGAAATCCTCAGCTGGGACAGGAGACCTTGACTACCAGAGCAGAGGGCACAAGAAGGAGTATGAGGAGAAAGAAGTTCAGACAAGAAAGGAGGGGCCAGTCCATGGAGGGGTTTGAAAGTCAACAACAAAAGCTTGTACTGGATGTGGAAGGGGAACGGGAGGATAAAAGGGGAGAAACATGGTCATATTTGGCTTGAATCATCCTGTGTATCATTTGGACAGCTCACTGTAAAAACTGTGAGATTATTTTATTTGACCCATATAGATAAACCCTAAATCTACTAAATCAATGAAGCCTCCATAGATGTTAATTTATCTAGTGCCCATTGATTCAGTGAGTCAACTCTAGTTGAAACTAGCAGTTGCATTTAGGCCAATAACTTTCCAACCACATACTGTAATCCACAAATAATGTACTATGTGTTCTTTGTGATATGAATTTCACTTATAATCTGCTCCTTGAACTTTTCAATTTTGTAAATGAGTGAGTATTGCCATTGTCATGCAGTATGTATTTTAAAACCCTGAAATCAGTTTTAAAATGGGAAGATGTGTCAATAGTGAAATATCAAACTGAGACAATATTTGGCCACCAGAGCAAGGTTCTCTTGGGTCAAGCAGACTTTCCTTTGTGCACTAATCTGTTTTTCTTCTTCCTCTGTTTGATCACATCACCTGCTATAAAAGGTGGTGAGATAGCAGGCAAGTCCATTTTTCATGTGGTTTTTATGCTGTTTGCTCTGAATAACTGGACATTTTGTGTAAAACTGCTTGTGGGTTTTGCATAATTTTCCATGGGGCTTTTTTTTTCTTTAATTAACAAGACAATGTTAAAGAGTGGCAGAAAAGCAAAGTTCTGGCAACATGGACAGGAAAGAAAACCACAATTACAAACCCTGGGGAAAGCCTTTTTGGCATAAGGCGGCCAGTCCACTGCTGTGTAAACATGAGGTTCATTTTTCTGCTGGCAGAGTGAGACAAGCAGACAGAGACATAGGACTGCATGATACTGGCAGACTGAGCTGTAGTAAGTGCTGATTATATGCACTGAAATGGGACATTTTATTCCTCCAGAGTCACATTTTGTTGCACAAATCACAGACAACAAGACCTGCAATGGTAAATGTTCTGTGAATTCCCCCATATTTTATCCATTTGCCTTGTTTCCAAACAAGAAAGAGACTGGACAACTTTTTCCTCAAAAAAAAAATCTATTCCTTTTCTGTGCCATACTTCATAAAAGTACAAATGAACTTCTTGCAGTTTTAAAAAGCAAGTCGCTATAAACAAAGCAACAATCCCACCATGATAGACACATCCTTGGATGCTTTTAAGAAAGCTCTTAAGACGGACCTCTTCCGGTGAGCCTACCCACCCGATCTACTTTAATGGATTAGGAATGGACAGATAGAACTAGATCTATAACAGATACAGTAACATTTGCAGGATTTAGGACATAATGTGTAGTAAGTTTTATTGATTATGTAATTGTTTTTAATGTTTTTAGATTGTATCGAATTGTGTATGTATTTTAATACTGTTGCAATCCTGCCTCGATCCAAAGGGAGAGGCGGGAAATACAAATAAACATTATTATTATTATTATTATTATTATTATTATTATTATTATTGCAGGTGGATAAAATTCCTTCCGAGCCCCAATAGTCAAAAGCAAACATGTCCACAGAGAAGAAAAGAAATTCCATTCATAAAGAAGTTACAATGCCACCTTCCCTGGGCAGGTGAGAACCTTTCTGTTTCAGCAAGTCTTTCACGGCTGATTGCTCAGGGGAGGAAGGTTTTTCAGAATGTGCTGTACTGTTTGTTTGTTTTTTGTTAATTACCATGCTTTTGACTCCTTTTAATTTTCATATTAGTTTAATTAGATTTTTAACTTTCATGTGATGCCATTATTTTTTTACCTTTGATTCCCAGACTGGAAAAAATGTGGGCTAACTTACTATCTTTCACCAAGCAAGGAAAACCCTTTTTATCCCAATAGGCCTTTGAGAATAAATTTTTCAGGGGAAACAGGTCTTTTTCAGGGAAGAGGAAGACATGTGGTAACCCTACTGTACTGTATGGTACTATATCCAGTGAAAGGTATCTTCAAACAGAGCATCGTACTCTATAAATTAGGACCCATGACCATTCCACAAAGCAGAAACAAAAAGAGTAGAGATGGTGACCCAACTTTATGAAAATGGTCTAATCTTGGAATTGACAAAAGAACAGAGCAGAAAGTTCATGCAACTGCTATTACCCGTTGACAGATTCAAATGAAAAAGTCCATTGATTCAAGTTAGTCCTCAAACTAGAGTGAATAGGATTGGACCTTATCAGATGTCAGAAACTGAAAGTACAATCCAATGGCAATCCGAATGCAATCATGGGGTTTCACGTTATTGCGAATTAAAGTATCTCACACAATTTTGGGCAAAAGGGAAGTCATTTCGAATGCAATCATGGGTTTTACCTTATTGCGAATTAAAGTATCTCATGCAATTTTGGGCAATGGGCGGTCATTTTTGGGTAATGGGAAGTCATTCTGGACTCATTCCGAACACAATAGGAATTGACATGAATTCGCTAAACTAGCAAATTGGCTCCATTAGCAACTAGCCAATTGGCTCCATTTGCAATAGAGAAATTCCTCTCATCTGATAAGGTCTGTTGTACTCCTAATACTACAATGTATTACATGGTGAAAAGGGATCATTGAAATCACTAAATTCTATTTCCAACTGATGGTTATCCTTCAAGAAATATTAATCATATCCTGCTTATTTCAGTGGGAGAGATTTAAGCACATGCCCTCTCCCACAGATATCAACAGAGTTTTACAGTGCTTCACATGAGCAAAGTCAGAGCTCTACAATATTGCTCTTATTTACAGGAAATGTGAATAAATAGTTAGAAATGTAGGGACAACATTAATAGGTTTCACATATTATTTACAATTTGAAAAGAAAAAAGAGCAAGAGGATGAGATGAGGGAAGGAAAAAACACTTTGTCACAAGATGACATGGAGCCATCAGATGAAACTTGAAGTGTTTTCATTGATTTCTATCTAATGTTTAAAAACTACAATTTAAATTAGGCAAATATTCCATGTTCAGTTTGCAAGGGAGCTTTTCATCATGGTAAAAGTTCATGGGAAATTTATGTATGTATTTATTTATGTAATTGTGACTGCCCATCCTCAATCTTCCAGGCATATTAGTATCTAAATAAAGTATCCCAAATAATATTGAATTATATAAAAAAAAATATGCTAATACCTCAGACCCAATTAGAAGACTAAATAAAGCATGACAGCATTGTAAACAAATAAGCATAAGCAAACAAATGAATGTTCCTATGATCCAAAATAAACTCCATCTAAAATATCTAGGTTGAACTGTCATGGGTCAATACTATGGAATTCTGGAATTTGTAGTCTTTGAGGTTATTTAGCCTTCTCTCTCAGAGAGAGAGCTCTGGTCCCACAATAAACTACAAATCCCATGATTCCACAAGATGGAGCCACAGTAGCTAAAGCAGTGTCAAACTGCATTAATTTTGCAATGTAGATGCATCCCTAGATATTTTAGATGGAGTTCATTTTGGTTTATTGCAAGTTTATGCAGATTATATGCTGTTTTGTTTATGCCTCTAAAGTGCCATGCAAATTTATGGTGCTATATAAATACACATTAATAATAATAACATTGTGCTTTCTCTCATCCTGACAGAGGTTTTGTGAAGATAATGTGAAGGCCAGCAATGTACTCTCTCTTGAGCCCATTGGGGGAAAAAATGAAGGATAAAGGGCTGGAATTGCCCTCCTGCACAAGTCACTGGACGAAAGAGTCATCACAAAAACTCTATCTGGATGAGAGAAAGCATGATTGTCCCAAGTAAGCTTCATGGTTCAGCAAAGAGCTGAAGCAGTATGCAACATTTGCCAGGGATTGTTGGGCTGCAACTGCCAGCATTCTACATCACTGGCTATGCTGGCGAAGGCTGATAGGAGTTGAAGACCAATAACAGAGAATCACAATTGCTCACTCATGCTGTGATCAGAGTGAATAAAGGTATACAAGTCTAAAGGAAAATTGGAAACATCTTGAGAGTCACAGTTGCTCATTCCTGCCTTAGAGCATAAGCATTCCAAGAAATTCTCCCACACAAGAAGAATAGCCTAATGAATTCCAATCCTAATTTGTGGAAAGCTTTGTATTCACTTCCCTGGTAACTTCTTGGAATCAGTTAGGACATAAGCCCAATCTGTCTTCTTATCTTCCTGAATTTGTGGTCTACACTGCAGTGTTGATCATGAGAAAAGAGAGACGTGTCATTATAACAACGAAAGTTTGCCCTCAAGTATTGCATGTAAAGGCACATGCATGCTATTGCAATGATCTCATATGTCTTCTTAACTTCATCACATGTTGCTGGTTCACTAGTAACAGCTTGAAAAGACACCAGCAAAGGGCATATAATTATGTAAATTAGACCAACAGCTTTCGTAAGACCAAATGTTGCCAAGAGATAAATCTATCCATAAAATAACAAGTTTAATATTTCTTTGGTCACACTCTTGCTTATATCTAATGGATAAACAAGTTTAAGTTAACTGAAACTGATTCCAATTTATGTAGTCACTCTGCCAAAATTGGATGAATCATGAGTTTTGTGAGAGTAATGGGAAGATATATTGATGGTTCCTGTTCTACTGCAGCTTTCTGAGATATTTTTTTGCCATCATTTACTAAGACTCCATAAAACTGATTGACTTTTTAAAGGGTGATTTAATGTTAGTGGTTTATATGTATACTCACTCCTCAAATGTGTTTTTGTCAAAATCTGGTTTTGCAGACTTCAGATGAAAGATTTTACACTCCTTAAAGCCTGGTATAGTTCAAAGAGTGCTAGAGGAAGAGTGGATTTGGAACCAGATCAAAAATCCAGTTGGGGTGAAGCCAGACCACTGGTAATTGATTCCAAAGCCATGGTGCAGCAAACTGAAAAGAAATCTTACACTGTTTATAACGATGAACCTTTGTTATCCACATACTGTATTGACTAACACTGCACCTACAAATCCATAAACAAGAGGTTCCACTCACAGCAAGCTCAAATTCTTCCCTTTTTCTCAACAGTTCCTCACAAAATGGTGACAAGAAATAATGTTGTACAATTGTCTGTCACCATTTTGAGCCTGTCTCCCCAAGGATCCTGTCTCCCCAAGGATCCTCCATTCCCCCATTAAAGATTTGTCTTGCTACAATTTGGAGGCAATTTTTAAATTGGTGCAGAAAGCACCAATTATGAGAAAAATGCCAAAAACAAATCCATAACACCATACAGCCCCCCCTTCAATCTCTCGATTATGGGGGTGGGTAGGTTTGGGGATTTTCACATTTTTCTCATAATTGGATCTTTTTGCATGGTTGGGGTTCAAAACTTGCCCCAAAATTGTGCCAAGACAATTTTTAATGGGGAAATGGGGGATTTTGGGAGGGCATCAGGGACCACAAAAGTGGTCAACAAAAGTGGTCCACAAAAGCAGTCCAGGAACCACATGTTTACAACTTGCCTGCTCCTACAATAACCTTTTTAAGTCTATTGTCAGAGCATTCTTAATCAACTTACTCTAACCTACATGCCAAACAGAACCACTCATGCTTTTCCATCATTAAACTTCTTGCATTTAACTGAGCTGCTCAAAATGCAAGGGTAACTCAAAACAAAGTAGCGAACACAAGTGAACTAGCAAAATGAGTCCTTCCTGTTTAATCTTTGGAGCAGCATTACAGAAAAAAACACAACACTTTGTGGTTGAGAAACAGTAATACAAGCACTGATTTTTTAAAAAAAAAAATATCATTTGTCTACAAAGATATCCATTACAATATTTACTAAACAACTGTTACATTTTTTTTAGCACACTGGCACACCCTTGCAAGAAAAGGAAAGAAACCAGTTTGTATTGTACTGTAAGACTGAACATCTTTAGTTGTTGTTTTTTAACTCACAGTAAATTTCGAGTACAGAAGCTCTGTAGCCAGAATGTCAGTCACTTTTTCCTCCCCCTTCCCTGCCTCTCTGCCATTTTTTACTTCATTTATCTTCCTTGATAAAGAATTCTGGAGAATTCAAATACTTCTGTAGTATTTTGTGAACTTTGAGCTGGCCTGAGAAAAGCTAGTATGGATTGTGAAGCTTTTCTTTTGGCTCACAAGCCTACCTTATTTTCCCTTTTTAAGTTTTCTGAGAACATCATTGTGAACTCCTGCTATAAACTGAGCCTCCTTGAGACCAGAAGTGTTTGGATTTCAGGATTTATATATTTATTTGACTTTGAAATACTGTATTTGCATATACATACATGATGAGATATCTTGGACATGGGACTCAAGTCTAAATACAAAATTCATTTATGCTTCATGTATATATATATAGCCTGAAAGAGAGTATTCCATAATTGCATACCCCCTATGAGAAAGGTGCTCCATTCTTTGTATAGTACTCACATACATGCGATTGTTTGATCAGAGAGGTGGTTTGATCCTCGATTGTTTGATCAGAGAGGCAGGCTATAAATAAAAGATATTATTATTATTATTATTATTATTATTATTATTATTGATACTAAGGTACATATACAGATTATCATCCTGTGGACAGATAGTATTTTAATTTCATATGCTCTAAATTCACCAGCCTGGAGCTTGGGAACATCCCATTTTTGAAACCCATCTCCCAGAAGACCTCATGTTGGCCAGATTCTGGAAGTTGTAATGCCAAAAAGGAACCTTCCAAAGTTCTACAACTATCCTTAGCAATGGCCAAGTCAGAGGAAGTTTACTTCTCCCTTCTTGACAGATACTGTCAGGAAGCACAAGAATGTTTTAGAGATGGATGGTTTGCTGTTTTTGTTATCATCGGGGCTTTCTAGATTGGCAGGAAAGTGTGACATGAAGTTGCCTTTTCCTTAATGCTTAGCAGCTGCACCACAGCCTTTAGATGGAGCTGCGCTGTTCCACAGTTTTTAAAAAAGAAGCTGGGAAAACCAGCACCTTTTTAAAGGCGCTTCTTCTCCCCTAAAACGCAAAAAAAGCGTTTTCATGGCACACTTTCCCTTTTTCTCATCTAAAGGCTAGACTTTCATGCAGCCATGAACACACTTCTTTTTGCCAATCTAGATCAGGCCACCATGTACCTTCAAGTCATTTATGGCTTAGGGTAACCCTAACGCAAATCTCTCAGGGGATTTACTTGGCCAGATTTGTTCAGAAAGAGTTTGCCTTTGCCTACCTCTGAGACTGAGAGAGTGTGACTTTCCCAAGGTCATCCAGTAGGTTTCCTTGGCTGAGTGGGGATTTGAACCCTGGTTGCCAGAGTCGTAATCCAAACCTGTATACCACACTGGTGCCTTATAATTGTCTCAAAGAAAGTTTATGCTGTGACCATATTTTCTTCCACAGGCTATGTCCATCAGTTTTCTACACTGCTGGAGCAAATGCTCACTGTGATATACTTATCCTTCTTTCTTCTGAAAGAAAATTTTGCGGCTCTGTCTTTCTCATCATAATCATATACAGAAAATGGGCCATGAATCAGTATCAAAACACATGCTTTTCAAATGGTAGGCACCAAGTTCAATGTCCATCATCTCTAACTAAAGGATTTGAGTTGATGACATAGCATATGCCTTAGACTGCTACCAGTCACAGTAGAAGATATGGAGCTTGACAGATAAAAAGTCTATTATGCTATATGAAGCAGCTTTGTATGTTTAAATGTTTCTCCAAAGCCTATAATTTTCTGTGAGATCAATATATCAATCAATTTTTTTTTCTAGGACATTAATCTTATTCAGCTTTACATCATCTATGAATAAATTAACTTCCATCAGACACCACCACATCCAATTATGTAAGTGCCCTATTTTACACATGCAGTATTGAAAGTAATATTGATAAAATCTAATTTCTCCTATTCTCCTCTCCAGCCTTCCCTATATAATATTAAGTATATATTTGGGGCATCCAATTGCAGGCTTATTTTCTCCTAATTTAAACTGCAATTATACCCATTTACTTGGGATCAATTATTTATTGAATTCAATGGGGCTTACCTCTCATTAGAGGTACACAGGACTGTAACTGTTAATTGCAATGAAGAGTCTTGTGGCACCTTTTAAAGTAGTGATGGAATTATTAGAAATGGAGCCAAGTGGTCACCATAGGGGGCCAACTACATTAGTTAGTCAGCCAACATCTGATCTTGCACCAGGTGTCTTTTAGTAGTAGCCTTTCCAGAATCAGTTTTGGATATTGGATGATTAAATGTTATTGTGTTTCCCACTGTTTCTATCTTTTGTGTTTATCTGAGTGGGTTTTACCCTTTAAGATGACCTTAAAATAATTTTATTTGTTTAATTGAATATTTTATTTGTTGTTGTTGTTGTTGTTGTTGTTATTTATATCCCACCTCTCTGCACTCAGGCAACTGGGGCAGCTTACAACATTTAAAAGTATACATATCATATCCCCCTAACCCTCCCTCTGATTAAAATAGAATTATACAACAATAACTTAAACAAACAATACAAAAATAACAAAAGGTCTTGAAGAGTCATATAAAAGCTGTGCAGAATAAAAATCTGAATAGAGGTAATATCAGTAACCAAGATTCTAAAACCATCACTCAAATAAACATGAAAGGTTTTCTCAAAACAGTTGAAAAAACAGCCAAATAGAAACCTACTGTTCTTCTCCCACTGCTCCCAAGGAAAAATTAAGACCAAACTATTTGGGCCTGAATCTGATTGGTAATTCCAAGCAAAACATATGCATTGAATCTGTTGTTGGATGGTAAATAAATACTGCTGCACATTTGGTTCACTCGATACAACTTCTCTTTGGATTGATGTGGGCCTTACAATTGTGTACTGTGGCCATAGAATTTACAGCTATAAAAATAGAGTTCACAGCTGTAAAAAAAAAACAGTTCATCAAGACTAAGGGGCAGAACAGATGAGCAGGAAAAAACAGCTTGAACCTGCTTTTTCCAAAAGCAGTTCAAAACCCTGCTAACCACATGAGCTGCTCCCAAAGTGTCCCAAATGCACCTGAACACACGGCATGATGTCAAGCCATACTGCTCGGTAGTTTCTTTGGTCACCTTCCCACTGTCTATGTACACCATTGCACATGTGAGTGCCTGCTGCCTAGATGCCATCCCATTGCATGGCTGCTCCCTTTGATTGGCCACATAGTCATACCTGCAATCTTCATTAGGAGAAGGCCTTGGAACAGTGATGTGCCCAGTAAAACACTGACAATGCACAATCATTCCTCCTTCCCTCCGTGCCCCATCTTGGACTGTCTGGTTTATATGTGTTGTAATTACATCAGTTGGAGGTGTTACACTTTCAATTTTTTTGCCTACCACCCTGACCATTTGGGTATGGTGGCTCCATCCTTTTTAAATGTGCACTTGCACTGGAGCATTTATATGCAGTTTTAGGGTTAGGTTTAGGCTAGATCACTCTTTTAGAACCACTCTGGCATCAGTTTACAGGTGAATCAAAGGTGGACATTTTCTTAGCTAAATCGGAATATTCCAGATTCTTTTTGCTTCAGTTTTTAGCCCCAAAGCATAGCTTCAATCCAGTTTCCACCTGCTTTGAGATGTGCATCATCTAAACAACCTGCATTCAAAGAAGTTTAAACCTGCTTTATTTGTCCAGTGTGTTTCACCCCAAAGATATATCTGCAATACACAATGATAGCAGTTTGAATCTGTGACCCTATTTTATGTAAACCTGTGATTTTTAGTTTGGTAAGGTACTTAGAATTTCCTGCCAGAGCTCAACAACTGTAGCTTTGGAAGGGATGAAATAGTTTTTTGCCAGAGAATTCCAAGTGCACCAACAAGCTATTGAGTCCCAGGTTCCATATTCCAATTGCTGTTAACTGTGTAGTTCAAATACACCTTAAGTGTATATCTGCAGCATCAAATTATAGCAGTTTGATCTCACTTTAACTGCCATGGGTTCATCCTATGGAATACTGTTTGACGAAGTACTTGGAATTATCTACTGTAGTCCAGAGGAGTGAATTGGAGCTCTAGCATAGAGTTCAAGGTTGATCTCAGGATGAAAATAAAAACATGGATGTTAAAGTGAGATCTACCAGCTATAAAACTGTAGAGCAGATACACTTGAGATAGATGACATCTGTCATTCTGTAGTTACATGTAGCTGTATAAAACAGTTGGCTTGTGGTTCATATCAGTACTCCCAAAGGTGCTGAAAATATGAATCCATAATGGCTACCTTTACTCTTAAGAGAGCTCTATTGTTCTCCTCCTTGCTTTATAATGTGAGTTGGAGAAGAAATCTGTTATGCACTTGCTTACTTGGCTGTGGCTGCTATATTGGTGGTGGAGGGAGAAAGAAAAAGAAAGATGTGTTTGTCATTTCAGCCCAGTATGGAGGAAGAGAAAGAAACTCAATTTGCCACCACCAGCTGCAGGTGTTTGAGATGCCCTGAGATGAACAATTCTGACATTTTCATGCTTCTATTGATGTCACGGCACTATCAACAGAGTCCAAAACCAAGTTTGGAAATAACAAATCTATTTCCTATTTTTAAAAAGTTGAGTCCAGTTATGAATTATAATCACTAAAAGTGATTTTGCCATGAATCTAGGCTAGCCTAGGACTCAAAAACTGCAATAAGCATACTGATATTTCTGTCAATCAAAATGAGAGCCACTTGCACTATGCTGTTACACTTGAGTGAAGACTAAGATCTCTTACATAATATATGTATTTGGCAGACACTTTAAAAACACATGCGGAGAGTGGAGAGATGTGGAACAGTTTCAAAACTTGTGTCTGTATTTCATCATTTATACTATTTACGGCAAGAAAGAAAAAATTACCAGAAGAAAAAGATCCAGGCTCCAGTCCATATCAACACATTGCCATGGTGAAAAAAAAAATGTTCAGAACAAAGCTAGAATCAGTCTGAAAGCAGAATATCAATCTGTTCCTTTCTCCTTGTCCATATTGCACAATTGGTGTAGGCATTTTTTCCTGTTTTGTCTAAAAGACACCACAAAAATGGATATTTTAAAAAGCAACATCCTACACAGCTTTCCATCTATGAGAAACATTTCAGCCAGATTACAAAATAATTACACGCTCCCAAATTCCCTTCTGGGTTTTTTTTGGGGGGGGGGGGGCGTTGCTTGTTCCTTTGTTGTTTTTCTTGTTAATTTTTATTAAATTTCCGTATGACAATTAGTGTTTAAATTACAGAAAACAATTGACAAACATTAACCACAAATGACAAAAAATAAATACAATGAACATTACCATATCCATATCCCCACTACCTGTAACAAATTGACTTCCCACTCCAAAACCTATAGTTACAATGTCCCCTTCTTCTATCTTTACCTGGTCTGTAAAAGTTTGCAAAAAAATTAGTGAGTTTTTATAGAATTTTCTTTTAATAAATTTCAGCCAAGTCCATTAATTTTTCCATCCATTCTACAATATTTGGAGTCTTATTTTTCCCCAATATTTCACATAGAACAATCTTGTAGCTGTTGTCATATAACATATTATAACTCTATATTCTCTCTGTTTCTTGTTTTCCAGATCTACCATACTTAAAACGAACAGATTGGGTCTAAATATTATTTCTGTTTTCAGAATCTTCTGGTCTCCCATTTGATTTTTTAGAGGCATTGGCATATTGTATACCACCTTAAGATCCCACAATAAGGAACAAGATAGAGCACACACACACACACACACATATGAACAAGTCTTATGTGGGTGTTGAAACCTAAATACCCTAAAGCCACCAGATCTTGTCTGATCTTGGAAGCTAAAGAGGGTGAGCCCTGTTTAGCACTTGGATGGAAGACCTCAAATGAACACCAAGTGTTGTAGGATGTATTTCAGAGGAAGACAATGACAAACCATCTTAGTAATTTTTTTCTATGAAAACACTATGAAATTCATGGGGTCACCATAAGAAAACAGGCCACTTGAAGGCACGTACACACAAATGAAGATGTGTATTACTCTTATACATGTATTTGCTTGATACATGAAGTTTAAATTGAGTGGAAATGTAGCCTTTTCTTTCAAGATATCAGTTGATTAGAGGGCCAGTACAGTGTAGTGTTTCAAGGACTCTGAAGACCAGGGTTTGACTCTCTGCTGAGCCATGGAAGACCATTGGGTGAGTTTGAGTCATGTTCTCTCAGCCTCAGAGAAAGCAATGGCAAACCCCTTCTGAAGAAGTCTTGCCAATAAAATTTTATGGGTGTAATAAATCAGAAAATTACTTGAAGGTATGCAACAATGACAAATCAGCTGATGATCTGGGGTAAAATCTTTTGAAATGGTAAAAGTAACTTGGGACACATCTATATTGATTTAAAGATCAGAAAGTCCCAGGTCTGAAGAGGTTTTGAAGGATTTTTTTTTTTAATCCATAGACCTTTGACTTATCCCATAATATTTTGGTCAGTTGTTGTTGTTGTTGTTATCCTTTATTTATATAGTGCTGTAAGTTTACACAGTGCTCCAGGTATGATCAGAAACAAAATGAACCAGTGTCTGGTGTTGGTTTATTTTAACTCTGTATCTTCAAGAATGAAATAGATCTGTTTAGTGGTCATCACTATTTCTACTGGGTAGGAAGGAGGGAGGACTGTAGGTAGGAAGAGAAGGAATAGAGGGATGGAGAGTTCCATGTAGAGCTAAGGTCCTGGAAAAAATGCCACTTTGAAACAGAAAAATTGAGATATCAAAAAAAAAAAAAAAACCAAAGTGAGAGAAGGGATATGATGGTACAATTTGAAAAATTGAAACAAAAAGTCCTGGAAAATCCTGGAAGGTACTTTCAGCTAGAGTGGCAA
Source organism: Urosaurus nigricauda (assembly GCA_034509955.1). Taxonomy (NCBI): domain Eukaryota; kingdom Metazoa; phylum Chordata; class Lepidosauria; order Squamata; family Phrynosomatidae; genus Urosaurus; species Urosaurus nigricauda. The sequence continues at coordinate 68,499,991 of JAOEGL010000003.1, forward strand.
AGGCCCTATACAAACTGGCCTGAAAGGCCAGCCTGTGGATAGAGTCAGGGCGCAATGTCCTGATGACTCATGCCCTGACTCTGCCCCCAGGGCACCATGACGCCGCACCCCACTCCAGATGGCGTGCAGCATCATGGTGCACCTCTAGAGCTGCATCCAGATGACACAGTGCTGAAGAGCCACCATACAGCCGCGCCACGGCTGTGGCATGAGGTTGCCACAGCCCTGGTCCAGCCAGTAAAGGGGCTGCCTCCCGCCACCCCTTAGGGGCAGTTTGTAGAGCCCCTAAATCCTTAATAACAAGTGAGTCCAAGGGGAAGACATACAGTGTAATTCAGCTAGTTCTGCTTCACCACATATTTGCCTGGATAAGTATCTCATTAAAGGATACTTTCACTCCATTTCAGTGAAATTTAAGACCCTGTGCCAAAGCTCAGAAGGAAGGGAAAAAGATAAATCTCATTCATGTTTCAAATAAGGGTTGAGTTCTCAGGCCTAATCTTTCAAGAAAAGAGATTATCATACATGTTTTTCTCCCAAGCTGGGCCCGGGCTAGGAATGGCCATAAATCGGGTAAAATAGATGTTATGACACACCTCCATGTCCAGCTTGGAGGCATCACATACCCAACCCAGACTTCTCCCAGACTTCACAAAGAATGGGAAAGTCCCTTCTTTGCGAAGTCTGGATCGGGTATGTGATGCCTCTGAGCTAGGCAAGTGATAACATCCATTTATAAGTGGTTTACACCCATACCCAGTCCATGCCCACCTCAGGAGAAAAATGTGTGTGAAAATCTCCAAAATCTCTGAAAGAGAGAAAGTGAAATCCACAACAGATAATTGTAACTTTGCATTTTCTCCAGTGATAGCTGTTGGCTCCAGGTTTTAGTAAAAGCTTAAAAGGGGTTATCAAAGGTGCTAAAAACTGTGCTCAAAACAGCACCTCGAATACCTTTTTAAAAGCTTGAATGAAAACCCAAAGGAGATTCACAACCCCTACTGACAGGGAACACTCCAACAGGCACTGCTTCACTGTGTCATTTTTATGCTCCTCCCTCAACATTTTTCCTGTCTACATTTGCACTGGTTGATAAATAATACTTTATTTTCTTTATGCTAGATTCCATTTTAAAGATGAACATCTTACCTATTGTTGGTTTGTGTTTTTCTTCTCACTGTTGATGCTATCCCCCCCCCCCCCCCGTTTAATTAGAAGAAGCAACAAGGAAATGCAAGTTCTTGATGAAAGCAGAAGACAAAACATGAATTTCTGTAAATCTGTTTTATAGATTAACAGGATGGGTTGGGATGGGAGGGAATCCTTACACATTATGGTTTATTAGAGACCTCTCCTGGAGTAGCAAAACCACTGCAGCCAAAATTATTGACCTATTAACTATTCATATATTCATTCATTCATTCATTCATTCTGTTCATATTTATACCATGCCATTCTCAACCAAATGCCTTCCCAATTTCAAGACAGTAAAATAAAATAGCCGTATTAAAATTTTAAATAGTTCATTTTTAACCTGATATAAATCAAATTAAAACTACAGGCCACACTCTTTCAAATGCATATATAAGAAAGAATTGCATACAATTTAAAATTAACAAAGAGAAACTTTCAAAAAATTTGAACACCAACTGTGGGAGACTAGCATTTCAAGGAAATTACCACAAGGGTGATCACTATCTTATTAAAAACAAAACTTGTCATTTTATTTAAAGCTAGTTTTTATTAATTTTTTTTTAAAAGTGGCCATATTTGTTCTAAAAAGTACAAGACATCCAGCAGAAACAGGCTTGTCAGCTACCATATGTGAAACAAATATGAATGTGTGAGCATGCATTAATTAGAAACTATTCACAGCTCCTGGATGAACAGGAATATGTCAACAGGCAATTTAAAAAATGCTGATTACTTGAACATAGTTTTTAAAAAACAAAAAAAAACAAAGACAAAAGACAAATACATTTAGACCTCTTATTCACTTATCCTATTTTCTCCGGAGTAATTTATGATTTGAAACAGGATATACACCATAGTGGGAGTATCAGAATTATCTGATATAGCCTAGATTTAAAAGGGTTTGCATACTGTAGTGACAGCTGAAAGTAATGAACATCTTCTGAGGGGATAGACTGCTGGTAGAAAGGTCTGATTCTTAAGCCTATAAAATTTACAGGCAGAAATGTATCTGATGCATCAACATAAGGCTCAGAAAGCTTCTTTTATGACCTTACAAGTGAAATCCTGTAATCCTTCCTCATACATAAAGGTTCTAAGATAGTCTCAGCACTATCTGACAATGGGTTATGTATGAGGATGGATTAATTGAAAACATAACAAACAAATTATATTGGCAGCAAAAAATAAAGACATTTATTTATTTAAATAAATAAAGTCATTGGCTAACCTGGAGCCCGGGATGCTACACTATTCTGGCATGATGATTCCATTTTTACTGCCATGGTACCATCCTATGGAATCCTGGAGTTTGTACTTTGGTGAGGCACTAGGGTTTTCTGGCCTAAACTGAAAAACCCAGGATTCAGTATGCAGTAGGTTGCAGTAGCCCTGTCCCAGATCCAGTCTGGCAACCCTATCCACAACCCTGTTCGCAAATTGCCAACATGTGGTAATGAACATACAAAGGAGAATACCCTAGTCTTGCCCTCCTCTGACTCTAGTTCCATTGTTCTTCTTATGTGGGAAGCAAGAAGTTTGGACGCGGGGGGGGGGGATGTGTGGCACTGTGGTAAGAGTCTTGGGTTTGTTTGTTTGTGGGGTTTTGTTTGTTTGTTTGTTTTTTAAAATGGGAAAACCAGAAGCCCCATGGAAGCCTTTTGGGGATATTAGGTACAGACTCAGGAGATTATTGTGGGAGTTTATCAGATAGGAAAAAATACTGGGAGTAAAAGGCATACTCCCAGCAAAGTAGCACGATCATGCTGAAGAATTTCAGACACATGGCGCTTATCCAGGACTTAAGCCATGAAGAACCAGCAATGCTCCAGTAACAAACCATTCAGCAGGAGGTCCCATGATTGGTTTGTTGCTGGAGCATTCCTGGATCTTCATGGGTTAAGTCCTGAATAAGTTCAACATCATCTGAAAATCTTCAGCATTATCATTTGACTTTGCCAGGAGTATGTCCCCCCCCCCCCCCATTTTCCCCCATCTGATAATCTCCATAGTCTATTTAAACTGATTTATCCCTGACAGGATAAAGTTGTGTTTAAATTTAAAAGTGGGTGTTATCCCACTTAGCTGCAACTGGGCAAGTGCAACCCATCTGCAGCCTGGACCCCAGCTGTGCTTATCTAGAATCTTTTCAAGAACAGGAGCTTGCCATTTTTGAAAAGCCACTCAAGAAGAGTGGCTGGGGTCTGAGCTGCAGATGGGCTGCACTCACCTGGCTGAGTGGGATAACACCCACTTTCAAATTTAAGTGCAACTTTATCCCATCGGAGATAAGTCGAAAATGGCAAACCTCCTCTGAATAAATCTTGGCAAGGAAACTACAAGATAGAGTTGTATTGGGGTCGCCATAAGTCAGAAATGACTTGAAGATACACAACAACAACAAGAATAAATGACAGAACCAGCAAGGTGTAGTGTTGGACTACAGCTCTGGAGACCAGGATTCACATCCCTACTCAGCAATGGAAACCCACTGGGTGACCATAGCTAAGTCACATGCTCTCAGTTTCAAAAGAAGGCAAAGACAAGCCCCCTCTAAAAAATACTGGAAAAAATATTCCATTCAACATTAGGAAGAACATCCTGACAGTAAGAGCTGTTTGACAGTGAAATATACTCCCTCAGAGAATGATGGAGTCTCCCTCTTTGGAGATTTTAAAACAGAGGCTGGATGGCCATCTGTTGGGGGTGCTTTGAATGAGTTCCGGCATGGCAGGGTATGTTCTCTTCCAGCTCTATGGTTCTATCATTTTATGAAATCTTTCCAAGAGAACCCCATAATAGGTTTTCCTTAGGGCTGTCATGAATTGGAAATGACTTGAAAGTACACAACAACAATATATAAATGAAGTTCATGATAACTTAAATTATCCAATTGGGACAGCAAATTCCAGAGCATATTGACTTCTGACAACATGCCAGTTTTTTAATTTTTTATTTGTATGTGAACCTATTCCAGCTCAATTGTGATTTGGACTTATTTCATCCAAATCATTTCATCTGAATTTCCATTTCATCTGAATTTTTTTTTAAAAAAAAAAATTGAAATCCCCTATCTACTTGCAATCTCTCATTCTCTTAGCTTGTTTCTTTTTAGTCCCTATAAAAGATTATGACAGGAGAAGGGGAAAATAAAGGAAGCCATATGATATTATAAGCAAGTCTGCTAATCATCATTCATTGCCTTTGTTCACCTATTAACTCTGGATGCTGTCGGTATGAAGATGCCTTCTGTATAATGGAACAATGTTCTAAATTTCCGTTAGGGAAACTGTAAGGAAACATCCATCCTCCATCCTCCAATAACAAGTAGGGGAAGAAGGTATGACCAAGGAACCCAGTATGAACGACAAATATTAAACCAGACAGGCGCTTGAGATATTTTCATTATGATATATCATGGAACTTAAAAACAAACATATTGTGGGTGAGAATAAAATGTTGTTGCTCATGCTGGGAATTGCCACTCACTAGTCAGGATCAACAGAAACATCTGGTTATTTTTTTAAAAAACAATAACTATAGCAACAAATACATCAGTGATCAGCAACATTTACTACATCTGGAAAAGCCCTACATCTAGTTAATAATGAATTGTATGTAAGCAGTGTCTGCTAACAGTAATGTTTATTCTACACCTTATGTTCCCTTTCCATCTGAATTTGTCAGAACAAGCAGCAAGCACCTTAAAGCACCTGCATTTCAAATGTCACCCCAGTTATTCAAAATGGCCCTTCAACTCAGCTGTTGACATGGTCAAGTATTGTAGTTTTTCTTTCTTCAGCCAACTTTCCTTCCTGCAGTTTAACAGCATATGCTAGAAACTGAACTGTTATAAAACCACAAGTATGATTCAATAAACACATTCACTATAACAGAACACATGCCAAGGATTACCATGGCTACAGTGTAAAATATACAATTTCTTAAAAGTAATAACAGATAGTGCACCTGCCTTGATACTGCACATGAATTCCTCCTTTAGTATAAATTTCAGGAAGGGTACCATTTCCAAAGCCTCATTCACACATATAGGTGATTAACTAACATACAACAGACCTTTCAACAAATAGCCTACTTTTTTTCCATGTTAAAAAAAAAAAACTCCTGTATCACACCATTACTATAGGATTTTATATAGCCACATGGAAAAACAGGAACATGCAAATTGTTAGACTTAACTAGAATAGATTGATTGAATCAATAGTTACCCTCCAAATGTCCCAGTTTAGCAGGGGCAGTTCCAATTAATCCTCTGTCATCCCACTCTGTAAAATGTCTCATGACTCTTTCATACAAGGCTAAATTGGAAGTATAATTTAAGGTCAATTCGAATGCAATCATGGGTTTTATGTTATTGCAAATTAACTCTTCACATGCAAATTCAGGCAAGAGGGAAGCCAATTCGAATGCAATCATGGGTTTTACCTTATTGCGAATTAAAGCTTCGCATGCAAATTCGGGCAGGAGGGGGTTATTTTCGGGTAATGGGAAGTAATTCCGAATGGAGCAGGGGTTCATGTAAATTCGCTAAACAAGCGAATTTACATAAATCCGCATTGGCTCCATTCGGAGTTGGGAGAAATTCCTCCCCGTTTGAAAGAGTCCTCAGTTTCATTCTCTTCATCCCACTTAATCTCTTTATCACTGAATTACTTTGATTACTGCAGACTGAGTTCAAAGTGCAAACAATAGTTTGCATTCAGTTAAGTCAGCATGAGGGAAAGAAGAAGATGGAGTGGAATTTGGGAAGATTTGCAACTGTCCAGTATTTCTGTTGATGCTCATGGCACAGTTGCCTGGCTCACATATACCCCCTCTAAATCTACGTTAACAAAAGAGTCGCCATACCAAGCAATGGGGATCTGGTGATCAGAGCGCTGCAGGAGAATGTTTCCAGCACCCTCCTGTCAGAAATCTGTGCCCCAATAATCAAAAACAGGACCTCACAGCACTGCAGACTGCTAGTGCAAAGAGGTTAGAAATGTCATCCTGCCACACCCAGATTCCCAGCAAAACAAACTTCTATCACTGATTGCTTTTGACTGTTAAGCCAGGTTTGGGGAGTCAGGTCAGGAAATTATAAGTAGTTCCACATTTGTAACTATGAATGCATCTATACTGTAGAAATAATAGATTGTGATACCACTTTAAACACCATGGCTCCACCCTACAGAATCCTGGGATTTATAGTTTTGTGAGGCATCAGCACTCTTTGGCAGAGAAGGCTAAAGACCTTGTAAAACTACAAATCTCAGGATTCCATTGGATGGCACTACAACAATTAAAGTGGTTTCTGGGGTGATGAGGCCATGTTCGAGAAGAGTTTATTCCTGACATTTTGCCAGCAGTTGTGGATGGCATCTTCAGAGAATGCTGGCATGAAAGAGAGTAGGGTATATGTACTGTTATTTGAGAGGAAGTGATTTACATGTTAATCTGTGTATTGTTCTATTGTTGAATGGCAAGGCCTACAGGGTGCCTATTTAATTAATGACCCATTGTCTGCTGGGAAACCCCCCTCACCTGGGCTGGTTTTCATTTGCATTTGCTGGGTCTTAATTCTGGTGTATTTCAGGACTGGTAGCCAGACTTTGTTTACTTTGATGGTTTCTTCTTTCCTGTTTAAGTTGTCCAGGTGTTGGTGGATTTCAATGGTTTCCCTGTGCATTCTGACCTGATAGCTGTTGGCATGGTCCAGAATTTCAGTGCTTTCAAACAGCATTTTATTTTCAGGATGGTTTATATCATGTTCTGCTACTGCTGATTTTTCTGGCTGATCTAGCCTGCAGTATCTCTCATGTTCCTTGATTCACGTTTGAACACTGCATTTGGCAGTCCCTACTTAGACATGTCCATAGCTGCACAGTATGCAGTAAACTCCTGCAGCCGTGAGAGGATCTCCCCTGTCCTTCACTGAGCGAAGCATTTGCTGGATTTTCTTGGTTTGCAGACCATTTGGAGGTTGTGTTTCTTTACCAGTTTCCCTATTCTGTCTGTGACTCCTTTGACAGATGGTAAAAATACCTTCCCTTTGGATGGTTGTTTGTTTTCACCCCTCTGTTTTTTTCTGGGTCTGGCAGCCCTTTTGATTTCTGAACAGGAGTAACCATTAGCCTATAGAGCCCAGTCTAAGTGCTTCAATTATTCTTCCAGGAACTGGGTTCACACATCCTTTTTGCATGATCTACCAGTGTTTTTCTTGTGCTTCTTTTTTGTCCTGGGTGATGATTGGAATTCTTGTGTAAGTATCTGGCTGTGTGTGTAGGTTTTCTGTATACTGTGTGGCCCAACTTTTCATTTGGTTTGCAGATGACCAGGGCATCCAAGAATGGCAATGTTCCTTCCTTTTCTTTTCCCATTTTGAATTGGATGTTTGGGTGGATGTTGTTCACATGGTTCCAAAACATGGTCAGATGTTCTCCATGGCTCTGTGGCTCCAGATGGCTCCAGTGTCATTCACATATTGGAACCATGTTGTTGGCTTTTTTTTTGTTTGTTTGTTTTTTGTTTGTTTTTTTGGTGCTGTTTCCAGGGCTTGAGTTTCAAAATGTTCCATGTAAAAGTTTGCTATCATGGGACTCAGAGGACTTCCCATGACTACTCCATCTCTCTGCTCATAGACTGCATTGTCCCACTGGAAGTAGCTTGTGGTGAGGCAATGTAAATCACTTCCTCTCAACCAACAGTTTCTGAAGATGCCAGCCACAGCTGCTGCTGAAACATCAGGAATAAACACTTCTAGAACACAGCCTCATAGTCCCAAAAACTCACAAAAAAACTATGGATGCTGGCCATGAAAGCCTTTGACTGCACAGTTAAAGTGGTATCCAGCTGCATTGATTCTAGAGTACAGATACACCCTCCATCTGTGATGTAGGAACTCAGATGTTGTAAGTTTTTTATAACAGAGTGACTGCTTACACATTGCCAAAGTGAAAGGAAATAAATTGCCCAAAGAAAAGAAAAGGAAAGGGAAAAGAAAGTACTGTACAGTATGGGAAAGGCAGATTTACATTAAATGCATATATGTTGATTTAAATATATAGGATAAGCTAGAAAAAATTGTCCAGGGCTAGAGGGATGCTTCAGCTCCCCAGTTGTTGTTGTGTGACTTCAAGTCATTTCTTACTTATGATGACCCCAAGGCAAACCTATTAAGTGGTTTTCTTGAATTTGTTTGGAGGGGGCTTGCTGGAGTGTGACTTACCTGATGTCACCCAGTCAATTTCTATGGCTGAGTGGAGATTCAAATCCTAGTCTCTCAGTGTCCTAGTTCAACACTCCCAGATGCCTCTGGAAAACAACACCTCATCCCTGAAATATTTTTCATAAAACTGTGGACCTGGGAGGCCTCCATTCAGCTTTGGGAGCCATTCGTTCTCCATCCTTGGGATAAAGCTGAGAAGTAATTGCCTCAATTTAAAAACAAATTCAATATATCTCACTGCATTAAACTATACCATAGGTGAAATATGTAGAATGTAATTTAATATCCTTTACTTTTTTTAAAAAAAAATTCTATGATTATTGGCTAGAGCTGCCAATCACAAAACAGTATTCATTCCTGACCTTTTTCCCTCTGCCTACTCTGGTGTTACTTTATTTGAATGCTTGGAATAAATTTATACATTTTTAGTGATAACTGTAATCCAAAGTGAGGGTGGGGGGTTTTACATACAAAAATGACGTGCAAAGATTCCACCATTCTGGAAAAGGGGTGTGCAGTTGATACACAATGCACTTTTTACACATTTTCTCCAATTTATTTCTTGGTCTAATGCTACATGAATGAGCCCTTAATGGTGAACTATAAGTTCTATTCAGCTTTACTGCAGACTGAACTCACAATGTATTCAGTAAATTGCCCCTCTATCAATGATGACTATTATGTGGTCTCATGGTTTTAAATGACTTCAGGGTTGATTGAAATGGTGACCCTTAAGACATTTTTAGCCATCCATGTTATTGGAAAAAGCAAAAGGAAAGTTTTCTAAAGAGTAAAGACATGGCTATAAATGTGTTAAGTGAAATTTGGTTTCTTACACCAGCCCTCTGCACTCATTCTAAAATTAGCACAAATGATGTAGTGTGGCATTTCCACTAAAGGCAAATGTGAGGAACTGGGCAAACACTTTGCTTGCTGCCTTGTAACACATTGGACAAACTGTCCCCCTCCTAATCTGTGAGCATATTACATCATGAGTCATTCAAAGGAAAGGGTAGAGTTTCCTGCTCAATTCATTAGAGAAACAGGCTAATATATGAGAAGTTACAAGACAAAAATGAGAATTGTAATTCTTTGGTAGAGGTCTTTTTTCCCATGAGATTTTTCTTTTTCTTTTGCATCATTATAAATAAATTGTGATGACTCATTCAGCTCTTTTTTAAAAAAAAAATCTACAGAAAGCTCAAGGCAGATGTGGCAGAAATCCATCAAATACTCAGATCCCAATAGGTGTAAGAAATGGTAATGCCCAAGGGCAGAATTGTTATATGGCAGTTAAGCATACAGTAGTTTGGAGCCAGACTTATGCCAAGAGTAGATCAGCAAGTAAATGCAAGTTATGTCAATCATGAGAGCCCACCCCCGTTCTTTACTAATATGCAAATAATCATTTATTGATTTGTTTACAATAATAATAAATAATTTTTATGATCCCTAACTATATTTAGTGACTAACTGCATCCTACCAGGATCCAGACCAAACTTGTAAGAAGTCCTTTTTTTATTTTAAGTCCTCTCAACCATCTTTAAAAATAAATTTAAAACAACTTAAAAACAATCCTAAAAACCAAAGGCCAGAAAGAACAATGCAGTTTTGAGCCCACCTCCCACCATAAGGCCAAGAGGACAGAACCAACCTGACTTTGCTTAAGAGTGATTTTCACAGTTGAAGTACTACTATAGAAAAAGTTGTTTCAGACATTCACTAACATCATTTCTTGACATGCTGGCAGCTAGGGCAGACAACAATGGAAGATCTCATATTTGAGGTAAAGAGAATGTGGTCTATTAAATATCCATGCCCTCAACTGCAAAATGGATGAATGAAAATGAACTTATATTGGTACCAGTATAGGAATCCATATTTAAACCATTGCTGAGAGGTGGGCATCTCAGCAATGTTCAATTTTAAAACATCTAACCAAAGAGAGTCCACCATCTTGCACTGCAGCCTCTTCCATTGTCATACAGTTCTTATTGTAAGGAATGTCTTCCTAATGTTTAATTGGACTCCCATTTCTTGTTAATTCGAATCAATTAGATCAGATGTTATTATCTGGAGCACTACCAAACAAACCTAATCCATCTTCCATATGACATCCTTTGAGATGCTTAAAGATGAGCACTATATTATCTCTCAGTCTTCTTTCTCCAGGCTAAGTATTCTCAGTTTCCTCAACAATTCCTTAATATGGTTTGGTTTCCAGATCCTTTACCATTTTGGTCACCCTCCTTTGGCCACATCAAACTTGTTAATATCTTTTGTAAAATGTAGTGCCCAGATTTGTAATCAAAATGAAGTCTGAAATAAAGTAGTCTAAATAAAGAAGTCTGAATAAAGCAGAGTAAAGTAGCACTATTTCTTCCCTTGGTCAGGACATTACTAGTAGTTGTTGATACAGCCTAGAACTGCACTGGCTTATTTGGGTGACTCATGTTTATCTTGTGGTCTATGAAGAACTGTAGATCCTTTTCACTTGTACCATTGTCACCCAACCTGCATTTGCACATTTCTTTTCCCTGCTTGATTGTAGTACCTTGCAGTTAATTAAAGGCAGTTGGGGGTCCCACACTGGAAGTCATATGGTCTAAGGAGTTTTAAAAAGCAGACAGAGATATTTGTCTGGAGGCAGTCAAAGTTCAAACCCAAAGAGTAGTTCTAACTTTAGAAACAATCTAGTTAGGGTGAGAAGAGACCAAATAACCTGAGATGGTATGAGTCAGGAGCAAGGTAATACACATGAGAAAGACAAAATTGAAACCAAGAGTCTCTGACCTCCATCTGGGAACAGTTTATACTGATTTGATTGGCTTCTGCCTTGTTAGATGCTTTTGAATTTGGTGACTTTTTCACAGCTGGCCTCTTTCCAGCTATCATTTGTACTGACATCTTTCAGAAGGACCAGGCAATACAGCATCTTGCTTCTCTTACTTTGTGTGTGTGTGTGGGGGGGGGGGTCTCAGATCCCTGTTGGAGGGCCCTGGCTCTGCTCTTGCAACTAATTGCCTCAGAAAGGGCAGGGAGTTGGAGTCTCCTGGCCCCCTCTCTGAGGGTCTTCTATACATTTATCTGGAACTAAGTATCTACTTGTCTACACACAGTGTTCCCCTCCAGATGTCTGGGGGGCAGGTATATTTTTCTACTATGGCCTTTAGTCCTCTTTGACAGGCTATCACGTTTTAACATATGCTCAGGGCCTATATGTAACTTGTTTCCATCTAGGCAATCAGAGATTGTTTCACCTAGAGAATTAACTAGATGAACCCTAGCTCTCATTGGCACCACTGCCACTAGCAATCTTTTTTGCCACATTTCTATGTTAAGCATCTGCACTCTTGTTCCTTTCTGGCTCAAATGGATCCTGGTATTTGTATCTATTTTCTACACTCTCTACTGTCTCATCCACATGTTGAAACTCTGCAGCTTCATCTGTCTTTCTGGCCATATTTATGGCAAAGGTAGACTTTCAAAGGAAACTGCTTTGTGCTCCTGGCTTTTAGCCTTGTGTTGAACTACCTGAATTTGACTTCCAGGTACTCACAATTACACTGTCTCATGTCATTTGCATTGATGTGCACCAATGTGTCTTATTTATTGAAAGAAAATTCCTTTGACACCTTTATGGAATCAGTACAATGTCAATTGATGTATTATATTAAATTCAAGAAGAACATAGTGTAGCCAACCCTTTTATGGAAAAATTAATTCTCATTTGCAGTGTCTGAAAGGACAAATTTCATGTTTTTATAGTGATATTTGGTACTTTACTCTTTACCTCAGCAGCTATCAGCTCTCTCCTGTCTCTGTCATTTCCTAATTTTATACTTATTTTTGGAAATTTTGCATTTTCTGTTTACATTTAAAAGGGTTTATTTTCTTTTCTTGTGTCACTGTTTAAAATTATAGCTTGTCTAGTTTTGTATGTATGATTAAAAGATACTGTTGATTGTTAAAATATCAAACCTTTATTCAAAACCTTGAAATGCTTACGTTGGTAGATTTTCTCTGATTGCTCTCAAGATATTAGCTAAACATCCACTTTTTCCCCATCCCTTGTATCTGAGATACCTGAGAACTGTTTCATACTTTATGGTAAAAGGAATGCCACATTCATGGTTATGTTTCCTATAGCAAATATATTGAGTATGGTGTTTTTTTTTTTAATAAAAAAAAATCACTCGGGGCCCATGATAGGCATGCATGCTAGACTACAAGAATATATAATTTACCTAAATAGTCTCCATTCCAGGTTAAATTAACAAGTCATATATAGCATTTTTAGTTAAAGCTATTACAAAACATTCCCTGAATTTCAAGATGCCATATTGAGTGGAAGGAAACACAAGTGTATGGTTTATGACTGAAGGGAAAAAAACACAATTTTATTATTTAAAGTTGTATAGTGTTGATTTGGCATGAGGCAAAGATCATAGTATGAAATAATTTGCCAGTTATCTAATAGTCCCCACCACTTCAAACTGCCTACTGAGGTGCAGCTACAGGATTTCAGCTGTGAAACCAGTGTGGAGGTACAGCCACCTTGTAGATTCTCTATCATTTGGGAATATGAATATTTCAGATCACTCAGTTGAACTTGAACCCTAGCCCATACCTAAGGCCCTTTAAGGTGACCCCAATAGGAATGAAGGACATGCAGTCCCTCCTTACTCCACTATAAAACTGGATCTTGCCCTTTGCCACAATGCCAAAGTTGTGACATATTTAAATGTATGGATAGCAGTCTTGGCCCATTACAAGTAAATATGGTGTAGGTGGGAAGTAGCCAAATTCCAAATGCCAAGGGAACACATAGGGAGCATATATGTGGAAAGCTAACAAAAGGCGCTGCTTCATCTGTCCCAAAGAAGATCCCAGAGTCTTTCGCCCCTGACTGGCTATTCCCCTAGATGGGTTCATATGAGAAAGATGGGGGGGGGGGGGGAATGAGGCCACTCCAGGTCATGAAGCAGCCTGCCAGTAAGCTTTTGAGTGAGCCTAGACTCTTCCTTTTGACACTAAAAGAAATAAATAAGCAGACCAAAATGAAGACATCCATACCAATGTTTTCATTTAAGTATTCCAAGTGCAATTTATAGATTGATAGATAGAGGTCAGGTGGATAATGGGGGAGGGAACTGCATTTTAGGTTTACCTTGTATAACCTGCCCTCTTGTGGTGCATTAAAGGAATGTCTTTAAAGACTATCCAAATTATCTATCTATCTGAAATTGATTCACTGCCACATTTATTAAAATGAGCCACTGCCACATTTATTGCTATTCCGACAAATCAACACTTCTATAGGAAAATACATTTTATATGCATGCAAACCACCATACATTGTGTGATATTATATATTCCAGTAGAGTCAGAATATGTTAAATCTGGGAAATTATTCAAGCATTATTCAAGTCCTAGCTTCCTTTTAAAAATGACCTTTATAAAAATAACCTGTAACTGTGGCAGCTACTCCTTTTCAATATGATTTCCATATACCAATTGTAGCTGACACACAATGCTTTGCAAAGCACCCTCATAAAAGGATGTGATTAGTTTGAAAACATGAAGCACATGCCTACAGTTGAGCATCCCCTTTTTCAACAGAAAAGAACTTCACTGAAGGGTGCAGTATGTATTTCTCATCAGCCTAGAAATCTTGTATTCCCATGTATGGTTGCAAATTGGTTTAGGGAGGTGCCTGGCCTTTGGTTTAATTCATTCAGGAAATGTTAGCGAGATCAAGAATGACACATCGTGTACGTGATCAAGTTGTCACTATGATATCCTGAGTTTGCTCATGAAAGGAACTGATTTCAGTCAATCAACTTCCTAGTGGAAGTACCAGAATTCTCTTCCCTGGCAAATCGACACACCCACCCCCAACCACAAAGCTGTTCTCATGAAGCAAATAAAGGAAATGACCACATACACAGAAATGCCTGTTGTCAGATTTCTTTTATGAAAAAGCTAGCACTGATATTTGTATTAAAAAATCAGAGAGTTGAAGCTCCAGCTAGATAAGATTGTTATTAGTGGTGAGATGGCATATTAACCAGGGAGTTGTTGGGCCAATTAGACTCCTTGTACACTACACAAATATATCAGTATGATTCCATTTTAACTGAATTGGCTGCATCTTATGGAGTATTGGGGGGTTGTAGTTTGATAAGGCACTAGAATTATCTGGTTGAGAATTCTAAGTACCCTTCTCTAAAACACAAATTAAAGGATTCCATAGGAGGCAATTTAAGGAGGAATCATTGTATTATAGTTGTGTAGTATGAAATATTGTACATCAACTCAAACATTTTGTATAATATCAGTCCTAGCTGCTTCATCTAGGGTGCACCTGCACTACAACTTTACAGCAGGTTTAGTGCACTTTAACAGAATCATGGGATTTTTAATTTGGTAAAATACTCAGCATTCTATTCCTGCTGTTCAGGAGAATAGCAGAGAAAGAATGCCTCATCAGACTACAAATTCAAAGTATCTCACCAAACTACAGATCTCAGGATTTCGTAAAAGGCAACCATAGGAATTCAAAAGCTATTAAAGTGCTCAGTGGGAGCGAGAGTCTGTTTCAGTGAGTAAACAATGAGTCAGTTTGAGGCTGTAATCCAGATATTAGTGGAGCTATCTGAGGTGATGAAACCTATTTCCAAAATAGGTTCAGCACTTTAAATAATGCCTTTAAAGTTTGATATCTAACCCAGATTAGATTCAACTTCTACACTGAAGAAGAAAAAGAATTATTATTATTATTATTATTATTATTATTATTATTATTATTATTTCTTACCTGCTTCTCCAAATCTCTAGAAGGAGTAAAACATATATTAAAATACACTAATAGCACTTAAGGCTATAACTGTATAATGTGGGTATACTCTATGAATATTCCTAGATCAGAGTTGGGAACTATGTGGCCTGCAGGTCTCATACAATTTTTGCTTCCCTGGACATGTCAGAATCCTGGATACTCTTGTGTGTTTCTTTTAAAGGGCTGAAAAATTGTTGTTTGGGGACTGAAACTGAACTCCAGGGACATTCTAGGCCATAAATGCAAATGGGTGAACCCACAAATTATGGCCCAGAATGGGTTCACTTCTAATCTAAAATGCTGTGAGTAGAAGTAACATCCTGTTGACAGAGACATCACTTCTACTCACTGCCAGGTGTGTCAGTGTGGCCAGCTGATGGTCTTAGGAGATAGAATGTCTCCAACCCCCAGTATATCCCCAACATTATGCTTTTGCTACTGATTTAAAGCATATATTTCCTACTGTTTAGCCACCCCTTAGTCAAAAATTCTTCTAGAACAGTTTGTAAGGGTAAGTGGCATGACAGCTCAGCCACTGAACTTACAGTCAGTCTTTTATTATACCAGTGTTTGTATCTTGTACTAGCTCCTCATTGTTGTGCTGACTTGGATTTTTTTTTCCTTGCATGGAAATTTGTGTGCATTTTTGTACATGCCTTTTCAAAATGTTTGAATTGTTTATGGTGTTGTTGTTTTTTAATGTGTGTCTCTAGGACTGCATCAGCACAGCAAAAATTATTATTATTATTATTATTTATTTATTTATTTATTTCTAGCACACCCCTCTGAACGAGCAATCGGGTAGGGTTACAACAAGGTTAAAAAACAATACAATTAAAATATACCCTCCCATCACCCAACTCCCCCCCTTAAAACAGGATTAAATCAAAACAACATTAAAATCAATAAAGGAACATATAAAAATAAAATAAAAACAGCGACAGAAGTTCCAATCTGGAAACCTTAGCTGTATAAGGGTGAAGTAATGCTGGAAAGAGAGATGGAAAAGCTCAAAAATGCATTTCAGGGCTGGTTTGACACCACTTTAACTGCCATGGTTCAGTGCTATGGAATTCTGGGATTTGTAGTTTTGTGAGACATTTTGCCTCCTCTGTTAGAGCTATAGGGCCCCAACAAACTACAGTTCCCAGAATTCTATAGCATTGAGCCATGGCAGTCAAAATGGTGTCAAACTGGATTATTTCTGCAATGCAGATGCAACCTATCAGTGCATTTTCCTCAGTAGTAAAGCATTGTAGGTTTTTGTTTTGTTTTTTGCAAATACATGCCACGGTTTTGTGTGCATTTTTTTTCTTCTTCGGAATGTATCATGAGGTGTAGAAATATATGGGTTCCCAAGGAAATATGGCCCGATATAGACCACCCAAAAGGGGCGGTCTCCACCCGCCTCCAGAAGCAGCGGGATGGGGCCAAGGCTGCCGGCAGCCTCCACGGCCCTATGCCGCTGCTTCCAGAGGAAGTGGGGAAGTGGCAAACTGCCGCTTCCCTGCAGCCTCTAAGCAGGGTGCAGCAGGCGCCCTGGGCATCCACTGCACCCCGCTTGAGGCGGTGGGCCTGAAGGGAGAAAGGGGCCACTGCCACAGCCCCTTTCTCCCTGGGTCTTTGCCGTGGCTGTCTAAAAGCTGCGGCAAAGACCTAACACCAAAAAAGGAGTTCCGTTTGGAGCTCCTTTTTTGCGCCGTGGAAAGGGCACAATTTGCACCTTCCCACGGGCAAAGGCATCATGGCATGCGCAGCGTGTCTAAATGCTGCACACACCATGACGCCATAATGGCGCGCCCGTGTGGATGCCACCATTTAATTATGGCAGCACCCATACGTGCTAGGGTTAGGGAGGGTGTGAAAGCTGCGCCCACCCTAACCCTAATCGCGCACTTTTGGGCCCTAGACACACCTCTTTTGGCACAGCTAGATCAGCCCTATGTGTCTATCTCACTGCCACCCTTGAGAGATGCAAAATAGATGGTTTCACAGGAAATATAAATACATTTTTTCTTTTCTATACTTATGCAATAGCCCAAGGACAATAATTTCTGTAAAATTAAAAGTAACCTGTCCTTGAATGCATTCAGAAAAATGAGTTCTGGAAAGCAAGAACAGGCCACCTGAGCTTTTCAAAACCTGTAGTCATTCTTGTGTATGATATTTACACAATCAGACCTGCATATCTACATTAACATGTAGGTGACTTTATGGACATGTTTCAGCATACCCAAGATGCTCATATCAAGCTATCCTTGATGATTTCCTTTAATTACACATTTATTTAGATATACAACATGCCAACAGCTCACCCCAAGCTGCCATAAAAGTGGTCCATTATGTTGAATTTCATAAGAGACCATGCAGGAGTGTTGAATAAAATTTCAGCACAATCTCAAATGATGTTTGTTAATTCTGGCTGTAAAATGCAGCACTTCATGCATAACTAACATACTGAAATGTCAACCAGACCAAACAATTGTAATGGACAGAAAGAAAAACAAATTTTCTTGAGCTTCAAATATATACAGTCTACAGAGGAATTCAATTAATGAGTTAGATTCCTGTGATTTCAGCAGGCTGATGACAAGCGATTTCATTAGTTTGGCTATTATAAAAAGTAGTGATAGAAGAAAATGATGAGTTAACTTGTATTTGAAAATGGGTGCATGTATAAACATGATCTTTTGCAATTACACATACCATTTTTAAAATGAGCTATTATTGAACTAAAATGAACAGGTAAGGGTAATTGAGCAATTCATGCTGCCTTATCAGGAGGAATGGAAGGTACATTTGCTATTCTGTACTAAAGTTAATTGTTGGGCTGGTAGTCTTATGAAGGGGAAAGTATAAAGAACAATAGAAAATGGAGAAATAAATGCAACTGGGAGCTAGTGTCATATTACAACTGAGAGAGTAAGAGGGAAGAAGACGAATGTGCCTGTAACACTGTTTAATGTTCTCTGTCTCTGAAAAAAGCAACTAGAAATTTAATGTAGTGCCATTAACTTGAACCTATGTACGTGCCATTTTCTAATAACAGAAGTCTTAAAAATTAATCCATAATAGAATTCTGAGGTGGTTTAAAGCAGGCGTGGTAACTGTGCTGCCCTCCAGACACTGCTGAATTATGTCTGACAGATGTCCTAGCCACCATAACCAATAGTGAGAAATTCTGGGTGTTGCAGTCCAACAATATCTGGAGGACTGCACAGATCTTTGCTGGGAGGGGGTCTTTTTCTTTTGGACTTTTGGAACAGGAAGAAACATCATCGCAAAATGTTATATTTGGATAAATATTCTTCTTTCTTTTTCAACATGAATAAATTGCTTAGTTTTTCCTCTCTTGATTCTCACTGGAGTCTCACCTGCACCACTTCCACCTTTTGCAGAAAACTGGAGGCACAATGGTTTTGTACATTTTGTACCTTCAGTACAGACCTATTGCCCTGTAAGAATTTGACACACAACAGCAAAGAGAGAACAATTTTGGAGCAGACATGCTCAAAGGAAAAGCTGTGTGTACTACTTCTTCTTCTTCTTCTTCTTCTTCTTCTTCTTCTTCTTCTTCTTCTTCTTCTTCTTCTTTATTCCAATATTTGTACATGGTTCTTGTTAAGTAGTTCTCAGAGCTTCTAGTAAAAACAAACCAGAACAGACAAGTGTGACATCTGACCACCCTTGTTCCAAGTAGTATTGCCAATTGTTCTTACCAGCTTCTGTAACTTTACTAGCAGCTTGCTGTGCAGATGTTCACAGATTAACAAAGTATATGTTCATGCTATGAAAAGATCCAGCTGGTCATACCCAGCCCTGTCATTAGATGGGGTGACACAACTATCTCAGAGAGCAGATTTCAGATGCCATAAAAGGCGGACAGGTTGTTAATGATTACTTTGTTATTATAATAATTTTACTGAATGGGATGGGTTATTAATGATACTTGATGTACCAAAATAGCTGGGTTGTCTTTTGGAACTCTATAACTTGGCTTGAACTGGTGGAACCATCATCATACCCTCCAGTTGTCCTGATTTGATAGGAACAGGTCCAATTAATTATCTGTTGTCCCACTTTTTCAACTGCATCTAAAATGTCCTGGTTTCTCTCTGCCACTTCCAATTTCCCTCTTTGCCCTACACTTACTTCAGTTGCTGCAAACTGAGTTCAAAGTGCAAAAGCAGTTTGCCCTAAATTAACTCAACAGGGGGGAAAGGGTGGGAGGCAGTAGGCTCATGGAAAAGCAAACTGCTACAGGGTGTCCTATCTTATGTTTTCTTCTTCATTAAAAACTTTTACCATCTTGACCACAGTGTGTTATTGCTTATCGACATGTGCTCCTGTTTTTGTCTCTTAAATGTTGGAGGGTATGCACCATTTGCTGCTCTGCTTTGGGCAACAAAATATCTTGGGACAGCCATGATAAGGGCTGTTCGACAGTGGAACACTCTCCCTCGGAGGGTGGTGGAGTCTCCTTCCTTGGAGGTTTTTAAGCAGAGGCTGGATGGCCATCTGTCGGAGGTGCTTTGATTGGGAGTTCCTGCACAACAGGGGGTTGGACTGGATGGCCCTTGTGGTCTCTTCCAACTCTAAAAATTTCTATGAATAAAAGCCTTGTGTATGTACTGATTCCTCCATCCTATACTATTGATAAAGAGCAAAATTAAAGCAACTCATCCATTCATCCACATTGGCTACTTGTTCCCAAATGAGGACATAATATATTTATTTGACAAGCCAATAGACTTTTGTCCCCGGTAGTCACATAGAAACAAAGAACCATCACTCAACAAGTTCATTTAGCAACTGGAAGCATGAGGTAACCTACAGGAAATGCTCACACTGGCCTTGGATTCTAAAATATGAAGGGCACATGTTGCACAGGGTGCATTTTCTCATTTGAAAAAATACACCACCATTACAGATAGATCACACTGGCAGTGATACTGGAGGGTGTCCAAGAGTTATATAATTTATTAGACCTCCCTCCAACCTTAGCAGCTATGCTCCTCCAGTTCCATTGAAACAGGCCACCTCTGATACATAACAAACACATACACACACACTACAGAACAGTGGCTTGCCTCATCCACATAAACCCTCCCCATGTCATTGTAAATGGCAAGGAATAGAAATTGCTCAGTATGAAGCTTCCTTGTAAAAACAAAAGCAGCTGCTGCTTTATGACACTGGGACCATAAAAGACAAACTACTTTAAGAAATAGGATGCCAGTGACAAAATGTTTGTGCAGCTGAAAATCAAGATAATAAATTATTCTCGTGTTTACCTCTTTCAAAGTAAAGTAGGTTGGAAGGGTGTCAGGCTGTATCAGTTCCAAAGCTGAAGAAAGAATTTTGTTTCCCCTTAGAAATGTGTTCTTCCTTTGGCGACAGAACAAAAGATAGGAAATGTCCTTCCTGGGTGGAATCTGATGTTCTGGAAAAGAGGAAATGTTGTTGTTGTTGTTGTTGTTTTCATTTTCCTTCCTCCCAAAACATCCAAATGGTGGCTGGCATCCTGTTAATGACATACCTAAGTTGAAGTCCACCTTATGCTTCCATATTATTGTTATAAAGGCTGATATTCTTTTCCATCCTCCAAAACTTTCAAGACAGTGCCACCATCCCCATACATCAAGTTTTGCTTTGATAGCCTTCACATAGCCATTCCATTGCTGCTCAATAGTGGAAGGGATTAAACAAATATCTGGGTATATCTCCATGCCCAGATGCAGACCAATGACATCATCCACTGAGACCTCCAGGAAACCATTGCAGAACTCAGTGGAAGATGTCCTCAGTCTTAATCTGACTATCAGGATGAAATCAGGTGCTTCTCTGATCATCTCCACTTTCTGTCAGCAATAGAATGGACATGGTGGGGAGCTATCACAGTGCGATGGTGAGTCCTGGATGTGGTGCCTCAATTTCAATGCACCATAGTAAGCTAACACCATCAGACAAATTCTCTGACTTTATATTGCCATCCTCTATGTGTTAGACAGTAATTTTCATCAGCCACAGCCAGTATAACCAGTGGTGAGAGATTATAGGAGTTATAGTCCAACAACTTTCATAAGGATACAAGGTGCCCATCCCTGCATTACGCCCTCCATTTTGGCTTTTAGTTTGGGTTTCATTTTGCAAAGTGCTATTATTGGCTGGGGTGAAGTTAGTTTTAGGCAGGCTAATAGTTCAAACTAGTGCTTCATAATCTCTCATCTTCAATAAGTTGGGATAGTGAAGTATTCTCAATGGGTCAAAGGGATTCAGAACTAGAAATTTACTCTCCCTCACAACTGATGTACCCTCCAGGTGTGATTATGATCTCAGATTTGCTACCTGACACAAATTATTATTTTGATATGCTAGTGGTAACTTTGGGCACTTACAGTTTGTCCTAATGTCCCATTTCTCTGTCCAGAAACTTAGCATCAAGGATAAATAGAACATTAACATCTATATAAATATAGAAATATTCTTCTCAAAAGACTAAAACTCAGATTCTTTAACAGATTGGTAGAACATATAGTGTGGCATAATAGTCTGAGTGTGTCAGAATCCATATGCATGGCTCTGTGATGTTGGCATGATGATATGATGATATTAGGGGATGAAGATATCGTAGCAAGGTAATATGGTGATTTAATGCTGTATATTATGTTGACTATTGAGAAGGGGGTATCAATTATGTTAAATCCAAGCCTGGGAAACAAACGGGAGGGACAGATGGCCAGCAGAGGAAAGGAGTTTTAGTTTTATGACCCCAATCTTTCTGCCATGGACATGAGATGTGAAACAGAGATGATCTTCTTCCTGAAGGGAGATGAAATAATAACACAGAAGGGGAAGGAGGGAAACATAAAGGGTCATTTGATCTGGATCAAAGGGGAGTGACCAGGTTTGCTGAACCCAGGATGGGGAACACTGAATCTGGGATGGGGAACTTTCTATCTTGATATCCAGAATAAATCTCTAGTTTCTACTATGCTACAATGCTGTCTTGGTTATTGGGAACTGGGTCCTCCAGTCCTGACAGAGTGATGGACTGTGACTCTGAAGACCAAGGTTCAATTTCCTGCTCAGCCATGAAACCCACTGGATGACCTTGGGCCAGTTACATGCTCCCAGCCTCAGAGGAAGGCAATGGCAAACCTCCTCTGAATAAATCATGAAAAGAAAACCCCATGATAAGTTTGCCTTAGAGTCGACATAAGTCAGAAACAACTTGAAGACACACAACAACAACAAGAACAACAACAACAACAAACAAACAAAAAGCTAGCAAAGGTAGAGAACCATTGCTTTAGAGATCAAAAGTTTAGCTCTGGAAGAAGAAATTTAAGTAACAATATGAAGCAGGAAATTGCCATTCTGCTTGACTTCAGTTCTGGAAAGCGAGAGAAAATGAATTAAAACTCTGGGGACATGACAGGTAAAAAAAAGAGAGAGAGAAATGACCAAACCAAAACAAAATAAGTCTGGGATTTTAGAATCAGATTCTTTTCCCCTTTTGGTTTCATTCCTTCAGGCATCTTAGACACTGCTGTTTGTAATGTTGTATACTTTCCATCCCACACTATGTAAAGTAGGAATTTCAAATCTAAGGGTTTATAATGTGTTTTTCTGGAGACAGCCATTTATATGAAAGCAGTGGAAAAGGTAATAGAAAAGCAAAGGTTAAAATGTCTATGGTGATATTATTTTCTGTTTGTTTCTTCTTCCATTCATGAAATAGGATGTTGTTAATCCAGAATTATTTTAAAATTGCTTTCTTTAACATACAAAAATGTATATTTCTGTGCTATCCTCCATGTATGTAAAAGCCATTCTTTTACTTTTGCTCTTGTTTCATTTTGCTTCCATTTAATAGGCACCCAACCACCATCCTAAGTTTACTAGTAAACAGAATATGGTACTTTGCAAATTTTGTTTTACAGTTTTCTGTATATACACGTGGATGAATATGCAAAAAACAGACTTGTTCTCTATACTGCTGAAGTCTTGTGATTATGTTCACCCATAATGGCTTTTGTACATGTGTATTTTGTAGTTATGCAGCATGTTGTTTAAAATATTTTGTCATTACATAGCATCTTGCCTAAAGTATATTTTAAGTACCAACCTTTAGGGAGGTGCATAAGAGAAAACCTGGCCAGACAAGGTTGAATTCATCCACTTTCTGGGTCCAGATGTCCAAATAACAAACATCCTAAATCGATAGAATTTATTAGTGGCATATACTAACTTTAATAGTGGCATATACAATGAATAGTACTGATGAAAAAGGCAAATGTGGCTGTCCAAAATTTAAACCTGCACAAATAAAATTGTCTGCTCTTTCCATTCTGATTTTGATATCATTACCTCTGCTACTGTAAAAACCAAAGAACATCTCAACACTTTTCCAAATGTTTTGGATTATTTTGCTTCTAGATTACTTTGGAGCAAAATGGAAACTGAAATATTTATGGGCTGAAGTACTGGTTTTTCATTTTTGGGACCACAATTCATGTAATTCAAGCTGTATCTGACATCTTAAATAAACTCAGTTGTCTACAATAACATAACAGATACCTACCCACTACTTAGGTATGACATAATATAGCTGTCGCAATAAGTTTATAACTGAAATGAGATACTTCATGGCTCTTTACTTTCTGAAGTATAATTTCTGAGTCAAGACTGAAAACAGGGATTAAATGTGGCACTGTCTCTGACACTGTAATCCCCAAAGCTTCTTAATTGTAATCCTCAAGCCACTTTGGTTTAGGGTACACTTCTCAACTTATTTGCAATTATTTGTATTCAGAACTAGTCTAACCATGTATAAGGATCAAAAACACTGTGCAAGTAAATGGTGTCATCAGTCATCAGCATTATCAGTAGCACAACTATGACAATACTACCCAGTGTTTGGATTATGATACCCAGAATCCCTCAGCCAGTATGGGTGATGGACTGAAGATTTTTAGAATTATAGATTCACTATTTATCTTAAAATGCCTTAAAATAACAAAAATAGAGTAAATAGGTAATGGCAGCATGGAATCCTTTTTACCTACATGATGCTTGTCCAGTCCAATATCTTTCTTCCTACAGTAGAGAGTCAGATGTCTTTGGAGTGCCTACAAAGAGGACAAGAGAATAAGAATGCTTTCCAGCTGTTGTTTCCTAGCAATTTGGATTTAGCATTATGTTGCCTAGAATTTTGAAGGAAGCATATATCTATTAGTCTATGACACTACCTGGAGCCAGTGTGGTACAATAGTTTGAGTGCTGGACTAAGGCTTTGTCTGCACTAGCCAGTAGACCCAGAGCCTGTCCAGAGTATTATGTCCCACAATTAGCTCCACACCAGGCCAAATCCAGTGTGGTGGTGCAGCAACATCTGTGTGGGCCAGATGGGTTGACACTACATCATGATGTCTGGCCTTTCCCCAGAGCTGCCACTGCCACTGCCACATCCCTTACTTGTAAGGACTCCACAGACAGGCCTTTCAGTGTTCCACTGCTTCTCCAGAGTGTGGGCTCACCCATGTGACCAATGAGAGGAGAGAGTAGAGGGACCTCTTGATCACATGGCGAGGGTCTCCCAAGGTCCCCACCATCTGATGGGGTGTCCCTCTGCCCTATCACCTCATTGATCACACTTGCAAGCCCACCCTCCAGAAAAGCAGCAGTGTACCAAAAGGTCTGTCTGTGGAGCTCCTGCAGATAAGAGATGTGGTGGCAGCAGCTCTGGGGACAGATCATCCTTTTTTCAGCTCAGCACAGGGAAAGGAAATGATATGATGCCTGGAAAACAAATAGCTGGCTAGCCCAAACTGGGCTCAAACTAGTACATGCCACAAAACCCTGAGTTAACCCTAGGATTTCAGGGCAAAGTCGGATTAATGAAGGAAACTAGCAGTATTTCCCCACAAGTCACTGTGCATCATGAGGACATTAAACACCAGCATCAGGGTGAAGATAGAGTTTTTGCCTATGCTATGCAAACAAGGCCTAGTCATGTCAAACAAACCTGGTCTCTCTTTTTGATAAAATCACCAGCTTGATAGATAAAGGGAATGCTGTGGATGTAGTATATCTTGATTTCAGTAAGGCCTTTGAAAAGGTTCCCCATGACATTCTTGCAAACAAGCTTGCAAAATGTGGACTAGACAAGGTAACTGTTACATGGATTTGTAACTGGTTGACTGACCGAACCCAAAGGATGCTCAACAATGGTTACTTTTCATCCTGGAGAGAAGTGACCAGTGGGATCCCACAGGGTTCTGTCCTGGGCCCAGTGCTATTCAATATCTTTATTAATGACTTGGATGAAATTATTGAGGGCCTAGTTATCAAATTTGCAGACAACACCAAATTAGGAAGAGTAGCTAATACCCTAGAGGACAGGATCAAAATTCAAAATGACCTGAATAGTCTAGAAAGCTGGGCCAAAGCTAGCAAAATGAAATTCAACACAGACAAATGTAAGGTTCTGCACTTAGGGAGGAAAAATGAAATGCATAGATATAGGATAGGGGATACCTGGCTGAAGGAGACAACATGTGAAAAGGATCTAGGAGTCCAAGTAGACCACAAGGTGAACATGAGTCAACAGTGCGATGTGGCAGCTGAAAAGGCCAATGCAATTTTAGGCTATATCAATAGAAGTATAGTGTCTAGATCAAGGGAAGTAATAGTGCCACTTTATTCTGCTTTGGTCAGGCCCCACTTGGAATACTGTGTTCAGTTCTGGGCACCACAATTCAAAAATGATGTAGAGAAACTGGAGCATGTCCAAAGGAGGGCGACTAAAATGGTGAAGGGTCTGCAAACCTTGCCCTATGAGGAACGACTTAGGGAGCTGGGAATGTTTAGCCTGGAGAAGAGAAGGTTAAGAGGTGATATGATAGCCCTGTTTAAATATTTGAAGGGATGTAACATTGAGGAGGGAGCGAGCTTGTTTTCTGCTGCTCCAGAGAACAGGACCCGGAACAATGGATGCAAGTTCCAGGAAAAGAGATTCCACCTCAACATTAGGAGGAACTTCCTGACAGTAAGGGCTGTTCAACAGTGGAACACACTCCCTCGGAGTGTGGTGTAATCTCCCTCCTTAGAGGTCTTTAAGCAGAGGGTGGATGGCCATCTGTCGGGGATGCTTTGATGGAGAGTTCCTGCATGGCAGGGGGTTGGACTGGATGGCCCTTGTGGTCTCTTCCAACTCTGTGATTCTATGATTCTATGATACTATGACTCTGGGAGAGTACAGTTCTCTGCTCAGCTAAAACCTTTTGGGTGACTTTGAGCAAATAACATTTTTTCAGCCTCAGAGAATCTTGTCATAAAAACTCTAGGACAGGATTACCATAAATCAGTAATGGATTAGATGAGGGTAAACAAATTTAAACTTAATCCAGACAAGACAAAGGTGCTCCTGGTCAGTGAAAAAGGCATATCAGGAAACAGGATTCAGCCTGTATTGGATGGGGTTACACTCCCCCTGAAATCATCAAGTTCATAGCTTGGGTATGTCCCTGGACTCAGAACTGAACCTGGTTGCCAGGCATGTATCTTGCACAGTTAAATTTAGTGTGCCAGCTGCACCCATTCCTTGAAAAGTCGGATCTATCTATGCCTTGATTACATCCTGTTTAGACCACTGCAACACACTCTATGTAGGGCTTTCTCTAGAAACTGTTCGGAAACTTCACCTAGTCCAAAAATGATGCAATCAGGTTGTTATAGAGATCATAGAACCCTCTTATTGAAACTGCTCCACTGGCTTCCAATCTGTTTCTGGGCAGAATTCAAATTGCTGCTTATGACCATTAAAACTTGGGTCCATACTATTTGAAAATTTGTATCTCCCAAATACAAGCCTGCCAGAGCTCTAGAGATCTACAGAGGAAGGCTTTCTCTCAGTCCCACCACCATCTTCACCTCTGGTGAAGACACAAGGGAGAGCCTTCTTATTGGTCCAAGTTATGGAATTCTCTTCTCATGGAGGTCCAGTTGATCCTCTCCCTGCCATCTTTCTATTGATATATCTTTACTCAAAAAGGTTTTGGTTTTTAATATCTTGTGGCAGATAGAGCTTTTAATGGGGGTGTTGTTTGTATTTTAGAGAGAGAGAGAGAGAGAGAGAGAGAGAGAGAGCATGTTTAAAACTGCTTTCAAACTGTATCTTTAAGTTGTTTTAAAACAGAAGTTGGATTTAATTGTGTTTTAACTTTTCTATTGAAAGCTTTTTAGTTGTACAATATTGTGTTTTTATAAGGTTATACAAGGTTGGATCCCAACATGGGATGTAAATTAAATAAATAAAAATAAGATGGGATTGACTTGAATCCTGAGATTGGCATTTTTAGGGAGCAGCTTTTAGAACTGTCAGCCAGAGGACTCTTCTAGTTTCTCAGGAACATGTGAGTGCTGAAGCCATTTTTGTTTTCCCCAGGAGTAAAAAAAATTAAAACATTTTTTGACCCAAATGCCTTCTATAGGTCTAGGGACATTTCACTGTGATCTCTTCTGTTCATATAGAGACTTAGGGACATCTCTAAGTAGAAAACAAAGGCAAAAGCCTAGCATCTTTTTACCTAGTAACTGATCTACAGATCCACATATACAAAATTGATTCATGCTTTCATGGAGTCCAATTAAATAAGTTACATGTTTACCGGTATATGTGTTTCTCATTGCATGAGAACTGAAGGGACAATGTTAACAATAAATAAAGGCATCCTAGCTCAGGGGAAATTTCTGCTTCTTAGAGGTTCTAAGGTGCAGCTCTGTGCAACCCCTAGAAGCACTAGTTTGGGACTACAGCAAACGCACACCATACCCCTTACCTGGCCTTTCCACAGTGCAAAAAGCGGCTCCTTTTTGTGCTGTGGAAAGGGCGCCCCGGCCGCTGTGGCAGATGCTTTTTAGTGCTCCTTTGGCACAGCACATTTAAATGCTGTTCCAACATAGCACTCTATCACCCCACTGTGCAATTGGGCAAGCACCGTGACACCAGTGAGGGGGCAGCATATGGGCAGCCAGCACACATACACCACACCCCCACACCACTCCCACACCAGCATATAACACTGGTCTGTAGAGGCTCTTAGCTTAGAGGGAAAGGTGAACACCAGGAGAAAGGATTCGTGATGTATCAGTTAATTAATTCAGTATCAGTATGGATGCCAAGATGGATTTGGGACAAAGAATTACAGGCAGCCAATATCAGCTGTGAGACTTGTAATATATAAATAAAAATTATACTGGCATTATTTTTTTAAGTCAGGTCAGGTCAGTGGATTTTAGTCAGAATAGTGAAATTTCTTATAGGAAAAACATTTCAGGAGTATGCTGAAATGGAGTATAGTATCATAAATTAAATACTTCTTTTCCATTCTTTAAGATGTATGTCTATAGTAGGCTTGGATTGACAGATGCTTGGAACATTGTAAGAAGCACAGTTACAAGAACTGTGCACCTTGGCAAGTTAGAATATAGTATCATATGTTGCCACATCAAAACTTGTAAATACCAAGGGTAGAAATTTCATGTGGGACAGCCAGCAGATTATTTCCCAGCTCGTGTAAGACTATAAACTATGGAAAGGTGAGTAATTCAAATTCTAATTGAATCATACCACTGAGACTTTTCACCAAAATGACAAACAAACAACAAACCTAAAACAAATCAATGGGGGAGGGGGGTACCTGAGCTTCCAAATGACCTCAAGACATTTGTGAGTCTACTAACAAACATGGGGTATAGCACGTTCAATATTATTTAAGCAGCCAAAGAGACTGAAAGCTCACTTGAAATATAAATGCTGATGCTGCCAAATATATATAAGTATATCCAAGCTTCAATTTTTTAGTGGTAAATTACTTTTAAGTGGAAACACTGCTTAACTACTAATGCCCCAGTGTGTTTGCTTTGAATAAGTATCACAGTTAAACTCAGTTTCTGAACTACTCTGGTGCCCAGATGGGGGAGATGAGTCTCAATAACCAGATCATAAATCAGGTACAACAGCCACGTTCAGCAGCATTTCAGATGTCTCTTCTCTCTCTAAGAAGCTTGACTGGCACTTCCTGAAATTCCTGCCACCCCAAATATCACCCAAACAGAAAGGTTCTAACTCAGTTCTCTTCCAATTTTGCTCCAGGCTAAACTCACTGCAATCCTACACCTTCAGTTGTATCCAACTGTGTGCTTCCATTGGTGGAATGGACACCTGTGGTGAATTGTATTCTCTGTTCAGCCACTGGCATGCCTTCAAATATGCTATGGATTATTTAGCCCTCAGGGTTCTCATAACAAGATACTTAATCCTTCCAAATACTGCAATGAAAGCACTGGAAAGAAGTTGAGATTCCTCCATCTTGGAGGAGAAGTAAAGAAAATTGTGTATTCCTGCATGATGGCAAGTTGGACCTGATGATTATTTATGATTTTATGTCAAATGAGGGTAATGCAGCCTGACACATAAGAGAGCATTTGGCCCCTGTGGTGGTTTGTTTGCTTGTTTGTTTGCTTCTTCATATTTGCATAAATTGGAAACTAACAAAAAAATCTTCTCAGACCCTGGCCCATCAAATTAGGGACAAATTTTTCCTGACATTTGAACTGGTGAACCTTTCAAATCTTGTTAAGACTCTTCCTTAAAGGACAAACTAGATGTGATATTAAATGTGTGTTTCTTTTGTACATGTAGGGTTCTTTTAAAAAAATAAAATAAAGGACAGGTATCCACTGTAGAGGAGGTTGAACTGATGGCAGCCATGGAGGGCTTTGTAAAATAATCCTTTTCTGAAACCAGTATTTATTTGGACATCTTAACGCCAATATGTTTGATGATTTGATACAAATGCATCTTGATTATATCATGCTTTCCTCTGTTAATTGTTTGTTCACTAATTGCTTAACATTTTGTTATATTTCTCCTTATTGGTATTAATAATATTGTAATATTAAATTGCTAAGTATTCTTAGGAGTTTATCACACGACCAATTTTTTACTGAAAAACCGCACGCAATCATGGGGTTTCGCGCGATTGCGTGATTTCTCATTACATGCAATTCCTGGGTTTGCGAATGCAATCATGAGGTTTCGCGCGATTGCGTGATTTCTCATTACATGCAATTCCTGGTTTTTGCTTGATGTGCGAATGTGACCGAACGCAATCAGAACATAGGCAAATTCGGTGAACTAGCGGACTTACAATTCCTATTCCCTGGCAATTTCGTATTCATTTCGCTTTTTGGGGGTGTGATAGGCATTTCTGTTCATCCCCAATTTCGCCATCTTTACTACAATTCCCATGATCCTTCATGGCACTGGCTTTTCCTTTTTACTTCCTGTAGTCCCCAAAATGTTTTGCCATGCATGAACAGGTGGCCAGAGGAGGGAGCACTTTTACGCTCATCTAGTGCCAGCTTTACCCTCATCTTTTTGCGTGATTCCTGCCTTCCAACAGTTGCCATAGCAATGCCTCCTTCACTTGCCCAGTTAAGATTAGGTCCCCAAGGGCTATCCAAACAGACCCCCCATCTGCCCTGGTTCCCATTCATTCCATAGAATTCATGCATGGCACCATTTGTCCGGGTAGATAAGCTGTGACCCCCCCCTCCCAGAATTGGCACTGTTACAGTGATTCAAGATGACACATCATGGGGCATGGGGTCCTGAGAGTCTTCTATTCTGACTCAAAACATGCAGCATGCTTTGATGGGGAATTCCTGCATGGCACATCAACTTCTCAGTGCACATGCGACTTAGGGCGCAAAGTAAAAGTACAGCAAGTAGAAGCTTTCAGCTGGTTGCAGGCTTTCACGTGAAAAGGAGCAAGAAGTAAGTATTGCAAGTAAAACCTTTCAGCTGGTTGCAGGCTTTCACGTGAAAAGGATCAAAAGGAAGTTCTACAAGTAAAAGCTTTCAGCTGGTGGCAGGCTTTCACGTGAAAAGGAGCAAAAGGAAATACAGCAAGTAAAACCTTTCAGCTGGTTGCAGGCTTTCACGTGAAAAGGATCAAAAGGAAGTTCTACAAGTAAAAACTTTCAGCTGGTGGCAGGCTTTCACATGAAAAGGAGCAAGAAGTAAGTACTGCAAATAAAACCTTTCAGCTGGTTGCAGGCTTTCACGTGAAAAGGATCAAAAGGAAGTTCTACAAGTAAAAGCTTTCAGCTGGTGGTAGGCTTTCATGTGAAAAGGAGCAAAAGGAAGTTCTACAAGTAAAAGCTTTCAGCTGGTGGCAGGCTTTCACATGAAAAGGAGCAAAAGGAAGTACTGCAAGTAAAAGCTGAAATTGCAGAGGGAATACCCAAACTCAATGACCTGGAAGTACATGAGGTCACCATGGCATCGGATGAGAAGTGGGCATGCGCAGGAGAGCAATTTCACATTTAGAAATCCACTGGTGTAATAAGATATTCCTGAATGCGTTTGTTCTGGGTTTGAAATAAACAGAAAATGTATAATAAGCTTTCGCGCAATCGCGTGAATTGCGAACCTAGCATGTCATTGTGTGATGCACTTTCACGCAATCACACGAAATTCCGAATTGAATACGAAAATTACTATTGCGAAATTTAGAGAAATTCCTCACATGTGATAAACTCCTATGTATTCTTATTTATGTTCTTTGTTTAGTTGGGCCTGATTACTACTTTTACTATATTGTTATTTATAACATTCCCAGAAACCTTTGGCTGAAATCCTGTATTTTGCAGGTAATCATGTCCCACCTATAGAATTCCATGTCTTCACTCTGACAGTTATCAAGCTCCAAGAGAGGCCTATGTTGCTATTGCTTACTGGAGGACAGTGAAAAGAATTAGCAGGCAGTTCAGATGATGAAGGATCAGCTGGCCTCAATTTAGAAGGGGGGCATTCTTCTTTTCCTTTCCCTTAGAGCCCAAAGCAGTTGCATGTTCATTTTCTGAATTGCCTCTTTCTTCCCTTTATAAGTCCCAGGCCTGGAAAACTACAAGCAGGAAGGTTTTTGAAAGGGTGCTAAGTCCTAGGCCATGTATGCACTGGCCAGGCTATTCCAGAATATCCTGGCCCCACAGCTGACACAATCTGCCCTTGTTACCTGGCCCTCCATTTCCACAGTGTGGCTTCACTCTGCACAGGTGCACCACTAAGCTGCCTGTTCCATCTTCAGCCACTGTGGTTTTCCCGTTTCTGAGGTCAGAATGATGTGCCAATGATGTGCACATGGCTGGGCACCTCATTCTGACCTCAGAACAAGCGATCCATGGCAGCCCTGTCTGCATTGAGCAACTCTGTGCAGACAGTTGTCATGGCCCAGGAATGGAGAGCTTCCCAGAAGATCCTGAGCAAGAGTATATTTTGAAGATAATTTTAAGGCTGTTAGTTCTGGTGCAAAACATACTGGGCATTGTCCAGATATCTAACACCAGAACCAGGATTTGAGATGTGCATTGTCCAAACAGGATGATCCCAGTATTGGGGGGGGGGGGGAGATAAATGGGCCTTTTTGCCCTTGCAGACAAGGCCCATAGAGAATACCTCCTGTCCAAAAAGAGGTATTTATGTGCATAAGCCTGTTCAAAAAGTGACTTGTCCAAAAAGAAATATCTATGTGCATAAGTCACACTTACAGACGTGTCATTAAGAAGATGCCACCCCTTGTGTATTATGGTTAATCATTCCAAATCAAACATGTCTTTAATTACCCATGTGTCCTTTTTTGTTTCATTTTATCTTTTGAATTTATGTTCATCATTGATAAGTTATTACCAATGTTTATTTTGTTATTATTTAACTCTGACCTGTGGCTTGTATTTTATGAACACATTTTATTTTTCTATAACGTCTACAATAAACTTCAGTTTCATGTTTCATATTTTATTGTAGAAAGAACCCTGCTCTCTTGAGAGAATCAAATTTGCCAAGTATCAGCTCACCTTCCTTCAGTCCCCAACTAGGCACTTATGATGTATTACAACTGGCTTAGCTTTCAGAGCAAAGGAGACAAGCCACCTGATTCAACTACAACTTGCTTTCACCAATGCTGTATCCCATGTTTTGGGAGCCAAAAGATCTACGAAAACTATAATTTAGTCAAGAGCTGTAGGTCAGGCACCAGTTTTTAATATTCATTAGTTGGAGAGATTTATTTCAGACAGTTTCATAGGCTTTTTATTTAGTGAAATAAGCACATGTGCATGTACATGCCTCTGATGCAGGCAGGACAGTATTTACTCACTCAACAGGCATTCAATCATGCCCTTCTTCTCTTTGTATTTTGGCCAAGAATTGTCCATTATTCTGGCAGTTTTCTCTTCATTTGAAATCATGAAAAACATATTTTTATGCAAGGTAAAATTTCATCTAAATGAGCCGTCCTTAACCTTGTGCCCTTCAGATGTTCTGGACTTTAACTCTAATCTGTTCCAGCC
The DNA here is from genome assembly GCA_034509955.1 of Urosaurus nigricauda. Classification (NCBI taxonomy): domain Eukaryota; kingdom Metazoa; phylum Chordata; class Lepidosauria; order Squamata; family Phrynosomatidae; genus Urosaurus; species Urosaurus nigricauda. Next base: position 68,533,675 of record JAOEGL010000003.1, read on the forward strand.
AACATGGCCAATGGCCAGTAATGCTGAAAACTGTACTCCAGAATATATGGAAAGCTGATGTAAATCCTAACTGTTGGGGGACATTTAGATGTCCTGTTAGCTCCATTGTTCTGTTTTATTGTCCTAAATCCAGCTAGAGTACATAAATTGACATATTTGGAATTGCATACATATTGACTTCTCAAATTTCTATTGATTCAATAGGTCTACTGTACTTTGGACTATCAATTAGATTTAGCCTGGCTCTGGATCTTAGCCTGTGTCACTGAAAAATGGATGCTGCATGTTCTGTGCTCTAGATATGTTGGCATTTGCCCAGTCCCTCAGCTCTTCCTCATATTTTATTTCTTCTGTGCTCTTTTGTTAAGTTTAGTAATTATGAATACCCATACATTTAAATGTCTTTATTTAAATGGCAGCCTCCCAGACAAGTGGCAAAAAGAAAGAAAGAAAGAGAGAGACAAATTTAGCATTGTCAATGTGTAATGAATGGTTGTCATAGCTCTACTTTCATCAAACTGTAATAAGGAAATGGAAAATATACTGTACAGTCAGAATTGTGGCATTACTAGGATCTATGGGACAAAGTTTGAATCAGGACCATCAACAAGGCACACTATTTGGCCTTGGGACTGGGTTTTCTAGTAAGGGACAGCTATTTTGCTATTTAGGTCTCCTCTTTCAGCCTTACTTCCTTGGTTTGTAGGCTGAGATCATTTGCATATCAAGTAAAGGCATATTTCTCATTGCAATAATAAATATAAAATATAAAGAGCTCTGTTTTTAAGGGACTGCAGGGCATATCCTTGTCAAAACACAAAAAAGAAGGAGTTTAGTGATATTTTATTTTAGTTGAAGTTTCTTTTAAGTGACCACATACTTACCCTCCAAAGTGGTGGTTGTTGGGTGAAGATATTTATAGTGAAGACTCAGAAAGCAGACTCAGACCCTAAAACCTTTCTGTCTTTTTGTTTCTTTATCTCTTTTCACTGGAATAGGAATTGCTTGTCTGAAAATCAAATGGAACGATGCTTACAGGAGCAATTCATATGGGCTTATTCGAAATTGGCACCTTTCAGATTGTTATACTATTCCTAAATTGAAAATTATATCATACCATCAAAACTGGAGAAATTTTAGAAGTAATGTTGCATGCATATTTTCTTTTTAGACTCTCAAGCCGAGATTCAGTAGTACACTTTCATATCCAATGATACACTGCTGTATACTTACCCTTTCTTCCCTACACCTTCCACTGCAGTCCTCCAGGTGCGCAACCTACACTGGTGGATACAGCTATCCAGGTTTAGGTACACTGAGGAATGCAAGAGAGAGAGAGAGATTATTGCCATTGGAAACAGTAGGATCCAGTGGAAGTATACCATTGGATGCTGGCCTTAATATAATAACAATCAACGCCCACATTACGATCTCAAGACTAAAATAGGCCACTCCCTGATATAAATTTAATTTCTTTCACATTAAGAAGCACATAAATTACTTTTCTTATGTGCTTCTTAATGTGAGGGAGATTTAATTAAGAAGCATGTAAATTAATCTTCAGAGAGCCAACATGGTGTAATGGTTTGAGTATTGGTCAGACTCTGGAGACCAGAGTTCAAATCCCTGTTCAGCCATGGAAACCTGCTGCATAACCTTGGGCAAGTCACACTCTTTCACCCTCAGAGGAAGACAAAGGAAAACCTTCTCCAAACACGAAAAACCTGTGATAAGGTCAAGAAAGCAATACAAAACAAAAACAACAAACAAATTAATCTTCATATGTGGGCCTGGTACCAAAACAACAAAGGACCAGCTGAAGGTTCTTGAATGGCTTTCAAAGACAGGACCAGGTAGCACTTATAAAAGGCTTACAGAAATGCATACATTTGACTGGATTGTGCATCTTATTTTTAGCTGGATGACTTTTGTTTATTTATATGTAAACTCACATGTAAACTGAGTTTTAAGTCTGAATGGGAAAGGGGAAAAACCTTACAAACTCTTGGGTGGGAAGGAAGCCATCAGTTTGTTTATCATTTCTAAATTTTGGTTTTAAGGAAGTCAAACTGGATTTCCTAATCTTCTCACAGACTAATCATCTTATTAGACTGGGAAATCTTTTTTAATTGTCAAAATAATTACCAAATTAGTCTAATTAAGAGTGTTGTGCCTGTAAGCTGGAAAACAAAATATTTCTATATGTAAATTATAGATGATGATAGCAACAATGTCATAATAGGTGTTGACATTTTGATTTGTAAAATGAGTGCCCTATAGCAATGTTTATATTTTGCCTTGAAGCACAGGTGTTAAATCATGATCTTATTTATATTGCTTGGCATTTGATTTACTGTAGACTGTTATGAAAGTAAATATTTTTACTTCATTCACTTCTTTGTGTTTAAATATTTACAACCATTTTGTATCAGGAGTATTCATAGTGGGAAGAACATGAAAACACATTCTCAGATTAAACGAGCGAGCACTGCTATGTCCAATAATCCCAACAGATTCACATGTACAATTATATTTTGGAATAATGTAAGGTGGTGCTGCCTTGACTTGACAGGCAAAACCCACCAATAAGTTCTCAATCTTGCTGTTATTCCATTATTGCCTTCATGTAATAGGACCTTTCTGCTACATTTCCACTTTTCAGGCAGTCACATTGTTTGAGTGGGCATGATTCTGCTCCTCAGTCCCTCTCCCTCACAGCAATTGCAGCTGCCAACACCTTCCTGAAGCCAGCTGCTGTTTGTGCATTCTCATAGCAGATGGTTTCAGGAGGCAGTTGGCAGCCAAAATTGCTTGCTCCTCCATCCCTGGCAAAGAACAAGGCAGCTGTGTGAATGTGCACACAGTAGACCTGTGCTTTAGGAGGAGTGGGGAGCAGCACATTCACACAGCAGCCAGATTTGGTAGGCAGTTGGCAGTCCCAATCACTTGCTCACTCTCTCCTTCCTCCCAAAGGTGGCATTTGGCAGTGCAGAAAACAGATCATGCAACCAACTATGTGCTATCATGGGGATGTTGTAAAAAGAAACTATGCCAAACTGGAAGTGGCATCCCTATAGCTGGTGTCACCCACTGCGGAGAGGACAGGCAGTAGACACCAAACAAAGGCACTGCCCACCCACCCCCACCCCGTGGCATCCACTGCTGGGGGGTGCAGTGCTTCTATCTTCAGAGCACTGTTCCGGGTCTTACTCAACTTCTGGGCAAGAAAGAGATGTGACACCCTTTGTCGCTCACTCAGCAGCCATGCCAGCCATGCCCCCCCCTCCAGATGTACATCCCCCTCTAGGGTGTCACCCAGAGTGATCTGCACTCCCTTAACACACATACACCAGTGATGCCACTACAAAATGGTATGCTTCCATTCTTATAGCACCATTATAATGAGATAGCAGGCTGCTGTGATAAAGTCCTAAAATGAGAGCATAGTAATGAAAAAGTAGTCTCTCCTGCTGTGAGGAATCTGGACCCATAAAGAAGACATGTTCATGAACATCTTTGCTTTGTTTTTCTCAGTCAATATCCTCTTCCATCCAGCCAAACCACTTGACTCTTTGTGCTGTTTTTATGTAAAGTCAGCCTTTCGATTCTCTGCATATGTTTTGTTGAGATGGAAAAGCTGCAAATTCATCATGTCCTTTTCCAGGGTTTGCAACAAAACAGAATTTTGTCAACTTCTAACTTTTTATCATTCAGGTGATGGATGAGACTTTTAGCTATGAGAACAAAAATGTACAGCTTGACTTTTACGTTGACACATTATTCAGGAAATAAAACAATATAAGCAATGATTTAAAAAAATAGCATTTACATCTGAAACTTTTACAGCCCCTTTAGCATCAATTTTCCACAAATGGAGGTCCACCTCTGAAAAGAGCTTATTCCTTGTGTCCATCAGCTCTTATAAGTGGGTACACAAAGAAGGTTTCTGATGGTGATCTCAGATGGGCAAGTCACTACTGCAGCCATTCTAGTTTATGCACTATGTGTTCATAGAAAAATGATTTTTAGAGGTACTGTTACTCAGCTTTTCACTTTAAAACTCTACTACAGTTCTAATCGAATGGAATTTGACCTCAATAAAGAATTAATAAAAATCTGGCATATTAAAAATACCCCATTCTTCTCATTCTCTGAGAACATGTGGGATATGTTCAGAAATGCTTGCAAAGCATGAAATTAAATCACTCCCATTCTTTTTTAAATTCAAAAGTAATCAAACAGAAACTAGCCAAAGCATGTTTTTTGGCTTTGGAATGCACTTTTCAAACAATCAATTCAAACAAAAATTCCAATCAAAGCATTACTTATATCTTTTTGTAAAATTGTAAACACCTGAAACAAGAATGTATAATGAAAGTAGCTTCTGAAGTGTTTGTGTAATACCCAAAGACACCTACAATACCAAAGTAGGAACTGTAGATAACATTTCACAAACTAGCCTGATGCCTATCAAATGGTTAGAATGAACAGGGAAATTTGCCCTTAGAGATGGGTTGTATCTAACTGCATATGAACCATGTCAAGTTCCTCATACTTTCTCCGGCTGGCGTTGCTTTGACTTTACTTTTTCTCAACCTGTTTCCTTTGCATATTGATTTTAAATAGAAGACATTTTTGTCTCTAACAGGAAGAGACAAAATGCTTGTCGCAAGCTTGTGCTTCAAAGAGTAGTAATATATTGCCTAAGGAAAAGGCTGGTGTGTTTTGACCAATGTTTTCTGTGGGACATAAAACCAAGTAATTCCACTCTTTGTGGAGGAAACATTAAAAGGAATATAACATTGTAAAACAAATTATATGCATCTGACCTTCAACTAGAAAGTACCATGTGATACTGCAAAAGATCAATGTTTGTACAATATTGTAGCATCAATAAGGGACAGTTTTTTATAAAACAAGCAATGAGAAACAGTTTTGTCAAAATATATGTCATCTCTGTTGTACTGGTGTATACTGTTTTCCTTGTGTCCCATTGTAATGATTTCAATAACTTTTAAAATGTTTTTGTATGATAATGGAGCCAACTGTTTTACAAGAACATTCACAGCCCTCTCTCACAGTTTGAACCTGGTATGTTTGATGGCTGTGAAATGGATGAGTTCAAGGCACCCATTGTGCCACTGGCTGTTTGTGTAACAATACTGACATATATCTATACTGTTCTTAAAATGTATAAAATCTTGGCTATCATATAAATGAAATAAAATAACCAATTGGTGATGTTTATTTTATTTACATCCCTCCTTTCTCCACCTACTGAGATCCAAGACAGCTTTCAACATGATTTTTAAAAGCAGCAAAAAAAATTTTTTTTTAAATTAAATGGTATAGTAAAACATTAAAGAAAGCTGTAGTCAGCATAACTGCATATATAATTTGATAAACACATGGTAGATAAAGTACCCTCGGTTATAATGTCTTGGGGTTTCTTCACAATCACTGCCTTTGAGAAGCAGTTTCCTTTTTCTTTTCCAGTTGTGAGGGTTGATGTCTTAGTCTCAGCACAATTTGGTGGTACTGCATTATCTATTGTCTTTGAACAATAAGTACTGTACTTTAGAAAGTGTTCCTTTCTGCTTTGTTTTCTTCTTGGCCAAAGCCCCGCTTTTTAGCCTACATCTGGTTGTACCTTTCAGCAGACATCTCTTTAAGGGTCTTCACCATTGCATTGTTTCCTCTCTAAACCGTAAAAAATTTACAACCCACCCCTTTTATGAAGTCTCACAGATCTTCACAGGAGTTTTTCATTCTGTGCATTCTGCAGCTGGTGATCATTTAATGAAGTCTGCAGAGACTGTGCATTCTGTTCAGGTAATAGTTTGCTGAATTTTATTTTCATGCTGTTCCTTCCAGAGAATTGAACATGCCTTCCACTTCCACTTTAATGGCCATGTGTTTGGCCATTAAAATTGCTGCTATGAAGGCATGTGAAAAGTCTTCCTTAATAATTTTCACCAGGTTTGCAGATATGATGTCTCAGCATGGTCACATTTGGCCATTTGACATAATAGACCTATTGACTTCCTCCCCCTTGTTTGCATTTCATGTACACTTTCTGAAAATGTACCTTAGGCTGCTCTGCTGCTTCTTAATAATAACTAAAACAGTAACCTTGCTCAGAGTTCAACAGTAGTGTTTTCATGCTCCAGTGGCAACAAAATAAATAAATAAAATCAAGTGCTTCTCTCCACCAGCAATTTCCTAACACTTTGTACTTGACTACACCATAAGCCAGAAAATATGTATAGCTATAAACCAATTTACTCATGAAAAGTGTTTTAACCTAGTAACAGTGAAACTGATTGCTGTTGAACCATTTCAGATATGCCATGTCTTGCAAAGATGGACTTCAGTTTTCCTGACAATGGAGTGGCTGTGGCATCTATTTTAGAAAAAAGGCAACTTAGGTATTAAAAAAAATGGTAGACATTTATTTTTGATGATGTAGCTGAATTTCAGAACTAGAGAGTCTGAAATGCACACTTTCCCAGCTGGAATATGCAGTTTAATTTCATGCCAGGCCCAAATGTATCTAATATGTTAGCTTGCCCTCTGTGCTTGTTCTCTTCACCATTTGCCCACTTTCCTCTGAAAATTCCAGGAATTCTAATGCTCAGAGTGATATTGTAGTCCAGGGAACTCTTCTGCATTACCTTTTCTCATTCCTGCTGTTGTTCTCATGGCCATAATTGTTAGATATATTTAGAGAGGAGGACTTGTCTTTCCTATCATGTTCCAAGATTAGCCTGCAAAGCAGTCAAGATAGTAGCTTTATTTGTTATGAAGGCAGCAAAGGACCACAAAGCAACATTAGAAGTAATAGTAGTACTATTTACTTTACATAATGGTCTGTCTACGCTTTCCAAGATAAAAGCAATGGAACAATCGATGCAATCTCACTCCTCCTTACCGGCATTGGCAGCAGGAGCAAAAACACCAATTATACAGGTCTCTTGATAATGCTGATGCCATTGGTAAGGTCCGTGAGAACATGTAGCGAAACAAAATGAACAACCCTGCTCAGACAGTTTTGTGGAGAGAATAGACTCGGGAGACTAGTCATCAGAGATAAGCGTAATGGCCTACCTGCTACTGTATCGCCTGTGTGCAAGATCATATCAGTGCCAGACATCTTCGAGAGAAAAAGAAGCAAAAGGCCTATAGCATACAATTACATTCAACTGAAAATTAGTACTTGCCATTTTGAATTACATTTCCCCCGCAATGCTTTTCTGACAGTAGGTCCAAGAGTAGTGAGTGTTATTCTACAGATTTTTTTTCCTACAGATTCTACAGATTTTTGCTGTGAGCCATATTGCTATTAGCTCAGAAAAAAAATTAGCCATGCATAACATTTTGAACAAAATATTTATGGTGGCTGCATTTCATAGCCTAAGTTGAATATTACATTAATGCGAACAGCTGGAAATTAAACCAGGGTTGACAGCCCTAGTGAAAATCCTTTTAAATGTTTTCTGGAAAGCTGAACACAAAGGCAGCAATGCATAATATGGGAATAATCTTCAGAGTGTTCTAAATCAGTATAGCTTTATTTTATTAAATGGGCCAGTATTAAACCATACTCATACTTTTTTATGACCATCTGATATGAAACTGAATGAAATGTTGCAGTTGATTTAAAGGACATGTTCTACAATAACGAATGAAAACAAATTTGGATGGGAGTAGCTCAGAAAACATGAGAAATTTTTGCACATATATCTTTATCTGCCCTGTATCCTACTTTATGATTATTCAAGAATAATATTTGTGATGGAGACAGGTGTATTAACTTGACAATTAATAGTTCTTTTTTAAAAAAAAATCTCCCAGGTTTCCTCTTGCTTCTTTTGCTCTAGACCAGTCAGAACTGTTGTATTTCCTTTACAAAAGGCTACCTTAGGCTGAAGGAAACATTAAGAACAGTTAAATGACTCCACAAAGCTGGAGGAAATATTGAGAATCTGACTACATGATGTGATCACTTGTAGAAAAGAAAATGAGCCCGTGCAAACTTTGTCTAAATACTCTTCTGCATTTTAGTAGTATGTTCAGGTGGAGTGTGCTTGTTTCTGTATTTCATTTTCTAGCAATTGTCTTTAAAAATGGCTGGAAATACATACACCCAACATCTCACTCCAGAAATAACCCAAAATAAATGCATTAATTTCCCAGACTTGTTCTTTATTCTAGTTTGGATCCATATTTGGCTCCTGGGCCTTAGACAACACAGGCCACAAATGGGCAGAGTTTGGGGAAATTATATCTTGGGGCAAAACTTTCAGAATTTCCCAGCCAACACAGAAGCTGGGAATGTAAGCTCAGTCCTTACACACAAACCTTGGACATAACATTTTCTAACAAAAATTTGATTGGAACAAGTAACTAAAGTGTACCTTTCTACAGGTTCTAATCTATCTATCTGTCTATCTCATTTGTCTTTTGACTATATTTTACTTTTAAGCATCATTCCCCACTTCCTTTGGTGTCAGAATTGATAAAAACTATAAATGGAATGAATTTATAACAATATAAGTACCAGCATACCTCAGTCAACATAGTCTCTGACAAAGAAGTTCCTTTTTAGAAAGTCTTTTTATGCCCGCTCAGGCTTGTCTCCTTTTCCTTCTGATCCTATTAGGCATTTTTTAAACAGCATGGCCATTGGGAACATAGTGAAGAAGAGCTGGAAAAACATAGACTTTTGGCTTTGGTTTGTAGCAGAGTGTCTTCAGTAAATAATGCAATAAAGTTTGGAGACAATGGGATTCTACTTTATCAATTCTACTGTAGACATGAGTGCCTGACTACAACAGGCAAGGTAAATAGCAGCTGACTCAAGAATCCCTTGCTGAGCAGGCATGAACAGCAAAACAGAGAGAAAGGGGGAATATGGATAAGCCTGCCTCACCAGCTATCATTAGCATGTTAAAAAACATAGATCTATTAGTCATCAAAACAGAAAGCATAAGAAAGGTAGAGGTTGGTAAAAGAAAATAATAATCACTAGATGTATTTTGGAAGAAGCTTTCATGCAGTATCCAGAAGTTTTACAAGGCTTACCAGACCTGATTGCTTCATTTCACATGTGCATATTGTTAGTTTTGGATAAAAGACCTGCTGAAACATTTTGAACTGCTCTTCTTTTTTGTGGTATGGAAACCTTTCCCTATGCTATTTCTTCCTCTGGTACAAAATTTTCTGTTGAAGAATGAATGCCTAGGAACACATCTATTTCATTAACTGAGGCATACCTGTATAATATACTTGTTAATTGGCACAGAAATGGGATATTTACTTAAGAAGTAGTTACACTGTGACCCATGAATGGAGTGCACTGGCAAGTGTATTAGACAATTTACAGGAATTATTTTAGCTGAGGTTTAAACTTACAATTGAATAATAAAATGTTAGTAATGAGAATTCAATGTTCTGCCATGGCTGCCAGCATTTTGACTCTTTTAACATGTCTTCAGGTTTTGTTTTGTTTTTTCAAAATAATTCCTTCTTGTAGTGTTTTATTATGTCATCTAAATCAAGGGGGATGCCATCCATTATTACAGAAAAGAATAATACATTTCTGAAGAGGTATGATGTGGAAAGGTGGAAAAAGTAGGTCCATGTTGTCCATGGGTCACTGCTCAGTCCACTCATCTCTTGCGCTTCAGGTTTAAACTGTATGAGAAATTATTAACCCACTCCCACACTTCAACTATGTGTGCCTACTATTTGAACTAGAATATTCCTGATTATTTGAAACCATCTACATTGCTACCATACATTATTAATGCCCAAACTAAAGCCAGATGGTTTCTCAGGATTTATGATGGTTCTGTCCAGGAATTTCCAATAGATATTTATTCAGTACACCAATGTGGTCATGAATCCTACAATAAGTATGTCACAGGCTCTTCTACTGATTGCTTTCTCTTTAGAAGATGGTAATAAAGACTCCAACCAGGCAGTTAACTTTTTCACCCAAATAATACTTCTAAGACATTTAAAGCTGAAAATTGATAGCTCTAAAGAAGCAGCTCTGCACCACCTCTTTGAGTGCTAGATTGGGGCCATGGCAACCACACACTGCAGCCCTGATCCACCATTTTCCAGCCCCAAAAGAAGTGGCAATGGGATTCTACAAAATGCTGCTTCTTTTGAGGATGGAAAAAAGCCATCCTTGCCACCGCCACCATGGCTCTCCCATGTTTCTTTGGTGTAGCATGTGTAAACGCTGCACTGCAGGAATGTTATGATGCTGCCCACCCTCTGGGTGGGCAGACAGCATAACATCGTTTTGGGGGTGGAGTCATGGCAGGTGGTGGGTAGTCACCATGCCCCCACTCCACCCCAACATCTGCGTTTCTTGCCAGTCTGTACAGCCCCTAACTTAAAGCTTTGGTTTCATTGTAATACAAAGTGAAACACTGGAAAGAGGGACCCTTTAGACCTACCAGAGATGAGTTTGTGGGCTGTGACACTGGTTCCCACTGCAACAAGTCACCATCTTCTCTAGTGATCAACTTCTTCTTCCAGGATTCCTCTAAGAATAAGCAGACAATCAGGATGGAGGGGGGGGCATTACCTCTTTGATATGCCAGGGAAGTACAAGTTATGGCAATCTACAACTTTCCAGGCAATCAAGTTTCTACTGTCTTCCCATTCACCCACTCTCTACTGTTAGCCCATTTGCCAGGATAGGACAGAACTAGGGTTTTGAATCCATCATTCCCATGATATCCCCTTTCAGGGCAGTGGGGTGAGGCATACAGGGTAATGCCCAGCTAAGGGGTGGGAGCTCACTCAGCCTTGGATGACAGAGGATCCATATAGTGGTAGTGCACCCAAGTGGCTCCTCAGTTGCCATCTCAGTGCTACCTTCTGCTTTGGGTCAGAGGCCTCATTTCCAACGCTTTGTATCATTCACTGGCAGATCAAGTCACTGTACCCATACTTCATGCTATGCCAATCTTGACAGCTGTAACTTCATGAAAAGTTGTGGGTGTTCTTTTGTTCTGATGGCTCTTCCCCAGCTCACCAGCCCAGAGCCATTTGGCGAGCAAACCCAAACATTCAGTTGGTTTCAGTCAGGTCCTGGTGATGCAGGATTTTGGTGATATCAGTAAGCCTCAAACGTATTTAAACTCTGGATGGATTTTAGTTAACTAAAAATAAGGGAAACAATCCAGCCAAAGTGAATGGAAACATTAATTTCTTTGCAAAGTTTGTTGCCTGAGCTTGCAGGTAGCATTCCAGCTTCTAGAAGCTTGTTATTTAGCTTTAATTCCAAATTAATTCTCCCTGTATATTAACATAGACCACACTGAAAAAGGAAGTACGAGTGAACAAAAAACATTAATCATTGTATTTTGTTTTTCATTCACAGTATTATCCTAAATCCCAGTTTAGTTATAGAAGGAAGGTCAAAACATTTTTAAAAAATAAACCTTAAAATGTAATAATGCTTATATCCTAAATGTTTGAAATAATCCTAAATCTATACCACTGTTTAGCACGTTCAGTATTTTCAAAAATTAAGCCATATGGGAAAGTTAAGATGAGATCATAAACCAGAAAGCAGCTACATGCATTTAAGTTTAATTGAAATTACTTGGAATTAAGGAAAACAACTTCAGTGCTGCTAGTGTTTAAATCCTGATAGAATTAATTAGAAATAAGCACAGGTTTTCAGACTTCTGCCACACAGTAAGACAGCCTCATATGAGCACACACACACACACACACACACACTACTGTACCTTACTGTAGGCAATGAAACAGAGTCATGAAGGCACAGCTTGAAAGTAACTAATTCCAAATAATGAATAACTTGTAAATAAGCACCCTTATATTACAGTATGCCTTCATTTCTTTTGTTATGTAACAGTGATTTTTTATTTAGTTGAGAAGACACATGATTCAAGTGCTGTCTGTTGCATGGAAATGCCTCATGCTACATTTTGGGTGCTGAGGTGGTGATTACAAAAGAGTATGTTTTGTACCTCAAGTCAATGGCTTGTGCCATGCAGCATCTATCTTCAGCATCTATCTAATTCCTTTGAAAAGCAGAAGAGTATAAAATAACTTCTGAAGCTGTGTCTATAACAGCAAATAACTATTTGGAAGCCCTTAGAACTATAACCATAATTAATTACTTTAGAAAAAGAAGTTTTCTAAACTCTGCCTGCATATGCCCATACACAAGCAGTCACTTCTTTGTTTACTGAGGCATCTTTTACTAAGGAAGCAGTTGTTGTGCGCCTTCTTTTCTGACTTATGCTGACCCTAAGGCAAACATATCACAGGTTTTTCTTGACAAAATTTGTTCCAAGGAGGGGTTGTCTTTGCGTTCCTCTGAATCTGAGAGTTTGTGACTTTCTCAAGGTCACCCAGTGGGTTTCCATGATTGAGCTGGGATTCATCCCCTAGTCTCCAGAAATGTAGTCCAACTGTCTAACCACAACAAAGTTGAATCTTTTTCTTGAGGTAGCTTATTAAAAGCTCTTCAAGTTTATTATTATTAACCTTTATTTATATAGCACTGTAAATTTACACAGCACTGTACATACAATCATTTAATGGCTGCCTTCAAGCTTACAATCTAAAGAGACATGAGACAGAAGGAGAAGGGATTGGTGGTGGGGAAGGGGAACAAATCCAGCAGTTCTTCTCTCCCTCTGAGACCTGGACCAAGGCAGATGGACTGGAGGGAGGGCTCGGCTTCTTAACATATAATTATAATTAGGGCGCAGCTTGATTCCTTTTGTGAAGAACACCAGCTCCAGTATATGAATTTTGCTTGATATTTTCTGTGAAGAATATCAGGTTCAGCATTTTGAAAATCGTTTTTGTAGTCTCACCATCAAAAGAAGTTAATCTAGTGCCAAATATGCTGATTTTTTTCTGTTTTTTTTTCCTACTCTAAAATTTTAATTTCTTTTTTCCCCCTAACCAATCAATGTAAAATTTTGGTCACTTTTGGTCCACTTTTGATACTTCTTCTTTTTTCATAAACAGTTTTATGGCTCCCTTACCCTTCATTTGTATCTCTTGTAGATATTCTTCTAGTATAGTTCTAAATTATGATTTTATATAAACTGAAGATGGTTGTGATGCAAAATAATTGCATGGACTGATTTATGTATTAAATTATGAAGTATTGCTCAAGAACAGTAACAAGCCCCGAACATTTAGTCTTGTTTTTGTGTGCCGTTATGTGCGGCCGCACACACACACCAACTTATCAACTATGATTACTCTGAGAAGAAAGTAAATTGAACATGTTGCTTTTAAGGAGATTTGACAATTACATCATCATTCCTCCTATAACCTTTCTTTTCTTAAAAAAAAAAGCACAAGAAACCTTGATCCTGAATGCCAATGAAAGTTCTGCACGTAGTCTGCATTCCTGTACACCCTGTCTCCAAAGAACACTGGCACTATAAGGCTGTTTGCCTGCAGGACATATTAAATCATGTTCCATGCAATTCTGTAAATCTCCTATTAAAATGTTAGTTGGGGAAAATAAAATGGCAATTTCTCTAGTAGCATCCCTCAGACAATTATGTTGTGGCAAAGAATAATTTCATCAAGCCTCTTCAAAAAAACAAGAAACATGGTTATATCAGTCAGCCCAGACTCAGAGAGCAAAGGGGATATGGGGAGCAAGATACTACCATCAGCATTCCTAAAAGACCAATTCTTTTTTATTTTAATAAAATGGTTTCTTTTTCAGCTGGGGAAAAGCCAGCTTTGCCGGCCTCACCATGGCCCTATGACAGCTTCATGATGCTCCAGTGGCATGCAACATGTAAATGCTATGCTGCTGGAGCATCATGAAACTTCCCAAGCCTGGGCAGCCAAGCAGCTTCAAGCCGGCTTCAGAGAGTCATCAGGATATGCAGCATCTAAACACTGCATGCCAATGACACCCCACAGAGGGTTTTTTGGGGAGTGGTCTGTCCTGGCCCATAATCTCAAAGGTGCTACAAAATCCCTTTGCAGACTGATTTTTCAGACTAACACTACTATGTCTTTGTATTCTGTCCTGCTCTCAAGCAGCCGAATGTCTTTGGAAAAAGTCCGGGGACTGGGCTGATTTTATTCATTACAAATTTGTTCTTTTATCCTTCTCACGCGACTTATCTATGGCAAAACAGAATTACTATAAATCATTGATCTGCACCAACAAGAGGTGCCTGCAGCGTTTGCTCTCCTGCTTCAGTACCCTATAAAACCTTCCTCTTCCCCTGTCTTCTCATTGTTTTCCCCAACTGACTTCGCCAACCACTTCCTGACAAAAGTCACTACTATTTGATCTGAAATTGTTCCTCCTGATTTGCCCCCTACCACTAATCTCCTGGTACCTTCTACTAATAAACTCTCTGTGTTTCCACCTGTTTCTCTGGATGAACTCTCTATGCTGCTAAATTCTTCCAAACCTACAACTTGTTCTCTTGATCCTATCCTCTCCCATCTTCTAATCTCTATAGCTCCTTCTTTTCTGCCCTCGCCCCACTATATCTTTAATCTCTCTCTCTCTCTTCGGGTTCCTTCCCTTCGGACTTCAAACATGCTCTTGTTTCCCCAGTTCTGAAGAAACCCTCTCTTGACCCCTCTTCTTTGTCTAGCTATTGTCCAATCTCTCTTCTTCCTTTTCTCTCCAAGGTTCTGGAACGGGTAATTTATTCTCGCTGTCTTGAGTTTCTTGAAGCCAACTCCATCCTTGACCCTTTTCAGTCTGGTTTCCGCCCACAGCATTCTACAGAGACAGCCCTCACCAAGATCTGAAATGATCTCTTGCAGGCCAAAGCAAATGGCCTCTACTCTATTCTCATTCTTCTTGATTTGTCTGCAGCCTTTGACACTGTGGATGACTGTCTCTTGCTTGACTTACTTTCTGACCTTGGATTCTCTGACTCTGTTCTCAACTGCTTTAAATCTTACTTGTCAGATAGACAGGTGGTCAGACTTCCTCCTCTGTTCCCTTATCTATCAGAGTTCCTCAGGGCTCTGTCCTGGGTCACCTTTTGTTCTCTCTGTACACATTGTCCCTTGGTAAACACATCAGTTCTTTTGGTTTCTCCTATCATCTGTACGCTGATGACACTCAGCTGTACATTTCCACCCCTGACCTTTTGCCGGGGCTTGAACAGCAAGTTTCATCTTGTCTGGCTTACCATCTCTCAGTGGATGCGGCATCAGCACTTGAAGCTCAACATTTTTAAGACAGAGTTTCTTGTCTTCCCACCTAAGCCTACCCTTCAATACTCCTTCTCTGTTTCTGTTGCCAACACTTCTATTCAACCAGTTCAGCAAGCCCGCAGTCTTGGCTTCATCTTTGATTCCTCTCTGTCATTTATTCCCCAGATTCAGGACACCACAAGACCTGTAGATTCTCCCTCTACAACATTGCTAAAATCCGTCCATTCTTCTCAGCCTCTACTGCCAAGACTCTGGTCCATGCCCTAGTGGTCTCATGACTAGATTATTGTAACCTTCTTCTGACAGGGCTTCCTCTCTCTCACCTCCATCCTTTCATCTCTGTCCAGAACTCAGCTGCATGTATTATCACATCCGCTTGCTGCTTTGACCATGTTTCTCCTCTTTTCTCCTCCCTTCATTGGCTGCCCTTCCCCTTCCGCATCCAGTACAAGCTTTTGTTGTTGACTTTCAAAGCCCTCTATGGACTGGCCCCTCCTTACTTGTCTGAACTTCTTTCTCCTCACACTCCTTCTCGTACCCTCCGCTCTGGTAGTCAAGGTCTCCTGTCCCAGCCAAGGATTTCCACTGCCCCATCCCAGATTTGTCCCTTCTCACTTGCTGCCCCTCACTCCTGGAACCTTCTTCCCCCACATGTGTGCCTCATCACTTTTCTAACCAGATTCAAAATTAAGTTAAAGACTATATTGTTTAGGGAAGTATTCAAAGAATTGTGCCATCTGCCCCAGGATGCCTCCTTTTAACTATGTATTAAGAAGCCAAGCCCTCCCTCCAGTCCATCTGCCTTGGTCCAGGCCCCAGAGGGAGAGAAGAACCACCAGACCTCATCCCCTTTCCCACCACCTTTCCCTTCTCCTTTTGTGTTGTTTCTTTTAGACTGTAAGCCTGAGGGCAGGAAACCGTCCAAATATAAGATTGTATGTACAGCACTGTGCAAATTTACAGTGGTATATAAATAAAGGATAATAATAATAATCTACTTTAAGTACGGTTAAGTCTGGTTTAAGCCCATTGGTCTGATAACTACAGACTAAATATAACAATACGTGTTTATTAGACCCATGGAATCCTTTTCCATTTCTACAAAGAAGACTTGAGAATTATTTCATTAAAGCACAGTAAAGGTTAACCGAAATAGAAACTGGAGATGGCTTTGTTTTCTTTCTAAACATTCTTGTTCTAACTTGCCATTTGTTCTAAAAGCCAGGTTACTTTGTTTAATTAAAACATGTTTCAGAAATCAGCTCTGATTAAAGTGCTAAAGCCAGGAAAGAGATGGGAACTAAATCTGAAATTGGTCTTTAGTGGACCACAGTAAAATTGCTGAGCTAAAGAACGTGGTAGAAAATGAAGGTATCAGCATTTTGGACAGAGCACTATTCCAGACAGAATCCCGTGGCTAAAACTACTATCTTAAGAAATACCCAAACTTTCCATTTTAACTATATGGAAGTCATATGTTCATACTCCACATCTATATGCAGGCACTTTTCATTGGTTCTCCTGGTTCATCCTTAAAATCTTGGTGCTGCCCCTTTGGTTGTCAGATTGGGACCATGGTAACCACATGTTGTAGCCCCAATCTGGCATTTTTCTTGCCCAAAACGAAGTGGCAATGTATTGCTCCTTTTTGGGGTGGTTAAAAAGTCAGCTTTTCCACCATGGCACCAGCTTTTCAGCACTCCTGCATTATACAGCATATAAACTACATGCTGTCAGGACATTGCAACACTGCCTGTCATCTGGTCAGGCAGGCTGCATGATGCCAGCTTGGGGATGGCATTGGGGTGTGCATCATCTAAACATCATGCCCCAACACCACTCCCAAGCTGGCATATTGTGCTGGTCTGTTTTGCCAGTAAGTCAGGCAAAAGACAATCTGGGCCTACATCTGTCAGATTTAATACAGTATAGTAATTCAGAGGGGCTGCATTACTCCTTGTTGTAACTGGGCATTGTAATCATTTTGAGCATACAACATTTTACAATGTTGTAAAGGGATTTTCCTCCCTTAAATAGTGATTTCACATTTCCCAGATTTTACTAGTTATTTCATATTTGCTTAATTAGACATCCAAAACAGTTCAATAGTTCATTATTCTGAACCAAGAAATTTTAACAAAATTATTCCTACCATATTTTCTCGCATCGATATTAATAGTGTCACATTTGACTTATGTTGGTTATGATTTACAAATGTTGGTGAAAGAAAAATACTGTCCATGAAGACTATGTGACTTGAATCAATTGTGTTCCAAACACAGAGTTGCCAGGTCTCAGGGCACTGCTTAAAGTCTTTAGGATTTGCTATATTTCTCCAGGTCTCCAAGGAGGAAACAAATCTCAGGATGAGTGTAAAGACATGAATGTTTGGAAACAAATGGGGGACAAAAATCAGGAAAGAAACCAGTTTTGTTCCATTTTTCTGCTGTTTATTTTCAGAAAAATTAAAATTAAAATATGGATAATGGAACATTTTTTTCAGAAGAATGAATTCATGTTTAAGACAACATGTTGATACATTTACTCACCTCAAATTATTTTTAATAACTCTGTAATAAGAACATGCTTCAGTAAGACAGTGCACAATATCTGATCATAAAAACACTGGTCGAACATAAAATTATATACAAATTATGTACAAAATTATATAAATTGAAAACTCCCCTTGGCTTACGATGAGCTTTCCCAAAACTGCACCACCAGCTTAGGTCCTGGAGAAATTCCCAGCATATATTGTGTACAGTGGGCTGTGTGGGATGTAAGGAGGTGGATTAGTAGCAAATGCTGCAGTGTCCTGGGTGAATTCAAATGTCCATGAAACTTCCTGCACACAACATTAATGGTCATTTCAAATTTTTAGAAGTATGACTCCTTGAGAAATATCAGTTAATACCACTGCAAGAAAGTTCTGGCTCTAAATAATCAAAAGATTTTTGATATGTCATGCATGGCTGATCTCAAAATAATGCCATTCCACATCCAGAGGGAGAAATCCATAAGTAGGTGTCTTCCAAAGGGGGGGGGGGGGCGTAGGCTGAAATACTGACAGTGTAAAGTTTTGCAGAGCGGTTACACGGGAAGTGAAGGGAGTCAGGCCACAGCATGAGGGAATTCTCTTGAGGCTGATCAGTGGCTGTGTAAGTCAAGGAGAGGTTTAGCACCATCGAGCCATCACTGCACAGCTTGAAACATGTTTTTTTCTAAAGGAGGTTTCCTTGAAGGCAGAAGAGAGCAAGGATAACAGGGTCCAGCAGGAAGAATCAGAAACTGAAGCATCTCTTGGGCCCATTGGAGGCTGCAGTTGAGGCTGTGTCCCCCAAAGAAGACCCATCTCCCCCACAAGAGCAGGGAACTGATGATCCTCAAGCCCCAGGGAGAGACAGTGTCAGAAGAAGCAACAGAAAAGAATTCAGCTGTATTGATGCTTGAGAATGTATTATGGATTAACTGATCCCTTCCTATTTGTGACAACTGTACTCCTTCAGACAGGGATACATAAACACATGGTCCTTAGATGGCAAGTTGCTGAATTCATTACCTGCCTTCATCTGCCATGATCCCTGCTTTCAGCCTTTTCTGTTTTCCTGTTATCAAAGCTCCTAAATTTCGCTGACCTTGACGTTTCCCAGACTTCACTTGCTCCTTTTCCATTTGTCTGAAATCATGTTTACTGCTTTGTCTCTTTGTCTGTTCCTTCAAATGATAAGACCTTTAGGAATTTCCATGTCAGACACTGTTCATTGCTACTCCCCCATAGTGAACTGTCTGATCCATTTGGACACTTGTACACAGAGAACAGCAAGGGCTTGCAAAAATGTTATATAAGGAAGTAGTGGGTACTTCTGTACATAATGCTGGAAACAAATGGTTCCAAGCCCTGGTTACACAGTACACTAGTTATTCCAAGAAGATTCCAGTAATTACACCCTGAGCAGATTCCAGCCATAAGTCTACTGATGCTGCAGTCCTATCCTCACTTATAAATGAGCATGCATAAGATTGCACTATTAATAATTTTTGTAAAGGCACTAAAACATGCCCTTTGCATACTTGTACAGTTCTTTATGCACACTTGACAAAGAAAAGTTTGGGGAAATCCCTTAGTGGTTCCAGGCAACAACTAGCAAGTAGCATCAAGAGGCACATGTTAACAAGTAAAGGATTTCTTCAAATTAAGTTGAAGTGGGAAGTACAAAAATTCAGAGCTAGTTCCTTGGCATTCATAATCCAATTTTGTTCCATTAACTTAAACAGAACTATGTCATTTTACACCAAATGAAAGCTGGATCTAAAATTCAGCAAGCAAAATGTGTTTTATTTCCAGATGAAGCCACTTCTGTTGCTGGAAAGTTCTTGTTAAATAATGTGCTACAGAATCTGGTTTCAATGGAGACTTCTAATTCTGGTTATGGGTGAAATTTCACTTTTCTTTTATTTGGTTCCAAACTTTTAAAAGGATGTCAAATGGTATTATTCCTCTGGATGCCAAATGATTCCATACACTAGCAGTTGATGTTAATACAACTGGGGCTCAGTGCAACAATATTTCTTATAAACAGAAAACTCTAAGCATCCTGTCTCCTTCACACGGTTGGCTATATGCATTGTGATGATAGTATGGAAATCCTATCATGTCACAGAACAAGAGTAATATTGAGTGTAGCTGGGCAGCTAAATATTACGGGCTAAAAGAGAAATTGCATTAATTTTTCAAAATAAAAAGTCACTGGACAAACAGGGACCAAAGTTACATCCACTTGATCCCCCAATCTTGCAGATGTTTTGAGTTCCACAACTCTAAATCCCACCAGGTGGTGATCTGTCCATGATAATGGAAGTATAGAGAGATCATATTTACCCCACCCACTATAGAAAACAAAGTCCAAAGTATACCAGCAGCATGAGTAGTGCCAGATGCACTTGGAAAAGACCTATGGTTGTCATGGCAGATATGAAGTCCTAAGTTGCCTCTGACAGGATAATGTAAGCATGGATGTTGAATTTCTCCACCACTACAAGAGGGGACTCCAACACCAACCGTGATATCACCCCTGCTAGCCCAGGAAGGGACACTGTTTAGCAACATAGTCACACCCCAGCCTCATCCAGCCAGGTCTCTATGATACATTCCAGGTTGGCATGCTCATCCAAGATCAAGTCCCGAATAATAATAATAATAATAATAATAATAATATTTATTTCTATACCGCCCTTCCATAGATCAGGGCGGTGTACAACATATAAAAACATTAAAACATCAGAACCATATAAATTAAAAACAATCCAATTACAATACAACAATAAAAACAATAAAAACAATAAAAACAATGTTCCCAGTATAAGTGCAAGTGCAAGTGCGGCAGCAAAACAGTAAGCGGCTTACTACAGGCTAATAATAAAAAGGTCCATTCAACAATATGCCTGCTTGAATAAGTAGGTCTTTAGATCCTTCTTATATTGAGCAAGGGAGGGGGACAAGTGGAGCTCGGTAGGTAGAGAGTTCCAGAGACAGGGGGCAGAGATGGAAAACGCCCTCTTCGTCGTCCTCACTAGTCTGGTCTCCGGAACTCTCAATAACCGCTGTCCGGAAGATCTTAGTGTGCGGGGCGGATTATATGGGGAGAGACGGTCCTTCAGGTACCCTGGGCCCAAGCCATATAGGGCTTTGTAGGTAATAACCAGCACTTTGTACTGAGCCCGGAAGCGAATCGGCAGCCAATGAAGATCCTTCAGAATTGGTGTTATATGGGCAGCCCTGGGAGCACCAGTGACCACCCGCGCTGCCATATTTTGCACCAGTTGTAGCTTCCGAGTGTGATACAAAGGCTGCCCCATGTAGAGCGCGTTACAGAAATCCAACCAAGAGGTTACTAGAGCATGTACTACGGTTTCAAGGTCCCTCCGGTCCAGGTAGGGACGCAGCTGGCGTATCAGCCAAAGCTGATAACAGGTGCTCCTGACTGTCGCATCCACCTGAGGAGTCAGATGGAGCAACGAGTCAAGGAGCACCCCCAGACTGCGTACTGTGTCCTTCACGGGGAGCGTGACCCCGTTCAGGACAGGTGGAACCACCTCCATCCCCGGACCGGGAGAACCTATCACCAGTACTTCCGTTTTCTCTGGATTCAGGCTGAGTCTATTTTCCCTCATCCAGTCCATTACCGATTCCAGACAGGCCACGAGAGGAGCGACGCCATCCCTGGTCACTGCATCAGTCGGAGACATAGAGAAGACTATTTGGGTGTCATCAGCGTACTGATAACACCGCGCCCCATGCCTCCGGATGATCTCTCCCAGCGGTTTCATGTAAATGTTAAAGAGCATGGGGGACAGAATAGCTCCTTGAGGAACCCCAGATGTAAGGGCCCTCTTATCGGAGCAAACGTCCCCCAGCCGCACCATCTGGAACCTCCCAGAGAGGTAGGATCTGAACCACTGGAGCACAGTGCCTCCGATTCCCACCTCTGCCAGGCGTTCCAGAAGGATACCATGGTCGATGGTATCGAAAGCCGCTGAGATGTCCAAGAGCACCAACAGGGACACGCTACCCCTGTCGATGCCCAGACGGAGATCATCGACCAGGGCGACCATGGCAGTCTCAACCCCGTAGCCCGCCCGAAAACCGGTTTGAAATGGATCTAGAAAATCCGTTTCGTCCAAGATCGATTGAAGTTGGAGTGCAACCGCCCTCTCGATCACCTTCCCCAAAAATGGCAGTAGCGAGACTGGCCGATAGTTGTTATGAATAACAGCTGTCTTCCCATTCACTAATCTGGAATTCAACAGCAGCGTTTTCAACTATCCAGGTTGTTTGAATTGGAAGAAGCAGTTCATCACATAGCAGATGCCAGCTAAATTAATACTGGATTTAGAACTATGAGTATGTTGGCAATTTGTCTATTTTATTTACTTTATTTATATGTTGCCTCTCTCCCAGGACAGTACCCAAGGCAGCTTCTATATCAATTAGCATAGCACAACTCCATAATTAGCATAACACAACTCCCTTTACAACACCATTGTAATGCTAGTAAAAACTTATAAAGAATAACATTTGTTTCTGAAAATACGTTGGTATGGATTTTTGTTGTTGTTGTTGTTCATTTTCAGATTTGGTCATCAAATATAATCCCTATAAATCACTACAATCCATTACATTGTTGTTGTTGTTGTTGTGTGCATTCAAATTGTTTCCATCTTATGGTGACCCATCACAGGGGTTTCGGGGGCTAAGAGTGTGACTCACCCAAGGTCACCCAGAGGGTTTCCATGGCCAAGCAGGGAATGATCTCCAAAGGATAATTAAGAATAGCTATTGTTGTTAACATTTTCTCCCTGCAAGCACATAATTTGCTAACAAAACAAAAGAAGCTAATTTTTGCTGATTCATTTATATGTGTGTGTGTGTGTGTGTGTGTGTACAGCATCGGTGTAGTTCAGTTTATAGTTTATGCCTTTCTTGGCTTCTTTTTCCAATACATTAAGAGATACTGGAGAATACTCACCAATATAGCTTTCATCTTCACTCAAAACCAAGTGCAGTATTTTCAGACCACACCAATATTTTTCTTTTTATTTTAAATTGGCTTGCCAGCTGGTTGTCTAAGAAATATCCAGATAATTCATAGAACCAAGCCAAAGGCAGTATGCAAATAGTTAAATCTTTGAAGTAAAGCTTCAAAGTAAAGCCTTATAATAAACAGGAGCATGGAATTCATAAAAGCATGGAATTTACTGTAGAATCCAGGTATTCTCCTTGTTCATAACCTTGGAACCTCTTCTCAAACAATTCCAAAAGAAAGTCCTTATTGAGCCCATTAGAACAGAAATCAAGTTATCCAGCATTTACCAGCATTTACTAGTTTTTTATACTGCTTAGAAAAGATGGACTGGAGCAGAGGTTCAAACACACTGCAGAAATAATCCAGTTTGAGATTGCTTTAACTGCTTTAGATTGCTTTAACCTGGCTCAATGCTAGGGAAATCTGGGAACTGTAGTTTTGTGAGACATTTAATGTTCTATGTCAGAGACCTTTAGTCCCACAATTAACTACAGTTCCCAGGATTCCCTAGTACTGAGCCAGGGCAATTAACGTGGTCTCTTATTGGATTATTTCTTCAGTGTGTTTTGGACCAGAAGTGTAGTTACAGGAAGGGCAAAATTAAGGCTTTCTTCTAATAAGAATTCTGCTTCCCCAAAGGAAAGTTTCTTTCAGTCCCCAATTTGCTAGCATTGCAAAGAATGAGAAACTGAAAATTGTTCACAGCTAGAGCTCTTGCAAATTGCTGTTTTCACATTCCCTTAATTACTTGCCTGCCCATGTTCTTTGGATTCCCCAACTGCCTATTCTAAATGTTCAACTGAACTTATAAATTACCGCAATGCTAGAAATTTAGGGAGTAAAAAACAATTTCCTTTAGGGAAGCAGAATTCCTATTTGGGGGCAATGCCTGCACACACACACACCCAAAAAAACCCTGAAAGATAGTAATGTTGTAATTTTCATAAAATCATTATCATTTTTCTCCCACATATAAAATATTCATATTTGCATGGCACAAATTCCTTTAAAATCATGTTGTAGTTAATAAATCTTATCTTCCCTTGCTTTTCAGTCTGGTTACAAACTCCACCAGTTTCAGGAACTCAGGTTTTAAACATTTAAAGCACTGGTAGCTGGTATTTTCTAAACACTGCGAAGAAAGTCACTATGAGCCCTGCACAAGCCCTATGACAGATTGGTGTGCCAAAAAGCTCAGCCAGGAGACTAAATGTAGCAGATTCCAGAGCAGACAAAAAGTGGAAATCTGGAGAAACAAATGATCCTTTTGACATGGCCAAGACCAAACTCACATTCATTTCCTATGAGATAAATCCCAACCCACATCTCACAGTTCCTTTTAGAGTAATTTTAGAAAGAAAAAAGATAAAATATTTTTCATAAGAACCTTTTCTTTCATTGAGAAATCAGCCTATTTCATCAACCTGTGGATATGAATTTATTTAATGACTGGCTGGAGGTGCTATTGGTGAGCAGTTCTTGAGCAGATGTGTTGCTGGTGCATCAGTTTTGCCACTTAATACCCAGGTTGCCGCAATGCTCTAACTGGTTCTCCAGTTGCAGCCATCCATGGATTGTACAGCCTGGTGTACAGATTTCTATAGCATCGTCTGTGTCTTTGAGGAAAACTCAGAGACTGATGCATGACTATTCAGCCTCGTAAAAACCTGACATCATTCTACAGTGCTTGACATGCACTGGCTGCTTATATTTTCTAAACTTAATTCAAGGCATTGAAGTTGACACAATCTGCTATATGGATTGTACATGTGCTTATGGGAGCTTCCCCTCCCTCCATAAGTGGGTGTATCAGCCTGGCCTTTGAGATCATTGGAAAAGACCTTCCTCATGGCCTTACTTATGAGCAATCCTCAGGAAAAAAACTGATCCATGCAATGGTATTCTTGGTCTTCAGTATGGTGTCTTCAGTACGAAAGGCCCAGCTTTTCAACTAAACCTTTGAGGGAAATGCAATTATGTTCATTGATGAGACTTTTTTGTCTGCTATATGCTGAATAGTAAGTGTCTCTTACTAACTAACAGCATTATATCACTGCTAGTTAGCTTTACTGAATGTTTTGATAATGGTATTATGTTATTGATGCTTGTGTTCTATATTTTTTATTCATAATCCACTTTTCAATTTATGATCAATTGAGAAAGCATGATTCACAAATAAGCAGCAATCCCAGTTACTTTAAGGCTTCCACATTTCAGTAGACTGAACTGATTGGATCTGGTGAATCATCTGATAACTTTGGGCCCCAATATAAATCCCAGTTACCATACTTAAGAAGTTGGGATCCATTACAGATATTTTTATGTTGCTCCACCTATTATAGCTTCAAAGATACAGCTGCATGAAGCAATTTTCCAAAAATCAGAAAGAATTCTTCAGCCGCTTATTGCAAACAAACCACAGCTTGAAACTATCTGTGATGTGCCTCACAGCTAGAACATCATCCATAAATATGTAGCCCATACACCAACACATATAGCCACAACTCCCTGAATTTAGCCATTAGACTGGTCTACAGTAGGGATGGTAAATCTCTATTTTTCCTGTCTTGATGTATGATGAGAAAAATCCATCTGTTTTTCTTTCTGCACTGTCAGAAGATGAGGGAATTCTTCATACATCCCACCCTACGATGACACAAAGCTGCACAACGTCCACTGAAAAGTGCACAGCTTTTCCAGCAGAGATGTACTTAGTACAGTTTTTCCACAAGTTTCCCACCATTCTCTGCTCCCCAAGCCCCAAAGGTGCACAGAAATCATCAGCTGGGAAAAAGTGTCCTAGCTGTCAAACCATCTGGGGCCTATGAGGGTGTGGGGGAGAGAAAGTTGCCAGAAAGTTGATCACTATTTAGTTTTTTAAAATTTGATTTATATTACACTTTTCTCACAAATGAGACTCAGAGGCTTACAATGTAAGATAAAAGGGAACAGCTAAAAAATATGGAGAACTCGATTTATAATTCCAAAACAAACACTCTCATATATTTCACCAATTTAGAATAAGTTTCCACTAATTAAAATCATGTGTCTTAACTACTTTCTTTTTGATCTCTACTAGAACCAGACCAACACATGCTAGTCTTCATTGTGTAATTACCCTGTATTGTGCCTTTTTAAAATGATAAATGACCTGGACTATATTTTCCATAACACAAACATAAAGGCCATGAAATTTAGCATTTTAACATATTCTACTCTTGACAACAGTTTCTTTCAAAATAAATATTTCCAGATTCTTGTCCAGAAAAGTTACGTAATACATGATACATTAATTATTCCTGATTGAACTCAGTATCTACATTGAACAAAATGTACTATGTTTTTTGTTGATAAATTTACCATCATCCTTTACCATTCTGAGGAGACTATGACCTGCCACTTGCCAGCAAGGGAAGACCACTCTGGTCTTTGATCTTCTGAGTTCCAGCTGCTCAGATTCACTCCCTTGTCTTCGAAGATTTGACCTGATGACACAACTCTAAGAAAGACAATTAGACAAGTAGAAGAAATAATTGTGCTTTCAAATGCACACAGTGTAGCTTCTGTTTCCCATATATACTATAACTTGAAAATGATTTTTACTTTGAGAATCTTGAAAAGTGGTCCAGAAATTTCAAACAGGGTAACAAATTTGTCAATAGAAGCTGTCCAGTATGATCAAATTAAACATATGTTCTGTCATCTGTACTACCGTCCAAACCTAATTCATAGTGCTAAATGGACTGGACCAAATCACATGTACCAAATCACCTTCTGGCAGATCATGTGTTTATCATCTGAATGAAGCCTTTCTTCAAATGGCCTCACCGAATGTGATGGAGCTAGTGATAAAATTATTCACCAAGTAACTTTATCAATTTTTTCTCAAAATCTGAGAAAGATTTTTTAAACTCTATTTTATGCCTGTTTTGCACAGGAAAAAAGCATTTTCTGCATAGGAAGCAGCCTTTTCTTGTACAGAAAATAATATTACTATGTAGAAATTTTGGCTGGCATCCTGCTGGTTAATCCCAGCTAGAGTAGATTAATTCAGTGAATTGCTGAGTGCTAAATCAACACATAGGTAAATCCCAATTGTTCTACTTTAGGTAAAGCTAGCAACAGAATTCAGGCCATTATTTTCTGCACAAAAAAAGTTGTTTCCATCCTGAAAAAGCTATTTTCAGGGCAAATCTACCATGTGGCTAATTTTGCCTGTGGTGTCTCCGATTGCTGCATTTTCTACTCAAGAAACAGCTTTTTCTGTGGATAAAATAATATTCCATGTAGAAATATTATTTTCTGTACAGAAAAAGCTGTTTCCTGCTGTTTTATGTGCCAAATAACCACATGCAAATTTTGTGCAGAATAAGTCCCAAACTGCAAAGATTTTTGTTAGATTTTTGCTTATTGGTATTCAAAAACAAGTTTTTATATCATTTAAAAATATTATTCCTGTCCCTAAATTCAACACATCTCAAGACAGGAGATTGTCTGTGCCACTCAAGTTGTGAAATAACGTCCCCTAAGAGGCTTATATGGTGTCCACATTACTAACTTTGTAGTGACAAGTAAAGATCACTTGGTTCACACATCCTTCTCCAACATAAACATCTAGTGAGGTTTTTTTAATTTAAAAAATCTATTATACACTTGCATTATTCTCCATGGTTGGTTTTACTTTGATTCAACCCTGTTTTAGTGTGCTTCTGGCTTTATTGTTTTAGTTTGTTTTGTTGTTTTTTCTATGTTAATAGTTTAAATTATTTGCTTGTAAATTGTCTGGAAAATATACATGAAAGGCAGGTAAGACAGAAGAGTATGTGCTGCTTTAGCAGATAATTTTGGCAGAACTTAATGCATAATCATGATCACCATGATTCTGCCTTACCTGCCTTTCATGTATACATTTTCCAGTCACTGATAGCGTTTACAAGTCTTCACCTGTTCAAGAAGCATTCTTTGCACTTTGGATTGGCTTTGGATACCATCAGTGCCGATGTTAACATGCAGCCTAATCTGACTAAATAGCTCTTCTGATTACATCCTTTTCACTTCATGCTCCTAATTGGCTAGGGTTATCCATCTGTCTTGTCTAAATAGTAGGTCAAGCTAGAAGGTGGAATGATGCACAACCTGCAGCAGAAAAAGAGAATAATCACAAACCAAAGTTTCAAAATGATACATTTCTCTTTCACCTCCTCCCAAATAATTCTGAGATCAAATGAAATTCAACAAAGGAAGCAGTTGTGATCTTTTTTACCTAAAAAGCAAAGGGAAAGAACATTAAGAGCAAACCTAACAAGATGCTTTTACAATACCTTACGATACATTTGTCAGCAGCCTTCATCCTCATGAGTTATTTGAGATTCAGAAAATATGAACAGAGATCAAAATGAACTTTGCCACGTCTTCATTTTAAAGCCATAGGATTTGGATGTATAAGGTGAAAACAATTTTCTAATAAAGCAAATAGCTTAAAAGTCATGGAAGTTTCCCAAGAATGTTT
The DNA here is from genome assembly GCA_034509955.1 of Urosaurus nigricauda. Taxonomy (NCBI): domain Eukaryota; kingdom Metazoa; phylum Chordata; class Lepidosauria; order Squamata; family Phrynosomatidae; genus Urosaurus; species Urosaurus nigricauda. Next base: position 68,561,989 of record JAOEGL010000003.1, read on the forward strand.
ATAGCATATAATGGGCATTGCAAAGATTTTTTTGGTTTTTGAATTTTTATTATTATTATTTTTTATGTTTGTACCCAGAAATTATACTGAATTGCCATATGCTCTTACAGTGTTGTTTTCTGTGAATATTCTATACTGAGGATATTAGCAGAACAAAAAAAATCAACTTTACTTACTTTTTTCACCTCTTATACTATTAAATCATGTTATATTTGTCACCTTTTAGTTCAGGATATGTTAGAATACAGTTGCCATGGGCCTGTACTCTGAATATTCCAAAAAGCAAGAGGAAAAACATATGAAGTCCCTAGGTGAAGTCATTAGGAATTTTGGAGCTGGGTACCATCAGTATGTTGAGGACCCTCAGATCTACTTCTCCTTGTCATCAGAGTCATCTGGGACTATGCAGGTATCAGTGTCTATATGGGCTAGATAAGGGCCAATAAACCAAGGCTGAATCCTAAAATGGAAACTCTGTAGTAGACTGATGGTCCAGGAACAGGAAAGTGGATATGACTGCATTCCCTCTGAATATGTAGCTTGCAAGTACCCTTAGATTATCTATGAATATTACCACATGAAGCCTACTTCCACAGCAATCACATCCGTTTGTTTTTTTAAAAAAATAAATGGAGGCATACCTCTTTTAGAGCAGCCATCACTGCACATCTTCTCAGACTGGGTCTGCTGCTCCCATTGCACTCGCTTCCTGATTCTGACTCTCCTTTAGCCCCACCTCCCTGCCCTATGCCCTACTCAACATACCTTTTGATTATTTTTTAAATCACTTTTTACATGCAATTCTGGAGTTCTGCTACTATGCGTTAAAGTTTTTTGGGTTTTTTTTACAAAAAATTGGAAAAAAAATAAAGGGAATCAGGCTGCTTGACAATGGTGAGGAGGAGGAGGAAAGGAGAAGAGGAGGAGATACTGACACCATGTGACTGCCAACCTTGCACAATCAGGAGGTCATTGATGGGTTTCCCATCAGTGAAAAGGAATTGGAGGTTGGAGGCAGCATCATGCAATACGTATTGCCAAAGCCACTCTCTTTTATGGTCTCATCACAGTTCAAAAGCCATGTGTAGTAATCTCTTGTGTCACCACAGACCCATATGGACTCCATGAGACCATCCTCAACTAATCAAATCAGCTACTACCTTTCCTAAACAGGAACCTAGCCACAATTATCTATATATTGCTAACTACCTGCTTAGTTAGCATGCAGTGCACTCTATATGGGCTGCTCCTGAAGATGACTCAGAAGCTATAGCTACTACCAAATGCAACAATTAAACTGTTGACCAGAATGCCATATAGAAGTCATATACCACAAGTTTTAAATGCTGCCCATAAACTTCTGGTCCAAATTCAAGGTGCTATCAATGCCATTTGAGGACCTAAATGGCTAGGGACCACCTTAACACTTTAAATAGCAGCTCCCCCATATGTGCCTGCCTGCCTGCCTGCCTGTGGACTGAGGTCTGCTAGAATCATCTTCCTCTGTGCCCCAACAGTGGGAGAAACACACTGTGGGAGTATCTGGAAGAGAACCTTCTCTACTATAACAATCTAATATTGACAGATCTTTTACCCTTGTTGACTTACATGGACAAAATCAATGAGTGAGAAACCCAGTTTCCTGAACTGTGCAAGTGGATTCGATTTGTGATAGACAGAGGTTGCATACACTGCATGGCATGGTTGAAAGGCTTCTCATCACAAATGGACTATCCCAGGAAGCTACATTGGACATTCTGGGGTGCTTCATCTGGAATACCACCAGACAGACTCGCAGGAATGCCTCAAGATCATTTTCCAACCTGTCAGCCAGGATAGACTGACACTCAAGGACAGAATCTACTGACCTTGTTTGCCTTTATGATATCTATTATTTTATTTTAATTTGTACTGATGTGTGTTATATGTTTAATTGACTTTGTTTTTCATTCATTACAAGATTCCCAAGCCAAATGAAAATTGGGGGGGGGGGGGGTGTTACATGTTCCTGTACATTCTTTCTTTCCTTCAGGTGGAAATCTCAGCCACTTTGGTTCAACTTTCAGTTTTGTCATGGCCAGCCGTGAGGAGGAGGACGATGAGGACAATGATGAGGACTTGGACCGTCAGTTACAGGTGCCACCTGAGACAGGCCCCAGCTCTTCTCTGCCAGGTCCTAGCTCTGCCCTGCCAGCTCCTGTAGAGGGGGCCCAGCCACGACCCAGCTCTGCTCTCTCAGCCCCAGTCGAGTCTGGGGCTCAGCAGCCTAGTCTGGCCCCAGTAGTAGGGCAGGACTCAGAAGATATAGTGGAAAATGTTCAGGTCCCTTCTTTACTCAGATGAGAACTGAAAAGCAGGGCTTAAGAAGTTCAAAGAGACTTGCAGAGAGAGCCTCATCAGGCAGGCAGCAGCTATGATCAGGGAGTCATTTATAACAGGTGGAAAATGCTGAGGACTCTAGTCAGAGACTATTAGTTCTCCTAAGAGAAGGGTCCTTTGTATCAGACTCCTAGACCCTTGACTTCTTTGGATTCCTAGAGTGTGTATCAGACAAGCTAACCACCCTTCTGGCTTTTCTGACCTCGGACTGGACTGATATTGTTGCTTTCAGTAACCCTGAACCTCGGACTGTTTTTGGCTTACTCTCTTTTGGACTACATTTGGTTATGTTTGCTAAAGGTACTGCCTCAGCTCTTGCTGTATATCTTTTGCCAAGGACTCTCTTATCAGCTGTGTGAGTGGATGTTGGCAGCTTTCCTGGACAAGTTTTTCCAAAATGTCAGAGATTTGGGGGGCATATAATGACTGAGTCTCCAGTCATGTGACGACTTCTGCCAACTAATAAGAATAAGCTGAGAAGACCATGCAAATGACATCACAGCTTATGGAAGGCTCACTTGGCCAATCATTGAGCAGGAATGGGAGTTTCTTCCAGAAGCTTCTAAGAGAGGGATATAAAGGGCCTCTGAGACCAAGTGACGGTGGAACAGTGTCAATTAGAGATGGAGAGTGGCCATTAGAGAGTGTCTTGGGAGTTAGTGGCTTTTTGATGTAGGAATATATGAGAGTAGAACATTTAGATTTTTAAAAAATTATTTTTATGATAGCTTGTATGAAATGAATATTTTATAATTACAAATACTGCACCTGCAAGGCCATTAAGATCTTGTATGATTTATATTTTTTTGTTCTATTTTGTTATTTATAATAAATACTTCCTTAAAAGTATCTACTATTTGACACTCCTTTTACATGTGTCCTTGCTTGGTTGATGCTTGAGTAGATCAGCAAGAAGGAGAACTAAAGTCCTTAACAAGTCCTAGGGAAATCCATTATAAATTCACTGGGTGGTGGCAGCATAATTTGAGGGAATTTAAGGGTATGCTGGGACTAAGGGCCAATACAGGGTTGGTGTTTGGCTGCTTGGACCACAGAAGATCATCACAAGGGGTAACAAGAAAATAACAGAATGACTTTTTAAAAAGCAATCTAATGAGTGGCAAATCAAATGCTCTCCGCCTCAGGGGAAGGCAATGGCAAACCTCCAGGCTATCAAAGAGAAAGAAGGAAAGCAGGGAGGCGAGAGAAAGCTTTTATTAAGCCAACCCAAATATGCACAAACGTCTAGCCATCACAGAGCTTTTCTTCAAAAAGTTTGGTGTTTTTCTCAATTGTCAGGAAATGTTAACAGCCACTGAACCCAAGTGTCCCAGTTTGGCAGGGATAGTCCTCATTAATTCTCTGTTTCTATTCTTTTGGTAATGCCCCTTTCTCTTCCCTCCTCCCACTTCCTTCCTGGGGTTTGTAGTGTAATAAAGCACTATAACTCTCTAGCTGAGAATTCTAGAGATTCTGGGACATTGACACTCTTGAGGCCACCCACTTATCCAATTTTTAGAGCCATTAATGTCTAATGTTCATCTTTTAATGTTTCACTGTTTTAAATCTCATTCTTAGTTTAATCTATTTTTAAGGGGTGGGAGGGGAGACTGAAGTGTTATTTTAACTGTATGTATTTTTAAATGTTGTACTCTGCCCCGATTGCTCATCCAGAGGGGCGGAATATTATTATTATTATTATTATTATTATTATTATTATTATCCCTAGACTACAAATCCTAGAATTTCTTAGGATGGAATTAATGGCTTCTAAAGTGGAATCATGAGGCTAGAACAGACCAGCAGCTTCAGCCAGCTTCAAGACAGCTTGGAGGCATGCCGTTTACACATGCCATGCCCCCAAGTCACCCAGAAGTCACGCTGGCAATTACACACCAGGAAGCTTCAGGGTGACTTGGAGGTGTGGCATTTAGACACCACATGCCTATAAGCCAGCTGAAGCTGCTGATGGGGCCCTATAAATCCGCCCCAAATTGGGGCCATAGCATGTTGTTGCGGGAGTCCCAATCCAGCTTTCTCCGGGCAGCTAAAAGTCACCCCTTTGGGGCAAGCCGTTTTACCCCGTGTGCTATAACTGAATGAAATGAAAGGGCCTGTGGTTTTATGGTCAAATCTTCTGTTACCTCAGTTTGTATGGAAACCATTTCACAACTAGACTCTATTTCTGAGAGAGATTCACACCAATGGAGCTCCAGTGCAATGTTATGGAATAGCCATAAAACCAAAAGTGGATTTGTCTTCCTCATTGCAATGGGTACACTGGCTGCCTTTGAGTCAGAAGAAAACGTAGTGCATAGAATCTGGGAGACTGGAGTTTAAATCATTGCTCAGCCATGGAAAGTCATTAGGTGACCTTAAGCAAGTCACACTCTCTTAGGAATGACAAACCTCCTCTAAACAAGCTGGCCAAGGAAACCATAGGACAGGGTCACCTTCTTGTCACCTTCAGAGGGGACAAGAATACACTTAACAACAACGTATCTTTACCTCTCTCTTAATCTAATTAAATGCCAACAATGTATTCCAAGTGTCTGGAAGTTTAAACATTTATAACTAGAAATTTCACAAAAAAGAATATGGAATTTGTGGGCATGTTGTGAGCCAAACCACTCAGAATACTTACTGATGTTAAACTTGGCAACATATGTTATCAACAAAGTAGCAAAACATCGTTCTTGGCATCTTTTAAGTCACTAAAATGTTAGCAGGATTCCAATTCTAATTCCAAGCAAGCACAAGAAGGTGGATGATCAAACCCCGCAACATTTCCTTCCTTGCTGCAACTAGAAATGTAAGAAGGTGCATTCCTGAACCAATGCTTTGTAATTCTCCTTCCTAGGTTTCTGGTTTTATAGTAAATTTATCTCTGAAAAACCAGAGTAGCCAATGATCTATTAGATAACATTTCCCAGCTCTTTCTATGTTCTGTGGCCATCCTAGTGACAGGAGTTTCAGTCTAATGCATCTGAAAGGCCCCAGTTGGGAAAGGGTGATGGGCTGGATATAACTATCAGAAGGCAAACTGTCTTTCCTTATAGGACTCATTTAGTAGGTTTATTTAATGTAGTATTAAATAAGTGGGTTTAAAATTTATTCCAAAGCCTTTTTTCAATTAGGTGTTGCATGAAGGACCAAATTAGCAAAGCTTTTGCAAAAACTTCACAAGGTGATATCTTTGCCATATGTGTTCAAGCAAGCTTCTACAACTTCGCCAAATAGCTCTTTAAAAAGCTAGCTGCTTTGTCAGAATATGAAGTGCACTTCTCAGACTGGATCGACTGCACAGTGAAAATTCCTGGCGAAGAAAATACAGTTTTGAAAAAGAATTTGGGTCCAGGAAAAAAAAGTCATGGAAAAAGTCTTGACAGCAGTCATGGGTAAACATTGCAAAATATGGTGTTTTTGACCAAACAAATTACAGACGTCACTATCAGAGAGCATACCATTCTCTTATCTGATGCCTTTTCAGATGGTGGTTTGAGCACTCAAATGGAAATGTTTGCTGTGGAATACGTTTGCTGAAAGTGATGGAAATGAATGATGAAATACACTCCCAAGCTTGTCTGCCACCCCTACTTCACTTCTGTCTGAGAATGATGTTGAGATTTGTACACTGCGAAAAGAACGGATTTTCCTCTAACAGGTTATTAATGTCCCTTACATTCCATGATAAGAATTTATAACTGCACTGCTTTTCCTACATTTCATGTACTTAAAATAAAACAACCTCAAGAGACTCATTAACACATGCATAACTCTCACATTGACAATAAACTCTGCATTCCTGGCCTTAATAAGTAGAGCCTTTAAAACAGGCAGGCAACAAAAAATGGAGAGTGCATATTTTATAAATAATAAACTTTCTTTATTCTGCCAGCCTATTTTTTTTCATTCCCCTTAAATTCTTTTGTTTTTAAAATGCAAAATCCATCCTATATAAGGTTTTAGTTACACCTTGTAGAACTGGAACTTATTTGTTTAAGCCACTTCTTTTCTTTTCTACTAAAAACACATAGAAGAAATATTTTAAGAGTCAGATGAAATATGAGATAAAATATTTCTACATCTGTCAATCTCTTCTTTCACCAGAACTGTCCTTAGGGATACAATTTGCTTTCTTCTTTAATTTCAGTACCACTTTTCAGAGCATTGTGTTCTTGTATGTATGCATTACTTGTGGGACATCCAATATTAGTTACTAATTATTAATTATTAATTACTATCAGAGTCTGGCTAAATGACCACTAGGTCATATGTGTTCAAGCAACCTTCTCCAGCTTCACCACATAACTCTTTAAAAGCCAAAAAAATCTGGAAAGACTTAGGGCCAAGACAGGTGGTCCAAAAGTGGAGTGGCGGCGGCGATACTAGGGTTAGGGAGCATGGACCAGCCACAATCTGTTTAATCTATATGCTGAAATATCATTTGTAAAGCAAGACTAGACTCAGAGGAAGGAGGCATGAAAACTAGAGAAAGGAACATCAACAATTTAAAATATTCAGATGACATACTACAAGCAGAAGTTAGCAAATACTTGGACTGATTATTGAAGAAAGTCAAGGAAGAAATAGAAAGGCAGGTTTATAGCTGAGCATAAGACAACAAAAATAATGACCATATGTGTTCTACAAAATTTTAAAGTAGACAATTAAGAATATGAAATAGTTCAAGATTGTTGATACTTTGGCTCAATCATTAATCAGAATGGAGACTGCAGTCAAGAAATCTGAAGAAGACTAGGACTTGGAAGGGCAGCTATGAAGGAACTAGACAAGATCCTTAAGTGTAAAGATATATCACTAAATACTAAAGTTAGGAATCTCTATACCATCATTTTCTCAATTTCTATGTGCACTTGTGAAAGCTGGATGGTGAAGAAAGCTGATAGGATAAAATCATTTGAAATGTGGTACAAGAGAAGACTTTCTGAGGATATTGTGGACAAAGAGAAATACATAGGTCCTAGAGCAAATAAACCCTGAATGTTTCCTAGAGCCAAGCATACTAAACTGATGCTGTCATACTTAAGACTATATCATGGGAACACATGATTCACTAGAAAAGGCAATGATGCTTTGCAAAGGAGAAGGCAGTAGGAAAAAGGGAGGACCGCATTACAGACTCAATCAAAGAAGCTATAGTGCTGAGTCTGCAAGACCTGAGAAGGTGATGATAGGGTGACTTGGCAATCTCTCATTTTGGGGGTCACCATAAGTCAAAGTTGACTTAACATCAGTCCTTGTGGCTAATCTTCATTCCCTTCCTCTATTGGCAGTGAGTTTACAAGGGTGTATCTTCTCCTTTTGAAAAGCTGGACTGCTGCTAATGGTATAATATGCAACTGCATGTTGTGCTCATAGGAGATTATCACACGGCCAAAAGTGACAGGAGCATGGCAGGATCCTCATGTCACTATTTCACAATTGCTTGAATATTATCAGATGGTGTCATGCAACGTTGCCATAAACATCTCATTATCAACCAAATAAAGAGTTAATTCTAGTGCCACTTTTCATTCACTGGATAGTCCAGTGAATGAAAAGCAGTGCTAGAATCACTCTTTATTTTATGATGTCATCATGGCAATGTCACTCGAAGTCATCTGATAATCTTCAAGCAATAGTGATGGGCGCATCCCACTATGCTTCTATCACTTTTGGCTGTGATCCATAGTGATTTAAATGAAAGAAAGGACAGGATGAAGGAGAAAATGTGAAGTGATAAAATAAATTCTGTACTTCAACACTTGTTATTATGCCCGCACAACCCAGAAGCCACATTGCTAAAATGTGAGTAAGTAAATAATATACAGGTAAGTCAGTAATATACAATAAAGCAGTAAGAATAATTTTAGACCCAAAAACATATTAAATATAGCCAGTCTTTAAGGGTGAGGTACAGAGAATCCATGTTTCAGACTTCCTTTTCCTATGCACACAAAATCCACACGCCCACAGAAGTAATGGGGTAAAAGGATTAATTGTACCCAACTGAACAAGTTCCGGAGAAAGAGTTTTAGATTTATTGCCTTGAGGTTGTCGTACTTAGCTGTCATTCCCTCAAAATGCCAAAGTCAAAGACTTCACAACCTAGACAAGCCACTCAGTAAACCAAACCAAATGTTGAAATAACAACAACAAAACTGTGACACTAGGCCAGGCTGCCATAGGCTAATTCCATTCATAGGAATAATTTGATATTGTTGGTTTTGGTTTGCTTTGCTTTTAGTGTTTTACTGATTTGTTCCCATAGATGTCAACAGAGGGAGGGAGGGAGGGAGGGAGGGAGGGGGATTGGCCACTGTCCCAGAGGTCTTTGCATCTTAGTCCATTTCCTTCTCCAAACAAGCAAATAATCTGTACCAATTTTCAATGCCAGTCATCTGTTACTCTGCACAGCATATACATTTGCATTTGACTTCTGCTGAATGGAATCAATCCATCATAGGAGTTTATCAGATGGGAGAAATTTCTCTCTATTTCGAATGGACCCAATTCGAATTCATGTAAATTCACTAGTTTAGTGAATTTACGTGAATTCTTATTGCATTCGGAATACGTTCAGAATGACTTCCCATTGCCCAAAAATGATTTCCCATGCGCAATAATATGCAATAACATAAAACCTATGATTGCGTTCGGAATGACTTCCCTTTTGCCTGAAATTGCATGAGATACACTCATATGCAATAACGTGAAACCCCATGATTGCGTTCAGATTGCCATTGGTTTATACTTTCAATTTCTGTCGTGTGATAACGTCCTTACTCAGTATTGTCTCCACCTCAGCTTACTGGCCGGAAGCTTTTGCAGTTTTCTACAGAAGTACTTTTCACCACCTGTTTCTTAAGGACCTCAGCCTGGGATCTTTTCCATGCAAGACTTGCACTTTACTTCTGAGCCTTGCTGTTTTAGAAGGCACTAATCCAGCAAGGAAGACCTAAATTCCTCAGGGGTACACATGATGTTTACATGCAAGCAACTCCATCATCCTTCTCTGCAGGTTCCCAAATGGAGCAGCACTCATTCTCTAGAACCTATTTTCATGGGCAGCTCAAGGCAAAAGACTTCTGTTATCATGTCAAAATAAGAATGGGGATGCTGAGACAGGCATATATCCTGAGTTGTTATTGTCTTTATGTGTGAATGAAATGGCACTTTTAGCCTAATCTAACATTGGTCTCATAATTCTAGAATCAGTGGCCAAATTCCATGTAGTTTATCATTCTTCAAGGAATACAAGCTCCTTCTCCCCACTTGTTAATCCAGTCATACCACTATGTTATTCAGCAATATTTAAACCAGATGCAGTCTGCCTTTTTTTTCATTCCACTGTGCTTTGCTAAAAGAGCTGCTTTCAATAAGAATTGTTGCTTCAATATATTTGAGGATCAGATATCACCCAATTGCAGCCTTTAATACAAGTTCTCGTGTTACTTTGGGCATCACTAAACAGCCTCTAAAGTCTGGAGCTCAGAGAAAGAGTGCAATTATACATGTATTATTTTCCTTAAATAAATGCTGGATAAAATCACTAGATGGATGACTTAGAGCAGAAGTGCCAAGCATACATATTTTTGGACATACGTACCTTGCAGGCTTGTTTTTGCCATAGTTCCAAGCTCTGCCAGTTGTTCAGGTGAGAGCTGACACTGATGTAGTTTGGCCTAAGTCACACGCTTTCATTCTCCACACACAGCTTCCTGTGCACAAAGCATCAAGGAGAAGATCTGAACTGGCAAAATTTCATGGACCTGATACATTGGTGTTTTGAATCAACACTTAAAAGGAAGAAGGCAACCTGAGATTGGTTTATCGCACACCGGTAAATGATTAATTGAAACAAATGACAAACCAGAAAAGCTGTAATTAACTCAGTGGAAAGTTTTTGCTATTGATTGTTCCACTCATTTATGGTGACTAAAATTTGTGCATTGGACACATGTTATTTCATCCACCTGCTAGCTTTGGTATCCTGGGGCTGCATGTGCTGTTTTTGCAGACCCTGCAGGTGGTGTTTTATTTTGTAAGCTTCCTTTGAATCCCAATTAGTGGAAAAGGTGAGATAGCAGTGAAAATTAATTAATTAATTAATTCATACATTGTTTATATAAAATATCAAGAATTATAAAAAGAAATTCAGCACCTCTGGGAAAAGAAAAGAACTGTGAGTTCAGTGGTGACATGTGCTCTGGGACTGAAAAACCTCTGAATAAAATCACTGCAGATCAGATCACACTAGAACAAAAAGTGGCATGCATGGCAATATGCCACATTTGCCAATGACTTCACTGATTCCTAGATTCTTGGATAGAATCCAAAATATTGGTGGTCCAAAACTCCTGTCAATAATACCTGGTAGAAACAATTGTTTCATATAATTCATTATGCCAGTTGTAGTGCTCATTAAAATAACTGATTCCCTGAAATAGATGCAGGTGACATAGTATATGGATTCATAAGGATGTAAACCAAGAATGTGATCTGGTTGTCCAAGTACGACTCTCCATGTGCTGATTGGTTGTTTAAGTACAGCTCTCCTTTATAATTTGTGTGGATTAGTAGATTGACAGAAAGCCACTGACATCACCATTGCTTACTTAATGTAGCTAAACATTCAGATTGGCTAAGAAGGGTTAGCTTTTTGTAACTACCAGGTAGATGTCTCCAAGAAATCTACCATGAATGGGTTCTATTGCTCTTCATTGATTGCTTCCTCACTTTTTTAGACAAGAGATTCTGTAGATAAGATTAATGTCCAGGGGTTATTGCACAACATGTGAAAGCTATTCCACTTTGGTTTTTAAAAGATGATAAGCAGCTAAATGACAACACAGTGCCTATGGACAGGCTTATGCTCACTAGGCAAACCAGAAAGAGAACTTACCTTCTCTGCCTCTAGGCAAATATCCTTAGCCCTAGCCAAGCCAATATAAGGAAAGATCTGATAGGAACTTCAAGGGAAATCAGTATGGGGTGTGTCCCCCCGTGACATACACTGCACCATTAAGGGCTGGGGAAGCCATCTCATGCATCTCTGTACATCTACAGAGGGTAAATGGATGACCCAAGCAAACAGGGGCCCTGGTTAGTTATTCCCAATAATGCAGAGGAAAGTGTGAATTTTCAAGTTTGCTAGTGAATGTACACTTAATTTTGGGTTGAATAGAGCTGATATGATATTTAAATTGCCCTAGGTTTTTTCCCCTTCACCTAGACCACAGCTGCCCTTTTTAGAGCCAGAGCGGGGGCCGCAGCAACCGCACACCATGGCCCAAATCTGGCCTTTCCATGGTGCAAAAAGCAGCTGCAAAAAGTGGAATCTTTTTGCACCCTGGAAAGGGTGCTGTAGCTGCCGCACCGTGGCTTTATGGTGCTCCTTTGGCTCTGCATCATCTAAATCCAACACCAGAGGAGCAGCATGGTGCCGCATGCATGTAGTGAGGCACATGGTGTCATGCCACCATGGGGGCAGAGTCAGGGCATTCATCACGTGGACACCACACCCAAACTCCACCTTCAGGCCAGCCTTAATGGCCAGTCTGCACAGGCCCTAATTTTTTTAAAAAAGACTTAATGTTCTAACCTCTGGTTTTCTACACACATTACCCCATCCCAATGATACCTTTTGCTGTGGATACATGCAGCAGACTGAGAGGAAACCACATGTTCCAGAACATATGAAAAATGTCCTTAAAGAGGCATTATTATCTGAAGAATGTCAGCTGGAGAAAAGAGCTGGAGAAAGCTAAATAACAGTAGTTTTACAACATAACATGCTACATTTCATTTCTTCTGGATGGCTGTCTGTGAAAAGCAGAGATGATTTGTGCCACTGAGGAAAGAAACCAACAGTTGCAGTGACAACAACAGTCTAATTTAAATAGATAGTGAGTAATGGAGACAAATTCTAACGCTAATGAAGGAAAGTATTTGAAGTTCCCACTTGGTGATCCTCTTTTTTTGATGTGTGTGTTTTTTCCACACATGCTGAGGGTAAAATAGCTAAAGTGCACTAATCATAGCTACATTAAACTTTCTGCTTAAATTCTGTCAGCTGGTGGTCTGTACTTGTTGCATTATTAAGGTCTTCAGATGATTAAGACAGGATTTCCTATATTCCTTTTAAGTATTCAGTGTTCTAATAGTTTTGACTAGTTTCAACAGAAACAGGTTGTCAGTTAACTCTGTTTTTTCTCATTTTTATGAAGCCTGGTATTATTTCTCTGTTCCACAACAAGCAAAAATTAACATTTGTTATTTACTTAAATCAACCACAATTTATATTGCATATTTATTACAAATCCTGGATTCAGTTAAGCATAGATGCCCAGTATAAGATCGTAACCTATAATTCAAGCTAGATTTTTATATACAATCAGCCTTCTGTATCCACTGATTTTTCACTCACAGATTCAAGCATCCATGGCTTGAAAATATTCCAAACAAAAAAAGTATAAATTCCAAATAGGAAACCTTGATTTTGCTGCTGTATACAAGGGACACTTTTAGTATACCATTGTATATAATTAGATTTGAGCAGATTTTGGTATCCATGGGGAGACCTCAAACCGAACCCCAACAGATAACAAGGGCCCACTGTACACATTAATACAGTGTACCTGGCTGTTTGCAAAGTAATAACAGTAAGCCAGTTTCCCACCCCAAAAAAGTTTTCAATCTAATTTACAGCACAGGATGGAAAACAGTGTCCATGTGGCGTAGGGTGGGAAGAATGGTGCTTGAAATAAACAAGGTAATAATGTAAGTTCAGATCAATTACAGTCGTTCCTCTGTTTGTGCAGACTTTGAATCCATGTCCCTTGTTTACTTGCAAGGGGCAAAAGGATAGAATTAAAATGGGAGGGCACACCACGATTCAAGCCAATAGGGCTTGAATATTGGCGGATTTCTGTTTTTGCAGGGGGGTCCAGAACGAATCCCCATCAAAAACAGAGGGGTGAATAAATATGTAATTAGGCTTGGTTTAGTGGGGGGGGGGGAGGATTATGCGGTTGTGCCTTCATGGAAGAGATGATTTTTGAGGTGACTTCTGAATCATAGAATCACAGAGTTGGAAGAGACCACAAGGGCCATCCAGTCCAAAAGGTAGGTTATATAAAGCAGTACAGTTCTAGGTGTAAGGGAAATCAAGATGGGGGGAAGCAGTTATTTGGGGGACCAGGCATACTTTTGGATGACTGAGAGTGGCAAAGATGGAGACATTGAGGTTAGCAGCAGGAACATATGCAGATAGGAGGGCAATGATAGACAGTAATGTAGACTCAAGTCAAATGACTGAGGCTCAAGCCAGACACTTCAATGTCTCGACTTAGACTGCTGCCACGCTGCAGAATTAATGCAGTCTGACACCACTTTAACCACCATGGCTCCATTCTGTGGAATCCTAGGATTTGTCATGTGTCATGGCATGAGAGCTCTCTGATAGAGAAGGCTAAATATCTCAAATATCTAAATATAACAAATTCTAGAATTTCATAGCATTGAGCCATAGCAGTTAAAATGGCATCAAACTACACTAATTCTGCAGTGTAGATACAGTCTTAGATTTGACTACACACTAAATAATGCACAGACTCAACTCACGCTCGCATAATTTTAGTGACCTACTTGCTGGTCTTCAGTCAATAACATAACACATTCGTAACATTTCTCAGAAGAGAACAGCAAATGTGTTAGGCAATGGGCTTGAGCCAGAAGCTTTAGAAGGTTCCTCTGATTTGAAGCAGTGACAGGCTGCTGAGTAGATAGACCTCAAGCCCAAAGCACAACACATTTCTCAGAGGGAACAGGAAAGACTTGGGCAATGAGTTTGAGGCATAAGGCTCCTTCTAAAGTGCAATTTGAAAACTGAAATTCTGGACCATGCCAACAACTATCAGGTCAGAATGCACAGGGAAGCCATTAAAATCCACAAACACCCGGACAACTTCAACGAGAAAGAAGAAACCCTTAAAGTAAATAAAGTTTGGTACCAGTCCTGAAAAACACCAGAATCAAGACCCAGCAAGTGCAAATGAATATCACCTAGGGTCAGGGTTTTTTCCAAACAAATGATGGATCACTAATTAAATAGACACCCTAAGGCCTTGCCATTCAACAACAGACCAACACACACAGACTAACATGTAAATCATTTCCTCTCAGCCAAGGATCACACAGTACATATACCCCACTCACTTCCATGCCAGCATTCTCTGAAGATGCCAGCCACAGATGCTGGCAAAACATTAGGAATAAACTCTTCCAGAGCACAGCAACATAGCCCAAAAAACCCTCGTTCTAAAGCTTTTCAAAAGCTTTAGAATATTCCTCTGAAGTGCAGAGGGGACAGACTGCTGAGGAGACCTCAAACCCAGAGCACATTTGTTAAAGGGGAATAGCAAACAAGTTAGGCAATGGGCTTGAGGTCTGTTCAGCAGCTTGTCCCTGCCATACATCAGAGAAGCCTTCTAAAGCTTTTCTTAGGAGCAGCAGTCAAGACTCACCCCCAGAGTTCAGAGGGGAATAAGGAATGTATTGGGCAATAGGCTTGAAGTGAAAGGATCCTTCTAAAACTTTTCTTAGAAGCAGCAGGCAAGACCTACCCCTCCCCTCTGATAAATATGGCCCATCCTCTTGCGGGCTAGTCTTGCTTGCTGTTTCTGAAGTGAATAGTGCCATGAGCTTTGCTCCTGGTGGCAGGGTAAGCTGTGAAGATATAAACAGCTTTCTGTACCAACATGGTGCTCTCCTCAGCAGCCACAGCTGTCAGGAAATAAACCCATCTCTAAGTGCTTGCATGACCAACACCAGCTTGCCACATACAGTATTATAGAAACACTGAATCCCTAATTAAGAAGATAATAAATTTATTCAAGTTGTTCTAGCTAGCTATAGCTGGAGAAGGGATGAGGGCATTGTCCCCAGATAAGAATTCTGATTTTCCAGTGGAACTTTCCTTCAGTCCCTAAATTCTAGCATTGTAGAGAGAAAAACTGAAAACCATTAACACATAGAACTTTATTTGCTGTGCATGCATTACTTTGAAAACTTTGCCTGCCCCTTTTCTCTAGGTCTCTAAACTGCATTTCTAAATGCTCAACTGAAGTTTTAAGTTACTAAAATGTTAGAAATTTGGGAAATGAAGAAACATTGCATGAGGGGCAGAATTCTCCTTGGAGGGCATTGCCCTCATTTGCACCCTCCTGGGAGCTGCACCCCTGTGTGGGTAGGGCAGTATCAAAATATGCTTGAACTTTGAAGGAGAGCCACTACATTGGTGGTCGAGATTCGGTTTTAAGGTTCACACTCTGTGCTGGCCAGCTGTTGAGATTCTTAGTAATTCCAAAAGACAGTGTTAATGGGAAATTACTCACTTAGCACCTGTAAAGCGGGAAGGAAAGAAAGGTACTTTTTAAATAAATACATGGAAGTTGCTTCTCATATTGTTTTCCAGTGTTGCCTGAATGTTACATCCATTTTTACAGTGGAGATTGTAACCAAATTGATGTCATCTGCAACTTTTAAGTGATCCCAATTGGAATTTTTTTTAAGTCTACAAACAAGCTCCTGGTATTTCTCCACTATATTTACCTTCATCAATCCTCCCTGTTTTACATCTGCTATGTATATTTTATATATATAAACGCATGAGTGTTTTTCCCCTGATCCAGAGCATATATTTTCAGTGTAAGCTCTCAGCTGTATAAAGACCACCTATATAACTTGCCACCCACATTTTCCAAAACTCTTTTGAAGGAAAGGTTCTGTTTGCTTTTTGTATGTCTGTGAGCATACCAGTATATATAAGAGTTAGCCTGAGTTAGCTATGAAGTGGCTGGGGTGAGAATGATGAAGAAAGCACATTTGTATGCTGGTCAAAATCCAAATTAGACTTTTCCCCACAGCATAATGAAAAATAGAGATGAGTCAACATGATGCAGCTGTGTGTATGTGTTGGATATGGGAGCCCAGATTTCAAATCTCCACTCAGCTGTGAAAACCCATTGGGCAAGTTTACACTCTCTCAGCCTCAGTGGAAGACAATCCTCTTCTGAATAAATTCTGCCAAGAAAACACTGTGATAGGATCACCATGAATCAGAATCAGTCTGAAGGATGATAACAACAACTGGGAAAAAATCCAAGTCTTCAAAATACTTTTATTGGTTTTTAGGTGAGAACTGGCCTTGAGTAATATGGTGTGTTATTGTTGTTTTTGTTTGTTTTTAAAAATGTTGTTTTAAATGGTTTATGCTTTTAAATTGTTTTTAACTATTTGATAGTTAAATTGCTTTTTAACATTTGTTTCCTGTAAATTTTTCACCATTCTGATCCTTTCACTACCTCTTCATCCTCCCCTACTTCCCCATCTATTTCTCTCCTCGAGTGGAAGAGAAAGGCAAAGAGGACACTTGGAGAAGTGAAACAGTATGTGGTCAGCAATGGTTCCTCTTCATTCCTGAAAGAAGTGACCAGTGGGGTGCCACTGGGTTCTGTCCTGGGTCCAGTGGTTTCAACATCTTTATCAACGAATTGGATGAAAAAATTGGATGCATGTTTATCAAATTTGTAGATGACATCAACTTTGGAGGAGCATCTAAACCCCAGAGGAGAGGGTCAAAATTCAAAATGACCTTAATAGATTAGAAAACTGGGCCAAAGATAACAAAATGAATTTCAACACAGAGAAATGTTAGGTGCTGCACATAGGACAAAAAAAAAAATGAAATGCATAGATATAGAATGAGGGACACCTGGCTTAACAAAACTACATATGAAAGGGATCGATGAGTCCTAGTAGACCACAAGATGAACATGAGTCAACAGTGTGATGTGGCACCTAAAAAGCCAATGCAATTTTATGCTGCATCAATAGAAGTATGGTGTCTTGAACAAGGAAAGTAATAGTGACGCTCTGCTTTGGTCAGGCCTCACCTGGAATCCTGTGTCCCGTTCTGGGCACCACAATTAAAAAAAGATGTTGAGAAACTGGATCATGTCCAAAGGGGGGCAAATAAAATGGTGAAGGGTATGGAAACCATGTCCTAGTCTAGCCTGGCAGGATTTCCAGGTGCTATAATCTCCTTACAAAGTTGGCTGAATTTGAGTTCTGCAAGGGGTAGGTGAAATTCCTTGTTCAGCACTCAGACATTGTGTGAGAGAGACTCCATATTGGCAGATTAGTTGGTGCATTCTTTATTAATTCCAGATGTGTTAGCAACCAGCCTATGCATGGCTTGACAAGCTCTTGTGAAGCCTTGGACTCAGATCTAAGATGAAGCCCTTCACAACAATTATCAATCTTGGGAGTAGTGAAGTCTTTCTCTTCCTTTCTAATTTCATGCATACACATTCCCCTCAACATACACAAATTACAACCTTTTCCTGGCTTTTTAATACTACAGCTGGCAGATGTCCTAAACTAGTGATTTCCAGCCAGTAGAACATCCCTCTCCCACTCCAGGGTATATCAGAATTTCAGGGAGAAGTGATGTAGTTTCAAAAAATGTATTCAATATTATAATATCCTGAAACTGGAAAAGAGGGAAAGGGGAAAACAATTATACATATTACTTTCTGAATACACAGCTTATTGGCATCAGCCTAAAATGTGCAATAGCATACCTTAATTAATTTTTCAAAATTTCAAAATTTACAAATCCTTTGTCTTTGTTTGTTTTTTAGCCACACTACTTCCAAAAAAAAAAATTGGGGGAGGGAGATTTGAAAGGGAACATAATGTTTATGTTTGTCAAAAGAAGATACAGGTTTTAAAAGATTGAGAAACATGCCATATAAAGTCCAATGCTATCTAGGGTTTTAAAATAATGTGGACATTCTTGACTTTGAAGCAAAACAGACTGGCAATATGAGCCAGTTTGGGGATGGCATGCGGGGCATGCTGACCACAGTCCACATGCCCCAACTCTGGCCCCAAGCCAGAGTCATGCTGCCTACCTGACCAGATGGTGGGCTTTGTGGGAACACTCCTGCAGTGCAGCTATTGGATACCACAGGAGGGGAAAACAGCCATGGCTGCGGCAGTGAAAGGGGCACCCTTTCCTCGGTGCAAAAAGAGGCAGCTTTTTGCATTGGGAAAAGGCCAGATTAGGGCCGCAGCATGTGGTTGCCACAGCCCCAATCCAGCACACAAAGGGGCAGTGTGATGCTGCCTCTTTCGGGCCATCTGGTTTTGGCCCTTGTGATAAAAACAGTAAACATAGTTTTTTTATAAAAAGAAAAAAAAGAAAGAAAAGGGAGAAATAAAAGTTTCCAAATATACAACATGCAAATGTTTGAATAGAAACTTGGAAACTCTAGTCTTTTAGACTGCAGCTGCCAGAATTCCTCAGCCTGCATTAGGCCAATGTAGTAGAAATATTGTATTTTCATGTTCCTTGGGGGCTGGGGGAGGACAACAAAGTGCTCTGTTTAGGCATGCCATAGTTTCCTTCCCATCTGAAGAGTATTGGGTCTGTTTCTCATAAGGATTTTCAACACACTAGTCAGAAAGTGAGAGGAGAGGTGTAGCAGAATAAGATGAAACAATAAAATGGTTGGTGTTTTTTTTCCTCCAGTGTCTCTGAAAGAAAGAGAACAACTGCTTTATCACACTAAGGGGCAAACAGGATTTAAATGAGAGCTAAACAAGAGTTAAACAGGAAATGTCCTGTGATAAACATAGGTCATTTCCTGTTTAACACTCGTTGAAATCCTGTTTGCCCCCTAGTGTAATAAAGCAGCAAGATTAAGATATCTTATTCTCGACTGGAGCTATCAAACGTTGACAACACAACAGTTGCCCTAATACTGTCAACAGATCAGAAGATTCCCCACACATCTAGCCCACACATTAAAATGGTTGAACCAAAAACAAAATCTATCTAAAGTGCTAATCTGTGTAGCAGCTGTTTCAAACACAAACACACACACACACTACTTGGCCTCCACAGTTTCTGCTGGGTGTGTTGCCCTTCTCCTCCTTGTAGGTATTCTTTCCATTAGGAACTGGATGATAACTTGACTGATTCTTTTTCCTTGTGTATTCTGCCAAATCTGTACAGCTGTATTCTATATGGCAAAAACATTAGAAATCTGGATGGAAGTGGACATGGGGGAAGGGAGGGTTTGTTTTTATGGAGAATGATTAAAACATGGTCTCCAAGCTTGGTGTAGCAACCCTGTATGCAATTTTAAAGGGGAAAGAAGAATTGTATTGTTGGATCAAAGCAAAATTTAATCTAGTCCAGGACAGTGTTTTAGGAGATAGCCAGAATGCTTCTGGGAAATGTAGAAAGCTATGATATAATCATCCCTCATTGCCTGTACACAGTAGCTAGTGACCAATAGTCTCTTGCCTCTGAAAACTAAGCCTCCATTTAAGTGAAGTATTTATGTTTATTTAAAATCCAAGTTGAGTGGGACACCTGTCTTCTTTCCTATGGTGGCAATGCTGCTTTTTCTTAGTATTTATTCTTGGCCATATCAGGTAGTAGTGGTGCCTTCAGATAATAGGATGATGGGGCCAGTGTGCTATGAAGGAATAGGATAACAGGAAATAAACAGAATAACAGAATCTGGAGGGGATAAAAGGGAATGGGGAAGTTATATACCATGTAGCATGACATTGAAAATGGGAGGGATATCAAAGAGAAGAGTTTGTTCTAGATCTCAGAGGGAAATCCAATTAGGTAATGAGTGGCTTATGGAGAACGGATGCTTAAATCAGGGCAGGCAAAGTGCAGCCCACAAAATATTATTGGACTGCAGCTCCCAGCATTGCTCACCACCAGATACACCAGCTGAGACTGATGGGCGCTGCAGCCCAGGGAGATTTAAAATTGTGATATTTATTTATTTATTTTGTCATTTGAGAACCAGTGTGATGTAGTGGTTTCAGTGTTGGACTACTGTCCTGGAGACCAGGGTTCAACTCCCTGCTTGACCATGGAAACGCACCAGGTGACCTTGGACAGTCAGCATCAGAGGAAGACAAAGGCAACCCCCCTCTGATCAGATCTTTCCAATAAAACCTGTGATAGGGCTGCATTAGGGTCACCATAAGTCAGAAACAACTTGGAAGCACGCAACAACAATAACAATCATGGCATTCATATAAAAATGCACCAAGCCATTTGGCATTCGCCTTTCATTCTGTAGGATGTCTACCACAAACTCCTGCTCACTCAGTACTACTGATGATATCATAGACGCACTATATAAGAATTGTTTAGGATATTAGCAAAAGGACAGCCTTCACTGCATATATATATATATATATATATATATATATATCAGTCTTGCTTTTGGAAGAGTAAGAAATGAATCCCAGTTTCCCAGGAATCTGGTTTTCCAAACTAAGTTTCACTCAGCAGATACATCCCCATAATCAAGTATTTGCTGGAGTCAGATAATCTGTTTGGCTCAATGGTAAATAAGCACTCAAATTACAGAATTAGAAATCCAAGGAGAAAGCTGGGGAATCTGCACTCCTCTAGATGTGTTGGAACTATAACTCCTTTCATGTTTTACTATTGGCTAGGTTTCTCCAGCTCTAAAACTCTTTTCCAAGAAGAAGACATGTTAATTACTTCAGCATGAATGTAGTATCGACCGTGTCCCACTGATTTCAGCACAGCTGATTTCTAGGTCAGGTTTTACAGCTACAGATGCTCTTTCATACAAAACAATTATAGAGCTATATTTTACTTTAACTGCTACGGCAACATCCCATGGAATCCTGGGGTTTGTAGTCTGAAGATGCATTCGAGCTCTTAGAATGAGAATTCTAAACACCCCTCCCTAAATTGCAAACCCCAGACATCACCTGGAATATTGTGTCCAGTTCTGGTCACTACAATTCAAAAAGGATGTTGACAAATTGTAGTGAGTCCTGAGGAGGGTGACCAAAATGGTGGAAGGTTTGGAAACCATCACCTTGAGGAACAGCTTAGTGAACTGGGTATATTTATCCTAAGGAAGTGCAGGCTAAATATTTGAAAGGATGTCATATTTAGGATAGAGCAAGCTTGTTTTCTGATGCTTCAGAGTCTAGGACCTGGAGCAATGGATTCAAATTACAGAAAAAGAGATTCAAGCTAAACATTAGGGAAAACTTCCTGACAATAAGAGCTGTTTGTCTGTGGAACACACTACACTGAAATGTAGCGAAGTCTCCTTCTTTGAAGATTTTTAAACAGAGGCTTAGAATCATAGAATCACAGAGTTGGAAGAGACCCGAAGGGCCATCCAGTCCAACTCCCTACCATGCAGGAACTCACAGTCAAAGCACCCCTGACAGATGGCAATTGCTTTGTGTATTCTTGCATGGTAGGGCTTGGACTGGCTTGTTCTTGGGATCTCATCCAACTCTATGATTCCATAGGATACCACTGGGGATCTGGAAGAAATTGTCTGTTCCAAAAAGGGGAAAGTAGTTGCACAAGAGCTTGCACTTGAGTAAGTCAAGTAAGTATGTAATGTCTATTTAAAATCAGTCTTGGGACAGACCAAAAAGAAAATAAAATAAAACAGTAATCTAAATGTCTTTCTGTCCCTAAGTCCCAGAGAAGATATCTTGAAAGCCCCCTATGTGATCACTGGGGGGAAGGGGTGGCTGCTGGTAGATTTCTTAAGAATCATGCACAGGCATCAGTTTCTGAAGTTGTGCTTTTGTGGACACTTTTGATGCAATCCTTGCCATATGTATGTTTGTGACAGGGGGTATGGCAGGGAGTTGGACCGGATGGCCCTTGTAGTCTCTTCCAACTCCATGATTCTATGATCTATGATCTCTAAAGGTAACTAGAGATTTAATTTACATCTTTGCAAGCAGAGAGAGCTGTTCACAAGAAAAGCTAAAAGGGGTGGATGTTCAAGTTGGTGTTTCAATCTAAGAAGAACAAAAGCTTCCAGGAAGCAAAAGTGAGATCAGCAAAGAGAACTCATCTACTTTGTTATTGTTCTTCAAGATATTTTATGCACTGCTTTTTCCCACGGGAAGGTAACATAGCAACAGAGGTACCGGTGTGAACATACAAAAACAAAAGCCTTGATAATATTTTAATGTTTCATCATATGCGACCATAAAAATTTAAGGTTCCAGGAAATCTAACACAGTTTGGAGGCAAAATGGATAGAATTGCAGTGCAGTGAATGGATTTCCCATCTTACTTTCAAATATATCCTCTTTTTTTTTTTTTTTTTTTGCCTTCTACTGCCATCTTCAGCACATAGAAGATGGCCATTTTTGAATGTAGTGGTGACAGGATCAATACTGACAATGGTGGGGAGCTGATATGGTAGCAAAATAACTGGCATGACAATTCAGAATTGGTGGATTTGACAGTAATAAAAACAGTCAACATTTAGCTTCTTTTGAAGGAGCACCCACTTTTTCAAGCTGAAGTATTGCATATTGGAGCTAGCTTGTATTCTCAGTGGGATGCAAGGCTGACATAAGCATTGGAAAGCTGCGATTCTGTATCTCTTGAGTAGTGGGTTGTTAAAGCAGTGAAGACTGTCAAATTATACACTGATCAAAGACTCAGAGGCTTATTTTTAAAATATTTTTTGCTTTTATTTGTTTTACAGACAATAACATGTACAGGCTATTCAACCTTGGAGACTTAACACTATCAGATTATAGCATTACAATTCCACTTTCAATGCCATGGCTACTTCCTATAGAATCCTGGGATATGGAGTTTAGTGAGTCACAGAGGAACTCTTTGACTGAGAATTCTAAATACTCCTTGCAAAGCTCCCTAAACTGCAAATTCCAGGATCCCACAGGATGGAACCATGGCAGTTAAAGTGGAATCATAGTGCTATAACTGGGTACCTGAAAGGACTCCTGGGGAAGAATCAGTGTTCATTCTATCCATTAGGAGGCTGGTACTGTTGTTGTTGTTTTTTTTAAAGAACAATCTGGTCTACATGCAACCTACTAGATTCTATTGAAATCCAGGTCTCTGGGAGAAAAAGTGATACTTAAGGCCCCCCTCTGGAGTTCTACCATATCATTTTTACCACCACTTTCCTCCATGGTAGGAACATTTTTATCTGCTAAATAACTTTTTTAAAAAAGATCAGAAAAAGTGATAACTTTAGCGCCTCTACTGTTTCATATATTAGGATGCTTTAAAACTTTTCACTGCCTAGAACAAGGTGGAGAATATGTGGTTCTCCTCATGTTGTTGGACTGTAAATCCACCATGCCTTACGATCAGCCAAGTGGACTTGAGCTGACAGGAGCTAAATGCCCACAGAATCTGGAAGACCACATGTTCAGCAGTCCTTTCTTTACCTGAGGGGGCAGTTTTCCACCCCCAGTATAGAATGAGATACAGATGTAGAAACTGGCAGTGAGTTGAAGGATTCCTTTCTGGTCCTAACATTTACAGTGTAATCCTAGGCATGTCTACCCAGAGCCTATGGGAGGAATTGGACTGCAGAGGTATTGGATTGCATAGGATTGCAGCCTTGATTATTCCCTGTATGAGGCCTCTGACTGAGATGATGAAAGTATTTGTGGCAGAACTGTATAATATATTGAGTAATATATATATATATTTATATAAAATATCAGGTAACAGTTTGAATGGCTATATAACCAAATTTATACAGATAAGTAGCTTCTTTTATAGGAAACAAATGACAATAATTTTCATGCAATCTTACAGAGATATGTGTTTGCTTTAATATTAGTTCTACTAGAAAGGTAACTGAATCTCAAGTAGACACGTGTCAAAGCAGAGTGTTAAATATTTAAACCTAAATCCAACAAGCACAGACACGCTGAATAAAATGAAGTTACACAAGTTTGCATTTATTCAGTTTGTTTACTCTAACTGAGGTGAACAATTAGATTTAGGCTTTAAAGTTGTCTATTTTTAAACAGAAATAAATATTCCAAAATATACTGCTGGTGTATAGTTGGTATTTTGATACTCAAATGTACTGTAAAAGATCATTTTGCCTGTCATGCAAGAGTGGTCATGGACTTGAATGAACATACTGTGAGGTCTCTACAGGCAATGGCACTGCCAGATGAGGTATGTGTGGGCCAGTCTGTGAAATGTCTCAGACGTCCCTTTCCTAAATAGAAGGGGGAAAAAACTGATGAATTAGAAGAAAAAGACTAGAAAAGAGTAAAAAAAAAAGTATTACTAAAAGACCATGATGAATTCTAGAATCCAGAATATAATTCTCTGGAGAGGTTTGTGGTTATTAAAGCAGTGTTGACAGGCAGGATTCCAAAAAAAGGGCTTAATATATGAGGAATGTATTTCTGGCTATTACCAAGAATCCAACAATTTTATTATGATAGGTTCAACATACTTCTCTCTTGAGCCCAGGGGTGCCTATTAGTCACTCAAGCAAATAGTGTGTTAATGGGTGTCGCTATAAATGAAGAAACTTTTTTTAAAAAAAAACTCTGGTTCTGAGCACCACTACATTACCTTTTATGATATACATGGTTTCAGTAGCTTGTAAAACATTTTATAGAATTCCACAGCAATGTGCTGAAATATCACGGCTGTGCCCTATAAACTGGATGCTTACCAACATATCAGTATTTAGGATTCCCTATACAGCGTTATCAGAAATTCCTAAGTATTACTCTTTCTCTCAGGAAATTATTGCCCATTTGAATATCTTCCATGATCAAAATTATTCAAGGCCATGCTGGCTGGAGAATTGAGGGAGCTGTAGTCCAAAATTGTAACTGCTCCAACCTCTGATGAGTCTGACTGAAACATGACGATGAGAAAATATAGACCACTTTGTAGAAACCAATATATAGGTCTCCAATAGCTCTAAGTCATAACTGTAGATGACCTGAGATTTTAATGTCAGTGGTGGTGGACATCAACCAGCCTTTGGGCAATTATGCTGCCTTGTGGGAATCTAGAAAGCAGAATCCAAAAAACCAGGATTTAAAAATCTCTTTAGGATATGTGGTGAAGTGAGAGTATAAAGTGCCTTTCAATCCCAAGCCTAAGAACAGAGCTGAAAGGTAGCAAAGACAAATTTGTGACCTAAATGGAGCCAGACACACCTAACTCACACCCAGATCAGAAAAGTATTATATCCTGCTTTTACATAAGGGAAGAACAGCGCAGTGGATCACATGTGCCCACTGGCCTCACTTAGTGCAAATCCACTTACTTTTCTTTCTGGTCCTGGTCATCACTTGGGCTGTCGGGGGGGGGGGGGGTGATGATACAGCAATTCAAACTGGGATGGCTGCCAGGTAGGGGTACTTTTTACCGCATATATCTCAAGCAGAGACATTCAGAATTGACCCATGGTTTGCTGGAAATTGGGAAATTTCCCAACAATTAAGAAATTCTCTATTGGAAAAATGTGGGAGTGTGCCTTCAAAATGTTTCTGACTTATGGGGATCCTAAGGAGAACCTATCACAAAGTTTTGCCAAGATTTGTTCAAGGGGGGTTGTCTTTGCCTTCTTCTAAAGCTGAGAGAGTATGACTTGCCCAAGGTCATTCAATGGGCTTCCATGGCTGAGTGGATATTTGAACCCTGGTATCCAGAATAGTAGTCCAGTGTTCAAGCCACTGCACCATACTGCCTGTCTTGGGGAAATGTAAATTGTAAAATTACATTTGTGTGCAGTGCACTGGAGTATAAGGGTGCATGCATGCATGCTTGTCTGCCCCTCCAGAATATTCCAGATTTGTCCTTCAGGGTTGATTTGTACACTCTCGCTCTAAACAAACGTTCTAGCAAAAGCAAAGATGGCTCATCACTTTATGGTAACACATGATAATGAATGAAAAGAATTATCACTCCTGTTGATCACAATGTAAAACTTTTTGAGTCACCAGGCTCAGAATGGGCCATTAGCCATACATTGTGGCTTGCCTGATGCTTCTAATCTCCCCATTTCCAGCTCTAAGCCAGGAGTGAGAACAGGATGTTACTGAACATCTGGTAGGCTCCCTTTAATATAACTGTTACAAGTTGTTTTTAAGAGTTAAAAATCTTAACTTGTTGCATCAAAAACATACGGCTGGGCTATTTTTTTTTAATGTGACCAGACTGCCATCATGTGGCCTCTGTGGGAAATGGTGAAGGATATTTAAACGGAACATTGAACATAAGGCTTATGTTGAAGGAAATCACTACAGTGTTACCAGAGGCCCAAAAATGTGCTGATGTACAGTATTTGTCCACTTTCTATTTTAGTAATAAGAACATAGGGGATGGTGGCATACTAATAACTTTCTGAGTTTTTGTGATAGGTTGACTTTAGCAACCTAACTGTCTGATTTCCTAAAGCTGTGGTAGCCAGTGGCCTTTGTATCAGTAGAGTGGTGAATCCACTCTGTGTTTTAAGCTGAAGTTTTTGGGCACTATCCAAGGTCCAGAACTTTGTATCTATCTGGCTCTAGTACCTTGGACAACTTCTGTAAAGTTTCAACTAAAGTCCAGAAAAGAATCAATGGCCCATAGACATGGAAGCCACTAATTGCCAATGTTTCAAAGTGCTGCAAGAATCTTTTCTGATAATAATAAGAAGAATAACAACAATAACAACAATACATAATTATAATACCCTTTTCACCAAAGGGTGGGACATCAAACATATATAATCAAGACCAAAACAATAAAACACAACACTATAATATCGTAAAACACTAAAATAATATACTAATGTACAATAATTTTGTTGACATGGGGTTAAAAAGGCTCAGTTGCAAGACCTCAGCAGGTCTATCAAAGAAAGGGCTATTCAATGTCTCTCATTCCTAGGGTTGCCATAAGTCAAGGACATCTTGATGGCACATAATAACAGGAGACCTTTTTCTTTAAGGACTTGGGAATTGGGGAATGAAAGACCCACAAAAAGCCACCACTGCCTCTTTTTGTTTCAGAAAAAAATGGAACAACAGTTATGCTCACAGCTGAATTTTACAATGGTACCACTACTCATATATTTAGAATGGATCCCCAACTAACTTCTGGAGTGAAGGAGAACTCAGAGGTCAAGGACCAACTCGCATTTACCAGCCAGTCATAACAAGGTTGGCACCTGGGAACTAAAAACAGATATTACAGGCAGATAGCACACCACATTCTAAAATATGCAAGATATAGGTTACATGAACTATGAGACAAGCTCTTGGCCTTCATCATAGTTCTTGAATCTGGCAGGCAGTTCAAATATAACATATTCCCCCAAAGCCATTCTTATCAGTTGATACATGGTCCCACTCAGCCTAGTCCCACTCCTCCCTTCCTTGAAGGGAGAAAGAGAATATTTGACCTTTCTATGCCTGTTCATCATTCTTACATGTGTCCTGTTCTGTGTTTGAATAAATGATGTAAGGGTTAATAATAATAATCGTTTTTATTTCTAGCCCTCCCCTCTGAGAAAGCCATCGGGGTGGGTTACAGCAGGTTAAAACAGTACAGATTAAAATATCCCATCCCTTCGCCCAACTCCCCCCTTAAAACAAGATTAAATCACAGCAGAATTACAATAATTAGATAATCAATTAAAATATAAGAAAAAGAAAATCACAAAATTCCAACCCGAAAAATCCTGGCTGTATAAGAGTAAAAAATGCAAAGGAGAAGGGTGGAAAAACTCAAGCCTGCATTTTGGAGCCGGGAGGTGTTAGACATCTTCTGGGTAGGCCTGCCAGAAGAAATGCATCTTTAGGGCTTTTTTAAAGCCTTCAATAGATGGAATAAGACACATCTCGTCCAGCAGACCATTCCACAACTTGGGGGTGGCAGCTGAGAAAGCCCTCTGGGAGGTCTGCACCAACCTGGCTCTAGAGCAGGGGAAAACATGCAGCCATCTGGATATTGCTTTGACAGCAGCTCCAGCAGACCTCACCCTGCTGGATACAACTGTTGGGAATTGAAGTCCAACAGCACCTGAATGAACATGATTCCCACCCCCTGCCCTATGGGCTCTGGTGTTTTTCTAACTTCCACTCCACTTCCATCCACACTCACATATCCATATAGAGGCTGGGAAATTGAGGCACTGGTGGCTGTGGCAGGAGTGGCAGCCATGGACTTCTTTCCCATGGCTGTCCCTGCCACCATCACTTCCCTGTCCCTGCCCAGCCTGCAGCCCTGCCAAACCTGAAAGAAGCTGCTGGGTGGAAGCAGCACTCCACCCCCACCAGCAGATGCAGCAGACTGCTTTGCCCTCCATGCCTGCCTTATGCCCTGGCCTTTGTTCCCTGCCCCAGAAGGAAGTGCAGGGTACGACAGGTTTGGGAGGGAAGAGAGGGAATGTGATTTGTGCCAGGCAGCTTGGCTGGGACAAGGAGGGGAAGGTAGACAATGAGTGTCCCTGCCTGCCTGCTGCTACTGCTCCTCCTTCCATGTCCTCCTCCTCTCCTTCTTTCTCCCCATGTGACACTGCTTGCAGGGGGGAATTTGGGACATCAGGTTAGCTAAAGTTGCTGCAACAGTGGCAGCATTCTCCTCCTCTACTGTGTCTCCCTATCCCCATCTACAAGCCTGGGGGGCAGTTTCTTGCCCTGTCTTTCCTCCATGGACAGAGAGAGGTAACCAAAGCTGGATCCCTCCCTCCGCCAGCAGCTCTCACTCACCAGAAAGTGGGGTGATTGCCTGCCTGGGGTGACATCATGAGTTACTGCACCACCCCTAGTGATGCCACTACACTAAAGAGTGTAGTCCGCGGGCTACATGTGGCCCAAAGCCTTTTCCATGGCCTCCGGTTATCTCCAAAAATTATTTTCAATTCACATTCCTATTTGCCACCAAACTTCAATGGAGAGCCATCAAGTCCCCTTTATTCAGAGGGGAAAGTCAACATCATAAGTGTATTTAGTTTCTTTCAGGTCAATATCAATTATTATTTGTTCTCATATGCCTTCCATTGATTTCTGATTTATAGTGACCCTAATGTGAACCTATCATCATTATAATAATCATTAAAATTTATGTACATTTAAGATCCATTTACATATAAATATAAATTTAGTAATAAGGACTTTATCACATGACTCACTTTCTCACCACAATTGGGCTAATGATAGGAAAGGTTTTAGATCACTCCCTACCACACATATCTTCAATAGGCTGTTGCTCATCCTGTACGCTCTTCTATCCTCATCCTTAACCCTGCCTTTCTGCCCTATGTACACCCTATCCATGCCTTTCGGGGGGGGGGGGGGTAGAGATGTGCGTGTGTGTTTTAATGCACTTCTATAATTATGTTAATGAGATTTAACCAAAAAAGAGTAGTTTAAAAAAAACAGGCTGTTCTGGAATAGCAAGGTAAAGTGGGAAAGACACTGACACCACATGACTGCCCAATCCCAAAACTGCTACTGAAGTAACTTATCACACCTGAGGACTAATGCTATACCAATGAGATTGGGAGCTTGTTAACAGGTTTTCTCCATCAATGGCAAGGTTGCTCTAACACCGCTTTTAGGACAAGGCAGCAACAAAGCAGAGGATTGTGTGATAGGTATCAACAAAGGTATTATGTTTCAACTTTTGTGGCATCTTAAAAGACATGTGTGATAAAGGCCTAATCATGAGTAGTTAGATTTTGTCAACAAAGAGTGGGGGAAATTTAAAGAATGTAATGATTTCAAAAAGAATTGGTTTTAGTTAGTTTCAGATAATTTTAATTTATGTTGACTATATACAAGTGGGTGGCATACATAGCTAATTATTATGCATTTTAACTCATAACTTTTTCCAAACTAAACCCTTAGACATACATAGATGTTCCTCAACTATATGGCCAATCTGAAAAGTGACCTGGCCTTCTGTCAGTTACTCACCTCTGCTTTAGGCTATTGACGTCTTCCAGAGCATAGATGTATTTCTCACTATGTTTGAAGATTATGGGGCTGTACAGTCATGCTTGAAGAGCAGGCATGGGGGTGTCGTGGCACATGCCCCCAGGCCGCCAGCCTGACCACTTGGCAGGCAACATCACAGTACTCTTTTGATGCAGCGTTTAGATGACACACACCAAAAGGAGCACTGAAAAGTGCTAACATGGTGGCAAGGGTGGCTTTTTGCCAGCTCTAAAAGGAGCAGCATTTTGCAGTTTCTTTTAGAGCCAGCAAAGTGCCGGATCAGGGCCATGGCATGTGGTTGCCGCAATCCCAATCCAGTGCTGAAAAGGATGGTGGCAAGCTGCTCTATTGGGACAGTCTGTAGAGCCCCTGACTTTCTGCTTCAGCCAAACTAGATTTTAAGAAAAAGAGCCAGAAGTGGCTGTAGCATTGAATTACAATGCTGGAGACTAGAGCCTGAATCCCTATTTGGCTATGGACACCCACTGCGTAACCTTGCAAAAGTGACACAGTCATAAAAAATTATTTGTTCTAGACTTCAGAGGGAAATACATTAGAACAATTAGGTAATGTGTGGCTTATAGAGAAGGGGATGCTTAAATCAGAGTGGGCAAAGTGCAGCCTTCTAAATATTGTTGGACTGCAGTTCCCAGCATTCCTCATGACTGGTTATGGTAGCTGCTGAGACTAACAGGCACTGAAGTCCAGGAACATTTGCCCAGCCCTGATTTAAATAGTGATCTGTATTGTGTCATTTGAGAGCCAGTGTGGTGTTGCAGTTTGAGCATTGGACTACAAATCTGGAGACTAGTGTTTGAATCACCCCTCAGCCACTGCCACACAAGTCACACTCTCAGCCTAAGAGGAAGGCAAAGGCAGCCCTCCTTCTGAACAAATCTTGCCAAGAAATCCCTGTGATAGGTTCACTTTAGGGTCAGAAATGAATTGAAGGCACACAACAACAACAGCAAGCATTCCCTACAACTAACCAAATTTTTTTGTTACCAAACAGGTTTTCTTCAAAAATACATACCTATGCAATTGGAAGTACAAACCGATTTTGCAGATGTGGTGACCTTTCTAAAATTGTTTTTTTTTTAAGCTGAACGAATGGCCCCAAAATAAAAAATGTGGGATCTGGATACCTATGGAGGTATCTTGGGTGTAACAATGGCCACAAAAAGCATTTGGAATTACCTGTGGCCTGTAGGTCTCACTTTCTTGACTGTTGCTGCAGAAAGCCATATGCCATGCTGAATTTTGCAGTTTGGATTTTCCCTTCACTAATGATAGATAGATAGATAGATAGATAGAGTGAGTATGGCTGAATCTAGCCCTCCCATCTTCAGTTAATCATGATATCTGCAAGCCCTACCATACCACAATGTGCTATATTCCATTTTAACTGTTATGGTGCCATCATGTGAAATCCTGGGATTTGGAGTTTAGGGAGGGACATGTAGAATTCTTACTGAAGAAAGTGCAAAGGCAGGTTTACAGTTGTACATTAAGAAAACAAAAATAATAGCCACTGGTGTTTTACAGAATTTTAAAGTAAACCATTAAGAATATGAAATAGTTCAAGATTTTCTGTACTTTGGCTTAGTGATTAATCACAATAGATACTGCAATGAAGAAATCAGAAGACAAGGACTTGGAATGGCTGTTATGAAGGAACTAGACAAGATCCTGAAATGTCAAGCTATAATTGAATACTAAAGTTAGGACTGTCTTTGCCATTGCATGCCACCATATTTGCAATTTCTATATATGGTTGTGAAAGCTGGACAGCGAAGGAAGTTGACACAAAAAAATAACTCATTTTAAATGTGATACTGGGGGAAGAGTTCTGCTGATACACTGGAGTGCTAAAAAGACAAATAAATGTGTCCTACAACAATGCAAGACTGAACTCTCCCTAGAAGCCAAGGTCACTAAACGGAGGCTGTCATACCTTGAACATATCATGAGAAGATGTGAACTCACTAGAAAAGATTATGGTGCTTTGTAAGGTAGAAGACAGTAAGAAAAGAGGTAGACCACATTACAGATAGACATACTCAATCAAGGAGGCCACAGCCCTGGGTCTGCAAACCTGAGTAGGGCAGTTATGATAAGATGACCTTGAATGTCTCTCATTCAATGACTTGATAACAGTTAACAACAACACATGTAAAAATTCTCAGCCAGAGGGCTCTTGGTCTTCACTAAACTACAAACCAAATGTTTCTTACTTACATACTGCCCTATCACACTCCACTATTATAGTGCTATATTCCATTTTCACTGCCATGGTAACATTAATGTGGAATATAGCACTATTATAGTGGAGTGTGATAGGACAGTATATATTCAACTATAAGTCGAGAAATTTATGCTTCAAAATGGACTCTAAAATCATGGGTAGACTTATCTATGGGGCAACAAGTTAATACTGCCTGAAAATTTTCTGAAAGAAGTGCCCACCTTCCTCTGTAGCCAGGGATCTTTAAGGACGTTCCCGTCTGAGTCCCTAGCTGCTCCCCGGTGGGCTCTCCTTTCTTCTTCTGTGTATGTGTGTGTGTGTGAGAGAGTGATCCCTCCAGTCCTCACCTCAGACTCCTCGCAGCCAGAGCTAAGAAGGAGCTGCTCAGGAAAGGAGGAGAGAGAGTATACCCATGCTTGGACCCCGTTTTGCAAGCCATGAGCCTGGAAATCCTGGGAGAGAGAGAAAGGTCTGTCCCCCTTTTGCAAGCCACGAGTTTTAGGAATCCTGGGGGTTATGTGCAAAGAAAGAGAGAGAGGTTTCTGCCTCCCCCCCCCTTTTGCAAGCCATGGAATCCTGGGAGTTATGTGCAAAGAAGGAGAGAGAGGTTTTTGCCACCCCTTTTGCAAGCCATGGAATACTGGGAGTTATGTGCAAAGAAAAAGAGAGAGAGGTTTCTGTCCCCACTTTTGCAAGCCATGAGTTTTGGGAATGCTTTTGGTAAAGGAAAGAGTGTGTGTGTGTGTGTGTGTGTGTGTGCGTGCCAAGGTTTGTTTCCCCTTTTTCATGCTGACACTATGACCCTTGGGACTTGGGAGAGGTCCAGAGAGGGAGATGTAGGGAGGGAAGTGGAGATTTGTTTCCCCCTTTAGATCTTTTGTAACATGCCCCAGTGTTTGACCCTCGACTTATCCACAGCTCATATCAAAATCCATGATTTTGGCCCCCAAAACCGCCCTCGATGTATACATGAAGTCAACTTATACACGAGTATATATGGTAAATAAGAAACATTTATCTTTCATTGTGGCCACATTAACCAGTCTGCAATTCCTTGCAATGCTGAAAATGGATTCCAAGGATAGGAAAACTTCAACGTAATTCCACTTTAGTTTTGTAGCCCTATTGTGTCTTACTGAACAGATGGAAATTCACCTCACCTCCAGAAGCATTTCATTTTTCTGGTAACATACACTAAAGTAAACTTGGCAAGCTTTAGTGTGTCTATTAAGAAGGCAAATATTCTTCTGGACTTGGCCTTGATTTCACATGCCTTATAATTTTGTGCCAATATGTATCTCTCTGGTATTGCTCTGTAGCACATTGCAGGGGACAAAAATCTGGTTCCTCTTGGCCAGCCTGTAAAACTAAACATATTTCATTATCAGTATTTTGTTGTGTTCTCAGTTTTTGCTTGCTAGTAAAATTCCAAATAGACAGTGGTTTCCTTGATCAAGCCATAACATCTTGAAGAACATACTGACCTGCCATAAAATCCAGGATGACATTCAAAGAATCCTTCCTAAGGCTGGCACCATATATAGTCATCCTTTCATTTGACATTTACTTTGTCTATTCTAAACTCTTAGGGATCCAGGTCATTTGACTCTGGATGCCTCCTTGTTATGTATATTTTATACAAGTGCTTAGCAAATAACCCTACAAAGGATGTGTCCTTTGTATAAGAACACTTGTAATTTCTATAATGAAAATTTCTAAGTCTGTTTTCAGTGTTATCAGTGGAATGTTTCTCAGTGTCTTGGATACAACCACAAACAAACCCAAAAGCTCTTATTGAAACCTGGGTTTCATACTGACAAGATGCCAAAAGTTGGGTTTCAGATATTAGCATTTCCAGAATGGATTCCAATAGG
Organism: Urosaurus nigricauda; assembly: GCA_034509955.1. Taxonomy (NCBI): domain Eukaryota; kingdom Metazoa; phylum Chordata; class Lepidosauria; order Squamata; family Phrynosomatidae; genus Urosaurus; species Urosaurus nigricauda. The sequence goes on from JAOEGL010000003.1 coordinate 68,596,345, forward strand.
ATTCCAAAAGAAGTCAGTGATATTTTCCTTAAAAATAACATATAACCCTATTTGTCATTTAAACATGAAAATTCTATCATTTGGGGAAGGGAAAGTTAGAAAAGTCAGAGGCAAGGGAAAGTGGTGTTTTTTCTTAGTTGTGCTGGGAAACATTTTCTGTTTACAAGCCATTTCAGAATTTAAGAACTTGTTTTGTGAAACCATAGTGTAACAGCAATCTTATATTCCCATTACATCCACATATTAAAGCTTGGGATGTCCAATTTTTTGTATATGTTCAGTTAAGTTGATTATATTCTTTACTTGATAATACAGTTTCCCCATTTTCCCATTCATACAGGTATTATAACAATTTGGGCAAAATGGGGAGGAGGAGGGAAATCTGCGTTCACTAATAATTTGAGTGTTTCCATGCACACACAGCAGCATGACTGTATTGGAGCTCAGCACATTGAAGAAGAAAAAACAGATCTAACTGGGCAGTGGTGGCTCATAAGAACATCTGCTACTGAGCACTCCTGAATGGAAAAGAGAGATAGGTAAAAGAGCAACACAGAGCTGATATTTCACATCATACAGGTGAGTGAAATATCATTGCAGATTCATTAACTAGCTGCAGAATTAATAAGAATTAATTAGTGTTTCTTCACACCCTTGGAAAAAAGAAGCCCTGGTGGCACAGTGGTTAAATGCCACGACAACCATTTACAGCCAAAAAGTTGTGAGTTTGATCCCAGGCAGGACTCCAGGGTCCACTCAGCTTTGCATCCTTTTGTAGGTCACTAAAAAGAGTATGAAGCGTGTTGGGGGCAATTAGTTTACACATTGTAAACCACTTAGGGAGTGCTTAAGTGCACTGATAAGCCGTACAGAAATGTACTTGCTACTTGCTTGCCTTGTGTTGCCCTTTAGGAAGGATGTGAAGTCTTTCAGCTTGCTCAGGGTATTTTCTGTCTGGGGCAAATGGCACAGTGATGCTCCTCCTGGTCCCAAGAACAGAGGCCAACTGGTAATTGTGTGTGTTTATGTGTCTCCAAGCTAGCTTATAGAAATTCATAGGGAAATAATACTCAGAGTTGGTTTGTCATTTCCTTCCTCTGAAATATAGCCTACAGCTCCTGGTATTCCTTGGTGGTCCCCTTTCCAAGTATAACTGGGCTTGAACCATCTAAGCTTCCAAGACCAAACAGGATGTATTTATGCAGGAAGGGTATTTATGCCTTAACTGACAGTTATATAGGAAAGATATTTATGCCTTAACTGACAGTTATGCAGGAAGGGTATTTGTGCCTTAACTGACAGTTAGATCTTCTTTTAATGCTGGGTGATGGGACAGAGTCCTGTTAAGACCCTGAGATCTACACGCTGGTATAGGAGAATGCAGGGCAAAGTGGTTGTCACGCACAACTCTGTCCTGCAACACTATGCTACCATTTCTGACCCTCAAGATCTGCTAATTGGATCTTCCATAGGGTGGCATTCAGAATTCTGTTCCCCAAAAATGGTGAATGATTTGCCAACTCAGGATGACATGTTTGGGAATTCCTTGCAATCTTCACAATACCACAACAACCAATGCTTGAGGAAGGTGGCTCTTTCTGTCATATAGGAGAAGCAGCAATGAAAGTCTTCCTCTCCTGGAATGAAGGAGAAAGAGAAGGAAAAGAGAAAGCAATTGATAGGGTTTAGGGTCTTTCTGTCATATAGGAGAAGCAGCAGTGAAGGTCTTCCTCTCCTGGAATGAAGGAGAAGGAGAAAGAGAATGAAAAGAGAAAGCAATTGATAGTGAACCATGGCAAACATTTCAGTTTTAATTGTATGTTTTGTTGTTGTGGTGGTGAACGTTCAAGCCATTCCTGACTCATGGTGACCCTAAACCCTATCATGGGTTGTTCTTGATAAGATTTATTCTGAGGATGTTTGTCTTTGCCATCCTCTGAGACTGAGAGAGTGTGACTTGCCCAAGATCACCTAGTGGGTTAGCTCAGCCATGAAACCCCACTGAATGACAGCCAAATTAATCATGAGAAACATTTAAACAGAAGAGGACATGGCTTGTATGTCCTAGTTTTGCTTTCAGCAGCCAAATAAAAACAGTGTCTTAAGTACTTTTAGTGAGGAAAAAGAAAACATTTGTTTGAATACGGGAACATTTGCAAAATTAACTGCCAAATCAAGCTATCTCAAACAGGAAAATATTTAAATTGGCTAAAATGAAGATAGTACAAATGTGCTATCTTTCCCAGCCAAATAACTGACGTTGTTGTCCACTCTAGTGGGTTTTGTGCTTACACTTACTACCCCTTCAAGAAGAAATAATTGTTTTTTCTTTTTATAATAGCTGGACTAATTTGGTGGTGTTGCGAACATTTCACAATATCATACAAATCATGCTGGTAAATTTACTTTAGTATGTTCTATGTGTCTTAAAGATAAATAACCAGTGACGTAGGCTGAGAACTCATATTCTGGGTAATTGTTTATTATGTCTTTGACCATGTGCTGGTCTCCCTCTCCTTATTCCACTTCTTAGTTTGCACCACTGAATGATTAATAGTTAAACAGCTGCCAACTTATACAAACAGTTCTAACAACTAGCTGTAGCTGGCCACAATTCCAAAATTAAATAGCCTCCAGTAAATTAATGCAAAGGGAGCCAGCATGGCATAGTGGTCTGAGTGTTGCACTATGACTCTGGAGACCAGGGTTCAACTGTTAGCTCAGACATGAAACCCCACTGTGTGACCTTGGGGGGGGGGGTTACATGCTCTCAACCTCAGGGGAAGGCAATGGCAAATCTTCTCTCAGCAAATCTTGCCAAGAAAACCCCATAATAGGTTCCCTTAGGGTCACCATAAATGGGAAACAACTTAAAGGCACAAAACAACAACAAGTTAATACAAAATGAAAGTGGTCTTTTCTTACCATCTGACAATATTAGATCACATCATTTTCAACCCAGTCTTACTTTTTAACATAAAAATTATAGATTTTATTTGTTTATTCATTTCCTGTCTTTCCCCCATCTGCAGCTCAAGGTCTCTTACAAAAGTTTTTTTTAAATACAGTTAAAAATTTACATTGTACATTGTAATATATAAATAAATTTAAATTAAAAGCAGTTAAAAACAGAGCATTAACAGATTGAAAATCATTACAAAGAATCAGCAAAGAACATGAAAGGTCCTTTCTTCTTGAGCTTTCAGCCCTCAAAGACCTGCCAAAATATAAAAGTCTTCAGCTATTTATCAAAGGATAGTAAGGAGAATACCAGTCTAATCTTTCTAGGAAGGGAGTTCCAAAGCCAGTGAGCAGCCACCAAGATGGCTCTGGCCTTTGCCTTGTTCCCACTAAGTGAACATGTGTGGGTGGTTGGACAGCAAGAAGATCCACTCCAGAAGATATCAAAACAACTCATACAGGAAAATATGGTCCTTCAGATAACCTGGATCTGACTCTTATGGGGCTTTGTACATCATAAACAATATTTTGAATTGTGCCTGGAAACAAGGCAGTAGCTAATGGAGCTATAGCAACAAGAAAGTCCCTATAGCCAGACCCAGTTATCAAACTGGCTGTAGCTCTTGGGAAGTTTCAGAACACTCTTGAAAGGCAATAGAGCCATGTAGAGTGTTACAGTAACAGAAACGGGATGTAATTAAGGCATGTGTCACTATGGCCAGATCTGACTTCTCAAGGAATGGGCATAGCTGGATCACAAGCCAACCGTGCAAATGGTCTGCTAACCACTGCCAAAACTTGAGCTTCTGGTTCAGTCTAAGATGTGCCTCCTTTACAAGGCAGTGCAGCCTCATCTAGTACAGACTGAATCCCTGCTCCCTGATCTGATTTTCAATCTAGATGCACCACTTCCTTGTCTCAGTTCAATTTCACCATCAGTTCACCCTCATCTAGTCCATGACTGATGACAGGAACCAGTTTAGAATAAAGACAGCTTCCTTGGATTGAAGTGGGAAAGGGTAGTACAGCTGGATGTCATCCATATATTGATAACACTGTACTCCAGAAAAGACTCAGACAATATCTCCCAGTGATTTCATGTACATGTTAAACACCATGGGAAGAAAACAGAACCCCGAGGGACCCCACAGGTCAATGGCCAAGGAGTCAAACAGGAATCTCCCAGTATCACCTTCTAGATTAGACCCACTGTAAAATAGTGTCCCAAATTCCTTTTCAGGCAAGTAGCCCAGAGGGATACCATGGTTTATCATATAAAATGCTGGTTGCCTTAACTGCTACAGCTGGAGTGAGTGGCATTTGTTGGGACAATGGATTTGAAAAGCGACAAATGAGACTGGGGTACTATAAATAAGGCTTTATCTATAAATGCTTAAAAGGGTAATAAACAATATATATATAAAACAGAATCATACAAAGCCCACATATACAAAAGATACAGAATAAACCATAATAGTAATGGCAAACATAATAACAACAAATAGCAAATAATAATACAAACTATATAATACAAGCAAATAACACAAGTGTAATGCAACAGAAAAGAAAGCTGAGAATAGAGTGAGCAAAAGAGGGAGAGAGAGAGAGCTGACTGTAATGCTAGCCTTATTAAGACTTTAAAGTTGATTGGAGCTATGCATATACAGCTGGAGTTCATCTGTGTTCTCAGTAGCTCTCCAATAACCATGTAATGGTCCTTAACCTTATAATGGCTCAAGCGTAGAACTTGTTCCTATTCCAACAGCATATGATGGTAGAAACTACTAGGTCGGATTTGGTGACACTGAGTCTGTAAAGAGAGAGATTTTCGCCAAAGCTTCCACAGGTAGAGGCAACCCAGTATTATAAAGACAAAAATATGACATAGTGCTGAGAATGTCTTCTTCCTTCTTTTTTTTTCCCCAACAGTATCACTGGTAGGAGTGCCAGCACAAATTGTTGACTGGTATATAAAATAATCTTAGATATAATCAGAGTTTCCAGATGGAAGCTTAACAGGGAATTCATGCACCAAACCTATGGTGATAGTGAGCCACAAACATGCAGTGTTTCTAACCTTTGGCCTTCAAAGAGTTGTGGACTGCAACTCCCATAATCATTTAACACTGATCATGCTGGCTGATGTTTATGGAAAGCGAAGTTCAAAATATCTGGCAGGACAGAGTTTCCTCACTCATGCTTTAGACGCTCCTAGGTCAAGAATTCATAATGTCACTGCTAATAATAGGTCAAGAATGTCTATTTTGAATGCTTTGAATTCCCATTTCCTAAATCCAATTGGTAATTCCAACCTATTGGAACCATTGCTGAACCATTGGTTCAATAAATCTCCTCTGTTTAGATGTACCAGCTGAAGTCTCAGGAAACTGCTGTACTTTTCAAGGCACTGGCTGAAGCCTCTAGGGAGACAAATCTCAGAGTGAGTGGTACTGGAGGAAAAAAAAAGTTTGAGTTTTATTTCTGAGGTGACTGGGGACTCACCTCCAGCTATTCCCAGCAGGTACTGGAGCTCATTGGTTCAGCATGATAGTCTTTGTATGTATTAAGCTATGGCTGGTGAAGATGAGAGGCATTTTTATTCCTATTATGTAAGGAATTATAGACCGATGTTTTTGGCTCTCACGGGTGGAACAAATTAGAAGATTTCTGAAAATAAAGGAATTCTATATTGGCCACTGGGGAAGATAGTTGTGTTGAAACATATCTGGCCTTTGTCCAAGTGTTGGCTTGTTTACCACATTTGTCATCAGTCTTCTACCAGTGCGATGATTTGTGCTGAATTGACCTTCATATGTATAGTACTGCACATTTAGTGTTATTACAAATCTATATGGATCATATATTTGTTCTAAGGCATTGAGTTTTTAATGTGGATTTGGTGTAAATCAATCTTTTCAATTTATTATCTGTACACCGAGAGACAGACGTGCACATGAGACTCTGGTAGTCTGTTAATTCTCACTTCTGTGAGTCAGATCCTATAAACGGGGAGTCTTTTTACTCTGAAGAATTGCCCTGGAGTGCACATTGGACCCATATTTTGCCTGTTGTGGCTCCGTACATCATCTAAAAAGCTAAGTGTGGGAACATTTCTTTTCCCCCATGTGGACATGGTCCTAGTAAATAAGAGGGAAAGCAGACTGGCCAAACAGGGTGGCCAGAGGCTGCTCTAGCCACACTTGGGCAGAGAACACACTGACTGCACAGCCCACTCTCAAAGTGAGCTGCCGCCACAGTCCTAAATGGAATGCCAGCAGGAGCAGCTTTTCACTGCTCCTTTTTGTGTCAGCTTTTCCAGGCTCTGTGCACTTTCAGTGTGGCTTACAGCCACTTTGGAGGCATGCATTTTCTGAAAGCCATGCCTCCAAAGCATCCGGAAGTTGCTTTATTTGGCCCATCTGTTTAAGGCCTCACAGTGTGAAACCTGTATAAATACTTTTAGGATATTATCTTTTACAGATTAGCACTAGTTGTTTGAACACTGCTAAAGATGTTGTTAAGACACTGACTCTAATGACTGCAAGATCAGCAACTTGGCAGTTCGAGACCTAACTGCTGTGTATTGGGATGAGCTCCCATCTTCTGCCAATATAGCAGTTTGGAAGCATTTAAAAGTGCAAGTAGATAAATAGGTATTACTTTTGTGGGAAGGTAACAGCATTCCATGCAGTCACTTGGCCACGGAGTCATCTTTGACAATGCTGGCTCCCTCATCTTAGTAACGGAGATGAGCGCTGCCCCCTACAGTCAGACACGACTAGACAATCTTGTCAAAGGGGAAACCTTTAAAGATGATGTAGTAGTAGTAGTAGTAGCAGCTGCCACAGTTGTAGTAGTTTAATGCAGAACTATATGAAATCTACCTATACTCTTGTGTGATTTTAATATTTTTACCATTGTCCTATAAATCTGTAGTTTATTTTATGTAAATTCCTACATATTTATCATTGAAGCACTTTATGTAAAACTACATGGGATGGCTTTTCATCCAGAATCATGAAGATTCATTCTTTGGTGAAAGAATCCAACCCTATATTGTCATTGCTGTGTGCCTCCAAGCCATTTTGGATTTATGGCAATGCTAAGTCATTCCCTAGTAAATGTTAGCCAGAGGGGAAATGTAGAATCAGTAAGATCTGAAGAGCAGAAATACCTGTTAAAAGTGCTTATGAAGAAAAAGCCCCATGTTTATTAATAACTCAAACATTCAAAGCAGGTTTTGTGGGTGCACAGAAATACAGTGCAGAGAAAGTTGTTTCCCCCCCCCCCCCCCCCCTGGTTCTGCTGCTGAAATTCACTGTTTTGCCAAAAGAAGTCCCCTGCTGACACCTGCCCAAAGTTAGAAATTAGGTAAGATTAGGCATATCCAGACTACACAGTTATAGCATTCGGATACCAGTCTAGCTGCTATTACTCTATCCAGTAGAATCCTAGGATTTGTAGTTTGGAGCAGTGCTTAGAATTGTTTGCTGTAAGCTAGGGTAGTTCAATAGAGCTCTCTAAACTGACAATTTAAGCAGCTCATCAGACTACAAACCCAAAAATTCCATAGAGCTGAGCCATGGCAGTTGGAGTGGTATCAAAGTGTTATACCTCTGCAGTGTGGATATAGTCACTCTTGCAATAAACAAGAGTAGAATCCTCCAGTCATTTTAACCTCTATGAGAACTCTATGTTGGATGACAAACTGATATAACTAAGATTTTCAGCTCATGTATCTGCACATTGAAATGAAACACTGGTGCAAATCTGGATCATTCACACACAAACTGGTGCATACATTTCCTTTTAAAGGCATATTTTTCTTTTCAAAGATTTCTTTAATGAGATATCATTTATAGTGTTTTTGATATTGGCTGTAACACATTTTAAACACTTTTAAATTAAATACACAAATTTAGAACTGGAAAATAAAAGAGTATATATTTATTTAAAACATTAATCTCCTTCTTGTCTATCTAAAAGATTGCCAAGGTACATATAGCTCAGAATAATGTAAGACTTCAAATAATTTGCCCCAAAACAATAAGAGATTAACAAGATATCATCTTATTTTAATGAGCAGTTCATTTTCAAACAAAATGAAAAAATAAAATGTATTATTCATCAAAACCTGAAAATATTTGTGGGTTTTGTTTTTCTTTTAAGGCATTTCCAAATTTCTGGGAAAGGATGAAGAAAAAAGGAATTTGAATTTATTAAGCAAGACTGTACTTTTAATAGAATAGTTTATTCTGCTATGTAACATGTATTGAATATATAATACCCAAGGACTCCATTCAATGTGTGGGCAGGGGGAAGGTGGGGGGGGGGCTTCACATATTATTTACAGCACCAGAGGCTTGTATAAGTATATGGTCAAGACGCACAGTAGTATTTGTTTTTCCTGCCAAGAATAGTTTTTATTTGATAATGGAAAGAAATAAAGCAATGAAATAAATGGTATACAAAATTTTGTAACACTTACCAAGTGAAATGAAATGTTGCTTACGGAATAAATCAAGATTCAGCAAGTGTTCTTAAATAGATGTTTGTCACTGGGGATGGACTCAGCAATGGGTCATTAGAACTTCATGAAAGGTCTTCAATATTTTTCAGATAGGATTGAGCTTCAATTTGTTTTCCCTCATCCAGTCCATTACCGCCGCAAGACAGTCATTGAGAGGAGAGACGCCATCTGAAGTCTGAGTCAACGATTTGGTCATGGAGAGGTATATCTGGGTGTCACCAGCGTACTGAAGATATTGAGCTCCATGCCTCTGGATTATCCCACCCAGCAGCTTCATATGAATATTGAATAGCATTGGGGACAGGATGGCACCCTGAGGGACACCACAATTAAGCTCGATTTTGGATGAGCAACTGTCCCCGAGCCTCACCCTTTCGGGTCTTCTGGAAAGAAAGGATCGGAACCAATAAAGAGCAGTGCCTCCGATCCCTAACTCCCTCAGTCGATCCAAAAGGCTGCTGAGAGATCCAAGAGCACCAGCAGGGTCACACTACCCCTGTCGAGCGGAGGTCGTCGGTCTGAGCAACCATGACTGTCTCAACTCCATATCCTGTCCTGAAGCTGGTTTGAAATGGATCTAGATAATCAGTTTCATCCAAGACAGCTTGGAGTTGGGAGGTGACAGCCCTCTCGATTACCTTGCTCAAAAAAAGGGAGCAGGGAAACTGGTCTGTAGTTGTTCCTGTGCAGGGGGTCAAAACTGGACAGGAACATATTTTTGTATGTATTGCCTCTGAACTGCAGAATTTTGTAGCATGTTTGTGTGTATTTTTCAACTGTACAGATTGTACTCAACTTATCAAGCAGTCATCCTCTCTAAAATGGTTAACTCAATTTGTATTTGTTTTTCACTCAGACTTCCATCATCCAACAATCAAGTGTTTCCATTGCTCAAGAAATTAACTGAGAAAGTTTGACAACTATAGATGCTCATGATATTAATTAGAACTGATGTTGTCTGATTAAATTACATATGTGTCATGTATTCTTGAAATAGAAGATGGGAACTCAGTAGTCTTTCTTTATTTTCAGTTCCACTTGCCAAATGAGATCATCTGTAGCTTTCTGCTGTTCTAACAGCACCTCCTGCTTTTAAGATAATAAATCTTAAGTTGCTGCTATAACTAGCACATTTCAATGGTCATCTTCAAGGCTCTTGAAGGCATATCCTTCACAAGATGTGATGTTTTCCGTGTAAGACAATATAGATCCACTACATAGCACATCTAAGTAACAACATATGGTCTGGTTTTGCCTATTTATTTGAGAAGGTCCCTGTTTTCTAACATTTTGTATATGGTAAATGATGACCTTCATTTTCCCTTGCCTACAATCACAGAAAAAAAGTTATTGTTCACCATCTTCATTAGCAGTGGCCATGTGTCCTACACTGTGTTATCAGACAACAGCCCCCTCTTTCAAGGTGGCTTCCATTTACAGTTGGCCATTCATGATCATCCCAGACCCTGAGGTTTGGGGGCCAAAGTCTGAGGCCTAGAGATCATCCCTAGTCATTAATGCACTGTGCATTAAGTACAAACCACAAAAATTGCTCACAGCTTGCAATTTAAACACATACACAAATTATTATTAATTAATTAATTAATTTAGAGTATTTATACCCCCGTTTTCAGCCACAAAAGCTCTATTTTCCTGTTTGGAAGTTGAAACAGAAAGCTTAGTTAAAGGGGCTGTTGCCAGATCAAGGTGTCGTGAGAAGATTATGCTGTCACATCTACGTAGGGATATAGTATAAAGAACATTTAATCTAGTCTACTTGCTACTAACCAGAAGGTGATTCCAGAGCAAATTGGAGTGTGAGTCCTGGCACACTCATGATGGTTGAGAGGGGAGGTGGAAGACACACACACCCCGCCACCCCAGAGGGTCTTTGCAAATTGTAGCATCAAATCAATTAAGCCTTAGGAAATGTAGGAAGCTGCTGCCTTACTCCTCTTTCTGCTAGACTTCTTTTCATTCTTTTCATCCCTCTCCAAAACACATTTCCCATGTTCAGCAATATGCCTTTGTTGTTGTTCTATGACTTCAAGTCAGTTTCAACTTATGTCAAACCTATCACAGGACCCCCTAGCAAGGGTTACTCAGAGATGTGTTGCCACTGTCTACCTCATAGGCTAAGATAATGTGACTTGACCTGTCACTGAATGTGTTTCCATGACTGAGCAGTGATTTGAATCCTTGTCTCCCAGAGGACTCTTTCAAACGGGGAGGATTTTCTCCCAACTCCGAATGGAGCCAATGCGGATTTATGTAAATTCGCTTGTTTAGCGAATTTACATGAACCCCTGCTCCGTTCGGAATTACTTCCCATTACCCGAAATTAACCCCCTCCTGCCCAAATTTGCATGCGAAGCTTTAATTCGCAATAAGGTAAAACCCATGATTGCATTCGAATTGGCTTCCCTCTTGCCCGAATTTGCATGTGAAGAGTTAATTTGCAATAACATAAAACCCATGATTGCATTCGAATTGACCTTAAATTATACTTCCAATTTAGCCTCGTATGAAAGAGTCCAGAGTCATAATCCAGCACTTAAATCTATACATCATGCTGGCTCAGTATACCTTACAGGGTAGCAGTGATGTCCCTAGAATTGGTGTCACCTACATGGCTGCACCCATTGTGCGGTAATGCCACAAACCACTCAAAAGATGGGGAAGCAGCTATTATGGGAATTGAGCAGCTTACACATAAGACTTTACACAGGCTTCAGAGACCCCCCCCCCTCACAAAATATCTCCTACCATAGTCTTGGCATGTTCACCAAGTGCCGAGTCAGGCAGGGAGAGGAGAGTGGACACAGCTGACCATCCTCCTTTTCCTCCTCCCAAACAAGAACAGCTGCAGCAGGAGCTGGAGGCACAAACATAGTGGAGGCCAGCACAAAGGCACCTCAGCATTCACCATTGTCACCACCACCACTGACCCAGCCCCAACTAGCAGGATGAAATTTCCTTGGGGCACCAGGCACACCACTACCACCACCACCTCCCTGGCAATGTCACTCCCTGTGCAGATTGGTGTCACTCAGTGCAGTGCGCACACCTTGCACCCTCCTAATGGAGGGTAGGAAATCGGCATATGCTACCTTCCAAAATGATGGGAGACTCTGTCAGCCTGCTGTCTATATATTATATGCTTATTTTTACTGGTAAAGGATACTTTTCCAGTATACAGTTAAAACCAGATTACAGTAAGTAAAGGCTGTCCAGCTTAACGCTGTTGCATTCCAGGTCTGATCAGATATGAGGTGAGAATAATGAAGTCAAGGTTCTTGCTATCAGGATGAGATAGAATCATAGAATCATAGAATCATAGAGTTGGAAGAGACCACAAGGGCCATCCAGTCCAACCCCCTGCCATGCAGGAACTCCAAATCAAAGCATCCCCGACAGATGGCCATCCAGCCTCTGCTTAAAGACCTCCAAGGAAGGAGACTCCACCACACTCCGAGATGTTGCAGACAGTATTGTCCTCTCATATAGCTTATGATGAAGAAGTAGACTTAAGTCTACACAAGCATATGCTACCAACTTCTTCCTTTAACTCATTGTCAAAGGTGCTACATGTTTCCTTTGTATATTGATCCAGACTAACATGGCTATATCTTTGAATATTATGGATGGTCACCCCTTTATTTTTGCTACCAGGCAGATCATTTATATATAGCAGATGTGGGAATCATGCAGCCCTCCAGATGTTGTTGGTGATGAATGCTGAGAGTTACAATCCAACAACATCTGGAGAGCCATATGATACCTACCCTTGATCAAGCACAACCATTTTTGTGAACGACCAGTAATGTATCTACTATGCCCGCAGTATGGAAGCTCTGAGGACAACATGGAGGACCTAGGAATGTCTTTTGATGATTTGGCATGCCATTGTTCCTTATATACTCATATTTTAAAAAATCTTTCCAGAGTGGCCCTGGATCACATACTAGAATTACAATTCAGCTCATTCTGCTCATGAATAAATTATATAGTTGTGATTTGAAGCAAGACTTGGAACCATTTGATGGGTTTAGCCACAAGGGACAGGTGAAACTGCAGTAAGAATTGTTGCCTCAGTAGGGTTATAAATCTATCCAAAGGAATCCAAGCAAGTTTGGCAAAAATAAACTGACTTTATAGAGACTGCATTTTTATAAGCCATATCCTTTAAGTCCTATATACTGTACTAAGGTAACTGCAAATAACAAGGAATAGTATTTTAGTTTAATAACACTGTTTTTCACTGCTGACATAAAAATGTTTTGTAAGAGCCCCAGATATAGCAGAAGTATGATAGTGCTTTTGTGGAATGTATTAAAAGATAAAGTATGTATAGTTATTTATTTCCTTAAAATGAGCCACACTATAAAACTAGTTATCAATTATATATACATTGTACATACATATGCTTAATTGCTGAGTTCCTCTATCAATAATGCTGTAAAATTTCTAGTGGTCACCATCTGGAATTCTTCACTCAACAAAGCAAAATTGCTGGATTCTTTTGAGAATATAAACTAACCACTATAATTTGCTAGGGGAGAAATATAATTGTATTATTGCTGCAAATGCAGACTTAGTGAAATCTAATGCTCCTTGGCTATGCACTTAACAAAAAGTCTTTTCTCCTTTGTCCAGGACCTAATTAACCACAAGGCATTCTTGGGCAAAAGCTTAGCCCCATATCCTCATTTATCTATGGGTTTCACTCAGAACATAGATCCATTGCTTATTTTTTTTAAAAAAAAAATTCCTTAGAGTGGTCTGAGAAGTATAACAGCTCTACCTATTGATAAATAGTAAAATAGCCACACAATAAATTTCAATTCATTTCAGGGCTGCTCAGTTGCCATCTGGACTTTTGAATGAAAATAAAGAAATATCCAGGTTATTTGTTTATGGTTTTACAGAACATGGTAATGGCTGTTTTCTGTGGAAAGTATAGGGGTGGGGGAGAAGTACCAACATAATGTTCTTTAACAGTGTGAACATATTCATTAATTATAAACCACTGGGTGATCTTGGGCAAGTCTATTATATTTATTATAGATTTCATGTGTGCATATGTGCTTTTAATCTGCCTATCAACCTATGGGAAACTCATGAATTTCACAGGGTTTTTATCAGGCAAGGAATACTCAGAGGTGATTTTGGCAGTTTCTTCTTGTGAAATATAGCATACAGCACCTGGTATTCATTGGAGGTCTCCCATCCATGGACCAATCAGGGCTGATCCTACTTAGCTTCAAGATCATATGGGATCTGGTCTCTTTAGGGTATAAGGTGGATGTCATGGAGTGATATTTTTAAAAAATGAGAGTAATTCAAAATAAATTAAAACTGTCTAAAACATTAAAATAATGTACTGTCAACTGTCTCATGTAGCGCATATTCCCACTGGTGGCATACAGAGGAGAGCCCCTCTGGAATATCTCATTGGCCAGGAAGGTACCTATAAGTAGATGTGTTCCTTCAGGTATTGAGTTCCTGGGATATTACACTTTAACTCCATTTCCAAAGCTATAGAAATCAAACAGCAACATGAACTCTTCTAGAACATGGCCACATAGCCCGAAAGCCCCACAAAAAACTATAAACAATACACATTTCAATTAAAGTCTATTTAACACATTTAAATTCAATGAGCAGAAAATTCTGTGTGCTATATTTACATCTGGTGTAAAGGTCTGCCATCAACAGAGCCACAGTTGTACTCTGGAAGAGTAAAGGATATGGTGTTCTTCCTGATCTCACTCTAGTGTACCTGTGATGTTCCAATTAGTGTATCTGTCATCATGGCAACAGTATACCCCATGGGCCCACATAACATATCTTCCATCCAGAATCATTTAGTAAAATGCTCACAAACCCTTGCACAATATTATGCAGTTAGCAGTAAAAGCTCATGTTTTAACTCTGGGCGTTTATGTACTGGTAATACAAACAGGTTTTGAGTGAAAAACTATACAAATTCTCTAGTTTAAAAAGAATGTTGGCTGAGTAAGTAGGAAAACAAGTCAACTTTTAAAAAAAATTAAATCCAATTTTCTCTACAGAAAAAGAAACATTTAAAAACAAGAAAATGGTTTGAATGTGATAGCTACAGAAGTAATTACCATCGAACTGAACACTAACCTTGCCAGATGTCAGTTACTGAAAGGGCATGTTTCTTCCCAAAACTCTGTAGCTGTACTGAGCAAATTGGAAACCATAATGAAAAATGTCTACCACATGATCTTGAAATTTCCTGTCTTCCCCAGTAAGTAAGAATTTACCTTGGAACAAAGGTATGAAATGTGAGAAAACATCAGTGTGATTTCACCTGTCCCATTATCCCCAAAAGTATAACAACAGCACCACAGAATCTTATGCATCCCAGTAGGCTCAGGCAAAATTAAACTCTTGTAGCCTTTACTAACATTTGTGGTCTCCCTCATTAATAACTTTTGCCATCTTGATCCCACTCCGATGTTGCTTGGCCACATATATCCCAGTTTTCATCTGTGAGGTGTTGGAGAGTATGGTAAACTCTTACTCCCTCTGACATGGCTGTTTTTACTGTTGACCACTGGCAGGGCTAAATGATGCACATAGATACTTGGATTTCAGGGAGGATCTAGTGTGAAGGGAAAGTTTGCTTTGTATTTGTATTTTCTGGAAGGGATTGCCTGCCACTGCCATCAGGCCTGAAAATCATGTTCATGTGCATAATATTTTATTAGTAAAATCAAATAATCATTAGGAGCTCAAGAATCCATTTTTTTACATTTGTGTGGAACAAAACTCACACATTGATGATCCCTCAATGTGGGCACTTGGCAAATTTTTATCCTAATTATGTAGCAAATAAATCATAGGCAGTAAAAACATTTGACAAAGAAAAAATGTTTTACAATAAGAAACCCCACAGGGAGGGCAGACGCTTCTCTTTTCTAACAATTCTCAATCAGTTTTCCATGTAATAACAATCCTAGTTGCATATTTTTTGCCTTTGCTTCTCTTGGGACAACTCTTCACTTCTGCAGTCTGCAAATGAACCGAGACAGAAATTATTGAAAAGAATATTGGTTCAAGCAAGAGTATGGAAGATAGGCACCATCTTATTTTTAATGACAATGTGTTGCCAAGGCTTTTAAAATTATTCCTTGGTCAAAAATCCTTCAAGAAGCTAAAAACAAGGAAAAATATAATATGGGACAATAAAGGATATGGTGTTCTTCCTGATCTCACTCTAGTGTACCAGTGATGTTCCAATTAGTGTATCTGTCATCATGGCAACAGCATACCCCATAGGCCCACATAACATATCTTCCATCCAGAATCATTTAGTAAAATGCTCACAAACCCTTGCACAATACTAATAATAAAAGTACAAAAGTAATAATAGTAATAATAAAAATATAATATGGGACAAGGCAGCAACAGGTTCCCTGCATGAATTGCATTGACACAACCATTATAACCACTTCTCCCAATTTTGTACAAAAAAGACATGCACCTTTATTTCAAATGCAAAAATATCTTTGTTTTAAAGCAAAAGAAGACTCTGAAAAAATGGTTTAGAAGCAGGAAAAAAAAGCATGCAGAACTGCTTTCAAGTAAATCAGTCTACTAGCACATCTTAACCAAGATCATTTCATTTATCTGATAGTGATTTTCCAGGATCTCATCAGACATCTTTTCAAAAGATGCTTTTGTTGAACTATAGTCCCTCCATCAGCTTCCATGAATTCCCTCTAAGTCAAGAAGAATAAGCAAAAATGTTATGAGCCATCTTCCTCTTGAAAACACAAGTTTCAAATGAGGAGGAAATATTGTTGAAGATAAGAATGCAAAATGAACATTACACTACGTATGAATCTAGCAAAGGATAGTGCCACAAGTAATGTTTGGAAGACAGAAGGGAAACTGGTGTAGAAAGGTGGGTTCCTATATATGAAATGGGCATATAGAAAATGGTACTGAGAGAATAACTTGAGGATCTTGTACATTCCAGGTGCCATGAAAAAGCCAACAATCACCCTATGAGTTCAAATATACAAACTGTTGCAAATCACCTATAATTCTATTATTATTTATCACACAGACAGGGAGCTGAGAGTACCATGCAAATCAAAGGAAAATGTTCACATTACTAAATATTTTGTGAATCTTTGCCTGACCTAACTACAGAGTTTTCTGGAAGAATAGTCTCAAATAAACTACTTCTAATAATAATAATAATTTATTTATAGCCTGCTTCTTCCAAAATATTTGAGTCTCAAATAAATTACTTCTCCTTATTATTTATTTATTTATTCATAACCTGCCTCTTTCAAAAGGTTTGAGGTGGGTTACAACAAAATACAAAATACATCAACATATAAAATATTACATAATTCCCTTACAGCCCTATTATAAAACTAAACAAAATATTACATAATTCCCTTACAGCCCTATTATAAAACTAAACAACAGCATTATAAAATAAAGATTAAAATTAATTAAAATAGTCATAATTAAAATGAGGAATATTTGGGCAGACAAGAGCAACCCATATCAATATAATGGGACAGTCAATCAGGGAAGGCCTGCCAGAAGAGATCCATCTTGACAACCTTCTTAAAAGCATCAAGAGTAGTGACAAGATGAATCTCTTCTGGCAGGCTATCTGATAGCTTAGGAGCAGCAGATGAGAAGGTCCTCTGGGTCTGTATTCCTGATCAGTAGGATGTTTTAGGAGTACAGAGTGTATCTGGGCTGGGTTTCCTTTGGAAGGAGAAACCACCAGATACTTAAACCATTTTGTAATAAACTCATCCCTCTACATTCACTGCAGCTACATTCATGGTTAGAATCCCTGTGGAAAAAACCACAAATAACAAAAACACTATGTTTTTACCTGAGAGAACACCTCTCTAAGAATCTCTAAGTCCTCCAGGGCAACTCTGTGGTTGACATCTGACAGACATTGACCATAGAATTGTTCTGGAGGAGCTACAAATGCCTAGTAGAGTGTTCTCTCTGGGAATCTCTAGGTCCCTCAGTGCAACTTTTGGTTAAAGTTGACCACAGAGTTGCTCTGGGGGACCTAGATATTCCAAGAGAGAACATATTAATAAAATCCATGTATAATCGAATCCGCAAAAGTCAACGCTGCAAATGTGGAGGGACAAGTGTATTGGATTCATTTATGAATATACAGATTAAGTGCATGGAGTGACAAAGACACAGTTCAACCACCCCAACGGGAAATCCACACCAATCCTCCGAACATGCAACCCTGTAGGCGCTTCCCAAAGAAGAAAGAAGCATTCTGCATTCTGTCTCTTTGCTCTATTCATAACCCACATTTACAAAGACCATCTTTGCAATAAGATGCTCTTACTTAATATCATCTTTAGCTAAAGAAGACAAGGAAAGTATGCCTTTTGACAGGATGGCTTTCATATTACAGGGTATCTCCAGATGACTTCCTAGTAGAATTAGGCCATTTACCTGTAACTAAAGCCTGTTTATGCCAAGGAACTTTACAGTCATTATGGCCACATTAACTATACTCATGACTCCTTTGCAGATAGATGCCATATTAACATCTGATGCACCTGAAGTTTCTTGCTACTAAGTCAAACGATTAATCCACCTAGTTCAGTATTGTCGCTCTGGCAGCAGCTTCTCAATGACTCACTGGCAGTGTTGTTTCCTAGGTCTGAAACATGTATCTGCACATAAAGCATGTGCTTTGCCAAAAAATGACAGGGAAACGTGTACATATAACAAGATAACTGGATTTACAATGCTGTTGATGCATCAACAAGAATGAAATCTCTTTAACATTATATTACTGTATTATCAAGGCAGATTTGGTGGTTAGATGTTTGGAAATGAAATTTTCAAACTTTCAAATAGTTTAAAACTTAAACTTTTAAGGTTTTTTGTGTTATAATTATAAGGCGTTCTCTGAACTGTTTGCTACAGCTGGGTAGGTTTTCATTACCATCACATTGTCCTTCCGTCATCCTGCACCAAAAGGATAGATAGATAGGACTGATGGGACCTGCATTCCCAAAATATCTGAAAGACCATACCTTTACCACACCTATTCTGAAGGATTTTTTAAATAAAAAGACCTTGTCGAACCACAGAATATTCTCGCAGCTGCCCTTACTATTCCTGCTGTAATTTAAGTCTGTACAGTGCATGACTGAACAAATACAAAAGGATGACAGAAGTACAATTTGATGGAATTCCATATGTCTTGTTTATTTACTGCTATGTATCAAATCCCAAAAGCTGTGCTCAACTTCTAATCGTATTTTGTACAGTTCTGTGAAAGGCCTTCATTTTAAAAAATAAAATTCAAACCATTGGCATATCACACTTTTTTCGCAACTTCTTCATGCAGCCAATGTTGCCAAGAAGGTTTTATGGAGACAGTTATGGAGACAGTTGCAAAACCTTGTAATTTCTCCTAAAATATATATCTACAACAGTGATTAATCAGGCTATCACTATTTGCAAATAAAGAATTTTGTTAGACATGCATATAGTAAAATGTATTGAGATAAACACCTTAATCCTTAGAGAGCAGTTTGGCAGACAAATCAAGGACAATTCATTTCAAAAATACTCTTTCAATTATTAGCTTTTCCACCAGTGCTTCTTTTTAAAACACAATGTTCAGAGCCTCAGTTTGGAAAAACAATGTTTTTCCTGGAAACATTTTTGCTGAGATTTAAATGTTGCTAGGTACTTTTCAATTATTTTGTATATCCCTGTTGCAAGGCTCTGTATTTGAGAGTATTACATAGCACATTGTATATTTGAAATCACTTAATGGAGGTTGCATGAAGATCATTGCTTTTATCTGAAGAGACAGAAAATACAGGTTAAACACAAATTAAGGTCATAAAATCAATCTAATTTGTATGCATTTTTGTTCCATGTTGAAAGCCACACTGAGAACATTAAAAACAGGATATTAATAATGCATAGTTGTTATTATCATTGATAAAGCCAGTTCATAGTCTGTGGAATTCTGGCATTTCAGTATTGTATACTCCTAACCTTCATAAGGATGGGAATCAAGGCACAGCAGTCATTTAAAGCAAGGATGAGAATCAAGGCACATTCAGTCTCAGGTGAGGAATGCTGGAAGCTGCAGTCCAGCACTTGGTGGTCTGCACTATTTTCACCACTGGTATAAATAATTCTTCTATAGTAGGTTTTCTCTATCTAGGGCCCTTCAGTTTCTATCATCCTAATGACCAATAATTGTACTATCTGACAATAATGAATAATGAATGAAATTGTAGTTCAATACATCTGAAGGGCTCCCAGTTGGGGAGTCCTGTTCTGTGGCTTCTATTTGGTAATTTAACTATGAAATAAGAATGATTATATTCAAGAGCGTATAATTTCCTCAGAGAGGAAAAAATCATCTTGTGAGTGTCTTTTCAAGTGTAAGCCATCTAGAATTCAATGGGATCTATGTATAAGAATATAACCATGCATACAAGGGGGTATCCAAAAGTTTTAATGATCACCTTTTTAAAAAATTGACAGAAAGTTTGTTTTGATTTTTAGTTGTTAACTTATCTCTATGTAGTCACTGTCTAGATTTATACATTTTTCCTAGCGTATCTTGACCCTCCGAATACCTGATATTGTAGAAGTCTGCAGATTGCGCCTTATGAGGGGGTATTGTAAAGTAATGATTACCATTTGGACATTATTATGGCATATTGATGAAATTTTGTTAGTGTCATTGTTGGCCCCTAAATTCACGTTTCTGAGAAAATCAGCTCATTGGGTGCTTTATTTTTGTGGCTGGCTGGGCCAGAAGTGACTAAAGGGTAAAATTCTCATCGGGCACAATCTGCAGGCTTCTACAATATCAGGGATTCTGAGAGTCAAGACACACTGGGGAAAATGTATAAATCTATGTAGTGACTACATAGAGATAAATTAACAACTACAAATCAAAACAAACTTTCTGTCATTTTTTTTTAAAGGTGATCATTAGAACTTTTGGATACTCCCTCGTATGAGTGTTAAATCATACTGCCCTACTAAGTTATACTATGATTCAAGGTTGTACTACAAACTGGAAGATGTTCATGAAGTCACAAAACGTGACAAGCTAGAGAGCCTTCCCCTACTATGTTGTATGTTTATCTTAGAATGTTTCAAGTTAATTAAATGCAGCATTATATTTCAAGGACTGGAAAGGAAGATAGACCCAAAATAAGCAGATAATCCATAAACATAATTCTTTCAAAGAAGCAAAACTTTCCTCATCTGAAAGGACAGTGTGGGATAACTTATGAAAGCTTGTAGGCTCCGGGTCAATTACAGTGGGTCTTTGCTGGGGTTTGGTTCCAGGACCCTCTGTGGATATCAAAATCCGTGGATGCTGAAGTCCCATTATATACAATGGTGTAGTAAAATGGTGTGCCTTATATAAAATGGCAAAAATCAAGATTTGCTTTTTGGATTTATTTATTTATTTATTTGAATATTTTCAATCCATAGATGGTTGAATCCATGGGTACGGAGGGCCAGCTATAGTCTCATCCCCAACACATTTGTAGTTTGTTCAGGGGTATTTAGAAATCTCTACCAGAGAGAGTCCTAGTACAAGTCTTACGATTTTATACAATGCAACCATGCAGACTGACTTGGAATCAAAATTCTATGATTGTGTAATGTGAAAGTAACCCTTTTGTTCCTCCACCCTATTACTTTATCTGCCATTCCATCCTCCAAATATCCTCTCCTAACTATCCCCTTGCCTTCATCAGGCACAAGCAGTCATACTTCTCTCTCTTGAAACACAAGGGGCTGGCATAGGCCAAGTCATACCATGGATCCATTTTGTGCAGTATTGTCTGTTATCCTGGCTTTCAAACTGGATTTTGTCCTAATCCTACATGGAGATACCTACTATTCATGGTGATCACCTGTCTAAGTGCTAGCCAACTGCAATCCTACATAGCTTCCAAAATTAGCTGAGATTGAGTGTGTACAAGGTGGAATGGTGGATCTTTACAGCATGCTACATTATCTTTTACTTTTTTGACAAAGAATTTTATTACTGATATACAAAGAGAAGGACAAACATTAACAGATATTTCCAAATAGGTCATATTATACATAAAAAGTTACAAGAATCAATTTTATCTTAAACGTTGCCACTTTAAAACAAAGACAAAAAACACCACTTTTCTGTATAATCAATGGCTTGTTCTTGGATTCTAAATTTTTCAGCTTTATCATATAAGCTATATCCTATGTATAGTACTGCTTGATTAATGAAATATATGGACATTCCTGGACATTACTTCTTTAACAGAAAAGTTGATAACAGAGGCAGAAATAACATGGAGAGAATAGTGATAAGTCCCTGCACCACAAAAAAAGAAAAAGAAAAAGAAAGAAAGAAAGAAAGAAAGAAAGAGAAAAAGAGAAAAAGGGAAAAAAAGAAAGAAAGAGCAGTTCAACATGTTTCCACAAACTTTTATTCCAAATTTAACAGTATGCTTGCATGACATGACAACATCAGGTTAAGTAAGCCTTGCATAAGTAAACAGACACATTTTGAGTTTTCTACAGAACACTTGAAGGCTTCTTTCAAAATGTATAAAAGGCACCTTCTACCATACAGAGGTACTGGAAGGGAAAGTGTGGTTTCATATACTTGCTTTCTGCTGTTATGGAGAAGCCATATATGACCTCACTTCATTTTTATTTTTAAGTGAAAATGAGAAGCAAGCTCAAGTTCTTCACCTGCTTTGAGTGGTTGGCTGCCATGGCCCATGAACCCACACAGAGTACATTGGTCTGATACCTTCCTTGTTGCATCCCACATCAGGTGTTCCCTCCTCATGGCCAAACACCAAGTTTACACAGAACAAGTGCTGGAACTTACTGGGTAGAAGTCAAGTAGAACCAGGAGGCAACTACTTTTTATGCCAACAAAGCAATATCTAGCACCACATTTTGTATGCCAGATATCTAGCTCCAATCAGAGTAAACACATCTGATGTCATATTGCAGTATTGTAGAGTAGTGTTTTTATCTAAAGCCAACCACTCATATCAGTAATGGAGCAATATGGATCACCCAAGGGACTACCCAAATCTGTCCTATCCCTGCACAGTAGTATATTTAATTATGTGCAACATGTCTGTCCTTCATTTCCACAAGGTCCTGTTCTACTTGTACCAAAAAAGGTGAAAATTTTATATGAAAAAACACTAAGAATGCCTGGGTTGTTGCATGTCTCTCAGCTAAACAACATCCACAAACACCAAAAAGCAATTCAGAAGTATATCTTACAAGTTACAATATCCATCCAAAAAATAGTTACATGATAGACATAACACCAAAACAAAAACATGGTTAACTTGCCAGCAATTTCTAGAAAATAAAGTAAGACTGCCTTCTGGCAACAACACCCTGTCACATTTAGTTACATAAGGACCAAAAATAAATGTTGATGAAGTTTTACCAAGCAAGTTTAGAGCCATTTTTTTAAAAAAATACATATATTTCATGATCATTAAGATGGCCAAGACTAACATTTGTTAAAGTGTAAGATGATTACTTGTGTTCTTGCAAAACACTCCAAAGGTTCACCATCCATAGAGAGAAAAATCCCTCAGAAGGTTTAAATTAATATAAATTAGCAATTCAAAATTCTCTTTTCCAAATAGAGATCTAGATATTGTCACAAAATATGTACTTACTGTGGGGGCAAGAAGACATGCATGTAAGTACATAGTAAAAAAAGGTAAATGTTTCCCCTTTGACAAGTTTGTCTAGTCATGTCCGACTGTAGGGGGTAGTGCTCATTTCCGTTACTAAGCCAAGGGAGCCAGCATTATCAAAGATGACTCCATGGTCATGTGGCCAGCATAACTACACGGAACACTTTTCCACTGAAGTGGTACCGATTTACCTACTTGCATTTTTGCATGCTTTCAAACAACTAGGTTGGCAGAAGCTGGGACTAGTGATGGAAGCTCACTGAGGACCCTATTGCATGGGGTTAAAACCCCAGCTTATCTTTCCCGAATTCAGTCCTAATTTGGGAGGCAGCCAGGTGTTATCGCAAAGAAATCACTGCCAAATCGCCACCCGGGTCTGTCCCGGATGCAGCTTTCGACTTCTAAAAATGGCCGTGGAAGCAGCTTACAGGACCTGGGCTGCATCCAGAATGAACCCAAGCAGCGATTCGGCAGTGATTTATTTGAGATAACACCTGGCTGCCTCTCAAATTAAGACTGAATTTGGGAAAGGTAAGCCGGAGTTTTAACTCCATGCGATAGGGTCTTCTATCATGCAGCACTTGGATCTCAGACTGCCAACCTGCCGATCTTGCAACCATCAGAGTCAGCATCTTAATCAGTGAGCCACCACATCCCAAATACACAGTAGGAAGGAGGAATACTTTTATATAGGTAGTGGTTCTTGTATAGATAAAAGAGTGGCCTGGAAGAGCACGGCCCAGAACAAAATTAAAGGAAACGTATCCCATTTATAATTGCTCTTATATATTATAGCCAGTCTGTATCCCATCATGGACAATCATATGGTCTCATCTTGTGACAACTATCTACCAGGCTCCCAGAACACTTGATTGATCACCTTTAAGCAGTCAAACTTGTATGGGAGACTTTTCTATGGTGCTCCTGTAATTGAGAGCTTTGATTACTAGTATTCAGTTTACATGAGAAGAGATAATGGAAATACCTGCCAGAACAGAATAACCCTGATACGAATTAACAGCATTAGTGGAAAATAGTTGCTGCAGTTAAATGTACATTGTGTGCCTTCAAGTATTAACTCTAAGGTGAACCTATCACAGGGGTTTTCTTGGCAAGATTTGTTCAGAGGGGCCTTGCCTTCCCCTTCCCCTTCCCCTTCAAGAGTGTGGCTTGCCCAAGGTTATCCAGTGGTTCTTTGTGGTTCAGTGGAGATTCTAACCCTGGTCTCCAGGGTCATAGTCCAGCACTCAAATCTCTACTCCACACTGACTCCCCTGAGTATATAGAAGCATTCAAAATGAAAATCTCACTGCAAAAACAAAGTGTCAAAATCTGTGCTCTGTGTCAGATTACTAGAGAATAGCAACACTAATGCTAACAGCAGAATTGATCAGTTGTGGAGTAAATAGGGTGTAACACATACTTAGCCCACATACCAGAGTATTATTAATCTAATAAAGTCATAATGATGTTCCTGTAGGCATATCAATTGCATATTTGGGTCATCATCCAACCAAATGTAAGAACTTTTGAAGGTTTTTTTTCTCTCAATGAGGGAGTTAAGAACATCCTTCAGTCCTTGCTGAAACATGTAAAGATAGTGAAAGATGTAAAGATGCTAGCTCAAACTCTTGCTGAACCACAGCCCTTACATTAATTTTGACTAAATTGTATTATTTTAATACAAAGTGCAATCACTCCCAAGAAATACACTTTAGAAGAAATCAAAGCAGATGCTAGTGTCTGTCTCCAGAAAGTGCATGATCTTTTCAGTTTGTCTGTATGATGGACAATAACTTATATGAGCAAAGTTAGTGCTATCTATCCAGAAAACAAAGATTCTTTGCCCCATCTTCTTAAAGGATAAATATATGTTTTGCTTCTTTATCTCATGTAACACAATTAGTAAAAATTAGTTATAGCCTGACCATTTTTGAATAATTGTGCTTCAGGTTCCAGGAAAATCATGAGCCTATATAACTTCACAAATAAGAGTCTATTCTCAGCCAGGACAGCTTTCCAATGTTCTTCTGCAAAGAACCGGGGTTAATTTTAAACCAACACTCATGAACCTTTGCTGAAGCTAATTTTTCCTGGCCACCCAAATGCAAACTGAAGGACTGGAACTGATTTTTGGTCTTGGCAACAACATAATATCGGCCCGCAAAATTACTCAGCACAGCAGCAACAGTTGTTAAGATGTAGCAAAGAATAAAGTGCACATTCTAAAGGCATACAGGTATTGTGAATGTTGCATAAATAATGTATTACACATATAATTATTACTATTATCTATATAGCTTGGCTCAGAAATCAGTTCCACCAGGGCTTCTCTCCTTCTATCATTTGTCACTGGACAGAGGCCATCCATTTCATCTGGCTACAGAAACGGGAGAGAAGAAAAATAGGGACATTCCATAGGTTATGCAAAGAGTCTATTGATTCCTCATCCTTAACTTTTTTCATTCTAATTGGTAATTATAAGAATCAGTTTTACTTACTGTTTATTTATTTATTTATTTATTTATACCCCGCCCTTCAGCCTTAAGGGTTATCAGAGTGGATAACTGTGTTTTAATTGTATATGTTAGTGAACAGCCTTGTTACGAGCAAGTTTGAGTACCAGAACAGAGAGAGAAGAGGGACATAACTAAGCAAATTTACAAAACAGAAAGCCTATTTAGCCTATTGGGACTTTTCTTAGTCAATGTGTGAAGGATTAGGATGCACAAGAAATATTGCTTCCTCTCAGAAAATAGAACAGTTTTGTTTAAACGTGTAAGGACATTGTCTTTTATGTTCTCTCCACTGAACCTTTACTGGCACAGACAAGATATTATTTGAGTGCCAAAAGCTGACTTACATGCTAGGCATTTTAAAACCCAGAAGTTAGCTTATGTGGAACATGTTCTGTTTTTAATACCTCTGAACTGTTTTGACATTTTTACCCTTTTTGTATTCTATTTGTAGATTCTTTTTGGGTTTAGCATTTTTGCTTGTTTGGAGGTTTGTTTGTCTGTTTACAACCAGCTATCTTAGAATAAAGAGTAGTTTAAAAAAGGGGGGGGGGAGTTAACAAAAATATCAGCTAATACCATTTCCAGTGGGAATGTCACCTATGCCTTCAGTAGGCAATACAGTGTGGTTTCTGCTGCGGTTTGATTGCAAGACTCTCCATGGATATCAAAATATATTATATAGAATGGGGTAGTAAAAAGGTCTCCCTTATATAAAATGGCAAAATCAAGGTTTGTTTGGGGGGACTTTTTTGATGGAGGAATATTTTCAAGACATGGATAGTGAAATCCATGGATGCAAGATCATGGATACATAGGGCCAACTGTATTTTTTTGGACAGAATATAGCATTCCCCACCAATATACTTTCATGCACATGTATCTGTTCAGTTTGTGTCACACAGGGGCTGTACAGATCACCTGAAAAAGGCGGTCTGCAGACGTCCCTATTTGCTGCACAGCAGCGCAGCAGCAACCAGACGGACGTCGTAAGGGCTACACTGCAGTCCTTATGATGTCACTTCTGCACAGCGCCATCTGTGTGGTGCGGTGCTGCTGCGCAGCTGCGACATCTGCTGTGTGGGCGGTCCGTCGCAGCTGCGACATCACCGCCATGTCACGCATCTGGGCGCCCAGCCCTTTCCCCCCCTGAACATGCTGCCAGGGCATCACATCATGGCGGTGTGTACAGGGCCACAGTTTGTAATCACGGGAGACCTGGGGGCTTCCACACTACATAATTGTAGTACAGTTGGCCCTCCATATTCATGGATTCTTTATCCATGGATTCGACTATCTATGGCTTGGAAATATTCCAAAAATATATAAATTCCAAAAATGAAACCTTGATTTTGCCATTGAACTAAGGGACAAAATTTTACTATGCCATTATTTTTAGTGGAAGTTGAGTATCCACAGAATTTAGTATCCATTGGGACTGTGGAACTAAACTCCAGCAGATACCAAGGACCCACTGTATTACCTGTTTCCTCTAAAATAAGTCATACAATACTCAGAAAATAAGACCTAGTACAGGTTTTATTGAATTGCTAAATATAAGGCCTCCCCTGAAAGTAAGACCTAGCAAAATTTTTGTTTGGAAGCATGCCCATTTTTTTGTTGTTGTTGTTGAACAATAAATGCGAATTCTTCTTCATGAAAAAATAAGACATCCCCGGAAATAAGAACTAGTGCATCTTTGGAACCAAAAATTAATATAAGACAGTATCTTATTTTGGGGGAAACATGGTATGATGTCAGTATAATGTGCATGGGGGGGGGGAATCCTATGGAAACTTGGGATTTGCAGATTAGGGAAAGTTATTTGGATTTACCATAGTGCTTTAGTGCCTGAGCAAAATACACCTCCCAGGATTCCACAGGATGCACCCATACCAGTTAACATCATGTACTTAGAAGCAGCAAATGTCAGAGAAATCAGGATACAGTACAGGAAACACAGGAGAGTCAGAATGAGAAGTGTATTAACAAGGTCTCAGACATTCCAGAATTGCTTAGGTTAAGAAGAACAAAGCCAGGCAAGAAGAAATACAAGTCATATATCCTACAACCATTCCATAGCATTGAGCCATGGCAGTTAAACTTGGTTATTTCAGCAGTGTGGATGTAGCCAAAAAGAACAAAGATTTTGAGCAGACTGAGACTAGCACTGCAACAGATCACAGCAAAGAGACCAGCCCCGGCCAACCTGGTTCATATGGAATAATGGGAACAACAGTCTCAAAGATCTGGAGGGCACTTGTGTTAGGCATTGAGGCCAGACTATGAAATGTACAGATGTGCACAAAAGGAAACCAGGAATCATGGGCATAATTGTCTGCAGCTGAAGGCTGGAACAGCAGACAGTGCTCAAGGTCAGATATGTGCTTGATTGCACGTAAGCCTGGGTAACATCAAAAGTCTTCCTGAGTGAAGGGACAACATTGTTGGTGGCACAAGGAAAAGAGTCACCAGAAGAGGATGGGTTTGTGACCGCATGGCACAAATCTATAAATAGCCTGCACACCGCAGTGTGGGTTGTTGGGTAGTCGGAGTGGATAGATGGTTGGAGAGTTTTGTTGGACGGGCGTGTATATATATGTAAATACAGCAACTTTAAGAATAAATACCTCTGAGGAGAGAGATTTGGCTCCAGTCTGTTTCATCCGCAGCGGGCAGGAGGAATTCCTGATAAAGCCAAACAGCTCCAAGGTCGCCGGTACTTCCGAAGGCATCGGAGATTGCTTTACCTGTGCATCTGCTTGTTTACATCAACAAGGGTTACGGGCCCAGATCGTTATCTGATAAGGCATCTCCGTTTGTGCTGAAGAGTTCAACTGGCTGTGTGAGAGAGGTACTTTGTTGCTGTGTTGTGCTGTCAGTGCCAGAAGGCTGGATGGTAAGATTTTTGGACTGTTGTCTGTGTCTTATCACAATTGACAGTAGAAGCTGGGAAAACTGCCAGGACTCTATCTTTACACTGCTTAATGATGGAGGCAGTTAAATTTCCCAAACTAGACGAAACTAATTATGCAGCTTGGAGTTCCTATTGTGAGGCTTTGCTGGTCAGAGAAGGACTGTGGGATGTTGTTGAGAGAGGACCCACAGCAGATACTCTTGACCGAGATAAGAGAGCAAGAGCTACAATTTTGCTTACAATCACGCCGTCACAGATCAACCATGTCCGGGAGAAAAGAACCTCAAAGGCAGTTTGGGATGCTTTGAGGGAGATTCACCAATCTAAAACAGCTCTGTCAAGAATGATTTGGTGTAGGAGACTGTATGCCTGCAAAATGCAGAAAGGACAATCGCCAGAGAAGCATCTGGAGATCATGGCTGATTTGTTCAGCCAGGTGCAGATGAGAGGTGTCGTCCTTGCATCTGAGCAGAAAGCATACATCCTGCTTGGGAGTCTTTCTGATGATTTTGAGAATATTCTGTGGAGTCTTCAGTGTTTTGATGAATCACAGATTACTGCGGAACTGGTGGCTGCACGTGTCTTGGAAGAGAGCCAACGTCGGCAGTACGAGGCAGGGCTCCAGAGGCAGCATGCAGTACCAAGACAAACACACCCAACCGAGGCTTTCAAGGAGCTGCAACCGAAGAAGGCAGCTGTGTCCAGGGAGAGAAAGTGTTTCCACTGTGGGAAGCCAGGCCATCTCAAGAAGGACTGTAGAAAGCTGGCAGCAGCAAGGAAACAACAGCCTAAAGATCCTGTGAGCAGGAAAGG
Organism: Urosaurus nigricauda; assembly: GCA_034509955.1. Taxonomy (NCBI): domain Eukaryota; kingdom Metazoa; phylum Chordata; class Lepidosauria; order Squamata; family Phrynosomatidae; genus Urosaurus; species Urosaurus nigricauda. The sequence goes on from JAOEGL010000003.1 coordinate 68,625,850, forward strand.
CGTTGTTGCTGTGGTAAAGAACAATGACTATAAAGCCCATCAGGCTGTAGACCCCATTTGGTTATTAGATTCCGGAGCATCGTCGCATATGATTAATTGTGATAGGCTCCTGAAAGATAAGGTGCCATCTAATGTACATTCAGTTGCTTTGGCTGATGGTGCATCAAGGGAGGCAAAAGTGATGGGAACTGTGTTTATCCCAAGTTTTGGAAAGGACTTTTCAAATGTTTTGTGTGTTCCTAAGTTGCAAAACTGTTTGGTTAGTGTGTCTGAATTAACCACCAGTGGGTATGCATTGAGTTTCAAAGGGGATGATTGTACTATTAGCATAAATGACCAAGTTTGTGCTAAAGCAATCAAAAGAGACAAAATGTACTATATGGTTGACAAGGCAGAATGTTCAGTAGTCAACAATGTGCCTTTGCACTTAGACTGTGCTCATTACTACCATAGAGTCATGGGACATACAAGCTTCACAAGTTTGGGGAAGCTGGGGGAAGTGTGTCCAGAATTTAAAATGTCCACTTGTTCAAACCACCTGGATTGTTCAGTTTGCAGCAGGATAAAGCTGAAGGCTTTTCCTGTGGCCAAATGCAGCAAATGCACCACACAAAGACCTTTTCAGGTTGTGCATGCTGATTTGGCTGGTCCTTTGGCCAAAACCATGGGCAAAAATCAGTACTTCATGGTCATTGTGGATCGTCACACACGGTTTTCGTATGTGATGCTCATGAAGGAAAAGAGTGAAGCTGCTGAACACATCAAAAATTGGGTCAATATGATTGAAAGGGAGTTTGAATACAAAGTAGGATCTTTGGTTACAGATAGAGGTGGAGAATTCCTATCTAATAACCTGAAAAATTGGTTAAGGAGGAAAGGGATCCGCCACAATACGACGAACGCGGCCGTTCCCCAGGAGAATGGCTTAGCGGAGAGACACATTGGAGTCTTAAAGCAAATAAAAGATTGCATGATGCTCGATGCAGAAGCACCAGAGCAGCTTTGGGGGGAAGCAATTTTGACAGCAAACCATGTTGCCAATCGCACTTGGAATTCTTTTGTAAAGAAAACTCCATATCACATGCTGTATGGGAGACCACCAAATCTCAAATACCTGAGAGTTTTTGGGCAGTATGCAAATGTGTATGTGCCTGCAAACTTCAGGAAAAAGGGGGATCCTAAATGGAGAAGGTTGATGTTTGTGGGGTATTCTGGGAACAGCTATAGATTTTATGTAGGTCATGGGGAAATCTTGCTGTCCAGAAGTGCCAACTTTGAAAAACATTCAGGTTGGGAAAAGCTCCATGCCAACAAAGAGGTTTTTCTCAAGCTGGGGCAGAGTGACATAGGTACTGGAAATGGAGGGGTGCTAAAACAAGAAGCATCTACTGAAAATGAACCCAGTACTTCTGCACACCATCACACACAAACACATCCAACTTTGCACTCACCAGTCACTACACAAAAGTTTGAAAAGGTGTCCATGAAAGACACAGAGGTGCAAACTAGTTCTGAGAGTGAGGATGAAAAAGGCAGAACAAAAGTGATTGTGCCAAGGAGAACTCAGAGGGTGAGGAGACCTCCAGACAGATTCGTAGTGCAGGGTGCAAGAGCTTGTTCAGTGATGGCAGATGAGCCAGAGAGTTTTGAGGAATTGCAGTCATATCCTAAGGAGGAGCAGGAGAAATGGTTTTCTGCCATGGATCAGGAGTACTTGTCTTTACTAGAAAAGGAAGTGTTTGAGATTGTGGAGAGGCCTAAGAACCACAAGGTTGTAGGTTGCAAATGGGTTTTCAAGAGGAAGGAAATGCCGGATGGAACCCATAGATACAAGGCGAGACTGGTTGCAAAAGGTTTTTCGCAGCAGAGGTTTGAAAATTTTGACAAAACTTTTTCACCTACTGCAAAGCCAGAAAGTTTAAGGCTGGTATTAGCTTTAGCAGCTAGGAAGAATCAAGTAGTGAGACACTTTGATTTTGAAACTGCATATTTGAATGCTCATCTTAATGAGGAGGTTTTTATGGAACAACCTTTAGGTTTTGACAAGGACAGGGATGGAAAGGTTTACAAGTTGAAAAAGGCATTGTATGGTTTGAAACAGAGTGCACGTTGCTGGAACCTTTGCATTCATGAAGAGTTGGTCAAATTGGGATACAAACACAGCATTGCGGATGCGTGCATGTATACAAAAGGTGATGTGACCGTAGTGATTTACGTTGATGACTTGTGTGTCGCAGCGAAGTCAGAGAGAGAAATTACATCAGTTCAGAAAGAGTTGTCTAAGAGGTTTAAGCTCAAGGATTTGGGAAATCTCAAGACTTACTTAGGGATTGAAGTTCAGTGGACTGAGGATGGCAGGTGTTTGTTGAGCCAACAGAAAAAGATTGAAAGGCTGATTGAAAAATGTGGCTTGCAGAATGCAAAAGTTGTAAAGAGTCCAATGACTTCTGGAACTTCTAGTGCAGAATCATCAAAGGAATTTGAGAATCCAGAATTGTTCAGAAGTGTAGTAGGTAGCTTGATGTTCATTGCAAACAACACTAGACCAGACATTTCGTTTGCTGTTGGAGTACTTAGCAGAAAAGTAAGTGTTCCAAAAGTAGAAGACTGGACTAGAGTGAAACATGTGCTGAGATACTTGAAAGGAACCAAAGAAAGAAAGTTGGTGATACAGGGCAGTGAACAACAGCTGGATTGTTATGTGGACAGTTCATTCGCATCAGAATTGCACGACAGAAAGTCAGTGTCAGGTTTGCTTGTAAGATTTGCTGGTAGTCCAATAATTTGGCGCAGCAGGAAGCAAAACTATGTGGCTTTAAGTACTACAGAAGCAGAATTTGCAGCATTGTCTGAAATTGCAGGAGAGATCCAGTGGATAAGGCAATTGCTTGTGGATTTGGGAGAAAAGTGTGAAGAGCCTACTGTAGTCCATGAGGATTCACAATCATGTATTGCAATGTCTGAAGCTGAGAACTTGAAGTGTAGGACAAAGTACATTGGTGTGAGGTATCAGAATGTGAGAGAGATGGTTCAGAACAGAATCATAAATCTGGAGTACATTGACACCAGGGACAACATTGCTGATGTTCTCACAAAAGCTTTGCCAATTGAAAGGCATGAACAACTATCATGTTTGATAGGCATGGCAGAATAAACACAGAGTTTGGCTGTTCAACAAATGTAAACATCGGAAGATGGCAAACACATATGTGGCAAAAAGATACACATCTGTACATTTTGGAGGGGCATTTTGGAGGGGCCAATTCACAATTACGTGAATTCGCTAGTTTAGTGAATTTACGTGAAATCTGATTGTGTTCGGAATGTGTTCAGAATGACTTCCCATTTCCCAAAAATGACCCCCCCCCATTGCCCAAAATTGTGTGAGATATTCTAATGCGGTGGTCCCCCGGGTTACGAAGGTAATCCGTTCCGGATTACCTTTCGTAACCCGGAAGCTTTCGTTTCCTGGGGGACCGCTATATTCAATGGACCGCGCGGCCGATTTAAAGGGGCCGCGCAGGTTTTTTTTTCCGTATCCCGGGGGATCTTTCGAATCCCGGGGGATACAATCGCGGTCCCGCTGGTTTCGGATCCCGGGGTTTTCGCAACCCGGGGGATTCGTAACCCGGGGGACCACTGTACATAATTACATGAAACCCCATGATTGCATTTGGAATGACTTCCCATTGCCTGAAATTGTGTGAGATACACTCATTCGTAATAATGTGAAACCCCATGATTGCTTTCGGATTGCCATTGCATTATACCCCCAAATTCCGTCGTATGATAAACTCCTCTGAAACCTGCTAAAATTGACAGTAATTACATTTGAGCACAACCCAGAAGGAGTGTTTGGCTAAAATAAATAAATGATTTGTAGAATCAAGCTAGATTGGAATCTTCCCAGTTTCTATCAAACCAAGAGGAAGGTTTGGCTGTCACTAATTACAGCTGTTGGGATTGTTCATTGAATTTATACTGACTTCCCGCTTCCATTTAATAGCCTTGTGGCATTCCTAGATGTTGGAATAGTATACTGTACATGGTATTAATATTAAAAGAACATCTCTTTGGGTTCTTAAATACATTATTGATGAGTTGTTGCTGCTCTGATCACAACCTTCTGGACATGTATAAGAGGAAGAGTACCCAAATCAATAATCCAAAGGGGAAACCTTGACATGTCCCAAGACCTTGGAGTTTATCAAACGGGAGGAATTCCTCTTTATTGTGAATGGAGTTTAGTGAATTCACGTGAATTCCAATTGCGTTGGGAATGCGTTCAGAATGACTTCCCATTATCCGAAAATGACCCCCCATTGCCCGAAATTGCGTGAGATACTTTAATTCGCAATAAGGTGAAACCCCATGATTGCGTTCGGATTGCCATTAGATTATACTTCCAATTTCCGTCGTCTGATAAACTCCCTTTTGTAGTTGCACCCTGGGGGAGGGCAAGGGGAATGTAGTGGTAATAATTCAAAACAAAATAGTTTCATCCCTACATCTGGACCCTCATCCATGTTACAGATGGAAGAAAGAGGCAGAGGGAAGAAACAGGAGGGAAAAATTAAGGAATTGTCATAGGAATGCCATGTAACCATGGTAGACAAGACACTTCTTTGCCAGCCAAAACATTAAAGAAACTAGAGCTGCATCCACACTGGAGAAATAACCCGGTTTGGCACCGCTTTAATGGCCTTGGCTCAAGGCTATGGGATTCTGGGAGCTGGAATTTGTTGTGGGGCCCAGAGCGGAGTTAAAGCAGTTCAAGCGGCCTCAAACTCGATTATTTCTGCAGTGTGATTTGGACCAGAATTTGATGGCTGATGACAATTCTAGTTTTTGTTAATTATTTTGGCTAGCAATGAATTGTTTGGGTGGTTTGCCAGGACTGGACTATGACTCTGGGCCTTGGGCTGCATCCACACTGGAGCAATAACCCGGTTTGGTACCACTTTAACTCTTTGTCTGACTCAGTTGCTATGAAATTCTGAGAGTTCAACTCCAACTCCCAGAATTCCATAGCCTTGAGCCAGAAAGAGAGTTAAAACGGTACCAAAGCCGGATGAGGCTTGGGGTCACACTCTCTCAGCCTCAGGGGAAGGCAATGTCAATTTATCCCCCTCTGAGGAAACTTGCCAAGAAAAGCCCATTATATTGATAAGTGCCCCTTAGGGTCACCATAAGTCGAAAACTACTCAAAAAAGGCACACAACAATAACGACAACAAGAATTTGGGTTTATAGAGGTATCTTTATTGAACATGTATTTATATTTATATAAACAAACAAGGCCACTTTGATTAAAGAGACGCGTCACTCTAAACGTCTAGCTCTATGATGAGGAAGCGCGTCCCTTCCGGTTTAAAAACATGGCCTCTGAAGCTCTTCGTCTTCGACTGAGAAGTGTGAGGGAAGTCCCTCTCGCCCCGCCCTCCCCGTCGCTGGCGTTTTGTGGCGCGCGCAGGCGCACTACGGCTCCTCCTTTTCTCCTCGCGTCTCGCTGTCGTTGCTCCAGACCATAGAGCTAGAAGGAGGCGTGGCTTTGACAGCTAGAGCTCCGCCCACTAGGAGCCGCGGCCAGGATGATCCCGACCCCTTGCCACCGCCACGTAGGGTCAGAGGGGCCCTTCAGGGAGGTCTACGAGCCTGCCGAGGACACCTTCCTCCTCCTCGACGCTCTGGAGGCCGACGCGGAAGAGCTGAGGCGCGCCAGGTGGGCGTGGCTCGGGAGAGCCAATAGGAAGAGGCGAGAGGACACAGGAGGGCGCTGATTGGTGTGGGCGTGGTCACGTGTTATGAACAAAGTCATATCAGAGCGAGGGAATTATGGGAAATGTAGTTTTTTGTGAGACATTTAGCCTCTGTCAGAGAGAGCTCTGGTGCCACAATAAACTATAAATCTCAACCAGGGAGACCATCCAATCATGGGCCTGGGCAGGGAGAGAGAAGACAATAATGTTAACATTATTAATGTTGTTATCATTAATGCTTATTTATATAATGCCATAAATTTACATGGCACTTCACAGGCATCATCAAAGAAACCTATAACCTTCCAATGGATTACAATCTAAAAGTCATAAAACATAAACTGCACAAAATTAAGTTATGCAGTCAAAATACAAACTGTAAAAACAATACATATAATATTATTATTATTAGTAGTAATAATAATAATAATAATAATAATTGCACACACTAGATCACACAATTATTTTAAAATAAATACATTTATTTATATAGCACCGTACATTTGACAAATCATCTCATCCTCAGGGCTGTTGTGAGTCAAGATCAACTCGAAACATTAATATTTATAGGTTATAGACCTCCAAGACCTGTAAAGTACGTGGCTTGTATTTATCGATAATCTCTGCCAGAGCTTTGAGAAAGTTATTTTTTTTATTCAAACTCCTAGAATCCAGGTAGCTGTTTGTTTATTTTTCAAGCTCTGCTTCATCGTTAGACTTCAGCAGGGGGTTTCAAGATGGGATTCACTGGTTTGAAAAATAATTACTTTAAATAATGAATTTTGCCACTTTTAAAAGGGAGGTTGTGAAGTTCTATAATTTGAAATATAAAATTCCTAATGGTTATTCTTTTGAAGTGCAATTTATACTGTATATTCAAATCTCTTTTTTTCTGCACAGATTTTAATGTGAAGCTGCATGGTGGTGGTGGTGGTGGTGGTGGTGGGTGTTTGTTGATGTTATGTGCCTTCAAGTCATTCCTGACTTCTTTCTGGCCCTCAAGGTGAACCTTCTCTGATTTTTCCATAGGAGCAGAATTCAGAGACATAGCTGAGTAAGTCTGGAATATCAGCATGGAAAGGAATCTCGCAGAACCTTTGAGGCTAACTGTGTGAAAGAGGTTGTAACATGAGTTTTTGTAGACTCAGTTCCAAAACATGCTGCAGAAATCATCCACTTTGAGACCGCTTTAACTGGCTCAGTGCTAGCAAATTCTATGAAATGTAGTTTTGAGAGACATTTAGCTTTCTCTGTCAACACTTTCTCTGTCAGGTACCTCAATAAACTGCAATTCCCAGGATTTCCTAACACTGAGTCAGGGCAGATTCATCAAAGGTGCTTGAGATCTCTTTGAATATTTATTTGATTTGTATGTAACATCATAACCCTCATTGTACTCAACTTACACACTTATTTTTTTCTTCCAAATTTAGCATTGATATCTGCCTTGAAGTAGGATGTGGATCTGGAGTAGTGTCAACTTTTTTGGCTTCAATTGTTGGACCTAAAGCACTGTACCTGTAAGTATAATCTAGTAAAAATTAATAATGTAGTGAACAAATGGATCCTGGAGCTGATTTTGCCAGATATCTCCCTGGAAGCCCAGATGACTAGACTTAAGCTGTCATACTTTGGACATATCATGAGATGGAATGACTCATTGAAAAAAAACAATAATGCTGGGAAAGGTGGAGAGAAGTAGAAAGGGTGCATGGCTAGATGGATGAACTCTGTTAAAGAGATCACAAGTATGAGTTTGCAGGAGCTGGGCAGAGCAGTGGGGGACAGGGGATCTTGGAGATATCTTATGCACAGGGCTACCATGAGTCAAGATGATTTGAGGGCAGCAACAACAACAACAACAAATTGAAAGGGAGTGTGTGCATTTGACTGCTTAAAACAAGGAAGGGAATTGTGAAGTGCTGCAGATACTGTTGGACTCCAATTCCAAGCAGTCCTAGGCTAGCCGTCATAGTAATTGGGGAGGTGTGCTGCAAGTTGCAATATAATAGAATTTGGAAGGCCACACAACTCCCACCCCAGTTTACTGATATTATCCACATCACTTCGCTAACCTTTTTACATACATGGATTCTTATTATTCTGTTTTCTTTCTTTCTTTCTTTCTTTCTTTCTTTCTCTTTCTTTCTTTCTTTCTTTTTAAAAAACTCTTTGGACTTGAATATGAGAAATGTAATTCAAATTTTACAGAGACATCAATGATGCCAGTTTTACTTTATTCCGTAAAACCACTCAGGCTAAAAAAATGCAGTTTGAAGCAAAATAGTGTTAATGCTGTATACATACCAGTTCTGCAAACTAATGGGTCATTTCAGATACCCTGCCAACTCCTTGTTCATGTTAACTGCATTTTGGCTCCTAATCCATTGAGTTTCAACTGTAAAGCAACCAAGTCATGGTTCTGATCATTTTTTAAAGTTTAGTTTTCTGTCCTATTCCTAGATCACACATTTAATTCAAGGTAAAGATTCATGAAAAAAATCATCATGTGTTTATTAACACCAAAAACTGGAGAAGAGTGGAAGCACTTACCTTACAAAATTCAGATTAAAAATATTTGAATTCGGTAGACAGGGCTAGTATGGTGTCTTAACAGTTGCAAATTAAAGAGAAAAACTGTTTCTTACTACAAGCTTCAATTTGCAGATGTTATGCATCTTATTGTGAGAAGTTCTCTTTTACAAGGAGCATATGCATCCTTGTTACAACTGCTTCACTGACCACTTGTCTGTTTCTGGGTACAATTCAAAATGGCTCTGTTTTTAATTATGTTGTGAACCAACTTGGGTCGTTGTTGTGGAGAAAGGTAGAATATAAATCAAATAAATAAACTTTGTGTAAATAAAATCCTGCTTTTTTCATTTTGCCAAATGTAAGTGGTATTAACTGAAATGTGACTCATTTTACTATTACAGGTGTACTGATATCAATCCATTGGCAGGTCTGTGCACAGTGGAGACAGCTATATGTAATAATGTTGATATTCAGCCTATAATTACTGATCTGGTAAGACTCGAATTATAAATGATCCTTCTGATAGGTCAGCAGTTTTTACAGTGGAGGAGGATTAAAATAACTACATTACACCATTTAAATCAATCATGCCACAACAGTAATGCCATATTTTAAACTAGGTCCCTGCAAACTTACCTACTCATGCAGATTTTCTATTTTATTGAAAGATAACATAGGGATGTGAATAGAATAATAGTAAGAAGAGATCTCAAGGGCCATCAAATCCAATCCCTCCAGCCATGCTGGAAAACACAATCAAAGCACCACTGACAGATGGCTATCCAGACTGTTTAAAAACCATTAAAGGAGGAGACTCCACTACACTCCAAGGGAGTGTATTCCACTGTCAAACAGCTCTTACTGTCAGGAAATTCTTCCTACTGTTGAAGTGGAATCTCTTTTCCTGTAATTTGAACCTATTAATCCAAGTACTATGGGGTGGGAATTCTGTGGCCTTCAAAAGGCTGTTGGACTGCAAATCCCGGGTGTCTTTGAGAACACAGTGAGTGGTGAGATTGGCTGGAAGCTGAAGGGCTGCGTAAGTCTCCCATCCCTGTTGCACTAGTTGCCTGCTATTGCAACACAAGGAAGTGTATTTTCTGAACTCTTACAACTTGCCTTGTAGAAGTGGTTTAGTAGTATTTGGCTTTGGCAGTTCTGTGACTCCTAGCTTGCATGTGGAAAAAGGGATTATCAAAAAGTCCTCAGCAGAAGATCAACCTAAATCAGGGACAGGCAGGTCCACAGAGTCAATTTCCCAGTTCAGGACCTACTGTGGGTCACATCAGCTTTGAAAATAAGATGAGAAAGGAAAACCAGAACTTGCCCAGACCTTCACTTTGGGTTTCTTGGTGGGTGGGTGGCAAGGCACAGAGGGGAAGAGAGTTCATATTCAAAACTATGCCACTCCTTGATGCTTCTAGGAATAGAAATTGACACCGGGGGGGGGGGGGATTAGAGATTTCCTTTTTTCATTCTTGGCCCAAAGCATTAGGAAGCTGGAGAGAAGTTATTGGAGAAATACAACATGGTGAGCACAGACAGGTGGGAGTTCAGGAGTGTTTGTCCTGTGAAGGTACAATTATTACAGGTAGAGCAGTTTATCCTCACATAATACTGAACATTTGTAACTGTAACCAATTGAAGTGTTCTGTAAGTATTAATTGTTTCTATGTGGAGGTAATCTTTACATTCATAATATTGGCAAAACTACCCCAATTTGGTAGTTGGCAAGTTTATTGAAAACATGAATCTACTGTATATGTGGACTTTTTGTACTTTTCTTGAAGCATAACTGTTACAAGACAAACATTAGATTTACAATGTGTTTTGATAATAAGCCAATCTTTTCACACAAATAGAAGGCATGTACTTAAACTAAACTAAGGACATTGTGGCTCGGTGGTTAAGACACTGACTCTGACAATTGCAAGATTGGCAGTTTGAGGCCCAGGTACCCTGGGATAGAGTCAACACCCCCTCACTAGTCCCAGTTTCTGCCAACCTAGCAGTTCGAAAGCATGTAAAAGTGCAAGTAGATAAACAGATTACCTTTGGTGGGAAAGTAACAGCACTCTGTGCAGTCATGCTAGTCACACGATCACATTTGTCTTTGACAATGCTGGCTCTTTGGCTTAGTAATGGAGATGAGCACCGCCTCCTACAGTCAGACACAACTAGACAACCTTGTCAAAGGGGAATACCTTTACCTTTATATCTAAACTTTTCCTGACATCTTACTGACTCATAAACGAACACTGACTTTGCATAAACACATAACATATGGATGTTTCTCTTACATATTTTTCATAATGCTATTTTATTTCACCCTGTGTCTAGATAATGGGATTGTTGCCACGACTACATGAGAAAGTTGACCTACTACTGTTTAATCCACCCTATGTGGTAACTCCTTCTGCTGAGGTAAGAATTGTGTGAGAATGCATTTGAGAAAATCATTTATCAACCTACTGCATGTTGGGGTAGTAGATCATCAATTGAATTTACAGAATTGCACTTGTCTGAAAATGTCAAAGAAGTGGAGTTTGATTGTTTAAAACTGTTGTAAGTGAAGCTATACATCTTCTTAAAACAAACTGGAACTTTTCCTGTTTTATCTATTTTAGATACAAAGTCATGGAATAGAGGCAGCTTGGGCTGGAGGTAAAAATGGCAGAGAAGTTATGGACAGACTGATCCCACTGGTGCCTGACTTGCTTTCAGCAAAAGGATTGTTTTACCTAGTTACGATCCAAGAAAATAATCCAGGTAGGAAAGAAAGTTTCTTTTTTGCTCTTAAATCTATGAATACACTGATTCTATTTGATAATATCCTAAAAACAATACAAGTTACTCTTCATTAATTGTGTTGAATCTTATCATTTAGAGGAAGCCTTCCAAATAAACAAGTAATCCTTTTGAGTCTTGCAGATGGCTTCATGCCAAACTGAATCATAGAATCATAGAGTTGGAAGAGACAACAACAACAACAATAATAATAATAATAATAATAATAATATTTATTTATATCCTGCCCCTCTGGGTAAGCAATCGGGGCCATGCAGGAACTCCAAATTAAAGCATCCCTGACAGATGGCCATCCAGCCTCTGCTTAAAGACCTCTCTAAGGAAGGAGACTCCACTACACTCCAAGGGAGTGTGTTCCACTGTCAAACATCCCTTACTGTCAGAAAGTTCCTCCAAATGTTTAGGTGGAATCTCATTTCCTGCAATTTGCATCCATTGTTCCGCATCCTAGGCTCTGGAGCAGCAGAAAACAAGCTCGCTCCCTCCTCAATATGACATCCCTTTAAATATTTAAACTGGGCTATTATATCACCCCTTAACCTTCTCTTCTCCAGGCTAAACATCCCCAGCTCCCTAAGTAGCTCCTCATAGGGTATGGCTTCCAGACCCCTCACCATCCTAGTTGCCCTCCTTTGGACACGCTCCAGTTTCTCCACATCTTTTTTGAATTATGTTGCCCAGAACTGGACACAGTATTCCAGGTGGGGCCTGACGAAAGCAGAATAGAGTGGCACTATTACTTCCCTTGATCTAGACACTATACTTCTATTGATGCAGCCTAAAATAGCATTAGCCTTTTTAGCTGCTGCATCACAGTTGACTCATGTTCAACTTATGGTCTACTTGGTGTCATCTGCAAATTTGATAAATATGCCCGCAATTCTGTCATCCAAGTCATTAATAAAGATGTTGAATAGCACTGGGCCAAGGACAGGGGCCTGTGGGACCCCACTGGTCACTTCTTTCCAGGTTGAAAAGGAACCATTGTTGAGCAGCCTTTGGGTTCGGCCAGTCAACCAGTTACAAATCCATGTAACAGTTACCTCGTCTAGCCCACATTTTACAAGCTTGTTTGCAAAAATGTCATGGGGAACCTTGTCAAAGGCCTTACTGAAATCAAGATATACTATGTCCACAGCATTCCCTTCATCTACCAAGCTGGTAATTTTATAAAAAAAAAAAAAAAAGAGATCAGGTTTGTTTGGCATGACTTGTTTCTCTGAAACCCATGTTGACTTTTTGTGATTATGGCATTGGCTTCTAAATGTTCACAGACTCTCTGCTCAATGATCTGCTCTAGAATCTTTCCTGGTATTGTCTCTGTATGTATGGTCTGAGCTGAATGGCATTCAGCAATTGCTATTAAGACATTATGGAAAGCCTTTGTAGGGAATAAAGACGGCCTTTTGTGCATGTACCAGGGCTTGGAATTTCTATTGAAAAAGCCAGTTCTAGTATTACTTGGTTTTAGAAGAAATTGTTACTTACTAATTCCATTGAGTAGTGCTACCCATCACATTGATTTCAAAAACTTTAAAAATACAAAAAAGACTACATGGCATCACCTCTCTTAGGAGCTACACTATTATGCTGGCAGTTTTTACTAGTCTCTAATGCTCACAATTTCTACAAGTATCTTTTAGAGATGAAACAGAGAAAAGTGAAGGACTGGAGAGCTAAAGAAAGGTAAATAATTCCATAGATGTGCATGTTTTTCAGCAAGACAGAGAAGCTGATGATAAGCCAACTGTTAATTATTTTTCCACTTTTTAAAATCAAGTCTATAGCTGTTATAAGCAGAATAATCAATGAGACAGGGAATTTTCTCCATTCCTTTTTGCCAAATAAGCAGATAACAGGTTTAGCTGAAGGTTGAGACAGAAAGAGTTCAGCCTACTCCTTCATTGACATTACTATAACTTGTCATTTTTAATTGCAGATGAAATTATTCAGATTTTGCAGAAGTGTGGTTTAAAAGGTAACAAAGTACTTTACAGACAAGCAGGAAGAGAGAATCTTTCAATACTCAAATTCTGCAAGTCCTGAAGATCAATCCTGCTGCATACTTTCTTAGAAAGCAAAAGGGCATTTGGTACAGTATCCCAACAAAGGACGATAATTCTGAGAAGATACTTGCTGCACATTTTGTGGCCTGTCACAAGACATGCAGCTATCCTGTTGCTATCATCTGGGTGATGGATGAGCAAGCTGCACAATGCCGAAGAGATTGGTAAACTTACTGTCCCACAGACACACTTGTTCCACTGCCACCGTGGAATTCATTTCTGCTGGCTTTCTGTCTTTTCCACTCCAACTGCTTGATGCAGTAGCACTCAAGAGACCAGAAGATAAAAGTCTTTACTAGAGCTATGCTAATATCGCCTACTTCAATCCCTGCATGCTATCCCAGAACAATGCTTGCTGCTATCTTAACTGGGGTAAAGAGCATAATGAGTGTGTAATATTAATGACTGGACTGGAATCTACACAGTGCACACTCAGGATACAATTTAGTTAAGCTGAACAATTTAAACTAACTGTGTGACTTAAAGTGACAGTACTATTAAAAATACTGTCATGAACTGAAATTGCTCATTTTTAACTGATATTTCTTTTAATTAAATGAAGCCATTACCTTTGCTACTTCAGTAGTCAGTAGAATCAATGTGGAATTGCAGGCAGTAGAAGCCAATGGAAACTAAAAGAAAATCTGATGACTGTGTGTGAAATTATGAATAAATATTGAACTTCTACTACTACAATTTAATAAATTTGATGCACCTTTCCCAAATGGATAAGTACAAGATAGGATGTTGTCGTTTTTTGTTTTTTTTTAATTGAAGGAGTTCTAGCACAGAACAGGGTGGAGCTTAAAATGAGATAAGCTGAAGAATCAGGCTTAAATTTATACAAAATACAACCCATTACCAATAAAGCCTTCCATAGTGTATTTTAAGTAATACACTAAGTAATACTCTTCACTTTTTTTACTTTTAATACTTATTTCAATCGTGATTTGTAACCTAACAAGCTTGTAATCTTTTCTTCATTTGCTGCTGAACACTTTAGCTTCAATCAGTTTACACACATAAACTGGGGATAACTTCCACTGAACTCAGTGGTAGTTATAAATAGACATGCATAGGACTGAACGGAATCTAAGCTAGTGATTTTGTGATTCTGCCAGTGGACTCAGAAGAGGGCAATCTGCCTCCTTCTTGCACTCCAAAAACCTGCTCCAGGGGGCTGTCAAACCCTTCAATGATGCTGTGAGGGGATGAAACATTGGTCAACGTTGCACATGTTTTTACACACTCATCAGTTTTCATAAGAAATGTAAGAATACTCTGTTTTAATATATAAATAAGTAATCATGATATAAAACAATGCCATATACAATATTTAAGTTGCACTGATCAACCGATTTAAGATTTTTATTTGTAAATACAGCTGAAACAAATTAGCTTCTTTCACGGCTAACTCCTGTTGTGATCATTGCTTATTTCCTTTGAGAAACTCTCTGAATCAGAGAAGACAATATATTTCAGAAGAAGGTCTCTCGACAGAGGGGACAGGTAGACTTGTTACTAGATGTAAACCATTTGTACTAGAAGAAAGAAAAGCATCAATCAGTTTTGTTTGCCATATATTTAGCAAAGTTAATTTGACTTGATCAAACTATGTAAAAAAAATTCAGTAAACAGTACATGTATAATTTCTGAAATTAAAATAAAATGACATTTATAAAGACATTTATAAAAAAAAGATATTTTGGCCATGTGGATCCTTCATGCTTTTAAGTGTAGGAATTCCATCATATTCTGTGTTTTCTTTGGCTATGTTGGCTAGAAATTGTGGAGTGCAGTCCAACACATCCAGAAAACCCTCTGTGATGGAGTTGCTGCACAGGCTTGGCTTCCTGGCGGCCAATCACAGTTCAGGCAAACTGTGAGGGGGGCGCTGCAGAGGAACTAGAAGGTATAAAAGCAGGAGTGACTGACAGAGAGAAGGTCTTTGGTGACAGCAAGATAAGGAATCTGACTGGGAGTCAGTCAGAGGGATTCTGACTAGGATAGGGAGTCCTTAAGAAAGTCCAAAGGGGACTGTGACAAATGTATGTTAATATAACCACACTAAGTAATGTAACCCACCTAAGACACTTTCTTGCTTTATGTTATTTAAGGAAGTTATTATTTATGTTTTATAATATGTTTCCGAGTCAATTCTAGACATAAACAAAAGCAAGCAGATTACCTAAGATATTGAACTGGTTTGGGGAAGACACTTGGGACCATGCTTTATACACTTAGGGAGAGTGTTAAAAGGATAAAAGCAAAGCAGGTGTCAGTGACAAGGGCATTTGGTGGAGAAGAAGTAAAATTAATCTCAGGCATATAAGGAAAGTCTTGCCACACCTTCTGTTATGGAAGACTGATCAAATGTATCTTCAAAAAAAATGTATATTTTTTAAAACTGACATTACTCTCTGTTTTGGTATATGCAAATAAAATCTGCATAATTTACTTAGAGTGCATTAAAAGTGTGAAATAGTATAGAAGGAAACTGCTTTCTTGAGATAAATGAGGATCATTTCAGTTTTCTTAATGTGATTCAGCTTCAGCAATTATTCTGACTTTACTACAGGTCCCTAAACCTTGTGAGTATTAGGTTTTTTAAAAAATTATTTATTTAAAACTTGGTTCAATGTCTGTCTACTACAGTTACTTACCAAACATGCTGAATGGAACTTTTTCTTGCATGTTCTGCAAGCTTTTTTGGGGAGTGAATAGTTAGAGCCATGGATGACCGAGAAACAGATCATGCAGTCTTCCACACCCTCAAAACGTTTATCCACATTGTTTTTCCATAATGCTAAACCTTCCATAATGCTTCCATTCTAAAAAGAAAGTAAGAGTTTCTTAATAAAGTGTTAATTCAAACATTTGGCTTTTCTGTAGTCCATCCACACTGATTTCACAATATTTACACATATTTTTATAGAACGTTACACTATAGCTGAAAATACTTTACGGCATGCAACATCACATTATCCTTGTTCATGTCTAGGCCTAATAAGGGGACACACACCAATTCTATCCACTGCCCTGCTCCCATCAGTTTCAACTCTTGTGTTGAGCTGTTAGTTCTGAAAAGGAGTTCTATTCCTATTACAAGTAGAATGTACATTCCTGTATAGCAAGGTTTGGACTGAAGGAAGAAGGGCTGGCATACAATGGAAAATGTATAGCCCAAAGCTCCTAACCCCCTGCTGAACCGCTTTGGTTTAACACTTCACTAGAGCTGTAAATTTCCTGCCTGACAATAAGATACAAGAGAACTGTACTAATGCTTTTCTGGCCATATATAATCTGGATATTTTAATGCAAAAAGTAACTTCCACAAGGTCTGGCCAAATTATGAAGAACAGTACCACTTCAGTTCTTCTGTAAAGTAACCCTTTATTCACCATACCAGATCTAATTAGTTAACCTGCATGCAATATTATATAGTAGGGACTCATCTACTATGGAGTTTCCAGGAACAAGAGATTTTTAGGGAAAGCATACTTGGTGAGTGAGGTATGTGCTCAGCTGTAGCATCCAGTTGCGCCATTGCTGAACTGCCACCCCAACTCTCTTTCCACTCTCAACAGTGATGGAGCCCAGGGGATAATTGGGAGGCAACTGTATTATCAGTTCAATAAATATATCATCAACTGAGTAGGTAGCAACAACTTCTCGAGTAGCAGATCGAGCTTTTACCTGTGGAAAGAGTATGGACAGAAAACAATTCATTTTCAAAACAGACATATCATACTAGACAATTTTAAACACACACCAAAACTATAAATTTATAGTAGTATCATTGCAACCCTCCCCTGACAGGTGTCAAACTGTAGTACATGTAGAACTTAGTGAATGCTAAGTAGGTTTAAATAATAATTGTGCTGAAGTGGTAATAACAAACACAGTAACACCTCACATTCTATAGAAAACATTGCTTACTACTATGACTTGTGCAACATTAACCAGAAGACCAAAAATAAAAATATCTGACTACAGGACATTATCTGCTATCCTAAGCACATGACAATACTGGCACTAATACAGGTTTTTTTTACAGGTAACAGACTAAGTCTGTTTGTCAAATTTAGAATCACATTATTTTCATGTTAGCACAACAGCAGTGCTATCCTGAAATAATTGTGCTCCTTATATGCTACCACAAAGTCTGCCCACATGTTAACTGTTCAGTGACAGTCACTTGAAGTACCACGCAGAGAAATGCATGGGTTGCAGATGATCAGTGCTCTGTTCAGAATACCAATCATATCCTAACCTGTTTTTTTCTGGATGCGACATCCAATACCACTTTGTATGTCTGTGCTTCCAATCAACTCCTAGATTCCACAGTCATTTGTACTGTACTTCCTGGAACTTAACATATAATGTAATTAAATAAAGTAAGATAAGATAATACAAACCATCATGCCATTAAACAACTGTGTACTAGTCTGCACAGAAGATATTTCTTGTGAAGAAAGTACACTGCTGACGTATTTGCTTGTAAATTTATCTACAATGTTGAAGACTCGTTTCTCACAGCTATTCCACCAAAGGCGAACCATGGCTGGCAAATCCTTTAATGTCATGCAGTAAACAGAGCAAGCCAAATGTGGGATGTGTGATGACAGTCCTGATGTATCTGGAGAAGAAATGTGTGTAGAAAGAAGAACAGTTTTTAAAGCATATTTCTATTATAGATGTTCCACACTAAGTCACTTTATCTCTCAATAATGTGACAATGCAACTTAGGGATTGCCCTAAAGGTCATGTTTAATCCTAGTCATTTCCCAACAATAACTAAATCATGCTGCTAAGGTGAACCAGTGAAAAACCTGAAAACCATGTTCTTTCAGAATAAAATATATTTGATACTTTAAAAGACTGAAATAGCTAGCATCAAAGTTAAAAATATTTGGACCAACCTTTAATGTCTAAATTAAGCTCTTCTGTAAAGTATGTTTTTACATCCTTATTTGGCAATTCAGCTGTTGATGCTGGTAAGGTTGGGTTTTCTGGCATAAGCCTGAACAGGTGATATAATAGTTTATTCAAACTCTTAGTTCTTCGAAGGTATTGTGAATAGAGAGCCCGCAGCTGGTTGTGAAGAAAAAAGTAAAAATGGTTCTATATAAAACTTTTGCTCAAAAAATAAGTGAACTGAAGGAATGTATATAATAGATTTAAATGAGATTCACAGTAGATAAGAATAATTTTATATGAAATCATACTACATACTGCAAGTAAACTAACAGAACATGCTTGTTAAGCTATTTAAAAAAGAAGATCAAAATCTCAATGGAGCATTAATATGAAACACAAAGAAAACTGGTATTCTTTCACATTATTTTAAAGCCACAAAGTTGTGCTTAATGTTTACAAATCAAAAAGGCAATTTATATTGTATATGAAAAGCCTCTTATTTAATAAGTCATTTTTAAAGCAAGCATGATAAAATATTTTGATAAAAGAAAAAACTTTTATCCAGATGAGGAAAAGAAAAGTACCTTTGCACTTCCCAATCTTTTCATATACAAAAATGTGACCAACATGAATGCAGACAGTACATGACAATAGATATCTGTCCATACAAGAATTTAAATAATCACAATTATTTTTCTGATACACAGGACTATATTCTGTATCTATTTTTCTATACTGGTTAAAGGGACAGAATTAGCAGGAGTACTGTAATAAATAGTTTTAAATCCAAAATGTCGAGAAGCAGTAATGTATTTATTAATATTATTCCTAATTTTTCAAAAGTGAAATTTCTTTATTTGCTGCAGATATATTTAGCAAGAGGAACTCTGCAAGCAAACTGAACTGGTTTGTTCCTAAAAACACTGGGTAGAAGTGAGAGTTTTTGTATGGCTTTTTTTAACCTGAGAAGATGCTGCTTTGAAGAAAGTTAGTATTAATTTCCAGGTGAGAAGATATCCTAAAACAAGGCAAAATTCTTCACTCAGTGGTTGAACAACTGCAAACTCTCCAACTGGGATGCATTCTAGGATGTTTTCTAGTAAGTCTTCTTGCATGGCAAGAACATTCATAAGAGCTGCAGGTGGAGACCTAAAACAAAGGCAGATAATTGGAAATGAAAACAAAGCACACAGGCATGCTAAATTCCATCTTCTCTTGAAGTACTGAATGATTTCCCTCTTACAAAAAGACATTGCATCTAGCTTCTTACATGTTTTCTCTCAACTAGAGTGCAGTCAGTGAGAAAGAAACCATCATCAGATTCTTATTAAATGACCTGGACATGCAGTCAGTCCTATTGACTGTGCCCACAACTGGGGGTAAACAAAGCCATATACCACTCCAGGATAAACAACAGCCATAATCCATGGGAAACAGTGAGACATCAGTTGGATACCTCAGGACAGGGATTGAAGTAATGAATGGCATGCAGCCCACACGACAGTTAACTTTTGGAGCTTTACAGGCAGTCTTTCCTTGCTGGATTTGGGACACGGCAACCGCACCCCCAACCTGGCAGATCCACAGTGCAAAAAGCAGCTACAAAAAGTTGCTTCTTTTTGCGCTGCAGAAAGGGCACCATAGCTGCCGATGCCACAGCTTTTTGATGCTCCTTTGGCGCAGTGCATGGATACGCTGTGCCAAGGGAGCACTGTGATGCCTCCTGCTGTATGATGGGGCACGCAATGTCACACCAGCATGGGGGCAAAGTCAGGGTGTGCAGTGTGCGGTCAACTCTGTCCTGATGCCGGCATTTATCGCTGGTCTGTTTAGGGCCTTTTGTTAAGAAAGAGGAGACTATCAGAAAGTGAGCAGCATATACTCAAGAGTTCGACTAGTCCCTTCGGGGTGTAGGTTCTGTAACTGTTATGACTCGTTTTGTTCTTTTGGGTCCCAAGACACTAAACAGCATCATAGGTACATCTTCTCACTTGTGTCTCTGAATAGCATCATCCCTTTATATAAATAAAAATACTATGACACTAGGCCAAGTTCCAGTTTGAAGCCAATGCAATGAAAAGTTCTGCCAGCATTTGTACTGGTTGGTAGCTTCCCTGTGCATCCCACAGATAATCCATAGCCTGTCTGGTTGCAGGGGGCAAGCTGTCCCCATGTAGTAACCAATACATAAGTTGTACCATTGCCGTATGAGTGAATTAGGAACTGTGGATATGGTGTTACTGGATACTTCCCTATGCGTGTTTGTAAAGCACCCCAACAGGGATCCAGCCAAAGCACTTTTATGCACTTCTATTCTTACTATTATAGGCAGATATCCCATATCACACCAGTAGCTACATAAATTTAGCTAAGAATGACCTAAGGAACTGACCTCCCGAACCTACCTTAAACTCCAGAGAACCATTCCAAGCAACAGAGGTCTGCAGTGTGACTGAGGTGGATACTGATTTATTTATTTAACATTCTAATATGGGATACTTGAAAAGCCTCACTGAATCCCATCTTGGGATAAAGGTGGGATATAAATTTAATAAATTAAACAAATATAATACAATTAATAACACTACACACTCACCCCCCCCCCCCCCATTAAAAGCTTCCATAAGTGAAAAGGTCTTTACCTGCTGCTATAAAGATAGCAGGGAAGTTAATTGGGAAGAGAGTTCCACAACTTGGGAGTAGTCACAGAGAAGACTCTCTCTTGTGTCCTTATCAGAGCTGCCTGGGATGGTGATGGGACCAAGAGAAAGCCTTCCCCTGCAGGTTCATACAGGGAGATACTGTTTCTGGACCTAAGCTATGTAAGGGCTATAAAAGTCATAGCCAGTGCTTTGAATTCTGCTCAGAAATGGATCAGCAGCCAATGCAGTTGTTTTAGCAAGGGGGTTATATGATCCCTATAACCTGCCAGCCACCCCCTCTGACTCCGAAGCTGCTTCTCCTTGAACTGCAGCTCAGGGACAGGAAGGGGTTGGCTGTATCATCCTGAAGCTCTCCACTCCACTATGCTGCACAATTTGTCACTTAGTGTTGCTCCCTGGAGTTTAAGGAGGACTAAAGAGGGCATTTATGATAATGGTGATTTGTCACATATTGTTAATATGAAGCACAACTGAATATGGAGTATTTTAGATCCATAACTGCACTAAAGAACGACAGTCATAGTCTTTTAAAATGTATTAAAAGTTTAGTTAAGTGTTTGAAACATTTTAGAGACTCTACAAAGATATACTACAGCATCAATAATCAGAAAATTAAAATGAAACATACAATAGCGGCTCTTCTTCCTCATCACCATAGGATTTCAGATTGACATCATCAAATTTAGGTAATTCACACATTAACCTAAGGTTTGAAAAAAAGGGGAAACAATGAAAATAATATTTTATATTTTATTAGTGAACCTTTAAGCAATTCTGAAAATTGAGTATTATGTATTATAATCACTGCTTTACAGTAGTGCTAAATGCAAACTTGATTAATATTTAGGAGGAAACTGGTACCACAGTCCAAAATGTATGTATTAGTTATATGAACAGGATTAAATTTTTCGACAACAGGTTGACTCCTATCACATTATTCTGCTCATGAACTGCTACAGTCAATGGAACCAGAAAGGAGATGATACCACACCATGCTGTGTGCCCTCAAAATCTGTTCTAAAGGGCTTTGAAACTCCACAGCCACTTTCAGGCAGCACTGATGGCTGGGAGATCAAGGAGAGAAAATCCTGTTGCAATATGTTGGTCTTAACCCTCTGAACTTGCACAAGTATCTCTCATCCTTATCCTCACCACTAGTATTTATTTGACTAGCTCCTGTATATAGCAAAGAAAGAGCAAGAGTAACTTACAATTAGGAGAGAGGGAGGGGCAGAGGGATGAAACCTCCCTTTGCTGTTCTACTTTTTTGTATGCTCACAGCAGCTAAGATTTCTATAAGCTGCCTCTAGGGAAGAATTTAGTAGAATAAGTTCCCAAAAGACAAATCTGCCATGCTTTGACAGGGGGTTACCCAATAGATGCCTCTGCATCACCTCATTCGTCCCAGGAATTCTCTGGAGTACCTGGGCTTGGGACAGAAGCAACAGCTGAGGACTGTGTTATTCCATTTCTAAAGCAGGCATCAAAATCAAGGAGCTAAGTCTAGGAAGTTGGAAAGGTTGAGCACTTGAAATTCATCAACTTGGACCAAGATTGCAAGTAGCATGTAAATTAGAAATGAGAAAATGTGGCCTCTGGATCCCAGGGCCATTTTGGTATTCCCCTCAGGGAGAGGTCAATTTTCTTTTGCAATTTTATTCCAAAATATCCCCAATAGCACTCTAGGAAGTGGGGGGACATTTCCACCACATTTCAATTTTATCCTGGGTCAATTTTGGCCTGTGAGGCCTTTTTTTTTTTTTTTTTTTTTGAAACAGGAAGTGACTTCCTGTTAAAAAAAGGTTTAAAAAAAGTCTAAAAGGGTGCAGTGGGGCAGGCCTCCAAGGTCTCCTAGTAGCTAATGTGGCCCCCTATCCTTCCACAGTGTCTTACCTCGATACAGATAATGTATGATCACATTTGTACATTACACTGAACAATAATGTTCATTATGCTAATAAGGTCTTTTCCAAATTCAAGTTTTACTGATAAAAGTGAAAACTGATACAGGGAGCTCACTTACTTATTTAACATTTGGTATACTGTGATTTGAACAGGTCTAGATTTAAACAGCAGTAGTGGAGAAAGTGTATTCAACAAAGTCTGTAGTTTATCAGGGAGGTTTGTCTTCTGGCCAGCAACAAATCTGGCAGGAAGTTTATTGTTCAGTAACTGATCCTTTGATATGTATGTTAAAGCTTTACCCAAGGATTTCAACACGGAGTTCTGAAAAGATGTTTCCAGTACATCTTTTTCCTTTCCTGTGCAGAGACAATTCACATTTTTAATTGAGTTTAGCAAACATACAACGGAAGTTACATAGTTATTTTCATCCAGCAAAACCATTCAAAAATACCACATACATTATACAGTACCCTTGAATATTAATATATTCACAGGTGAAGTATTTCCAGAGCTTAATCTCTGTCATATTGTTCAAAGACATGGACAGGTGAAGGGATGAACAGCATGTGTGAAAATGCATTAAGCAAATAAGTCTGGCAGTGAATAATGCATTGTGGCAAATTCACTTAGATTACCTAAAGACTTTTAGATGAAATAACAATTAAAAGGCAATGGAGAAAAGATTAAAACAGAAGCATATCCTTCCCTGTACCTTGTTTTAAAATATGCAGTCTGAAGACACCAGATTTTATTTAGACTTCAAAGAGCAATGAAAGAGCAAATGTTCTGTTTAAACAAGACTCTCAAGTAATATCATTATACAGTGGTCCCCTGGGTTACGAAGGTAATCCGTTCCGGGATTACCTTCGTAACCCGGAAGCTTTCGTTTCCCGGGGGACCGCTAAATTCAATGGACTGCGCGGCCGATTTAAAAGGGCCGCGCGTTTGTTTTTTTTCGTATCCCAGGGGATCTTTCGGATCCCGGGGGATACGTTAGCGGTCCCGTGGCTTTCGGATCCCGGGGTTTTCGCAACCCGGGGGATTCGTAAGCTGGGGGACCACTGTAAACTGTGAAGAAATGAATTTATAAAATTTTCTTAATGGGATATTCCTATAAAAGGGCAATGATGAAAAGCATCTCCCAGGAGGCAATGAAAGGAAAGTGAAAACAGCAGGGGGGGGGGTTAAAGAGGGGAGTGGTAAATATTAAAGGAAGGGAATGGTCTGACATCATGTGCAAAATACTTCTGTTAGTATTATGCATCACCTTGGAAACCCTGAACATATCTTATTTCTATGCTTCTAATCTTCCAGCTTAAATGCTTTGCTTCCACCAAAGCATTTTTCAATTACTCTTCCATATTACCCAGGTTAACATACAGATGTAATATCAAAAGACTTACTTGTGATTTTAACCAACAAAGGTAAAAGTAAACTATGGATGCCTTCAGAGAAAAACTCCTGCCATTCGGTCATAAGGTTTGTTGGAAGTTTTTCAGTGATTTCAGGAGTTGCTGTCTGGAAATAAGCACTCAAGGCAACAGTCAAGTCACAGCTGACACAGGCAAACACTTGCACCAGTGCCTGGGGAAATACTGCCTGGCTTTCACTCATTGTCTGGGAAAGATGGGAAAAAATAGAGAAAACTTTTATTTGTTCCCAGATGAGGAATTTGACTAACATGTATCCCCTACCCAAAGGACAATTAATTCTTTCTGTCCTAATTTAAATGTTCTCAAACTTTAAAACCAAATTCTGTTATGAGCTGAGCAAGTTCTTTAAGTACATGAGGGTTTTCTGTAATTATGTTCATTACTTACTTCTAACCATGCCAGCATGGAACACATGACAAAATCCCACTCACTCTCCAGCAAGGAAGAAGGATTATTCAGCAACAATGAAATGAAATGGATCATCTCTATATTGAAACCAAGCAAATGTAGCTTTCCTTCTTGTAGATTGCTTGAAAAAAATTGAGGAAAAATTATAGTTTAATGTTAATGTATGTATAACAACAAAAAATGAGCCACCTTATTCAGGTAAGAACTCATTAAATGTACAAGCTGGGGAAAAAATATGGACAAAACCACATGAGAAATTAACATGCAAGCAAGAATAAAAAGTGATCGTATGCAAAATTCAATTTATTTTAAAACTTTAAAAAAACTAATCTTTAATACTAATAACCAGCATTATCAAAGAGCCCAGCTTGTTTATTATGAAGGCCTACATATACTGAAAATCCTAAATCCTGTAAATCAGGGCTGCAACATTTATTGAATTAAATGGCTTAGATCAGACAGTTGGGTTAGAATAATCAATTTTTGAACATTTAACTGACTAGAAAGTTGCCCTGTAAAGTTGATTATTCTTCTAAAAAATATGTCAACTATTTTAATGCATGTGCTCATGAACTGTAGATGTGAGCCACCACCTTATGCTGCTTTCTTTCTCTTTCACACACAGAAAGGATACTTGTAATATAAAATGTATTAAAACAGTTGTGCATCATCAACGGAAAAGAAAAAAAAAGAGAGAGTATTTCTTCCTTCAGAAATATTATTTTGCCGTTATGCATACATTCAAACAAATAAATTTATGAAAACTCATGTTAAAAATTATTTTATTTTGCTATAGCCTTATTGCAAATATAACTACTGTATTTCAAGAATTTAGTCTTCTTTTTTAATTTTATTTATACAAACAAACCATACAAACAAATTACTTCTCACAAACACAATCTACATACAACAGTCCATAGCTCTAAACATATATATTAACATTCGCATCTACATTCAAACCCTAACCATACAAACATTTCATATTCATTTCTATTATTCTACCTCGTCTTCTTCATCTTGAATTACACTTTCATCCTCATTCGTCAACCCACTATCATCCTATCTAAAAAAAAACAACTTTCTTTCCAACAATAAATGCTGATCTAGTGGTTTGTTTTGACTTTCTTATATCTACATTTATCTACATTGCATTTCTTATACATTTCTTATGTCTATATTTATCATTTGTTATTGAAGAACCCATCTCTAGTTGAAATATTCTTAAATCTTATACATCTCTAAGTAAAACAATCTTATATCTTATACAAATTCATTTTTGTACATACTAAGAAAACTAAGGGGCTTTCTAGATTGGCAAAAAGAAGTGTGTTCATGGCTGCATGAAACTCTAGCCTTTAGATGAGAAAAAGGGAAAGTGTGCCATGAAAATGCTTTTTTGGCGTTTTAGGGGAGAAGAAGCGCCTTTAAAAAGGTGCTGGTTTTCCCAGCTTCTTTTTTAAAAACTGCAGAACAGCGCAGCTCCATCTAAAGGCTGTGGTGCAGCTGCTAAGCACTAAGGAAAAGGCAACTTCGTGTCACACTTTCCTGCCAATCTAGAAAGCCCCTAAGATATTTACTCATCATTCTCATCTTTTCTAATATTATTTACTTCGTATATTCTAAAAATTCTATCTTAAAATATATTCATTGTTGCTATTTTACCCCATTCTTTTTCAAGAAATTCATATACTAACTTCCATTCTTCTATAAAAATTTCCTCAGATTTGTCATTCAGAGCTTCCATCATATAATTTAAATAACCATTCTTCTTTTGTTGGTATATCAATATCTTTCCATTTAGAAGCATAACATATTCTCCCAAGTGAGGTCATATAGAATGCAATTTTTCCATGTTTAGCCTCAAATTTATCTTCAAAAATTCCCAACAGGAAGAATTCAGGTTCCAATTTTATCTCTTCCTTTAAGATCTCATTCATTGACTCTCTTATCATCCCCCAAAATTTCCTTGCCCATTTACATGTCCACCAACTATGATAGAATGTATCTCCTTTTTGCATTTCTAACATATATTGTTTGATGACTTCTTGATTTTTGCAAGCTTTTCTGGGGACAAGTACCATCGGTAGAACATTTTGTAAAAAATTTCTTTTAAATTTTGAGAGGCTGTGTATTTATTTATACTGTATTCCCCCAATTTTTTCCCATTGTGACAGCTGTATTGAATGTCATACATTTTTAGCCCATTTAATCAGTGAATCTTTAATTACTTCCTTTTCTGTATCATACTTTAAAAGAACCTTATACAATTTCCCTATTACTTTACTATTATCTTTAACTAATATTTTGTATTTCAAGAATTTAGGAGAGACCAGTCTTTAAAATAAATATGTAGAATTACCAACCAGCTGAAAAGAAAACTGTCCTCATAGTCATTTCGCCAGGATATAATGATCTTTAGTATTCCAGACATTAGTTCTCCATAATTAATGCTTCCAGAATTCAAGCAAGAATTTAAAATAGCAAGATATCCAAAAGCTCCTAAAACAAAGTCAAATATCAGATAAAAAGAACCACATTAAATGTCATACAACTTAAGAAAAATACTAGATTAAAACAGTGATAAGGAGTGAGTGGGTTGGTTGGTTTAAAACAAATCACTTTTAAAAAAAACTCTTGGTTTTGTAAAATGATTCTTCTTAGGCATTTTTTCAAAGTCTGGGTATTATTAGTGTTTTCCAACCCTCTTACTGGAAACAAAACTGACTGTTTGAATTTAAACCTTTTAACTTTCAAAGTTTATTGGCAGTTGTTCATTGTCAGAAAAGTATCCAATGTCAGTTGCTTCTTTTTAATCACTTTATTGTATAGTACAAGAAATCCCATTTGGAAATAAATCCTTCAATTAATCTAAGTTCAACCAAAACAACTTGCTTTAAAAGAGCACTTTTTAAAGAACAATTATTATTTAAGCTAGGCTGCATCTGCACTGCAGAAATAATGCAGCTTGACACCACTTTCACTGCCATGGCTCACTGCTATGGAATTATGGGATTTGTAGTTTTGTGTGATATGAGCTCTCACTCGGCACATCAAACTACAAATCCCAGAATTACATATCACTGAGCCATGGCAATTAAAGCTGTGTAAAATTGCATTATTTCTGCAATGCACATGAAGCCCCAGTGGCCAGAATATCTGAACTGCATTTCGCATCTTAATTTTCTGATATATTGATGTACTCCTACACATTAATGCGAAAAAAGAAAGAAAGAAAGAAACTGGTTTACACCCCATAAAATAGTTGTTTGTTTAAAAAAGTGTTGTTGTTTTCTCAGCCCTGCTTTGGGACTTGTTGTTGTTAACTGCCTTGTGAGTTAACCTCATGGCAACCCTGTGGATCAGATATCTCCAAGACTCCCTATCCTCCACTGCTCTGCTCACATCTTGCAGACTCATTCATGCCCATGACCTCCCTGAGTCCAGCCATCTGCTTTGGGATACTGGGATACAAATGCAAAACTTCTAATTTAAATGGAACAGTTGAAATGAAGCCTTTTTTAAAAAGAGGGGAGAGGGAAATAAAGACATTCAAAATGCACACTATTACACTGCAACCTTGAAGGATAATTTCTAATCCTAATTAAATACCCTTTTCCTTCTAAAATTCAGACATTTTCTAAATAAACTCAGGTTAACCTTATTTATACGATAGGCACCTTTGCAATATAGCTGATACTATGCATCTTGAAATTTGCAACTTAGAATAAATAATTGTGTAGATTAAACAATACAATGCAACAATTATGATGGCTCAATAATAGTGGCAGTAATTCTCATTTTTTAACATCTGGTTGAATGCACATACTCAAAATCCTACCTCTTACAAGCTAATGTAGCACTGCAGAGAATATATGAGACACTGACCATCAGTACTTGGAAGTTCACTTCCATTGCATGTCATTAATTTTGCAATACACTGAATGACAAGTTCTTCCTTATCTTCCTCAGGCAAAAATGAGCATAGATTCTGAAGTGTGTGCAATTTTCCTTCTGTTAATGGAAAAAACCTGTAGTTGAAATGGAGACAACAAAAGAGAATCTAAGAATCATTATATTGATCACCACTGATGATGGAAGAATGGATTGTTAAGGTTTCTTTTTTTAAAAAATAAATTTTATTAACAATATAAAAAAGACAAAAATATAACATATGACAAATATAACAAATAGGCCAATCTATCGAAGCACCCCCACATATCACTCCCCCAACCCCCCACATAGATGCAAAGACATAAATACAACTACAACCCCCCACTATCAAACCAAACTAACCAGCCATAGCCAACAATACAAATATAAAAAAACAGGTATCACCCCCAGATACAGATGTCATCCCCAGCTACAACCATCTTTACTTCTTGTTTCATTGTTAAATGCTTAGTCACCCAATTTTACAATTTTCTGAGTTAGTCCAAATAGCCAGATTAATGTGGGTTCTATAAAATAAGCCAACTGAAAATTTGTTGGAAGATTAGAAACTGTTTATGGACTTTGTGAGCAATAAGAAATATAGTAGTGTAATAATCTGTGGTTATGGTTATTAGTAATTTTAACAGGATTATTTAGTTTGATCTGTAGTGGCATAATAATATTGTTTTTAATTTTTTTTCTTTTAATTACAGTCAGGATTGGGGAGTCAGAGCCTACTGTGTATTAGCTGTACTGTATATATTTTTTCTTTCTCTTTTTCTCCTTTTTGTCTTTGTTCTCTCTTCTTTTTCTTTTCTTCTCCCCTCCTGCCCCAGTTTCTTTATCTTTGATTGTATATTATTTTGGCTATAAATTAGATTGTTTGGGTTAAATTAATTTTTAAAATAATTTTTAAAAATAGTTTTAAAAACACATATTGGTCATCACTGATCAAATGCAAAGTCATTGGAGGGCCTGGTACACAGCAACATTCCCCATTTTGTGCTTTGTTTGCAGAATTTTATGAAGAACAGAATTCACCCAACCAATCAAAAGATTTGTCAGTCAATACATTTTTCTGAAATAAACAGGAAGGCAGAACATACAATCAAAATAATATAAAAAGATAGGGCAAAACACAATGAACTTTAAGATGGCTATTAACACTGTTTCTGCAACATGCTGTGGTCCATGCTCTGCATTTCCTGCTTTAATCAGATACAATCACAGTCTAAGAAGTACTAGACAATTATACCTTTCTGCTGTATCGAAAAGTGCTTTTATCTCAGAGGATGAAATGATCTCTGTTTTTAACAATTTAGCCATGGTTAAGGCCCACAGTCTTCCACTCTCTTTTGATCTACGAAAGGATAAGAAAGCTTAAGTGATTAACCTGGTTTATTTATAAAAAAATAAATTCAAAATAAATTCATGTTAATTACCAGTGTGAAAAATTTAAACACGCTTTAGATATAGAGAATAACCAAAGTGATACCCAAACACAAACAAAACTAGTTAGACAATTATCTAAGAAATAACAGTACATTTTTATTTTTCCAAAAGCACATACTCACCTATTGAATAATATCTGAAAGAGGCAGGAGATATTACTGAGTGTATGTAACTTCCCACATGAAATATCAATTACTTGAGAGTACTGAAGAAATTCAAGGAGTGAACAAGGTGGGTTTGCTAGTTCTTCAATCCATTGTAAAGTATACAGATATTCTGCAACTAGAAAAAAAGAACCATATCTGATGGGCATAATCCAGCATATGCATTTGTCATCAAAACTTTGTGAAGTTTACTATATGTACAATCCAAAACATTAGATATATACATTAAAAGTAGGAGAAAATATCAACAAGTTGTTATTCTTGATATTTATCTAGCGCTTGAATGCACATGATGCTTTGCATTCCTGCTATGATTTCCTATCTCATCTATAAATCTTAGTTGATAGACAGCATTCCTGCTATGATTCCCTATCTCATCTATAAATCTTAGTTGATAGACAGGGGACCAAAGATGAGAAATGGAAATAAAAATGAAAGGCGGTAACACTCATTTGTTACCATTCCAAAGGTATACTTCTGGATCCAGAACTGAATTGGGATGGAAAGGGCAGCATCGGACAGAATGTTCTTTCTTATATATATGGGAACATTAATGAACCATTCATTTCCAGAGAGGAGGTGTCCCTGTGTATGCAAAATTGCTTTCTTCCATAACCCCAGAAAAAATAGGAAGCCTGCATGTGTAGGGTAATTCTTGAGAGACTTATCTTTTCAAAACAATCACTAAGTGCAATAAATTATGGTTTAAGTCATAACACAGAAAGAACAACAAAATTCCATACAGTTAGAATGTCAATGTGTCCTTACCAGCGTTAGGAAGTAACTAGTTATGAATAGTTAGTTACAATATATAACCATTTAAACCTCATGTGTAAGTCGAGGGCAGGCTTGGGGGGCAAAATTATGGATTTTGATATGATATGGGTGGATGAGGAAGGAACTATGGTATGGAATTCTGGGTATTGTAGTTTGTTGTGACAACAGAGTTCTCCAATAGAGAAAGCTAAATCACAAAACTAGGGTTCCCAGAATTCCATAGCTCTGAGCCATGGCATTTAAAGTGGTGTCAATCTGGATTATTTCCACAATGTGGATGCTGCCCAAGTGATGAGGACAGGGGGAAGAGAGAGCGTTTAATTTTTTTAAAGTAACTTTTTAAGTTATATTGTAGCACAGGAGAATAAAGAAGTTACATTTGTTTAAAAAAAAGTATAAGAGTAACTAACAGAGGGGAGATTCAGAGACCAAATTTTTCAAGTTCTGCTCCTTATTATATACCAGTTTTTTAAAAATCAAGTCCCTCTTTATTTGTGTAAAATATTTATATGATCCATTTTCATCATGGCATTAAAACAGCTGCTATATTTTTGTTAAAAAATCTTGTTACTTACTGATATTTTCAAATTTGCTTCTTTCCACCTCCTGATTTTCAAATACCACCTCTTTTTCCAGTATTAATTGTACCATTCTACTTAACAGTGCTGCAGTACACAAATGGCTTGGAAGTTTAGTGATGACACAAAGCTTTTGATCTCTTCCAGATGTCTCACAATTCATGCTCAGTCTTCCTTCCAAAAGTGGTTTCCTGGTCCACTGTAAAAACAAAAATTGGCAAAAAGTAGTAAAATTATTTACAACCATACAATATTTTCATTTCAATACTAATCATATACCCAGTGCATCAAATTAAGATTGCACAATTAAAATTAGCACAAGAAGCATATTTGTTACACACACACACACACACACACATACAGAATGTGATTTGATGTTCTGTTCTGTTACAATGTATACTATATCTGTTGTTGTCAACACTGTCCAGTCAACTTCCACTTATGGTGATTCATTGAATGGGATGAGTGCATGCAGGGTGCGCGCCTTAGTCAGGTTAATAGCAGTCACCCTGCTGCGGATTTCCAAGTGCGCATATTTCAAGTCCACGGACCTGGAGGGGTGACTGTATTTTATGTTTTACAAACTGTTATATCAACATCTTTATTTTGAGAAAATGTGTGCATGGGAACTTTTGGACAAAAGTGACCAATGGCAACTGTCCTCTGAGTTTGTAGGTAGGGATGTAACTAAACTGTATAAATGTTTATATTTTGAATTGTAACCTCAGATTTGTCAAAAACACAGTCTTAGCATGTTCTATCAATAAAACTGCCCTGTGGAACTCCAGGAGCTGTTTATTGTCTAGGAGAAAGTTCTACATGTTAGATTCCTGACACATATGTACATTTACATGCTCATGTTACATCAAGAACAAAAAATGGTCCTGAAAAACCAAGTGGACTCATAAAACTGAATGACTATACTGAATGCATAAATACGTACTAAAGTGATATTGTGAGCTTGAAAAACAAGCTTTCTGCAGTACATTTACAGAACACATATATATGCAAATAAAAAGGAAGTAAACAAGTCAATGACAAAATGACACTGCAAGGCCAGAGTCTACTCAAAACTGTGAAAAGCTTGCATTTTAACTTTTAGAGGAGATTTTATTAATGGAAGAAGTATTATTTATAAGGAAAGAGCCTGTCCATGACTGTAAATTTTCTTTGATTCATAGATCAAATAATTAGGAATCATATCATCAATCTAAAAATGTGTTCTTTATATTGACAACAAAGATGTGCATACATCTTGTACTGATTTTAGTTCTTGGACAAATTTACCATAGAATTGCTCAAACCCAAGAATCTAGGTAGATAAATAATCAGTATGCATTGTGCAATTACTTTTTATGTACCTCACTAGACAAAGATTCACGCATCCTTTCCCACTCAGACTTGCTTGGAGTGAGCCGTTCAATATAATCTTTCAGAATAGAAGCAGAAACTTCATCAGTCTGCAGTAGTTTAGTCAACAAGTCATTGACCGCAGATATCAAAACCTGCAAACTGAGAAGAAACCAATATTTTACTTGAAGAATAAAACACAAAAATCACAAATTAGTTTTCCTTTTGAGAACTTGCTGATAACTCTAAACCTTGCATTTCAAAACTTACACACATTTAAAACAGCCAGGAAAAAGCATCTGGACATACCACTGAATGTTGTTTTCTTTTTAAAAGCACTGTAGATATGAGCTTTCTCCTCCAGAGCAATTTTTGCTTTCATCAATACACCAGGCTACTCTACTCTAATGCAGTGTTCCCCTGATGCTCATAATACAGATCCCATCAGCAGTGGCTACTGCCCTTGTGATTGTGTCTAACAAGAGATATAATACCAAATATCTGCAGAGAGTTATGGTGGAGAAAGCTATGCTAGACAGTAGTAGCAAGAGAAATCAAAAGGAGAAGTGCAGTTTGGATGCCAGTCAGGATATCAAACCAAAACAGATTTTCTACAATGGAAGCTTGAACACATACATTAGTGTCTAAACTATGTTTAATGCAAACCAGAGCCAGGGTAACACAGTACCACTGACTTTAATGAACATGGTTATACCTTAATTAGGCTTTTAAGCCAGGTGCAAGCTTTGATTTTTAAATCTTGATTAAGAGATGCAATCCTTGTTCCAAGATGGGACTCAATTAAACATGTATTACAGTAGTTCAAAAGGTTTAATATATTGTTACCTTTTAAGATCCAGTACTGAAGACAGAAGCTGGTTCTTGACCCAGAATGCTGATTTCTGCAAGAAGGTGCTCTCTTTATGTGTATCACTAAGATGATTCACAAGGGAAGTTAGGCCACACAACCAAGTGTGCTTCAGTTTGTTTACAAGGAAATCTACAACAACAACAACAAGACTCAGATTCTGTTTCTAAGAATTCTTATCTTGTTCTGATTTCAAAATCTGAATAAACTTACTTACTACCATATATCCCTTCAAAGAACTGGTGTGCATTCAATTATGGGATATAGGAAATTCTTAACCTGATAATTACTCTTTTGGCCATGTCAAGATGCAGTATTACACAGAATGATCAATTATTTTATCCAAGGAGGCTTACCAATTTTTGAAATTGATAGCATTGCCTTGGAGTAAAACAGCCTAAAAATACCAGATCCCATCTGATCTTGGAACCTAAGCAGGTCAGCCCTGGTTAGCACTTGGATGGCAGACCACCAATGAATATCAGATGCTGTAGATTACATTTCAGAGGAAGAAACTGGTAATAACCACCTCTACGTATTCCTTGCCTAAGAAAATCCTATGAAATTCAAGGGGTTGCCATAAATCAGCAGGTGACTTGTAGGAAATGCAGAGCACTGCCTTAATATTTAATATTTAAATATTTAATATTTTTGCTTCAAAGTTTTATTTTGTATGTTTCTGTTTTTTAAGAACTGCACCTATCAGCTGGAAAAATGAACACAAGAATCAATATGCAGTTGGCCTAGTTATCATGTAGTACCTGACAAATGTGTTGTATCCTGGTTTTGTGCACATAACTGGAAAATGGTGAACAACAAGTCTTCTGATGAAGGCATCAACAAGCACCCTTTAACTGAGCTGAAAAAATTAGAGGCTATGTCACAGATGAAAGACACAGATGGTTCTGTATTTCCAGCTTCTGAAAGATCCTTTGCTTTAGTCAGTGCTGCTTGTAGTTTGTCAATAATTCTTTCAACGTATGTCTCACCAATCAAGGATTCTATTGATTAAAAGAGACACAGTACAAGTCATTCCTAGGCCTAGGCATTCTGTAACCATAGAATCACAACCCAAAAACAAATTGACTTTAAGTAATAATGGGTTTTTCTTTAGGACTATATTTCATACCTTTTGAAACCCTGTTTATTTATCAAGAATAAGTGCAATATTATATTATTATTATTATATTATTATTATATTATATTGTTTTTCCCAGATTTAGCAGGCCTTTATTATTCCCTAAGAAAGCTAAAGTCACCTACCGTTTTTAATCAGTTGAGATAGTACCAAACTTAGTAGAGTCCATCTTTCTGAATAAAAGGATTCTGTTGAAGTTACTGTTGTTTTCAAGCTTGTGCTACACAAATCATCAGCCAGAGTGACAAGCTTCTCACCTAACACATCTCCTTTTAGCCAAGTAGAACTTAAACAATGCTTTTCTGAGCTTGAACATGCCTATACCAAGAAAACATATCAGATTTTTCAGAGTAGTTTCTTATTTATTTAATAGTGCATTATTTATTTCTTCGAGCTGAGTGAAGAAATTATCATGTATTTCAAATTATCATGTATATCAAACTTGCAAAAAGCTATCCAAAAACTCTTGGCTACTCCTGTTTGCTTTTCTTCCTTAACGTCCAAGCCATCTACTTCCCCTCATAATGGTGCAAGCAAAAGCACTCATTTTAACCTTCCAAATGGCTACTATAATGAGATGGAATCACTGCTGTCAAAATTCAGAT
The DNA here is from genome assembly GCA_034509955.1 of Urosaurus nigricauda. Lineage (NCBI taxonomy): Eukaryota > Metazoa > Chordata > Lepidosauria > Squamata > Phrynosomatidae > Urosaurus > Urosaurus nigricauda. The sequence continues at coordinate 68,661,208 of JAOEGL010000003.1, forward strand.
CCTAGGGCTGTACAGTTTTATTTTCTTTTTAAACCTACACAAATACTATAGAAGCAGTAATTTCTAGTAATCTATAAAGTTTACAGACTTAGAGGACACAGTCCACTCAGGTCAATACAATTTACAATGCAATCATTAGGGATTGGAAAATCCCTCTGGATTTGGGTTTCTCATGTGAGCCCCTGAATGGATCCTGAAGCCAAGAAAGGATAAAGACCAGAAAGCAACTGTGTCCAGCCTTGAGGATCATTTCTCAAGGTCACGTTTCACTTGGACTTCCCTGAGGAAAAGAGGATGGTGGAATGAAGATTGCTAAAAACATAGTCTATGTTTCCAGGAGCCACCCGAATCTGCTTGATTGCTCCCACACCATTCCAAACTGGAGAAGGAGAGGAGAAAGTGAATAGGTTAACATGCAGAGCCAGCACCAAAAGACACAGCTCCTTCAACTGAGTCTTTCACTTCATACCCTTCTCCTCACAGAAAACAGGAAATAATAATAATAATAATAATAATTTGTATTTCCCGCCTCTCCATCAGATCAAGGCGGGATTCCAACAATAATAAAATACAGTTAAGAATGCAATCTGGATCTTAGGGCCAATCTAGTTCCTCAGTTGTGTCTTACAAAGTACATCTTGGAGTCAGAGAAAACTCATTTGGCATGGGATGTTGCTCCAGGGAGCTGTCACTAGAAGAAAGCTGGAAAGTCTGTGTTCACTGAAGTAACTTTGTACTTTTCTGCAGCCAAAATAATATCGGGCAGGGAAGTATGAAAATAAAAACTGAACATACCTTTTGAATTATCTGAAGAATAATATTCCAGTTTAGGTCCATCTGAAACAAAAAGGACTTCAATAATGTAACTAGAAAAAGCTTGCCTAATTTCTGAGAGTAACTTAAATTTTTTATTAATTCTCACTTAGCCTTATTTAAATGGGCTTTCAGTACTAATTACAGTATGACTGTCCCCCTGACTGGCATAGTTTGTTAGAAACTCCCAATACAATGTATAGCTCTAGTGTTTTTGAAGGTGATGTTTTAATCTCTGTTAACTTTACTGTTCAGATTTTTTAAAACACTTCATATATACCATTTTGTATTAGTTAATATTAACTATAAGAGGTCAGTCAAAATTCTATTAACATTAACATTAATGCATCTTTGTTGTTGTGTGCCTCCAAGTCATTTTTTTTTTACTTAGGATGACCCTTCTATCCCAATCACAAATATTCAATCCATATTCATCCAAACTGCCTTACAAAAATGGATTGTTTTATTCATTTTATTCATTGGAAACCATGGATGATGGTATCCAAACTAATCACAATATGAGTGTACATAAAATATATTTTTGAGTTTGTTTCAGAGGTAAATTGTACCTTAGTTAAGTCATTGAGAATGTGTTCTCTCTCTGTGATACTGGGGCAGCAATGGAGGACACTATACAAAATATCAACCAAGAAGTCAGTCTCTTTTCTCCCATCTTCTTTCAGCCAGTCAATTAGGTTTTCATACAAAAACTGTACAGATGGATTTTCATATTGAACCTTTCCAGCTTCTAGTTTGTTTCTGTCCTCCAACAATATGTGAAAAACTCTACTGGAAGCAAAGTTGCTAAGCAGAGCAGAAAGAAACTTTAAGTGTCTATCAGACTTTTGTTCATTAGCATACACAATACTCAGTTCAGCAAGTTTACAAACTAAATCTTCTAAAGGCTCCTTTTGTAGAGATGAAAGATTTTCCTCATGAATCCCAGTAGCAAGAGTGCTGGTTTCATTGTTACTTCTCAGATCATCATAATTTTCATGTTCATTGTTACTTTCAGGTTGAATGTCTTCTGCAAATCTGATCTTCACAGATTTTCTTTTGTTTGGCTTCATCTTTTTTTCTGGATTCTGAAGGATGTGTAGCAAAGAGGATATGGCGGCCAAAGATTTTTCATCTGCATCCATCACATCAACATATCCCACACAGATATTTGAAAGGCCATCCCAAAAGTTCAGCATCATTCTCTGGTAAGTGAGAGTTTTTCTGTCAACCGTTGAAATCTCTGCTTTTGTTTTCCAAAAATGTAAAACATCTGTTACCTCATAAAACAAAGGTCCATTTTGTAACCTGGGCTCTTTAATCACCATGTCAATGATGGGAATTAACTATCAATAGAAAAAACACAGTAGTTTTAGTACTGGGAATACTTGTACAGAGCTGAGATTAAACTGTTTGCATTTTTTTGTCCCTAGAAAAAAGTATAAAGCTTATTTATTTTTGCAGAAGCATGGCAAGACCACTTACCCATTCTAAAAAAGTACACCTATGTTGCTGAAGCAGCCTGACTTTTGCTCCTTAACTAACAATTATGCAGCAGCAGACAATGAAAAGATCACAGCAAAGCAGGAAATGAAACAGTGGTCAGGCTGCCTCAGAATATGGAGTATGTTTATTCCCACCACATACCCTGTTTTATTAATTTTCTTCCCTGAATGAATCAATTACATGTCCTAATTTAATTGATCATGAAGTATTATGACATCAAATTTGTACACTTGAAGCTTATAGAATTTGTAAACTTGAAAAAGAAAGCCCCAACAATAGTATACAGTACATGCTTAAAGGTTATGGTTCTCCCACCCACCAGAACATATTTGCTCATTCAGAAAGTCATCTTTCACTCTGAAAATATTTGAGAGAAAACAATTAATATGTTTGTTTAATCTATGGAAATTTTGCAGCCAAGTTTATAAATGCAGTTCTAAAGAGGGCCTTTTTGGTTGTGCTTCCTTTCCTTTTAAAATCTTTGCCTAGGGAGGACTTATTCCAGCTATTTCACTACAGACTTTCAGGCAAGAGACTATAACTGAAAAATTAACTAACATAAGATCATACACAAGCGACATTTTAAAATCTCCATAATAAAATACCTGTTCATTCATAAGCATTTCTTGGACTTTAATTTGTTCTTCTTCTTCACCTGCATTCTGTAGTACCATAAACTGTAAGCATTCCATAAATGCTGATATGATTGCTGAACATTCTGAACGACAAGCCATAGCTCTTTCAGTCAATAACCTAAGTAAACAAAATTAAGAGATAGAACAAACATTGGTATTGATTTCATATTCAGAAACAATTAAATAATGCTGCAATAATTAGTTTTACATACTGTTGTAAATGACACCAGTAGAAAGTATCAGAAATACAGTGGGGCAAAAAAGTATTTAGTCAGTCACCAATTGTGCAAGTTCTCCCACTTAAAAAGATAAGAGATGCCTGTTATTGACATCATAGGTAGACCTCAACTATGAGAGACAAAATGAGAAAACAAATCCAGACAATCAGATTGTCTGATCTGGAAAGAATTTATTTGCAAATTATGGTGGAAAATATGTATTTGGTCACTGACAAACAAGAAAGATTTCTGGCTCTCACAGACCGGTAACTTCTTCTTTAAGAGGCTCCTCTGTCCTCCACTCATTACCTGTATTAATGGCAGCTGTTTGAACTCATTATCAGTATAAAAGATACCTGTCCACAATCTCAAACAGTCACACTCCAAACTCCACTATGGTGAAGATCAAAGAGCTGTTGAAGGACACCAGAAACAAAATTGTAGACTTGCACCAGGCTGGAAAGATTGAATCTGCAATAGGCGAGCAGCTTGGTGTGAACAAATCAACTGTGGGAGCAATAATTAAAAAATGGAAAACATACAAGACCACTGATAATCACGCTTGATCTGGGGCTCCATGCACAATCTCACCCTGTGGGGTCAAAATGATCACAAGAACGGTGAACAAAAATCCCAAAACCACACAGGGGGACCTAGTGAATGGAGAGAGCTCAGACCAACGTAACAAAGGCCTGGCCTCAAGTTGAAGAGCCCTCCCTCCAAGACAACAACATCTGGCCTAAGAGGGAGTGAAAAGAGAGGCTAGCAATACCATCAGGCCTGGCCTCAAGTTGTTATTATTATTATGTTGGTTATTATTATTAACCTTTATTTATATAGCGCTATAAATTTCCACAGCACTGTACATACAATCATTTAATTAGACGATTCCCTGCCTTCATGCTTACAATCTACAGAGACACGACACAGAAGGAGAAGGGAATGGTGGTGGGGAAGGGGATCAGGTCCAGTAGTTCTTCTCCTTCTGAGGCCTGGACCAAGGCAGATGGACTGGAGGGAGGGCTCGGCTTCTTAATGCACAGTTAAAATGAGATATCCTGGGGCAAACAAGGTCACACATCTTTAACTCAGTTTTGAAACCAGTTAGAGAAGTGATGAGGCGCACATGTGGGGGAAGAAGGTTCCAAGAGTGAGGAGCAACAAGTGAGAAGGGACAAATCCAGGATGGGGCAGTGGAAATCCTAGGCTTGCACAGGAGACCTTGACTACCAGAGCGGAGGGTATGAGTAGGAATGTAAAGAGAAAGAAGTTCAGATAAGTAAGGAGGGACCAGTCCATGGAGGGCTTTGAAGGTCAACAACAAAAGCTTGTACTGGATGGGGAAGGGGAAACCAATGAATGGGGGGATAATAATAATAATAATTTTTAGTTATAGCCCGACCCTCTGAACAAGCAATTGGGGCAGGATACAACAAATTAAAACAACAGTTAAAATAGATCAATCCCATCCCAGCCTCCCTCCCCTTAAAATAAGATTAAATTAGCAGTAAGTTAAAAACATGGAACACAGTACAAAAACAATATAAAATCCTAAAAATTCTTGAGCTATATGGGTAGAGCTGAAACCATAAGGGACAGAAGCTGGAAAGATTCTAGATCTTGAGTTTGGAACTGGGAGATGTTAAACACTGTCTGGGAAGGCCTGCCGGAAGAGATGCGTCTTTAATGCTTTTTTAAAGCCATCGATGGATACAATGAGACACATCTCATCCGGCAGGTCATTCCACAGCTTGGGGGCTATAGGTGAAAAGGCACTCTGTGAGGTCTGTGTCAGCCTAATCTTCATGGGCTGTAGCAGATTCCTCCCAGAGGACCAAAGTGTGCGAGAATCTGCTACAGCCCATGAAGATTAGGCTGACGCAGACCTCACAGAGGGCCTTTTCAGCTATAGCCCCCGAGCTGTGGAAGGGGGGTTCATACGGGAAGAGGCAGTCCCTAAGATAGGATGGACCCAAGCCATGCAGGGCTTTAAAGGTTAAAACCAACACCTTGTACTGTGCCCGGAAACTGATCGGCAGCCAGTGGAGAGATTTAAGCACAGGAGTTATGTGCTCTTTCCTAGATGTTCCCGCAACAAGCCTGGCTGCCATATTTTGAACCAGTTGTAGTTTCCGGGTTAAGCATAAGGGTAGCCCCATGTAGAGCGCATTACAGTAGCCCAGATGTGAGGTTACCAGCGTGTGTACCACAGTTTCCAGATCCCTCACATCCAGGAAAGGGCACAGCTGGCACATCAGGTGAAGCTGATAACAAGCACTCCTGGCTGTTGCGTTCACCTGAGTAGTTGTGTGAAGCGACGAGTCCAGGAGTAACCCCAGACTGAGAACAGAGTCCTTCGGGGAGAGTGTGACTCCATCAAGAACTGGAGACTGTATTCCCAAACTGGGTTTCAGGCCTGTGACTGTAAGTACCTCCGTTTTGTCTGGATTGAGCTTCAGTTTGTTTTCCCTCATCCAATCCATTACCGCCGCAAGACCATCATTGAGAGGAGAGACGCCATCTGAGGTCTGAGCAGACAATCTGGTCATGGAGAGGTATATCTGAGTGTCATCAGCGTAATGAAGACACGAGCTCCATGCCTCCAAATGATCTCACCCAGTGGCTTCATGTAGATATTAAATAGCATCGGGGACAGGATGGCGCCCTGAGGGATGCCACAATTAAGCTCGATTTTGGAAAAGCAACTGTCCCCGAGCCTCACCCTTTGGGATCTGCTGGAGAGAAAGGACTGGAACCACCGAAGCGCGGTGCCACCAATCCCCAACTCCCTCAGCCAATCCAAAAGGATGGAACAGTCTATGGTGTCAAAAGCCGCTGACAGATCCAAGAGCACCAGCAGGGTCACACTACCCCTGTCGATACTCAGGCGGAGGTTGTCTGTCAGAGCGACCATGGCAGTCTCAACTCCATATCCTATCCTGAAGCCGGTTTGAAATGGATTGGCCTAGGTTGAAAGACAAGAAGCTCTGTCTTAGACATATTGAGCTTCAAGCACCAATGCAGTATCCACTGAGAGATAGCAGTTAGACAAGATGAAACTAGCTATTTGAGCCCCAGCGAAAGGTCGGGGGTGGAAAGCTACAGTTGAGTGTCATCAGCATACAGATGATAGGAGAAACCAAAATAATTGATGTGCTTGCCTAGGGACAATGTGTATAGAGAAAACAAAAGGGGACCCAGGACAGAGCCCTGAGGAACTCCAACAGATAAAGGAACAGAGGAGGAAGTCTGACCACCCATGACTACTGCAAAAGATCTATCTGACAAGTAAGATTTAAACCAGTTGAGAACAGAGTTGGAGAACCCAAGGTCAGAAAATAAATCAATCAAGAAACCGTGATCCCTAGTGTCAAAGGCCACAGACAAATCAAAAAGAATGAGAATAGAGTAGAGGCCATTCGCCTTGGTTTGCAGGAGATCATTTGAGATCTTGGTGAGGGCTGTCTCTGTAGAGTGCCGTGGGCGGAAACCAGACTGAAAGGGGTCCAGGATGGAATTGGCTTTGAGAAACTCAAGACAGCAAGAATAAACGACCTGTTCCAGAACCTTAGAAAGAAAAGGAAGAAGAGAGATCGGATAGTTGAAGAGCCCTCCTTCCATGACAACACCATCTGGCCAGGAAAGAGTGAAAAGACAGACCTAGCAATACCATCAGGCCTGGCCTCAAGTTAAAGAGCCCTCCCTCCATGACTACAGCATTTGGCCTAGGAGGGAGTGAAAGGGCAGGCCAAACTCCATCGGGCCTGTCCTAGATTAAGAAGAAGAGCCCTCCCTCCACGCCATCTGCCTTGGTCCAGCCATCAGAGGGAGAGAAGAACTTTTGGACCTGATCCCCTTCCCCACCACCATTCCCTTCTCCTTTTGTGTCATGTCTTTTTAGATTGTAAGCCTGTGGGCAGGGAACTGTCTAATTAAAATAATAATTGTAAGCTGCTCTGATAGACTTTAGGGCTGAAGAGCGGGGTATAAATAAATAAATATTATTATCATCATCATCATTATTATTATTACAGGCCTTTCTCGTCTTTTTAAGTGGAAGAACTTGCACAATTGGTGGCTGACTAAATACTTTTTTCCTCACTTTAACAATGTAGGTAAAAAGTAGATTCCGAAACTTGTAAAGACTTGTAAAATTTGTAAACTTGTAAAGACAACACCACCAAAAAGCAAAACAAGCAAAATAGCAGTTTTAAAAATATATATCAAAATATCACAACTAATAGGTAAATAACTATGCATAATACTGAAGTCTGGCATCTACATCCCTCAATTTTACCTGACTGAATTTTCCATTTCTAAAAACATATATGGCAATCCTTAGTTCTATAAGGGCTAGTGATACCTACCCTTGGATTATGGAGGTAAAAAATGTTCTAGAATAGTCCAGTTTTGGCTCTGTAATACCATGTGGTATCTTGCTAATAAATGGCAAGAGATTCGGATATATAATAGTAGCAAGCCCATGTCCTCCTTCTCGAAGCACTGTCCATAGTTTTGGCAGAACTCCCTTTTTTGCATTCACATGACTCCAACAATCCTACAGAACACCCCAAAATGCAAAAATATATTAAAGAATAAGCAGATGGCTTGGAAATTACCCTCTAATATGGACATCTAGCCTATTACATGTACAATTCACCTGTGACACTGAAACAGAAGCACACCAGCCGCCTAACTTAATCAAAACCATAAATTCACCAGTTCATTTCAAAAGCAATGAATCTTAGTAATGTTTTAAGATATCCTAAGACAATTAATCACTCTTAACTGTAGATGTTAGAACAGAGCAACTTTACCTCTCTTCCAGATGACTATAAAATATACACTTGTCCCTCCATATTCGCTAGGGTTAGGGGCACAAGACCTCTGTGAATATGGAAAAACCACAAATAACAAAAACATCATGTTTTTACCTGAGAGGACACCTCTCTAGGAATCTCTAGGTCCTCCAGTGCAACCCTGTGGTCAACGTCCGACAAACACTGACCATAGAACTGCACTGGAGGAGCTACAAATGTAGAGTATTCTCTCTAGGAATCTCTAGGTCTTTGAGTGCAACTTTTAGTTAAGGTTGACCATAGAGTTGCATTGGAGGACCTAGATATTCCTAGAGATAACATATTAATCAAATCCACAAATATCAAAGCCACAAATCTGGAGGGAAAAGTGTACTTTCATATAACAATAAGGGATAATAGTTAGAATTTACAAAGTTCTGAACATAAATCTTCAGCTTAATCATCAAATTGTTGCCCCCTCCAAAAAAAGAACATTAAAACTACAGTAAACAATCACCTCTCCATGTATACTGTAGTATGAACAAGACTACCTATTTGAACCATTTGTAAACTGAGTGAGTAATAGTATCACCACCACTTTCTTTAACGCTTGTGCAGAAAAGGATTAATTAGCATGTATAACCTTCCTCATTTTCTCTATATAAACTGCTGGGGTTTTTTTAAACAGTGTCTGAGAAAGTCCAAAAAGGTAATGCTTTCATATAGTATCCTGCATTACCTCAATGGTAGTAAGGACATGGAGTACAGCTTCCCAAAGAGCAGGGCATACAACAGCATCACTGTCATCAATGCTAAGAAGAACTGTTGGGCAAAGTCTTGATGCTTCAGTATTCATTGACTCAGGAATGTGCAAACAAAAAGCAGAAATCAGCTCAAAAAAAGCTGAACGGACCTAAAGCAGAGGGGAGGAAGGGAATTAGATCTTTCCAAGGAGAGAAAAGGCTATAACAGTTTTATCAACTCCACAAGCTAGTCTCATGACATTTTTTCTAAACATTCACCAAAAGCTGGAGACCCATATGCAACAACATTTTCAAGTCTTGTTTTTCTCCTCTTATTGCAATTGAATATATTTGGAAATTCTTTTTAAAGAATTTAAAAAATGGCCGTATTGAACAGCACCAGATGAAGGGAACCTTTTGACATAAAGTTTACCTTCGAACATAAAAAAAAGGTAATACAGTCAAATTAAAAACTAGTTCTACAAGGATGACAAGAGATCTAATTTCTAAGAAAACTTCTCTTTAAGCATGAAAGCATCTTGTATAATATCCATCATTCTATTAAGAGCTACAACACACACAGCATTTCATTGGCTGAACCTTTGACATTAATAAAGCTATTCCAAATTAAATGCTTTTTTTCCTAGACTGCTTAGAAACTCTAATGGCATAAACACAACAAAGTACTGCTCTGGAGTGGTCCAGTACTCCAAGCTGTTTTTTATGCCAGTGCAGCTTGTTCACAACAGGGTTTTAAGAGTTTTCATGAGCCCTTCAACCAAGTCCCAAATATAAAAAGGAGACAGACAGTGGCAAGGATACAGTTGCCTCTTTCCATCCGTGGATTTGAGCATTTGCAGATGGCCCCACCCTATTCAACCCAATGCCAGCATGTGCACACACAGTGCACCCCCATTGAGAACAATGGGACTAGAGGTACAGCGTTTTTTGTTATCGGGGGAGGGGGTCCAGAATAGAACCCCCACAGATATGAAGGGCCAACTCTGTATGAAAAAACAAAAATATTGTGATTAAAAGAAAAACATTAATATAATCCAAATAATATAAACATTAAAATAATCTTCTGTTTTATATTTTGAGGGGAAACGTTGACAAAAGGTAAAAATACCTGTGGTGTGTTGTGCTTCCCATATTTCCAAAATTTGCTTTGTGACAGTATAGGCTTAAGCTTCTCCTCCAGTGACTTATTCTCATTACTGGGCAGCATACAAAGCAATTTCTTTAATGCTAGCAAAGAACAGGTTAAAATTCGAAAGAATTTTGCCTCTCTTTCTTCTTCTGGCACTGTTCTGGAGTGAAAGGGAAAGTGAAGATAAAAGGTGAGTAAATGCACAGTTCAATCACCAATTGTTTTATGTATGATTTCAAATCCCATGTTTAAATAAGACAGCACAACCTTACTCCAAAACCACTGATAGTATCTTTCAATTATGGACTGTACTTATATTAAGAGATCTATCACAGAGGTTTGAGAGAAAAATAAAAAACAAGAGAAATGGCATTTTACTTCACCATCAACATTCCATGTCACCTTCTACCCATTTGCTAACTCATTCCAAATATTCTGTGCATCTTGCAACAATTTAGAATGGTAAAAAGATTATCCAAGCACAAATTCTTCCATGAGGAACCTAAACTGCTAGAACACATTGTACTCATTCAGAGGTATCATACATAACCATCTCATAAAATAACATGTATTATTATCCAGCAGTTCCCTGCTGAACAGACAGACATGAAGCACACACAGAACCGTCCATATACAAAGGCCACCCATAAACCAGTGAGATGAAGAGGAAACACAGCATATATACACAAAGGGGAAGTGTAAGCTGACCTCCCCTCGCCACTAAAATCAGTTAAGTAGTCTCTGCTCATGCAAAGTGGTCACTGTGCACAGTGCAGACTAAGCTCTGAACTGGAAGAAAATGCTCCTGCCATTCGAACTGAGAGATCACAAACATGCTTTACATCTTATCTGTACATACCGACTGTGAATTAGCACAAACTACATTTTGTTTTTTTCAAATTAAAAAAAAAGTGTGTATTTAAAAATACATACTGAGGGTCACTTAGCGTATCCGGTGTTTCTTTCAAAAGATTATCTTGTAGCACCTGGATTAAAAACAGATTTCCTTAAATGGGTGGGGTGTGGGGGAGAATCCTATAGTTCACACAGAAATAAGTTAATAACCATTATTAGTTAAAAGAGCAAGAATAACATTACTATGCTTTTTTTATCTTTTTCAGACCGTAAACTAGATGGAGCAAACTTCAGGTTTATAAGTCCCATATCATTCTTAGTAGAACCTTGAAATCCACTGAGTGATTTATTGGTGAAATACGCACACACACATATATATATACACACTTGATAATTATTCACTAGGACGATCAGTTCTACATCAGGACTTTCAGTTTTGTAAAAAGTGCAAACAATAAAATATACATTTGAAATAGACTCATCCCTCCACATTCATTGGGGTTAGGGGCACAGGACCCCCATAAATGTGGAAAAACCGCAAATAACAAAAACATTATGTTTTTAACCTGAGAGAACACCTCTCTAGGAATCTCTAGGTCCTCCAGTGCAACTCTGTGGTCAACATCTGTCAGACAATGACCACAGAATTGTGCTGGAGGAGCTACAAATGGCTAGCGGAGTATTCTCTCTAGGAATTTCTAGGTCATTCACTGAGCCTTTTGGTTAAAGTTGACCATAGACCTGCACTAGAGCACCTAGATATTCCTAGAAGAACCTATTAAAAAAAATCTGTGAATAATCAAATCCGGAAAAATCAAAGCCGCAAATGTGGAGGGACAAGTGTAATTGCAAATAAAAGTAATAAGCTTCTAAACAAACTATATTTCCATTTAGTAAAATATTTATATTCTCCTAAAAAAAAAGAAAACACCCCTGGCCAAAAAAAATTAATTCAAAAACTAGAAAACTTACACTCAGAATTTCATCTTTACAAAAGAGTAAGGCTTCAGGCTGTTTATTTGGTGGAAAAGCTTTTTCAAATGCTACTTTTGCAGCTGATGCTGCAGGAGGGTAAGTATCACACTGAGCTACCAGCCAGTATCCCATAAGACTCTTTAAATGAGGTGCCAAATGTTTCTTAACTTTCAGAATAAGCTGCTCAAATGCTTCTTGTGTTGCTTCCCGGACTCGGCGGTCATGATCCTATAATATTGAAAAGTAAATGCTACTTATAATGCAGGAACACAACCGAATGCTCTTTATTTCTCTATCTTGAAAACAATTTGCACCCTACTTTGACATCTAAAAATTGAGGCATGAAAACAATATGAATCCAATATTTTATCTACTTCTCACAAGCTAGTCTTATATTAAATTATACTTCAGAACAAATTACTCTTCCCACCCCGAAAATAAATTTTACACATTTCTTTACCTACCACAGCAAATTCAAAGAAAGATCATTTCTTCATTTTTATACAATCCAAGAGTTTTGATACTCACAGCAGATATTTTACAATAAATTCTAGGCCAATAAGGTAGAACTCCTTTAACAATTTCTGCTTCTCTCTCCTTACACATCGTCCCAAATTCCTGCATAGCCTAAAATTAAAGACAGGAACAATTAACAAGATTGTTAAAAGCTCTCATATAGAGTGTTTGACTCTATGTGTGCAATATTATAATCAGTGTACTCTATTTCAAATCACTTGACTTCACTGCTGAACAACAATTTTTAAAAGCATGTTAAAACCACATAACAATACAAAAAGAAATTTAGCAAATGATATCAAAAACCCTTCAAACTGTAGCTCCTTATCAATCATTTGGTAACTGAAGGACCAAGTGCATGGTCACTACATTCTCTCTACACTTACCTGAATCAATTTGAATGGATTTCAATAGAATTTCTTTAAATCACTAAATATATAAGATTAGGCTACATGTCCTGTTGACATCAGTATCACTTTCAGCACAATATGAACCTTGTTTTACATATATAAACCTCACTTATGGGCAAAATGGACAGCCCCAAAAGGCTGCCCCTTGACCGTGTGGGGACCATGTGCGTTGATGCCATGACAGCTGCATGCACCCAGCCCCAATTTGGGCTGCTGCTGTGGTCCCCAACCAGCTGCCGAAAAGGAGTGGATTTTTTCACTCCTTTTTGGTCAGTTTTGGGCTGGCTCTTTAGAAAAGAGCAGCTTCCAGGACGACTTCTAGCTGAATTCATGGTGTGTGTCATGTGCACACCCTGCCCCCAAATTGGCCCGATGGTGGCCTTTTTCAGTCATCAATAAAGTTCCAGTTCCACACTGCTTTAAACGTTTTCCTATATAGTTAGTAGCAGTCATTTCAAATATAACTAGATGTACCTTGAATTTCTTGGGTTACACCCTAAAGACTGCCAACTCATCTTCCCTGCTTATCAGACATCATGTTCTGATGAACTCTGCCCAAAGATGTTTCAGGGGCTGCACAGGCTTTTAAAAATGCCCTCAAATTTCAGCAACTATGGCATGAAGATAACTTCAACCAAACTGAGTAATATCCTATAATGCAACATTATTTGAACTAAATAAAGTAACTCATTTTTCCTGAAAGAATTTCTGGATGTATGAAGTCTATTTAAAGTAGTATGCTTGAGGACATATTTATTCATACATTTTTCATTTAAAATTTGGTAACTTGTTTGAAGAGTATTTTAAAAACACGCTGATAATTCTGCCTGACTCTCAAGGAACACATTAATTGAGATGAGGCAGATGAAGCACAGATAGTAGAGCTGATAGTGAACATTCAAACAGGGGCTTCATTTCAGCAGAAGCTTTCTTTAAAAAAACAAAACAAAAACAATCCATTACATTCTGCAAAATAAATACCAAGTTGCACTTTTAAAGTACTGTTTAATATACTTTCTGCTGATGCCAAACTCTGGAGCTACAGGCTGATTAAGTAAAAGATTACATTTTGATTCAATGCATTGAGTCTTGGTCTTTAGACAGCTCCTGAACTGCCTCTGTTTCTTGTATTACTTCTCCACTTTTCTACTATATGGAAGCTCATGTGCTATGATTCCCTTGTTTTTCCAAATCTGCTCATGCAGACTTGTTTATCACACTAGAGGGCAAACAGGATTTAAACAGGAATTAAACAGGAATTAAACAGGAAATGCCCTATGTTAAACATAAGGCAACAGGAAATGCCCTATGTTAAACATAAGGCATTTCCTGTTTAATTCCTGTTTGCCCACTAGTCTGATAAACCTCATTGTTTATGCCTCCATGCTGGCTCTATATCTTGGACATTACAATGAATTGACTGACTTATGCCTCCGTTCTATGTCCTTCAGGGTTGCTACTTTTCAATTGCTTCTTACATCTCCTCTTACATGCCTTACTGTAAGCCTTATAGAAAGTGACTTGCTGAAAGTCAGCCAGTAGGTTTCCATGAGCGGGGATTCAAACCCTGGTCTCCTGCATCATAGTGCAGCACTCAAACCACTACACCACACTCCCACTACCTAATATTTATTTATTCTGTTTCTATTACTTAAAGTAATAAAATCCCTGTAAGAAGTCCATATTATACGTAAGCAAACTACACTAAAATACATTGCACTTCCATAGTGCTTTCAAGTAATTGAAGTACAGTACTTCATCTGCATTATCTAGTTGTAATCCTTACAGCAGTATTGTAAGTAAAGTCAGTATTTGTTATTGCTGCTGTGTGCCTCCAAGTTGTTTCCAACCTAAGGCAATTTTACCACAGGTTTTTGCTTAGCAAGATTTGTTCAGAGAGGGTTTGTCATTGCCTTCCTCTGAGACTGAATGTGACTTGCCTAAAATCATTCAGTGGGTTTCCATGGCCAAGCAAGGATATGAATCCTGGTCTCCCATAGTTCTAGTCCAGCTCTCAAACCATTAGACCATGTTGGCTATCATGTCAGCTATCTCTCACTCTGGTATTGCTTGTGTGGAAGAGGTGTTAGAGAAAGACTGTGGCTTGCTTATGGCTAACTAATCCTCATGGAAAAGGCAGAATTTGCCATGATGAACTGGCAACTCCATATCTTGGACATTACATTGAACTCCATTGTTTGCTGCTAGATTATTTTGCTTCTTAGCATTGTGCAAAAAGGGAAGAAAACAGCTTTGAGTCTCTTAAGGCATATGTGTATCAGTTTAGGAGAGATATAGCTCATTTTTCAATTTGATGAAATTCCCTGAGTGGCATGCAAGTGAAGGTAATAGCAAAATGCAGACTAGTAAAATATCAGAATGATAAAATACTTCCCTCTATCCACTTAAAAAGTGAAAAGATTCTGTAAGAGGCTTGGTAAAATGTAAAGGCCACAGTAGAACTCAAGATGAGAAGTGTTGGATTTAGTGTTTACGAAGCACCTAGAGCTTTAAGATCCTCAGGAGAAGGCTTTCTCTCAGCCCCACCACCATTCCAGGCTGCTCCCATCCTGTGGAACTCCCTTCCACAGGAGGCTAGGCTGCCGGCATGTTTAAAACTTTTAACTTCTTACTTTTTTATTTATGGTAGGCTATTTTAATTGTTTTTTTAAATGTTGTTTTAATGTGTTTTTATATTGTGAGATGCTTTGGGTCCCTTTTGGGGAGAAAGGCAGGATAAAAATTAATTAATTAATTAATTAATTAAAGAGCCACAGTAGGTATTAATTTATAACCTATAAATGCGACCTCAATCAAACCTTTAAGAACGATATAGCAAACCAACCTTTAATTTGGTGATGACATCTCTTTTGGAAAGTTTTCTGAGCACCATCCGAAAATCAGCATCTACTAAGCTATCTATTTCTTCAGCTCCTTGAATTGCAGGAACATATCCTGGATCACGTGAAGATGTGCCGAAGCCAATGAACCCTGGAACAGTTCCTCGCTCTTTGGCAAGAAGTTCTGCCGCCCTACCGCTACTGGAGGGCTGTCAAGAGAAAGGATTAGTTTTAGAGAATGATTTCTAAAATTTGTTTACTAACATCCTTGCTTTAACACTCATTATGCTGTACATGAAGACTGCAATCCTGCGGGCCCATAGGACATTTCAGGTTAGTCCTTTCGAAGGCAGAAAGCCCCAATGCCCCCTTGGATGTTTCTGTAGCACTTGCTTCTCCAACACTGGTAGAGATGGAGAAGTGGGCAGATAGATCATGGCAGTTACAGGATCCAAAGCTGTCTTGGTTGCCAGCTGTGACTCTGGAGTTTATCAGACGGGAGGAATTTCTCTCTATTTCGAATGAAGCCAATTAGAATTCACGTAAATTCGCTAGTTTAGCGAATTTACGTGAATTCCAATTGCGTTCGGAATGCGTTCAGAATGACTTCCCATTTCCCGAAAATGACACCCCATTGCCAGAAATTGCGTGAGATACTCTAATACGCAATAACGTGAAACCCCCACGATTGCGTTCGGATTGGATTATACTTCCAATTTCCGTCGTCCGATAAACTCAACTGACACAGGGAGGAAATACACACCAGGCCTGAAGTTGACCTACGGTATGTAATATACCCAAAAGGCACCTAACACAGATTAGTTGTACTCTCGACGGCGATCCCCGGCGATGAACCTGAACAAAACCTAGAGCTGGGGATACACAATCCCAGTGAATCTAGATCTTTATTGTGGTAAAGACCTTTGATTTCATGACAAATCGGGAAGCAAATTAAATACCCCCCAAAGGCAACAGATCCTGTCTGATTTTGGAAGCTAAGCAGGGTCTGATGTGGATAGCACTTGGGTGGGAGACCATTAATGAGGAATACCAGATGCTGTAGCTCAAATCTTGAACTATATATAATTTCAAGATTCAAGTTTATATATATAATAATATGGCTGCATCCAGACTGGGGAAATAACCAAGTTCCATACCGCTTTAACTCTTTGTCTGACTCAGTTGCTATGGAATTCTGGGAGTTGGAGTTTGTTGTGGGCCCTTCGGGCCCACAACAAACTCCAACTCCCAGAATTCCATAGCCTTGAGCCAGGAAAAGAGTTAAAACGCTTCCAAACCGGGTTACTTCCCCAGTCTGGATGCAGGCCCCAGCCCAGGCCCTCTCTCACCCTCACGTTGCCCTTCGTCCTCTGCTTATTCTTCCCTCCCATGGCTTTTATTCTTCTTCACCCCACCAAGTCTGGCCACCACAGAAACAGGGCTTCTTCCGCCTCCAAATGGCGGTGATGATAAGAGACCGCCCCAAGGACTAGCAAGGAGGCGGCCTGGAAGGCTGCTGCTGAGAAGAGAAGGCCTACTCTGTGTGGAAGCCAAACGTTGCCCTTTTAAGAGCGGTTGGACTTCAACTCCCAGAAGCCTCCGCCATGTTGGTCAATATGGTGGGATTCTGGGAGATGGAGTCCAAACGTCTCTTAAAAGGGCGCCGTGTGGGGACCACCGCCACTCTCTGAGGGGAATAAATAATCCCTTCCTTGCGTTATATTTATAACCGTCGCCCTGTCTTGCTCTTTTCTGCCCTCCGATTAATAATATAATTATTACCACATAATATAACATAAAAAATAATGTAATAATATAATATAATAATATATAATATAAAAATAATATAATATAATAATATATAAAATAGTATAATAATGTAATATTATAATATATAATATAAAAATAAAAAATAATATAATATAAATATAAAAATAATATAATAATATAATATAATAATGTATAATATAAAAATAGTATAATAATATAATATAATAATATATAATATAAAAATAAAAATAATATAATATAAAAAATTACCACACCTCGGAGTGAGAAAAGTAGTACCGCCCAAACATCTCGAATCTTATTATTATTATTATTATTATTATTATTTAAATTAATAAATGTTCTTAAAATATTGTTAAATATTATTACATAATTAACTATAACACATGGTTAAACTATTATTTATTAAATAAAAATAAACTGATGAAATAATAGGTTAATAAAAATTATTTGTAATAATTAATATTAAATATTATGATTAGTAAATTAAGAAAGATTTTAAATATTGTTGAATGTTATTACGTAATTAAATATGAACTATTGCTAAAGGATTATTTGTTAAATAAAATAAATTGATATAATAATAAATTAATTATTAAATAAAATAAATTGATAACATAATATGTAAATTTTAATCGTAATTTGTTTAATTCCTTTTTAAGGGGGGTAATTTATATAAATGGTTGTGTGGTTTTAGATGCTGTTTATTATTATTATTATTATTATTATTGTACTATTAATAATTAATATGTAATAATATTAATAAATTAATAAATATTATTAAATATTAAATACTTTAATATAAAATATCAAATTAATATTTATTAATAATGAATTAATAATAATTATTAATATTATTTATTAAATAAAATGGATTGATAAAATAATATTTATAATAAATTATTATTAATAAATAATAATTAATAATGATAAATATTATTAATAATAAATTAATATTTTAAATATTGTTAAATAATTAAATATAAAATATTATTAAACTATTATTTTTAAATAAAATAAATTATTAATAATAATTAGTAATATTTAGTAATAAAACTAAATATTAATAATTAATAATTATTCAAATATTGTTAAACATTAAATAATTACATATAAAATACTGTTAAACTATTATTTATTAAATAAAGATAAATTGATAAAATAATATATTAATAATAAATAATTATTATTACTAATTAATAAGTTGTTGCTGCTGCTATTTGTATGCCCCCTTCCTCCCAGGAGGTATCCAAGGTGGATCACAGATTAAAAATGTGTGTGTGTGTGATGTATTTTCATGCTATCTCTGATTTAACAGTGATCCCGAAGGTGACCCTATCATAGGGTTTTCTTGCAAGCTTGGTTCTGAGGAGGTTGGCCGTTGCCATTCCATGAGGCTGAAAGTGTGTGACCTGCCTAAGGAGTCACCCAATTAGTTTAAAAGCAGGGGGGCACTCGAACTCTGGCTTCCATAGTCCTAGGCCAGCACCCTAACCAATGTCTCTCTCTCTCAGATAGCTATATTGGTTTATATATACAGTACACACACACACACACACACACACAGAGAGAGAGGGGGGGGTCCCTTGGTATCTTCTGAGGTTTGGTTCCAGGACCACCACCACCACCACCCCCCAACATGGATAAGAAAAATCTGTGGATGCTAAAGTCCCATTATGCACATGGCATAGTCAAATCGTGTCCCTTATAAAATGGTTTACTTTTTCTAGGTTTGCTTTTTGGAGTTTAAACAGAGTCACTCCTATCTCGTGGATCTGAGATCTGTGACCTCGAAAAGGTGCAGAGGGATTCCCCCATGAATACGGGTGGCCAACTGTATATTTTTTGGAATATTTTCAAGCTGTGGATGGTTCAAGCCATAGATAAAAAAATCTGTGGATGTGGCAGGCCAATGGTAATATAATTTATATACATACATACACGCACACAAAAACTATATACAGTAAATGTAAAGGTAGTCCCTTGACAGGAATGTCACAACCCTTTAATATAGTTCTTCATATTATGGTGATCCCCAACCATAACATTGTTTTCATCTCAGTTCCCAAGACCATTAGAAATATGTGTTTTCCGATGGTCTTAGGCGACATCTACGAAAGCGTTGTTCAACGTCCCAAGGGGTCACGACCCACAGGTTGAGAACTGCTGGTCTAGTCATAACCGACTGTAGGGAGCGGTGCTTATCTCCATTTCTAAGCCAAAGAGCCAGCATTGTCCAAGGACTAATCTGGTGGTCATGTGGCTAGCATGACTGCACCAAACACTGTTACTTTCCCACTGAAAAGTGGTACCTATTTATCTGCTTGCATTTGCATGCTTTTGAACTGCTAGGTTGGCAGAAGCTGAGACTAGTGACAGGAGCTCACCCGATCATGCAGCACCCAGGCCTCAAACTGCCAACCTGCCGATCGTGCAATCAACACATTGGAGTTTGTCACATGGGGAGGAATTTCTCCCAATTTCAAATGGAGCCAATTCGAATTCACGTAAATTTGCTAGTTTAGCAAATTTACGTGAGTTCTAGTTGCATTTGGAATGCGTTCAGAGTGACTTCCCATTCCCCGAAAATGACCCTCCATTGCCCGAAATTGCGTGAGATAAGTTATTACGCAATTACATGAAACCCCATGATTGCGTTCGGAATGACTTCCCATTGCCCGAAATTGCGTGAGATAAGTTATCACGCAATAACGTGAAACCCCATGATTGCGTTCAGATTGCCTTTGGAGTATACCCGTGTGATAAACTCCATTCAGTGTCTTAACCACTTGAGCCACTGCAATCCTGTTTGACCATTTTGTTGTTTTTATTAGTTTAGTTTTGTTCATGAAAATGAAATAAATAAATGCTTTTTAAAACACTGTTTGGCATCGAAGGTTTTTTTAAGTAGCCAGAAGCAAAATCATTACCAATTGTTTATTGGTTTATAAAAAAAGAAGAAAAAATCTAAGTTTGCCTCTCCCCACTAAAAAAATCATTTTTTCCATCTTTGTGATGGCCTACTGTCCTTCAACTCCAAAGTACAATTGAAATATATCACCACAACCATTGTCAAGTAAAAAATGATACAATTGTCCCAAATCCATGTGATTTCCTCTGGCACCGTGTGCATCAAATATTTTTTCTTCAAAAGCTGAGAATTTCTTTTGTTTCTCCATATGACCTTCAGATCCTTGTAAACAAATATCTTCTCTGTGCCGGATTAAAATTCGTTGCCATGATAATCTTCTAAGCCTAGATACAATGAGAGTATTGCAGATTCAGAAAATACAACAATTCTAATCCAGCTAAAGTTACTCCTAAATCTAGGAGTGAAAATGTTAGTTGTGACAAATTTAATCTCCAGTTTTCAGTGCAATTTAAATTATGTCAGTTTGTTAACATTCAAGGAAAGAGATTATATAAAGCAGACTGTTAGATATCTGATGTTTATTTACATTTAAATTTTTAATATATATTTCTAGAAGTGTAGTAGTTTTGTTTCTTTATCATCACTTAGGGCCCAAACAGACGGGCAGTAAGAGCCAAGTTCCTAATAGCGTGGGGGGTGTGGCGTTCAAACAACGCACACCCCCATGCCACTGGGAAGCTGCATGGCTGACCACATGTGTGCCGGTGTCACAGTGTTCCAGGCCAGCATTTACACACAACGTGCCCCAAGAGCGCCGAAAAGCTATGGCAGAGGTGGAAAAGACACCACAAAAAGGAGGTCTGTTTCAGCCCTCAGTATCCTATTATAAGACCCCTAAATCTACTTACAATTAAAATACAAAGTGATAAATGACAGGAAAAACAACCCTTCTCCATAGTTGAAAGTATAACCTCTTGTACTGAGTTAAGTTTCTCCCAGAATTGGCTTTTGGGGTCCTTGCTAGTGTAATCAGCAAACATTAACAGTTGTCCAGTGGTACAGAAAAGATAAATTTGCATCAGCAACTTTGATACATAGTTCAAAGGCTAGAAAAGATATTAAAGTTGAGAATTGACCAGTAGAGTGAATTTTCCTCTTATGCTAACCTGCTTGTACAGTTCTCATACCTAGGGGTGAAAAGATGGGTTATGTTTGCATTCTTTGTCTTTGTTTCATTCTGTACTATATACCCTTAGGTATCTTCCATCAGTTTCTGGGGAGGGATGATGCAAAACAGCTCAGTGGCCCCATATAACCATCAATGGCAAACTGGACAACACTACTTGTTTAGGCACTAGGTTCTACCATTTACTGCGACTGGGTACTGGATTCCACCTTAAAAGGGGTTTCTCTGCTGTATACCATTTGCTGCATTACCAATAAAGCTTGTGTTATAACAGTAATGTGCATCAGTGCTCAGCACCAAAATAGGACAGGCTACTAGGACTAGATCCAGTTCCAGAACAAAACAGTATGTGCAGTGGGCATGGCTCAAACTAGGGTTCAGTTAAAAAACTAAGAAAATCAAAGTGTACAAGTGTGACCTCTCCGCCCCCCCAACCCCTGCATAGCTATGAGAACTATTAATGTATGTTAGCAGCAGCACAAAATTCGCATTTGTTGCTTTGAGAGCTATTCAGCCTTCTCTGTCAGAGAGCTCTGGTACCTCATCAAACTACACATCCCAGGATTCTATAGGACAGAGACACGACAGTTAAACTGGTGTTAAACTGCTTTATTCCTACAGTGTGGATACATCCTAGAAGCCATCTACTGTCGAATCAGAGATCCTAAAAATACTTACATTACCCTCCTCACCATGCCACAAGAAAAATTTCTGCTGCAACGAGAGGCTTCTGCCAGTAAGATTTTAGGTTATAATATCACACAGTGAAGCCAAGAGTCAGACATTAAGGAATGTCGGTTAATACAATTGTGCATGGCTTTTGGTTTCAGTAAATCATTTTCCTCCCCATATGGTTCTGTAAAACTAGCCATTCTCTTGCTGTAATATACCCTAATTTATAATTATTATTGGCTTTACACATTTGTACTGTGGAAAAACAAGCTACTGATACATCAGAGAGCATGTAATGAAAGATACTATGAATTCTGACAAAACATCGTCCATAGTTTGCTTAGAGACTAGAGAGAAAAAATAATTAAAGACCAGTGTGAATATTTTACCCTTACAGATTCTAATTTGGATTATAAAAAACATATGCTTTACAAAACAGAATTTTAGTATAAACTTATTTTGTACATTGAGTATAGTGAATTTCGATCCAAGAGGCCTCAGCTCAAAACAGCTTTAAAGTAAACATCTGAAGGAAGATTACTGAGCTACAGAAATAGTATATTACAGTCTTGGGAATTTACTATTAGTAATGTTAACGGATCAAAATAAGAACCTCACAAATCTTAAATAAAAGATATACGAATACCAACCTTGCCCAAAACTCTTCACACATACTCTGTGGGCCTTCTACACAAATGATACCTGGTTTCCCAGGCATGCTGAATCCAGAGAGAGAGAGTTCCTTAGACCAGTCAATTATATTCTTTCTTTTTTGCTTGTTATAAATGTGATGACTATAAATCCAGAGTCTAGTGAAAATCTCTTCAGGCTTCTGAGCATCTGATTTCTGTACAGTGGAAGATAATTGTTCCTTGCTGATGTAAGCAGCAGCATTATCTTTAATCCATTCTCTTGCACTTAAAATGCACACTTCACCAGCGCAGTTTTTGTGCAAGTATGTTATGAGATCTGTGTTCAATTGAACCTGTTGCAATCGGCTTATGAATGGAGATCTTTAAGGAAAAAAAGGATGGTGCAAGTTGAAACACAGCCAGAGTAAAAATCAGTTCTATGATGAAAGGCAAAACTTATTGTAGATTGCCCTTATTTCTCATTCTCCTTCGCTAAAAATAATGAATGGATTTAATTTATAATGACTGTAGTCATTAGGATCATTATACACTACAGGGAAAGTTAAATGTGTACATTGTGTTACATATTACTTTAAAACAAAAATAGAGGATCACAGCTTTTAGCTTGCACCATTTCAAAAGGTGTAGTACCTGATAGCGATTTCTGGAAGCACAGTTGGATATTTCAGTGGCAAAACACAAAACAAAGAAACGGGAACCTAGAATGAAAATTATATTTTAAAGAAAATTATATTTTAAACTCTAGTTTCAAAAGCCATATTGATTTTAGGACAACAGCACATTACCTTATTTCCACTGGGAATTTCTATTTCTAAATTAAGCATAAACTGTATCTTTGAAGATGGTTCTTCCAAAGTACCCTTTTCAACATGATCTTTCAGTTCTGCGAAAGCCAGCTGGTCAATCACCTTAAATTCATCTTCATTAGGAAACATGCTGGAAAGCAAATCTAATTCAGAAAGCTGTTGCTCAGCGTCTTCCAAATTGCTCATTTTGGATATTTTTTAGATTCCTAAAAAAGTTGGGGAGAAATAAGAGTTAATATCTACAAGTTCTACTGGTTCCAGTTCTGTATAAATAGCTAGATTTGAAGTGGCAAACGCTTGAATTCTGAGGGAGAGAAGAGCCATCAGGAGAGAGACTGAGGACCACAGAAACCATCAAGGAAGGAAGCAGCTACTGTATTTGTGCTTGCCTTGGGCAGTAAACCACTCTGAGAGCCTTTGTGGCTGAAGAGCAGGGTATAAATACTCCAAATAAATATAAATATAAATATGCCAAATAAATAAATAGAATCATAGGAGTTTATCACACTGGGGCTAATTTTGGCATTAAGGAGAGATTAAAGCGCATTTAAAGCACCCCGCAAATAAAGCAAAAATGGTGAGTAATTGTGTGAATGATTATCACACGCAGTTGCGCAAATAGTGATGTCAGAAATGCATTGTCGCTGAAATAATAATAATAATAATAATAGTTTATTTATAGCCCACTCCTCTGTTCATACACTCGGAGCGGGGTACAAGTAGAAAAAAACAACATAGATTAAAACAATCCCATGACCCGTTTCCAAACCTCCCACCCCTTAAAAATAGATTAAACCGGCAGTGATTAAAACAGTAATTATTTAAAAACATATAACGACATCCTAACCCTTCCTTATGCGGCCACGTCATAAGTGGGGATCAGAAACATGGGAGTAGGCAGGAAATCAAAATCTGGGACCGAAGCCGGGGATAGGGAATTTCAGGGGAAGGCCTACCGGAAGAGATGCGTCTTTAGGGCTTTTTTGAAGCAATCTAAAGATGTCATGAGACGCATCTCATCCGGCAGACCATTCCAGAGCTTGGGAGCGGTCGCAGAAAAGGCCCTCTGGGAGGTCTGTGCCAGCCTGGTCTTGATAGGCTGTAATAGGTTTAAGCAATCCCGAAAGTAAAAAGATGTGTGTTAATGCTTCTTTGTGACCATTTTAATGGTGGGTTTTGTGCGACATCGTGTGAAATTGTTTTGTGTAATTATGTGATTTTTCCAGGATATTCAAAGGATTCACCCTTGAGAGGCCATCCAGCCTCTGCTGAAAGACCTCTACAGAAGGAGACTCCACGGAGTGTGTTCCACTCTGGAACAGCCCTCACTGTCAGGAAGTTCCTCCTAATGTTGAGGTCGAATCTCTTTTCCTGCAGTTTGCATCCACTGTTCCAGGTCCAGAAAACAAGCTTGCTCCCTCCTCAATATGACATCCCTTCAAATATTTAAACAGGGCTATCATATCACCTCTTAACCATCTCTTCTCCAGGCTAAACATTCCCAGCTCTCTAAGTCGTTCCTCATAGGGCATGGTGGAACGACTTAGAGAGCATGGTTTCCAGACCCTTCACCATCTTAGTTGCCCTCCTTTGGACCCGCTCCAGTGTCTCCACATCCTTTTTGAATTGTGGTGCCCAGAACTGGACACAGTATTCCAGGTGGGGCCTGACCAAAGCAGTATAGAGCGGCACTATAACTTCCCTTGATCTAGAAACTATACTTCTACTGATGCAGCCTAGAATTGCATTGGCCTTTTTAGCTGCCGCATCGCACTGTTGACTCATATTCAACTTGTGGTCTACTTGGACTCCTAGATCCTTTTCACATGTGGTCATCCTATACCTGTGCATTTCATTTTTTTTCCTACCTAAGTGCAGCATTTTACATTTCTCCCTGCTAAAATTCACTTTGTTAGTTTTGGCGTGGCTTCTGTTGATGCAGCCTAGAATCGCATTGGCCTTTTTAGCAGCCATGGTGGCACAATGCTATGGAATTCTAGGAAATTATAGCCAGTTCTGACACCAAGAGCTCTCTGACAGAGAAGACTAAACTACAGAGAACTACAATTCCCAGATGCATTAGACCACAGCAGTTACAGTGGTGTCAAACTGAATTATTTTTCCATTGCTAAAGCAGCCACCCACAACTTAAGCGAACCCGGAAGTGTGGCTATGAGAGTTCTCTCTACCATTTACGGAGTCTATGAAACGTCGGACGCTTCAGTCCCCGCCCCTTCCGCCCAGCGAGCTTATTAGCGCTCTCTTTCTTCCCGACAGCCAACAGACCGGAAGTTCCTGGCGATAAAAGTGGCCGCTCTGCCACGTGATATCTATGCTCTCACGGGCCGCCAGCCGCTCTCTGGTGCGGACCGCCGTAAACTAACACTGCTCTTCCGAAGTGTCGTAAAACACAGAGGCGCTCTCAGGAGTGGACTTCGCTGCAGGTAAGACCCGATAGAACGCAGAACATCCGGGTTCTCCCGCGGCTCGCCGCATAATCCTCGTGCGTGGACTCTACCCCTCACTCGCCTCGGCAAAACGCTGGAATGCTTTCCTATTAGTGCCAGCTGCTGTCAGTAAAGGCAAGGTAGGCGGGGCATGAAGTGGAGAGTGGCCAATCAGAGGAGGGGTGACTCTGCTTCGAGCCGCCGGGATGGTACGCGGCGCTCTATTGGCTGCTGCGCAACCTTATCCTTTTCCATGGTTCAGTGTTGTGGAATTCTGGGAAGTGTAGTTTGCTGTGGCACCAGAGCAAGGATGTTTTAAAATATTTGTTTTGTGACACAATATAATAGAGTTATATACTTTTGTACATATCTTCATTTTATTTCTTCACATTGCAGAAATAATCCAGGTTGACACCTCCTTAACTGCCATGGCTGAGTGCTATGGAATTCTGGGAACTGTAGTTTAGTGAGACATTGAGCCTTCTCTGTCAGAGAGAGAGCTCTGGTGCCACAACAAACTACACTTCCCAGGATTCCCTAGCACTGAAGCGGTCTCAAACTGGGTTATTTATAGATTATATAATAATATGTTTACATACTTTTATTTTGTTTTAATTAACATAGCCTGCCTCCACACTGCAGAAATAATCCAGTTTGAGACTGCTTTAACTGCACTGGCTCAGTGGTAGGGAATTCTGGGAACTGTAGTTTTGTGAGACATTTAGCCTTCTCTGTCAGAGAAAACTCTGGTGCTACAATAAACTACTGATGCATCCGCACTGGAGAAATAACCCAGTTTGGCCCCGCTTTAACTGCCTTGGCTCAAGGCTATGGAATTCTGGGAGTTGGAGTTTGTTGTGGGGCTCAGAGCGGAGCTCTGCTCCGCTCTGGGCCCACAACAAACTCCAACTCCCAGAATTCCATAGCCTTGAGCCAAGGCAGTTAAAGCGGGGCCAAACTGGGTTATTTCTCCAGTGCGGATGCAGCCTCCAATTCCCAGAATTCACTCGCACACTGATCCAGGGCAGTTAAAGTGATCTCAAACTGGATTATTTCTGCTGTGTGAACGCAGCCCATAGTGCAGAAGAAAAGTAGACCTAGACAATTTTGGGGAAAAAAAATAATGTATTTTCGTTTTCTCTCTACTTTGGAGAAGTTACGCTCCGTATTAACTGCTACAGGACCTGTGGATGTATTGACAAATTCATATAGTGAAGGAGCTAAAGTTAATGAATAAATTAAAAGGAACTTTTCGAAACTCTGTCTCTCTTTTTCCCTCCTAGCTTTTTATGGCAACTACTAGAGGTGCATCTACACGGCAGAAATAATGCAGCTTGACACAGTGTGACCACGTATGTCTTCACTACCAAGGAGGACCATGGACCGTGAAATGGAGGAACTTCAAGAAAAAATGGGAGGACATGACCCAATAAAAGCTCAAAACATTCATATGTATGTTCCTTCTTCTTAGTCATGCTCAAAATGGAGGACATTTTGAAATTCCTCCTGGACAGAAGGCTGAAATGTAGGGCAGTGTCCTGGAAAAGAAGAACATCTGGTCGGCCTGACTTTTTAAACCTATGCTTGCCTGTGGTTTCTAAAATTCCTGCTTGATATGGTGCGTCTTTACTGTAGAAATAATGCAGTTTCACTCCGCTTTAAGTGCTGTAGCTCCATCCTATAGAATCCTGGGATTTGTAATTTTACAAGGTCTTTAGCCCTCCTTGCCAAAGAGCACTGGAGCCTCACAAAACTACAGATCCCAGGATTCTGTAGGATGGAGCCGTAGCAGCTAAAGAGATGTCAAGCTGCATAATTTCTGCAGTGTAAAATGCACCCTTACAGATGACGAGATAGTAGCGATATCAGTTTTGTACTGAATGCCTTGCCAGATCAGCAAAACTGTATGCTCCTGTATTTGAGACTGCTGACTTTTTAATTTCTCTGTACTGGTGAGGGAAAGGAAGAATGTTCAAGGATTCATAGAATCATAGAGTTGGAAGAGACCACAAGGGCCATCCAGTCCAACCCCCTGCCATGCAGGAACTCTCAATCAAAGCATCCCTGACAGATGGCCATCCAGCCTCTGCTTAAAGACCTCCAAGGAAGGAGACTTCACTACACTCCGAGGGAGTGTGTTCCACTGTCGTCGTGTTCCACTGTTGAACATCCCTTACTGTCAAAAAGTTCCTCCTAATGGAATCTCTTTTCCTGCAGTTTGCATCCATTGTTCCGCGTTCTAGTCTCCGGGAGCAGCAGAAAACAAGTTTGCTTCCTCCTTAATATGACGGTGCTCCAACCCTCTTCCATACAGAAACTCTCCATCAAAGCATCCTCGACAGATGGCCATCAAGCCTCTGCTTAAAAACTTCCAAAAGAGGAGACTCTACCACACCCCAAGGGAGAGTATTCCACTGTCAAACAACTCTTACTGTCAGGAAGTTCCTCCTTATGTTTAGGTGGAATCTCTTTTCCTCTAGTTTGCATCCACTGCTCCAAGTCCTATTCTCTAGAGCACCAGAAAACAAACTTGTTCCTTCTTCAATATGACACGAAAGAGTAAATGTTTCCCCCTACCCAGGGTAACCAAACACCCTCCTTTTCCAGGACATTGTTCTACATTTCAGTCTTCTGTCCATGAGGAATTCCAAAATGTCCTCCATTTTGAGCATGCCTAAGAAGCATGAATTTATATTTATGTTAGTGTTTTTAGCTTTTGTTTTGTAATGGCCTACATTTTTTTGTGAGTGTCCTATATTTTGCGGTGCCTTGTCCCTCTTTGCGGTTAGGACATCTGGTTGACCAAAAAATAAATACTTCTAACATGAACTTAATACTGGTAATGTGTTTCTTTGGATCTGTACTGAAAACTCAGTACATCTTTTAGACTGTAAGCCTGAGGGCAGGGATCCGTCTAATTTAAGATTGTATGTACAGCACTGTGTAAATTTACAGCGCGATATAAATAAAGGTTAATAATAATAATAATACATTTCTATAAAATGCAGGGTGATGTGTCATTTTATGGAGGAATTTTTTTAAAAAGCAAAATACATACACGCAGGTAGCAGGGAAAAGGCCAGCAACATTGGGGGGAAAATGTCAGCCACCAGCATGCTGAAGTACTTACATTATCTTTGAGTTAAACTGGCTTGTTTCATAATAACTCTCCTTATTATTTTGTTCTCTTAAGTATTCCTAAAAGAAGTGGAGGTTAGACTACAAAATGTATGGATCAACACCCTTCTTTCATAATAAATTGTGGGTTAGTTTGGAATTTTCCATCAGACTAGTTTAACCTGCTGTACTAGAATATAGTTTAAATGGATCACATAGCCTTTAGAGTCATATTGTTTATATTCTGGCATATTACTAGCAAGATTTGCATAAATAAAAATTATTTTATTGCATTTATATCCCACTTTTCATCTGCAGAGCTGATACATCCAAGGTTACCTACCCTGTTTTATCCATACAACAACTCTTTGATACAGATTATAATGATTATACTATAGCTTTGTCCTTGTCTTCCTGGAATCGGGGTTGATTTCTTGGTTGAGCATATATTTGTATGGGTGCTCTCAATGACTTTGCTGTTCCCAGTATGTTTGCTGCTAAACAAATGGTTATAATCTGATTGAGTAGGATTCTTTGTATAAACTTTTCAGTCAGAGGTTGGACTTGATGGCCCTTTGAGCCTTCCTCTCTATATGTCTAAAATATATATAGAAAGAAGGAAAATATGACTGATTGCTATTAACATTTGTTCCAGGGCATTTCTTTGTGACCATGGTTTCTGATCCTTGAAGAAATAATACAGTAGTTTTATGGTAACATGGCATAATGTGTGCTAAAACAGCTGCTCCTGGGCTTTGAGATTTTCTTAGACATAAAGAGTGAGAATTATTTTTTCTCTCTTTTTCCTAGATTATAATTGTTTGATGTGAAATAAAACCTTGGTTCTCTAACATGGGAAAGAAACGAACAAAAGGGAGAAATGCACAGCCAGATGACTTACCAAATATGCTGGGTATGTTTTATAAGTCAAAACAGTGTCAGTCTCTGCCCTATTGCATTTATTCCTGTGAAGAACAACGATATATATTGGTAAACACAGTTGTCCTGATTCATATTAGATTAAAATCAAGTCTTTAACTTTCTGGTTTCTCAAAAGGAGCTAACATTTATACTTTTAGTATACAAAACACATACTCTTCCTGCCTGTTTTGTTGCTGCCGCAATGCCCACAACAGAACACGAGGCAGTAGTTCAAGCCAGCACTTGAACCCTGATATTCCTGTTCCATCATTTAGTCAGACCATCTATAATAATAAAAGCAACTTACAGCATAAAAAGAGTTCATTTTCTTGTAGCGAAAAGACTCTCTAAATGATGAAAACAATTCATTTAAGTACTGATGAAATATCTATGTCTGGGCTTCGTATACAGCACTGTCAGAGCATTGACATGGGCCTAGGGAAGGTGGATATAAGAAAGAAGAGGCAATTATATTGGATTTCATATGTGCATACTTTTAAAAAAATGCAGTGCCTTTTTAAAACAAACAGGGTTTAAGCATCAGATCAAGCAAGTGTTTACTATATGCTATAGAAAGCATGGGTAGCTATAATATGGTCCTCCTGATAATGTAGTTTTCTAACCCCCATTAGCCCCAATCAGCATTGCCTGTAGATGGGAGATGCAGTCCAACAGTATCCAGGGCAGCCAATGATTCCTCATTTTTTTATTAAAAACTACACAAGTTCTTGTGGAATCATTTGGGAGACAGTACCAGCAAGTACTTTACTGCTACCTGCAGGTACTTCGTTACTATTTGTTTATTACAGCTACCTCACCTTTCCTCCTCCAAGATCAGTATAGTACACATAGGCTGTTTCATTTTGTTCCCCCCAAGGCGCTACAAGACAGATTAGAATCTATACCTTTTAGAATCTATTCAGTGATTCCCAAACTCTGGTCTTTCAGCTCCCAAAATCCCTGACCCTTGGCCAAGATGGCTGGCATTTCCAGGAGCTGAAGTCCAAAACCCCTGAAGGACCACAGTTTGGGAATCACTGAGAGGCAGGCCTTCTCAAGGAGCTTTACAAGTGAGCAGATAACTTCACCCAAAAGATATCCAGTCCTGATGGGCTTTAAATAATGTACCTCCGCCTACTAGCTGTGAATTTCACCTTGTTTAAACTTCTTGACAGAACCTGTGTGCAAACACCTTCGTAAAGGCTTGGAGCAAGGCCACCTGAAGAAAGTGTTGCAGAATGTAGACTGGGGCTCTTGCCAGGACTGCCAAAAACTCGACAATGGGACGCAAGAGAAATCTGAAGAAGAAGCAGAAGACAGACCATCAATATGGTTATGTCTAAAATGTGGCCACAGGGTATTTTTCCCCCTATAATAGACATATTAAGTTTTGAAAATGTATCACTGATTGTAATAGTACCAATATCTTAGAAATGTTAGACTTTCAGAATGCAAAGAAGCGTAATCAGTGGACATTCTGGTCAGGGATTCTGGGATTTGTAATCCAAAAAGTACCTTTTCCAAGCTATGATTAATTCTTCGCATCACTTTTGAACAGGAGGAATACACATATTTTAATGATAATACCAATTTCCTTTCTGTTAGATGCTTAAGACATGAAATGCGTACATTTAAGAGTCTTCAGACTGGGTACCAACACAAAGAACTTTCCCTCCTTATCATGTCAGTCTTTCTTACTGCTGAATGATAACTGATATCATAGTTAAAATTGGTTTGTCTCAACTTCAACAGACCCATTGAATCAGTTGTTCAATCTAGTTGTTCAATCTACTCTAGTTGCAGTTAGTAGTAGGATTCAGGCATGAGTGTTTCACATTTGTGTTGTTTCAGGGCTGTGGCAGAAATTCT
Source organism: Urosaurus nigricauda (assembly GCA_034509955.1). Classification (NCBI taxonomy): domain Eukaryota; kingdom Metazoa; phylum Chordata; class Lepidosauria; order Squamata; family Phrynosomatidae; genus Urosaurus; species Urosaurus nigricauda. The sequence goes on from JAOEGL010000003.1 coordinate 68,692,996, forward strand.
CAAGAAAAACATGCTTTAAAGCACTATGAAACACCAAGATCAGAACCTCATTGTTTGGTTCTCAATCTGGACAACTGGTGTGTGTGGTGAGTTTGTCAGTTCTATGGTACACTCAGCTCATGGGTTCAAACATCCTTGGATTGATAATATTCCCCTCAAAATTCCAAAAAGCAGACCTTGATTTTGCCATTTTATATAAAGGACCCCATTTTACTACATCATTGTATGGAAAGAGATGGGCTGCAGGGCTATTAAAAGGATTATGTAATCTTTTTTACGGCATACAAAATGCATAGGTTATTTGTGGAGTTTGTTCTCAATGTCCCATATGGGGTTTCTTAATTATGTACAACAGAAGCTCAGTAGCATCATGGGGGGGGGGGGATTGCGGGGTATGTGGACTGCACTGAGAGACACCCCAGAAGAGGGGGTGACGTGGTGGGGTGTCACTACAGCCGCAAGCTGGCTTTATGGGGCGCTTGATAGCTGTGGATCTGCTCCCTGGGGGCTCACTAGGCTTCTCCTGCCCTCCCCGGGGCCACTCCCCAGCCCTTTCCCAGAGTATGCAGGGCTTCTCCTACCCTCCCCGGGGGACTGGGGCTTTTGCATCTCCAACTGTGCGCTCATGGTCCTTCACACACTGGAAGTTGCACACTGAAAGTCCTGTCCCGATAAGTCCCCCCACCCCCACCCCCCACCATGAATGACCATATTGGGTGACATCAACCCTAGATACGCCACTACAGAAGCTATTATGAACATTGTTGTGCCACTAATTATATTATTATTCTCAGTACAAAATATGTTTTCTGAAAGTAGGATATGCTCAAATTCCACTGGGACTAGTAGAAAATAAACAGTTTGCTGCAACATATTACTCTGATTTATTGGCCTAGGACTTGAAAAACATTAATTTTCAGTTGGTTGTATCGACTGTTTTGGGGGAGGGTTGCTGTGGATACTGCCTGATGGATAAAGAAGTCCATTTTTGCTTACTTGTGACTTCAAATAAAATTAGCTTCTAATATAGTTCTAATTACTGGATTTTAAAAGTAAGTCAAAATTAGGGTCATCTCACCTCACATAACACAATTTAGCAAGGAATTCCTAATGTACGTTGTTGTTCTATCAGAAAGATCAAGTGATAGCCATCAATTACTGACAGTTTTATCCCCTGGACATCAAACATACTACCTTTCAAAACTGAAAGGAACCTAAATAGTTCAACTGCACATGAACAGTTTATTTATTTATTTATTTATTTATTTATTGCATTTATATACCCCCTTTCTTCTGGTGTGTGATTCACAAACAATAAAACAAAATTAGTAAAAAACATAGTAAAAAAACCACAATTGAAATAGCACCATTTTAAAATTGTGCATTAAACAATTTAAAATTATTAAAAACATGCAAACATTAAAACTAAAGTACTCTGCACCCCCATGAGAATTTAAATATAAAATATAAGAAACCCTGCAAAAAAATTTTGTCATTGAGTATCATATTACAATTAGTCATATGTCTTTATTTAAAACTTGAATATATTATTATGCAATGCCAAAGTATCATAATACAGCCACCCCTCCTAACTCGTGGATCTGAGATTTGTGACCTTGAATATCCCACAGAGGGGTGACCTCCACTATTTTCAATGGTGCACGCACCCAGAGGCACACCTCATTCAAGCCTATGGGTCTTGAATATGCATAAGCCTCTGTTTTTACGGGGTGGTGATGGTGCGGAATGGATCCCCTGTGAAAATGGAAGGCCAACTGTACTTTGGTTTGATGTCAACTACACTTAACCTAAGAGCCTGTGAGTGCTTAATTGATACGCTTTTTTTCTTTTTGTTGAAACAGGTGTTACTTATGTGATAATGAGGTCCAATACAATAGTTCAACTCAGTTGGGGCAACTTGTGGATTATGTTAGGAAGCAAGCTCTTATGAACATCCCAAAAAAAGGTAAATTGCTTGGACACATTTCCTTGGACACTAGACTTGAATCTACTCATAGGCCCAATATATACGGTCACGAAGAGGCGCCCTTGCGGCACATCTAGGGTTCGGGAGGGCACAGCATTTAGACTATCCCGAACCCTAGCACATATGGATGGTGCTGTCTTGTTTCCGCGCCGTCCATATGCACGTGCCGCAATTACGTCATGGCACGCGCCACATTTAGATGTGCAGCACATGCCATGACTTAATTGCGCCGCAGGAGGGTGCCTATGGTGCCCTTCCTGCGGCGCAAGAAGAAGCTCCAAAATGGAGCTCCTCGCGGTTTTTTCCTTGGCGCAGCCTTTACATAGCCATGTAAGGAAGCCATGGGGAAAAGGGCTGCAGCGGTGGCCCCTTTCTCCCCTTGGGACTGCCAGCTACTGCGGGATGCAGTGGGTGCCCAGGGCGCCTGCTGCATGCCGCTTTGAAGCCTCTGGGGCCTGGGAAAGCGGCATAATGGGGTTTCTGGGGCTGCCATGAGGCAGCCCTGGCCCCATCCTGCCGCTTAAAGAGGCGGCTGCAGACTGCTCCAAAAGGGCAGTCTCTAAAGCCCCATAGTGTGTGTTAGTTAATGACTCCTTTTTGAGGAGTCAGTGAGTGTGCTTAAAGCTTTAACTAACTGCATTACTGTATTTCTGATTCTAAAAATACAGTATTTTCTAACTGCTAATCAGAAATGCACAATTTAATCCGTAGGCTGCATAGATGGATAGGTCTCTAAGTGTTGAGGAGAAGGAAGTAATTGTAAATTTATAATTATGGCTTGAATCTCCCTTATCTAAAATACTTGGGTCTAGAGGTGCTTTGGATTTTGGATTTATTTATTTATTTGGATTTTGGAATACCAGTATTTGCATATATGTACATAATTGGATATGTAGGAGTTGGGACACAAGTCTAAACACAAAATTAATTTATGTTTCTTATACATCTTAAACACATAAGCTGAAGGTAATTTTATACAATATGTTTGATAATTTTATGCGTAAAACAAAGTTTGTGTATGTTGAACCATCAGGCATCACTGTCTCAGCCATTCATGGGGGGAAAAAAAGGTTTTTGGAATATTTTGGATTTCAGAATTCCAGATAAGGGAGACTCAGTCTGTAATAGTGACTATTTAAATAAATAGTGACTAACCTCATACATGCTGAGAGAACCAGGATGGTGTGATGGTTTGAATGTTAGACTAGGATTCTTGGGGACAGCAATTCAATTCCCTGCTCAGCTATGGAAACCAAATGTGTGAGCTTGGGCAGCTCAAATTTTCTCACCATTAGAGGAAGGCATTGGCAAACATCTTCTTAATTAATCTTGCCATGAAAACCATAAGAAAGGGTCACAGTCAGTCATAGTCAGCTTGAAAGCATGTAACAACCAGAACTACACTTGAGTTTGTAATTAGTTTGATCACCTCAGTAGTTAGAAATAGTAGTCTGTCAGATACTTGGAAGCTTCAACTTGATTAATTATCAGATCTTTTGGCCCAACTCAGGTTATGTTTAATATTGTAAGGTTTTCTCTTACAATATTTTTCTCTTTCTCCTCCATCTCTCCTCTCTGATTCAAATGTTTAAGAGAATGGCCAATCCTATAATAATCAAACACATTTTCTGAATATGAATGCACTCTTCTTTCTCCTGCTTTCTTCTCAATAGTGGCAGCGGTGGTTTCACATTAAAGTGGTTGCTTTAGGAATTGTAGGCAGGGAATTTCCATCATTATCAAACAGTTTATGATAATGGGATAGCTATGTATGCATTTTATTAATTTTCTTAAACACTACTGAATTTCTTTCTTCATGAAAATGTAAACCATGAGGATCATGCTGCCCTCCAGAAATTGTTGGATTGCAACTCCTGTCATTCCTCACTGTTGGTTATTCTGGCTAGGACTGATGGGACCTGCAGTCCAACAATATCTAGTGGGCCACATGATTCCTATCACTGGTTTAAAACAATAATGAAGTATTTATAATTGATACCTTATGATACTGGAAATTAAAGTGGATGGTGGCTACCAGGGAGTGGGGCTAATGAAGTCATCATACCCCCCCCCCAATACAAACTGCCCACATTCATGAAATTTTGCTTGAGTCCCCAAATTTCTAGCATAGAATCATAGAATCATAGAAATTTAGAGTTGGAAGAGACCACAAGCGCCATCCAGTCCAACCCCCTGCCGTGCAGGAACTCCCAATCAAAGCATACCCGACAGATGGCCATCCAGCCTCTGCTTAAAAACCTCCAAGGAAGGAGACTCCACCACCCTCCGAGGGAGTGTGTTCCACTGTCGAACAGCCCTTACTGTCAGGAAGTTCTTCCTAATGTTGAGGTGGAATCTTTTTTCCTGCAGTTTGCATCCATTGTTCCGAGTCTGGTTCTCTGGAGCAGCAGAAAACAAGCTTGCTCCCTCCTCAATGTGACTTCCCTTCAAGTATTTAAACAGGGCGATCATATCACCTCTTAACCTTCTCTTCTCCAGGCTAAACATCCCCAGCTCCCTAAGGCGTTCTTCATAGGGCAAGGTTTCCAGACCCTTCACCATTTTAGTCACCCTCCTTTGGACACGCTCCAGTTTCTCCACATCCTTTTTGAATTGTGGTGCCCAGAACTGGACACAGTATTCCAGGTGGGGCCTGGCCAAAGTAGAATAGAGTGGCACTATTACTTCCCTTGATCTAGACACTATACTTCTATTGATGCAACCTAAAATTGCATTGGCCTTTTTAGCTGCTGCATCACACTGTTGACTCATGTTCAACTTGTGGTCTACTGGGACTCCTAGATCCCTTTCAAATGTTGTCTCATTCAGCCAGGTGTCCCCCCCATCCTATATCTGTGCATTTCATTTTTCCGCCCTACGTGTAGGACCTTACATTTCTCTGTGTTAAATTTCATTTTGTTAGCTTTGGCCCAGCTTTCTAGTCTATTCAGGTCATTTTGAATTTTGATCCTGTCCTTTGGGGTGTTAGCTACTCCTCCTAATTTGGTGTCATCTGCAAATTTGATAACTTGGCTCTCAATACTGTCATCCAAGTCATTAATAAAGATGTTGAATAGCACTGGGCCCAGGACAGAATCCTGTGGCACTGCAGAGAGTGAGACACTGAACAGTGTTCACACTTAGAATGCTGTTTTTCATTCCCTTGCTAATCTTGACTGTCCCTTTGCTTTGGAAGCCTACATTTGCTTTCTAAATGCTCAGCTGAGGTTTGAAGTTATTTCAGTCTGGGGACTGAAGGAAATGTTCATTTGGCAAGGGAAGATTTCTTTTGTTGAGCCGTGCTCTCATTTTGACTTCCTGTAGTTACACGCTTGAAACCTAACAGGTTTCATAAGAGGCTCCCCCCCCACACACACACACAACCCCTGTGTTTTCCTTGTAAGGCAAGAGTGGTCAAAGTGCATTTATGGGCTGTACATGCCCCCGAAGTCTGTGTTTTGCAGTCCTGGATCCCCTGCACTGTATAACACCCTCATCCCCCTGTACTGTATAACATCAAAAAATACCTCCAGCCACTTATGGTCTGGTTTTTTGTTGTTGTTGTTTTGTTTTGTTTTTTGGCAGTCACTGCAGCCAGCTAGACCAATTGTAGTTATCCATGCCTACTATAAATCTTGCATCTAAGTAGACATAGATAAGCATTAATTTAATACAAAGAACAAAAGTAGTGCAGCATGCTAAAAGCCCTTTTCTTGTGAAGCAATGAATTCATGGAATGCTGCAGGAACAACAATGTCTTTGTCTTCTGACAAAAAGACAGCAAAAAAGGAGCCAGCCTAGACAAAGCAGCCACAGAGGTAGCCTACTCCCATATTCCTACTTTTAGTTTAATGTTTAATGCCTGTGAAGGTATTGGGATCAAAATAAGTGACTTTTGAAACAATTTTAGAACTGAATGGGCTTAAATGGGAAGATGCAGTCCTTCAGACCCAGACTCAAGGGTTTTATAGACTATAGCCAGGACTTTGAATTGTTCCTGAAAACAGACTGACAGCCAGTAGAGCTGTTGCAGCAAGAACACTCCGTGTAGCCAATCCCAGTTAACAGTCTGGCCTAAATTCTCTAGATATGTAAAGACTGTCCAAACATTCTTCAAAGGCATCCCCACATAGAACACCTTACGCAGTACAAGCAGGATGTAGCTAAGACATGTGTCATGGTAGCTAAGTCATATATCCCTAGGAATAGGTGCTGTTGACACACTAGCTTTCATTGTGCAGGTGCACTCTTGGCTACTGCAGAAACCTGAGCATCTAAGTTCAGGATTGAAGACAGAATTCCTGTATTTTGTTTCATAATATCAATTTCTGCTCTAAGTAACATTTATAATTGCTACATCCCATGACTGGATTGACATCATATCTGAACTGATTTATGTTAAAATTAAAAACAACTGCTTCTTTTTAGTGTCTAAAGAGGAAGAAGACAAACCAGTAGAAAACAAAAAAGTAAAAGATCACAGAAATGAAGAAGAGAAGGAGAAAAAGGAGCTTTTATTCAAAGACAACAAGGTTCATTTAAATGGCAATGCAGAAGTGACAGTGAAGGGTCTCAGCAACCTGGGAAACACATGTTTCTTTAATGCTGTTTTGCAGGTAAGGTAGAAATTTCTGAGATTTCCAGATCTCTAGTCCATCTGTTCTCCTGTTTGTACTAAAGAGTCATTGGAACTGCTGTTGTTTATTATTTCTGTTTCTGATCTAATTATTGTTTTTAAAGCTCTTTGTAGCCTTGCTTCTGGGTATATCATTAAACACGTTTGTGTACTTTCTAGATCTCTGAGGTCACGAATGAACCTCTGGTGTATGTGTTGTATCCTTCAGAGTTTAAAGTGCAATTGGCAGCTAGTAGAGATTTCTCTGTTGCAGCCTAATTTCTAACCAAATTCATTACCTGTCCTAATCTGCCAGATTCTATTTCAATGGATAATATAGACTTTTCTCTTTAAGCAGCTGTGTGTGATAGGGATTAATTGGCTTAGTGGTGTTTTCCTCCAGATTGGATTGATAGATAAACTGTAGGACTGATTGCACAATATGACTTTCCTACTTCCTCACCACTACTATCACAACTGCTTCCCTATACAGTCTTCAAATTACTCTTCCAGGTTGAAGGACTTTCTTGGAGGAATTTGTGGAGGTGCTATGAGATTGGGAGATCTTAAAAATTCAGTGGCATTATATTCTTTTCACTTGCACAAAACATCTATAGAAATTAGCTTCTGTTATTAAGATACTGTTGCTAACATTAACATTTTTTACTTTTACCGTTTTCTGTTCTGAAAAGATCATTTGCATTGGAAAATAAATTATGAATCTTCCGGATAATGACAACATCAAGTATTAAAGAATCAGAAAGGCTAAAGCATCCAGACTAGGTGCATATCTATGCCTTTTTTTGAATTTAGAATCTCCTTTTGAGAGAGGCTACACGTGATTTTCTGTTTGGGGACTTCTACTGTTTCTTTGGAGCATAATTACAGATATGTTGGTTGTTTCCTTACTAAGTGTTTACATTATCTTTCCACTGCTATATAGTAAAACAAAATTTATACAATATAATCTTCCACCTCCCCCAAGTTAAAAGGAAACTTCAAAACCACAACTATAATAGCCTTACTAATAGACCCAGGGGACTAAAAACTGAATTGTTTTTAAAAGGTTTTCATTTCAGCTTGTAGACATTTCCAGACTGTCTAACACCTGGCATATTTGTCATTACAGAACTTATCACAAACCCCTATTCTGAGAGAGCTCTTGAAAGAGATTAAAATGGCTGACTCTACAGTTACAATTGAGCCTCCTGAATTCTCAGTAACAGTACGTACATTGTGATGTGTTAAAATAATTAAAAGTTGACTTTAAGCACTTTAAGCAACTTCTCTCTTCAAGGTTAAATTGTACTTCTACATACTTTTTGATGGATTTAGTGAGGAGGTGGCCAAAGCAATAGCACCATGACTGTGGTTTTGTATCGCATGAAAAAAACTCATCCTTGCATGCTCTCCTCTCCTGTTTCAGGGTGACCATAATGAATTGCACTTTTGTGTTATGGCTGAGTCCACAGTGGTAGCTAAAAAAGCCAATGCAATTCTAGGCTGCATCAATAGAAGCATAGTGTCTAGATTGAGGAAAGTAATAGTACCACTTTATTCTGCTTTGGTCAGGACTCACCTGGATTGTTGAGAAGCTGGAGTATGTCCAGGGAAGGGCAACCAAAATGGTGAAAGGTCTGGAAACCATGCTTTGTGAGGAGAGACTTAGGGAGCTGGGTATGTTTAGCCTGGGAAAGAGAAGGTGAAGAGGTGATAAGATAACCCTGTTTAAATATTTGAAGGAGTGTCATATTGAGGCTAGAGTAAGCTTGTTTGCTGCAGCTCCATGGAACAGGATCTGGAACAATGGATTCAAACTATAGGTCAAACTATAGGAAAATAAATTCCACCTCAACATTAGGAAAAACTACCTGACACTAAGAGCTGTTTGACAGTGGAACACACTCACTTGGAGTGTGGTGGAGTCTCCTCCTTTGGAGGTCTTTAAACAGGCTGGATGGCCATCCATAGGGAGTGCTTTGACTGTGAGTTGAACTGGAGGTCTCTTCCATGATTCTTTGATTCTAATTATTCTTTAAATTTGTATTATCCATTGTTTTAACTGTATTTTGTAAGCCACTTTGAGTCCTATATTGGGAGAAAGGTATGATATAAATTAAATCAAAGATCCTGCCAAGTTGGTCAATATGAACTGCTGTGGAGGACTTTAATGTCTGAACAGATTTGTATAACTGTAAATAACATTAAATTGGACATAAGCTGTTATAAACAGAATCAGAACTTTCTGATCTCCTCATGGCCACATCAAATGGGAAGTGGAGAACACGCAAGCCACTTAAGTTTGTACAGGATTGAAGATACATATTAGTGTCTTAGCAATACCAGTCTCTCTCCCCCCCCCTCCCCCCCCCCCCCCCGGTGTCCTTGCTACCCAGAAAAGGCCCATCCATCCCTTGTTGAGGAAATTGGTACAATTAAACAGCTGGATTAATGGTGAAAATACACTCTAACTCACTTTCACTTTCATCTGAAATGCTCCCTTCCTCATTCCCAACTGGATGCCAGAGTATGTTTTGCAGAAAGCAGTGGGAATAAGATTCGCAGAAGCCTGAACATCTTGCCTGAGCATTTGGATCTTCATTTGAAATGAAAGGCGGTTTTGGGGCTGGATTTCCTTTTAGGATACACATTCCTCCTCCACATACACACACATACCAGTTCCTCTCTGAGCCAGACTGGCAAATTCCCATTACATATCTTCCTCAGTTCCCTCCCCATGCTACAATCCCCCTTGCCTCAACTCGTAAGCCTTTCCTCATAGCTCTCTAGCCTATATGAGAAACTTTTGGTGGGGGTGAAGTGGCCTGTGGTGCAGAGAGGGAACAGAGAATTCATTATGTGAGAATGTTGTCTTTCGTGAACACTATATTAGATGTGGATCTTTATAGCTACAAAATACCGTAATGTGCCTTTCTTTGTGTGTTGTTCAGGAACCCCTAGAAGTTACACTTGATCAGCCAAGACCCCTTACTTTAGCAATGTGCCACTTTCTGACGGAAATGCAAGAGACACAAAAGGGAACTGTGACTCCTAAAGAACTTTTCTCCCAGGTCTGTAAAAAGTGAGTATCTCTGTATAAGGCAGTACTAATATTGGAAAACTGACTTAGTACAACATATTTCATGTATTGGTTGTTTTGTAGTGAATTGGCCTAATCCCTTATAACTTTTTTAATTTCTATTCCCTTATGAACATCAGTTGACTAAATCCAAATTTATCCAATTGAATCTTCAGAACTTTCTTCCTTTTCCCAAACCCTGTATCCCTCTGTGTTGCCCCAAAACTTACTCCAATCTTCCAGAACTATATTTGTAGATCCACAGAAGATGGAGTGGGAAGCAGGAACTGGCTTTCTTTCAATATCAATGGATTCCACTCATCTGCTAGGAAAAGCCCACTGCTGGATCTTCCCCTTAAACAATTCAACTCAAATGGTTCTAGCATTTGAAGTCTGCAATCCTGTACAATCTTAACAGGAAGTTTGTGACATTTTTAAACAGACCTATGTAGGTTTGTGCTGTCTACATACCAAAATTATGTGGAAGACTATGCAGTGAAACAAGTAATTTCAATATTTCCAGAATGTTGTTACAATTTCCTGGGGCAGTAGTATAAAAAAATAAACAAAACTGAACATCTCAAATTGATGTGAGAATTTGTTCTTCATTGTTGAGTGCTTCCCTCCCCCCTCCTTTTTCCCCAGCTGTTTCTGCACAAGGAAGTTTTTCAGATGTTTCTCCACATGTCTTCCAGGAACCAAAGGTGATGTCGACTTTAATCTATGATTATATTATTTTCTTTTTCTTTCTTACTCAGAGCCATACGGTTTAAAGGGTATCAGCAACAGGACAGCCAGGAGCTGCTTCGTTATTTACTAGATGGAATGCGAACCGAAGAAGTCCAAGTAGGTATCTGATCATCATTGGTATGGTCACTGCTGGAATTTCATATCCTCTTTCGTCAACTTTTAGTGTTTTAGGAGAATGAGTTCCTTGAAAAGTTCATTGTACATAATCTACGTAGCTGTGAATTCTCATTGACATAATAGGTGAGATTTAGACTCAGTCATATACACCGCTTCTGGAGAATAAATTCATGTTTAATTTAAAATTGGGCTATTATTCTATTTAATAATTTTATTGAACTTCAACATATATAAAACACACACACTCAGGGCATCAGAAATACAATAAAGATATATATCTGAATTCAGCAAAGAGTATTTCTCTCACTGCTGTGAACTGTCTTAACTTTATTATGCAAAGGAACATTATATCTTCATTATTATCCAAAGGCAACTGTTCTGCAACACGATAGGAAAATTATATCATCTCTTAATGTTTTCAAAAGGCAACCATTGTGCAGTAAAATAGGGTGGTTCTTTTTATTGGTGCTACGGTGTAATTGTAACTAATTTTATTACCATTATTATAAGTATCACAATTTTTAGGGTTTTCTCATATACACATGCAAGTCCCTGCATACGAGTCAGATATATTGGACCAATTTTATATGAACGAGTTGCATCCATTTTTATTTGGTTGGCTTGCAGAAAATGAAAATAAGCCATTAACTTTGGGATCTGATAATTAGTAGGCTTAGCTAAGTTGAAGAAGTTTATATTTAAAAAAAATTAAAGTATGATTTCATATACTAAGATTTATAACCATTGTAAAGAAACTGAAAAGTCAATATAAATATTTCTTGTGTTTTGGATTTTTTCCCTTGTTTGTTATATTTTTCTGTGTTTTTCTTTGCTTTTTCTAGTTTTTCTTTGTATGTTTCTATGTTTTTAATGTATTGAAAAGTTCTTAATAGGTTGCTTCCAGTTAATGTCATCCAGTACAGATGTCCACCTGGGAATAGGGAAGGATGCCATCCTCAATCATTTTTTTTTTTTTTTTTGTTATTCCCTGCATCCTCCCGTATACAAATCTGCTTGGGCAGGTTGAGGAATTGCTTGAGATAGCAGTGGAAGTGGTGCTGGGGGCTTCAGTGGGGATAATCTGCCTTTAAAACAGGCCTGCACAACAAAGAGCCCAGGGACCACATGCGGCCTGCCAAAGGATTTTGGGTGGCCCATGAGGATGTAGAATGATTTCAAGATTCCTCTGCTGCTCAGCCTTCTTCTCAGGAGAAGACCAAGCTGCAGAGGAGGAGGATGGGCAAATGCTTGCCAAGCAAGGCTCTTCCACTATTCAGCTTTCTCCTGAGGAGGAGGCCAGACAGCAGAGGAGGAGGAGAGACAAATACTTATCCTACAAGGCTCCTGCTTGGCTTTTTCCTGAGGAGAAGGCAAGGTGGAGGACAAGGATGGGTGAACACTGACAATGTTCCTCTGCTGCTTGGCTTTCTCTTGACGAAATGGCCAGGCAGACAAGGATGGAATTAATTTTAATAATAATATTATTAATTAATATTTAATATTTAATTAAAACCTATCTGCAGACCAAATAATTTAACCTATTTTAATTTTGGCCTCTTCCTACTGCCAAGTTGTGGAGGTCTGCTTTAAAACAATATGCTCAGGAAGAATGGGTACCATATCATACATAGCATATTTGTTGGTAGAATAATTTGTGCTTGAACGTTATATTTCTGTTTAATTGTTATTATGGTGGATGGACCTCAAAAAAGTAGTATTTTATTTATTTTTATAAAATGTATACTTGTGTTTACTAAATATTTAAAATTATATTTTCTAGCGGATCTGTGCTGGGATTTTTAAGGCACTGAATAATTCTGACGACAAAGAAAATGAAGAACTAAAAAAAAAGATCAAAGGTAACTTGCTATCTGTTGGCCATTTCTTGGATTCTTTCATAGAGTCAAAGACTTAATGAGATATGTTTTTGCATTTCCCAGAAAAATCACATTTGTGGGTCATGTTATTTCTGGAGTAATGGAGTGCAGGGTTAAATTATTCAGTGGGCGTTCCCACCCCACGTGCACACAAAAGCATACTTTTGGCATTCCTAAAGCAGATTGATAGATTCTGCCCTATGATTTTGGGAAAAAAAGAGGAACAACTAACATTTAAAATGTTCACATTGCCATTTCAGACTATTTGGCATCTCCATTCATCACTTCTTTCCTAGTCAGGAGCTTTAATGTCTTTATTCAGTTCTTTTAAAGTCTTTATTCTGTTCTTTTCTATTCACTGATTAGATTCACATGTAACAAACAGCCCAGGTGTAATTTGTTGAATTCTGACTTACATCTGAACTCATTCCTACAAACAAAATGTTTATTGTTGGCTTATGAACTGTGGTTTGTAAGCTAGGATTGGGCAACAGTGGTCCTCCAAATATTGCGCGAGTTCTAGGCATTATTGCTAAAGGTGAGGGAATGTAGGAGCTGCAGTTCAACGATATCTAGAGCCATAGTTATTCCTACCCCCACTTTAAAAATTGTTTTTTGTTTTGTGTGGACTTTTGCTTGTACCTGTGTTGTTTTCTAACTATTCCTCTGAAGCAGAAGCTGAAAAAATAGAGAAAAATAGGACAGAAATGAGAAAGATAAATTGTCATTTGCTAGGCTGTGTGCAGATCAATTCATGACTAAAGCAGTACACAACGTGAATCAAAACTGAGTGTGATTTGGGAACATGACCAGTTCAGTATTGTTATAACACAAGTGCATATTTTAAAATTTAAAAGTTTGATTGCTTTATTAATATATTGTGGGATATTTCAGAATATGAAAAGAGGAAGATTACACAGACCTTTGTGGATCGTGTTTTCGGAGGCGAGTTAACAAGTACAATCATGTGTGAGGAGTGCCAAACTGTGAGTGGCTTTGATATTTGTTACAGTCCAAAGTAGGAGTGCATGTTGTGTGACCCTACAGATGCTGCTGAATTTCAGTTCCCAACATTCCTCACTATTGATTGTGTTGGCCTGAAGCTGCTAAGATTTCGAGTTCAGTAATACCTTGAGGTACACATAATTCCCACTCTTACCCATAAAGGTATTTTTAGGCAGTCAGTGGAATGACACAGGTTTCTCACATGGGCTTTCTCAAATGATCTGCATCCCAGACAAATAATAATTGTAAGCTGCTCTGAGAGCCTTTAGGGCTGAAGGGCAGGGTATAAATACTGTAATAATAATAATAGAGGCAGGAAGGGGCAGTTTTACAGGTGCCAGGTTTTGCAGGTGCCAATTCTGTTATCCTCCAGGCACAATCCCAGAAGTCAAAAGAGTTGCTGAATAGATAGCTGGTGATTGTAATGCCTGGGATAGTTTTTTTGCTCCCCTTTCTCATAATTGACAATATCAAAATAAATTATTTGTGAAGAAAAATTCCATGAAAATTCACCAGGTTTAAGATCAAGACTGTGCTCAACTGTATCATTACTATCATTTACAAAACACACAAAGTAGAATCATTCAATGTCGTCAGTTATCCTTATCCATCTCTTAATCTTATATAATGTTCCCTATGTGCCATTATTTGTCCAGGTTTGCATTTTATTCCAGTTTAGTGGTTTATCTTATACAATGGCCTTCAAATTAGGTGCAGCTTTATTATCCAGAAAATGTTTTCATTTAGGTTTTTGCATAGGCGGCCCTGGTGGTGCAGTGGTTAAATGCCTGTAATGCAAGCCGCAAGGTTGTGAGTCCAGGGGCTCCAAGGTCCACTCAGCCTTGCATCCATCTGTAAGTTGCTAAAATGAGTACCCAGCTTGTTGGCGGCAATTAGCTTACACATTGTAAACCACTTAGGGAGTGCTCAGTACAGTGACAAGTAGTATAGAAATGTCCTTTCTATTGCTACTGCTGCCAACAAGGATATAGTGAAAGGTCTTCTGAGAACACATGCAAAACATCTTTCACTTTCCACTCAGCAAGAAATAGCTTGGTTCTTCCACCAAATTAAGGAGAATGGCTAATAGCACCGATGGCATTTTTCTGCATAAGCCTTATCTCCCCTCTTCCTCTTGCCGGTGGTGTCTGTCCAATAATTTACATTAGCTTCCTAGAAAGATCCAGTGTAAACATTTTTTTTCTCAAAATGAGTAAAAGAAGATGAGAAGACAGTATTTTTTTTCATTAAAAATTCTCTTGACTTTTCTTCTTTCTCCTCAGAAATCATCTTTTTTCCCCCTTTCTGGTTTGGAAATAGGGAATAAATAAAGACTATAGAGTCACTGAGGAAAGTAAAAAGTAGTTTTCAGCCTTCTGTTAATTTACAAAGAAACCATTAATTTATTACAAAATCTTTATGCAAGTGGAATAAAATAACAGCTTGTTGACAGAGAAGTGTTTGGAAAGAATTTTATTTTTAGTGATTTCTATTTTTTATGTTCAGCCAGAAGTACAGAGGCCAAATTATTTATTTATATCCAGCTCTTTCCCCAAAACACGGACTCAAAGCAGACTGCTCAGTTCCGCATCTTGCTTAACTACTTGCTAATTATTCTTAGATGCCTAATTTTAGCTTTAATCTCCCTATCCTCCCAAATGGCATTGGAATTTGGGACTTTTTTTTCCACCAGCAGCTGTAAGATCTAGTAGTTTCACGGTACAGCCAAGTTCATACATACTAATTCTAAGATCTATGTTTCCTTAAATTCATATAGTTCTCCAACTAATGGACTAAAATATTTATTTCAGGTTTCATTAGTGCATGAGTCATTCCTTGATCTTTCACTCCCAGTTTTCAATGATCAGGTAAGCATAAAGATGTGAGCTTTTCTTTAGATTGTACAGTCTAGGTTGTGTTGCTAAGATTCTGAAAACAGAAAAATTGAAGGAGAATTTGAAGAAGACAGTATTCATTAATAGGTTATGAGAAAATGTATAAAGACACCTATAATTTCAGTGGGTGAGATCCAGAAGTTTCTATATATGAAGACCTTTCCTCATTCAGCTAAACTGAGATCTTGGTTAGAAGGTGAGAGATCTTCAGTCTTTCCAGGGTGTGGACAAACAGAAGTAAAAGGAAATCACAGAGTCAGGCAAACAGATGCACATTCTTCATGTGTTGTGGTGCCTGCTCCTAAATCCACCACATATGAGGGTGAAATAATAATGTAATAACTTCCTGACAGTAAGAGCTGTTTTACAATGAAACACACTAAAAACAAGGAAATAATCTATAGCTCAAACTACAGGAAAGGATATTCTACCTAAACATTAAGAAGAACTTCCTTACTGTAAAAGCTGTGTGACAGTGGAATAAGCTCCCTTGGAGAGTGGTGGAGTCTCTTCCTTTGGAAGTTTTTAAACAGGGGCTTGATGGTCATCTATTGGGAGTGCTTTGATTGTGTATTCCTGCGTTGCAGGGGGTTGGACTGGATGGCCCCTGTGGTCTGTTTCAACTATGATACTATGGAATAAACTAATTAGACATAATGAAACAGTAGGATTTCTCCTACTTCCATAGTATGTTTAATGTGATAGTTACCATCACAAAAATATATTTTTTGTGAAATTGAGGAAGAAAGCTTGGCACATTTTTTCAGGACTTTAATAAAGCCAAGAAAAGTCAGGCCAAATTCTACTTCCCAGCAAACTATTGTAAACAATAAACAAAAATCTTCATCATTCTTTTACGCTCAATAAATATGCCATACTTCATATTTTGCAAAATGTGTATTGAACTGTACTCCAATATTACCACTCCATACCTGTCCAAACAGTTCATATTTTTCTTTTTAAGGGTTGTAAGAAAAAAACAGGTGAGAAAAATGTTAAAAAGATACAGGAAAATGAGATGGAAAATGATGAAGACAACATAGAAAATGACTGTTATTTGAAAGATCGAGAGGAGACTCCTGGTACAAGTAAGCATCTTCAGAAAAAGGCAAAGAAAATGGCGAGAAAGCAAGCAAAGGTTAGTAGTGGAATGAGTAAAAATGGGTAAACAAGGGTTGGAGGCTAGAGGGCCACAATAGCTCCCTAGACAACCTTGAAACGTTACAACCTCCTCCTGCACTACCACCACCACTTAAAAAAAAACAAAAAACCTTTTTCACCCCACACAAACATCATCTAGGGACCTGTGATACCAGACTTGTAGTATCAAATGTCCCACTCATAGTTTAGAATTGTATAAATAAAAAGTGGTGAGCTTGGAGGTCATGTCTCCTCTCTCTCTCCTCCCTCACCTTGGATGCTGTTTTTTCTGAACAAACTTCCAAATTTGTGATAAATTATAGGCTTACATCCTGTAATGTGAATGTATTTCTTCTGTCCCCTGCAGCCATCTTTACCATCAGAAGCTATTTTGTAGAGGGTTTCTTTGTAGCAGGTTTGACTGCATACATGGATGTGAAATGGCCCCTTTTGCCATGCCCCATTGGATCCTGGCCATTATTTGTGATTGCATAATATGCAGCAATCTGTGACTAGGTCAGACTGTAATGTACCCTTAAATAAGGATTTGATGGTGGATTTTTGAACAGGATTTTAGAGAAACAGTAGTTTCAGAGTACCATAGTTTGCCCCATTAGCAAGCACAGTGCTAATGCCACAGTGTTCTAATGTGTTCAGTGTGCTGTTGCACGTTCCTGTAAATTAGGGATTGAGGAGAGTTTGAGCTTAAGGCAATAATGACTTATCCATTATAACACTGAACTGTGGTTTGACTTCGATATAGTCAGATCACATGCATAACTTGTCAGAATATCTCTATACATTATTAATTAATATAATTTGTTTATTCCAACTGTATGGTATAAGCCATGTCTGATATATATGTCATATCTGGCACAAATTCATTGTAACTTTTCTTATGGTATCATTTCTTAATGTATTGTGTATTTCACTTGATAGAACCAGCGCCGTCAGCAAAAGTTTCAGGAAAAGGTGATCCCTCTAACAGACAGCTGTGCCTCTGAAAAAAATGAAGTTGACCATGGTTGTAGCAATGGAACAGATACTGTCGAAAATCATTCTGAGATGACTTGCCTAATGCAAGAAGAAGAGTCATTAAACCCATGTGAAGACAGTATAAATGGACATGATATAACAACTGAAAACCAGAATACAGGAAAGCACAATGAAAACACGGAGAATTCTGACCAAATAGCAAATAATGAAGTTAGTATGGAAGTTCCCCCAGAAGGCTTATTTTCTGTTGTGGAGTGTATCAATAAATTTGACAATTTGTCTCTCAAAGAAGATAGTATTGAGGAAGATGAGGATACTGCCAATGGTTTTCACAAACTGTCCTTGGATGAAGAACCGGATGATGATACAGATAGCTTCAATGAACTTCATAATTCAGAGACAAAAATGTACGAAATAGTGAATGAGGACCCAGAAACAGCATTTCGTACTCTTGCAAACAGAGAAGCAATTAATACAGATGAAAGTTCAATCCTTCTTTGCCTATATCAGTTCACTCATAATGAAAAACTTTGTGAGAACAATAAACTCCTCTGTGATGTATGCACACGCAGGCAACTTTGTGGACCAAAGACCACTGGAAAAAGTATGCCATGTACATTCAAAAAACTTATTGCCCCCCCCCCCCCCCCCCAAATCTAGGCAGCCTAGTAGAAATAACTTCACAGAGCACTTGTTTTAGTGGAGTGTGGAAGGAAGTGGGAAGTACTTCTTTAGTTTTTATGAGAGCATGAGATGGTTTTCCATGTAACCTTGTCATAAGGTCATCTAGGACATTGTTATTGCCAGTTTTCAAATGACTGTGTAATTTAGTTGAAGAAGTAACATAGTCAAAGCAGAATGATGATAGCAATTTTGATAATGATAAATATTAAGTTATTTTTCTGCTTCTGTATACCATTTGTTTAGGCAGACAGTTAGGTTACTAGGAGTAGGACAGTCTCGATCTTTAGTCCTCCAGATATTTAGGACTTCAACTTGCTGAATTATTGATCATTGACTGGGACTTCTAGGAATTGCAGGGTGAAAAAAGGTTGAGAACTACTGGAGTAGGGTGTGGCATAATATACTTTGTTTCCGCATATGACTTAGCTTCCACATCTCTAGTATAGTTCTATTGCCGTCGCTAGCCATTTCTTCTTACATCCCACAAGGAGAGAAAGCAATGATGTCTTGTACATTATCAAGAAATAGGTAATGCTCTACCAGATTTCACAATGAAAAACACATATATTTAAATACTGGATGGTAATTAGCAGTAGTTTTGTAATAGAATTTGCAATTCTAGTCTTAGAAACAGGTAGCGAATGTAATCTCACAAGCCATTTCTCAGACCTGTTACATTGTTCCTGTGAAAGGAAATACAGAATTACCTTATATGCTGAGAGGATGTGCTTTTTAGTATGTTAATTTGTTTTCAGTTTACATTTTTCAGTGTGTTAAGAGTGAAAATCTCTAGTTATCATAAATTCAGAAAGCATAAATGGTTGTGTTCTCAATTTATCTGAAGCAAATTCCATTTGACTTCCATTGAGTATTGTGCATAGAAGAACCTGTGCTCAGTTTTTTATATCGGGGATAGGCAACACAGTATCTTCCAGATATTTTAGTCTGCATAGTCCTATAGTCCCTGACAAATATACATACTACTTACAACCTAAAGTATCTGAAGGATACATGGCTGCCCTCTGGATGGGTTGTTCCTGATTTCTTTTATCCATTATATGCAAAATTAAGAACAGTTTCACATATAACAGCGTTCTTTTCTTCTTAAACTTTTTATTTTCTGTATGTTACTTAACATAGCAATAGGAACGCAAGTAATATAGAAATTGACTAAACAATAACAAAAGGCATTTTTTTCTCTTCTTCTCCAGATGTCAAGAAACATGTATACACTAATGCCAAAAAACAAATGCTTATTTCTCTTGCGCCTCCAATTTTAACTCTTCATTTAAAAAGATTTCAACAGGTATTGTTAACTTAATTTGTAAAATTTCTCAAACTCTAATAACAGGGAAGCTCAAGATATTTTGGACTGTTGTACTGTACTCTAGCTGCTTTTAGAAAGTGCTTAGGAGCTTCAGTTAGCCCCCAAAGCTACATTCACACTGTTGGCAACGGTTGGTTACAGGAAATACATGACTCCCTTGTCAGAGCACATCCACAGGCTACTGCTCTGTTTCTGGGCACAATGTAGAGGACAGGTTATGAGCTGTACAGCTCAGATCCAGATTATTGGACAACCACATTTTCCCATGCAAACCTACCCAGTCTTTGAAATTCTTGAGAGGCTCTTCTCTCAGTTGTGCCATTCTCACAGGGATGTTTGATAAAAAATTCAGGAAAGGACCTTCTCAGCAGCAGCTCCCTCCTTGTCATTGGTAGGTGAAGACCACACCACTTACCATCTGCTCTCTGCAGTGATGGCCTCATTCTGCATAATTGTAGTGCTGGGCCTTTTACATTTGTTAACATCTAGGAAAATGTAGCAAATGGGAGTTTACTCTGGCACATTACATTTATGTTTCAGTTGTAGAAGCAATATTCCAAACTGAAAAAGTAGGAATCTATTGTTTTGTGATAGCATGCATTTTATTTGTGTCTATTTTTCTGTGGTTCTTTCCTAGGCTGGATATAATCTCCAAAAAGTGAACAAGCACATAAAATTTCCTGAAGTAATAGATTTAGCTCCTTTCTGCTCAGTTAAGTGCAAGGTAAGGGGGAAAAAAGTAGTACATTTAATTTCCATTATTTCTCAACAACCCCCTTTTTCTGTAGAAGGGCTTTATAAAAGAATCCCTGTGTGTGTGTCATGTTTAACTTGTATGCTTAAAATCATAATGTATGTGCATTCAGTAAACGTGCTTACCATGTGTATATTATGCACGTACAAAAATCAAGGAGCTTGAATTCAGTTGTGGTTCAGTGCCATTTAAGATAAAACTAACTCTTTGTTATATCATCTGCCTTCTCTTGGGACTGTGACACCAGATGCAGCTTATTGGGTAGACTAGTTAAGTAGACCAGGAAGTCATCTAATTCCACTGCTAAGATGAACTGTCTGTTGGATTCTGAAACCAAATGACTGAAGCAGGAAGACAGGGACCAGGAGGGAGAAAGAAACTAAATGTATTAAGATCTTCCTTCACCGTAAAGAAGCCCTAATCCCTAGAACTAATATGCATTTGGTTGGCTTTTCTGTATGGGCTGATCCCACCATCTCGTCAATTTGTAAGAATTGCTGCATCAGGCACAACCTAATATAATGGTGAGCTTTCTTGTTTTTTACTCTGTTTTTAATCTATGTGTCTCAAATTCTTTCCCCAGACAGTACTTCACCATTCAGTGTTATCATATCACTCCTTCTGTTGGGAGTTCCTTAAAATTCTTTTTATCCTTCAGTGTACAGTCTACACTGTCTCTTGTTCATTGTGACCCAAGATTTTTAGTACTATTTAATATCATTTTAATTGTTAGAGTTCTCTCCTTCCTTCTAGTCCTGCATCTCCATTATTTTCTCTAGTCAGCATTTCCATTTAATGTTTCAGCACTATCGGTCAAGATTACACATTGAATCTTTCTCAAGTGAGCCACTCAGTTTTCATTCTTCTTATCCAGCAATAACAGCATACACTCTGTGGAAAAGTCACATAGCCTTGACTTTTTTCACTTTAAGCACTCTGTCACCCTTGCCCTGGTCTGTCACCATACCATGTCACTTTTTTCATTATGTTACCAAAATAGCTCTGCTGCTCTGGCTCCTGAGCAAAGCTACTTACTTGGCAACTGTCAAATTGGGAGTCCCTGCATGGCAGGGGGTTGGACTGGATGGCCCTTGTGGTCTCTTCCAACTCTATGATTCTGTCACCTTGACTATATTCTCCTTTTCTGGTATTTTTATCTTTGGGTTCCTGATTTCTTTCCAGCTGTTTGCTGTGACGCTACAACATTATAATTATTATTAAATTTAATTTATATAGCGCTGTAAATTTACACAGTGCTGTACATCCCTCATTAAATCCTCCTGTGTTGACTTTACGCTCCTGACTCCTGCAGGTATTTATCATCTTAAAAAAAAAAACCTTTTCATGGCCTTATTTTCCCTTATTTCTCCACTTTTTTCCCAACATAGTCTCTATTCCATAAACCTCAATATGTATTCCTTGGTACCAGCTTGTATCCTAACACATCTCTTCATGTCTTCTCCTGCTCCCTGAAATGAGTCCACCCTTTTTTTCATTGCCACTCTGCAACTAAGGCAGAGTCTTCTAGAAAATCATTGGCATTACATCCTGGGAGTTCTGTTAATCATTTTTGTCTGACTTCCCCAAATACTGGTTGTTAGGATAACCTAAAAAGGGGCTCATGGGCTGCAATGATCCTTGTTCTCCATTTACTTTGATCTGGATCTTGTCTTCTAACAACAGCTGGAACACCTTGTGCCTCCCTTCTTTGCAGTTTAGATCCCATGTGATGGAACCCTCATTATCATAAGCAATTTGGGGCTGGACTTAGTCCCAGGCATCTTATTTATTGAAGTTCTGAGTGATAGTAGTGAAAACTTCCCTCACAACTGGCAGGAAGGATTAGCAAATTATGGCTTTCTAGATACTGCTGCAATCCACCTACACCACTCTAAGTAAAGCAACATTGCTATTTCTCCTATGTATTGTACTGTTCAGGTCTTTCCAGAAATCATTTCTGTATTGCTTTTTCCGGAGGAAGAAAAAACCATTCTAATGGCTTCCTTAGTAGAACTTTTCCTGATGTCAAAAAATTCATAGTATCCTAGTTTTATGGATTAAAACGTGATGAAGTTCTGTTCTGATGGATTTTGTTTGCAACCAACATTTTCAACAAGAACTAGGGTCCCAATGTCTTTCATCTATTAGGAAACACACTGCTGCTTTCTTAGAAAGGAATCCCTTTAAATCCAAATCAAGACATAGTGTAGTAGAAAATGATACTTTGTTCAGACATAGAGGAATTTTAAAATGTTAACTTTTTGGCTCATACAAAATGAAATCAAGCTGCCTGAAATGCTCTTCTGTTTTCACAGAATGTTGCAGAAGGAAGTTCAAGGGTTCTCTATTCCCTATATGGAATTGTTGAACATAGTGGCACTATGAGATCTGGCCACTACACTGCATATGTGAAGACAAGAGCTACTGCCAACCAACTTTCTGATCTTGTCCTACATGGCAGGATTCAGCAAAGTAAGTAATTTACCCTGAAAGACCAATGTAAAACTAATTTCCTATTGGCAAAAATGTTGTAACACAGCAAATTTGCTTGCTCTCTCCCCCCACCGGTTCAGCAGATACAGAAGAGTCTGAATCAGGCAAAGGACAATGGTTTCATATAAGTGACACCCAGGTGAAAGCAGTGCCTACATCCAAAGTGCTGAATGCACAAGCATATCTCCTATTCTATGAACGACTACTGTAAATTATCTAAGGAGCTGAGACTTGCTCTACAACCAGTTGATCTGAAGAGAAGGAATCTTGGATTCAGCAAATTATGTTGCTGACCTCTGTGTACATTTATTTAATTTGCATTTTGAAAAATTTACTCTTGGTTTTAAATAAAAAATACATTCTTAACTAACATGAATTATCCTTATTATTTTATGTAGTGTAGATGGCGTATTTGTCATTTTAGATTTTTTGCTCCCTTTAAAAATCCTTTTAGCTTTAGATTATATAGGTACTAGAAAACCTGAAAAAACCCGAGTGGTACAGCTATATACCCTTGGTATATGAGGGGGTTTGAATGCCCATAGATATATAGATCCATTATATGCAATGCATAGTAAAATGTTGTCCCTTATATAAAATGGCAAAATTAAGGTTTGCATTTAGAATTTTTTTAAAAAAATATTTTTGAGCAAGGCATAATTGAATCAGTTGAAACAAAGGACTGTGTAGTGGTTTGAACACATAGTGGAAAGCTGGGTTCCAGTTTCAGTTCATACATGGCAATCCACTGTGTGCTTTGATCAAGTTGCATTCTCTCAGCCTTACAGGAATGCCATGTAAAACCACCTCAGAATAAATCTTGCAAAAAAAAAGGGGGGGGGGGGAGTCATTGTAAATCAGACTTAAAGGCATGTAACAAGAAAACCTGTATAGGTTTAAGACTAACAGAGATCCCCATCATGTGAGTGTCACAATACTTTTATAAATTGTTCTGGTTCCTGGTTTAAAATCACAAGAAACATATCCCTTGCAATAGCAGGCAGCATTCCCCTCCTCTATTCTGAGACTTTACAATGTTGCATCTCCACTCTGAAATCTTAATGGCACTCATCACACTTTTTTCATGATTGCTGCTCTTTCCTCTATTCAATATTTTAATTTTAAAATACAGTGGTCCCCCGGGTTACGAAAGTAATCCGTTCCGGGATTACTTTCGTAACCCGGAAGCTTTCGTTTCCCGGGGGACCGCTAAACTCAATGGACCGCGTGGCCGATTTAAAGGGGCTGCGCGGGTTTTTTTATTCGTATCCCGGGGGATCTTGTAGCGGTCCGGCGGCTTTCGGATCCCGGGGTTTTCGCAACCCGGGGGATTCGTAAGCCAGGGGACCACTGTATGCCTAACTTTACTCACCCATTCACTTGCCAGCAAAACAGATAGCAGTGAATAAACACTCCCTTCCAGCTGCTTTTCCTCTTTAATCAGTGGTACACCTCAGAAAATTTTCATACCAACTGGTAAGTAGGGAAATCACCTGCTTTAGCAACACAGGCCATTTCTCTGGTTACACTTTTCTCCTTTACAGAGCCACTCATTCAGGAAGGAGCAAAAAATCTCTTGACAGCTGAGGAAGGAGTGCTTGCTGGCAGCAGTACAAAGCCTCCAGGGATGTTCATAATGTTCTTTTGGTGAAAGATTGGCCAAATGAAATATGTCTTCTGGTTTCTCCTGTTATTGAGAGGATTTCTTATCAGTTACACTGATGTATCAGCAGAGCTTAAATCATCCAAATTTCACCATCAACCATTATCTTGCTAATACAGATAATTTGGAGATTAAAGCGGGGGGGGGGGGGGGGGAGAGAATCTTTCCAGAAAAATATGGAACTGTGGCATGTATTTTCCAGGTCCAAATATCTTTGTTTTCAGAAGGGTCCTTTCAAACTACAAGGAAACATGATCTATCCCATAGACTCTTAAATTTGATACACAGTACAGTGGTCCCCTGGGATACGAAACCGCCAGGGCTGGAAAAACGGCCTGGACCAACAAAAAAAAACCCCGGGTTGTGAAAAAAATTCGCAACCCGGATGCTTTAAAACAGCGCACTTCCGGCACGCAGTGCATTGGTTAAAGCGGTCCCCTGGGTTACGAACAACTTCCGGGTTACGAAGGTAATCCCGGAACGGATTACCTTCGTAACCCGGGGGACCACTGTATGAACAATGGAAATCTGGATTAAACTAACAGATTTGTGAATTTATATATTATATTGAGTTTAAATGGGTTTTATACACATCAAGACACATACTGAATGTATTACTTTGAAACTCTTTAAATTGCCAAGTTTAATAGACCATGGGAGCAACTTTTACTGAAACTGTTTTATTGAAATGGTACAAGACAAGCATCTAGTAGAGATTAGTCTCATAATTTAAAGGTAGGTAACACACATGACAAGATACACAGCTCCTAGAAGAAGTACACTGAATTGTTTCAGTCACTTTGGTCGTCATTCAAGTCCTTCTTTCCTGTTGGCGGTTTAGGGCCACCAGCTGGTTTTGCCATGATGATCTAAAAAGAAGTAGTAGTAATTAGACTGTTGCCTCCAGTTCATATAATAAGGATGGTATTGGATTTTATCTATTATGTGCCTTTATAATTCCTTAGACATTCTCTCATTAAGTCAGTACTTGGAACACCTCAACTAATGTATGCTCTAGCTTTTATGTCACACCAGAATAATACAAGACATGGAGTACTACTGCTTTATATTGTCTATTAAGTATGTGTATGTTAATACACAGAAAGCAAAGTATATTTCAAGACATTCTTCCTTAGAAGGAAAATGAATACCCTCTTAAAAGGAAAGTTACTTTGCTTTTTACATGCAGTGTAAAACAACTTCTTACAGAATACATTCTTACTCACTTCACAAAAATATTTTAAGACTGAGTTGCCATGGTCAATGGTGATCTACATCCAATACTCTTGAAATGTCCTAAAAATATTTTCAGATGAAGGTAAAGGGGATTCCTGATCTCTACATAAGACCACAATCTCTGCTGCCACAACTTCCAAAATGCAGTCACTGTGTCATGCGTCCACATCCCCTCAGATATATATGGGTGCATTGGATGCTTAAAAATGACAGCAAACCAGGATAACAAGTTTAAAAGCGTTAGTTAACATAGTGTTCCTGTCATACTAAAAGTGGGACCATGCATATAATAATTTAACCAGTCTTAAGAACATCTAATGCCATATGTTTCACTCTCGGTGTCTCAAGCAGGTTGTTAGATAGTGATGTTGCCAACACGCAATTCTTTAAAGCAAACACTCATCAGTTCCAGGCAGAGTGTAAAGTACCCATGCAGAGTCTCTGTTCTTGTGAACAAGAGAGACATCACACTAAATCTTACTGCAGGCTATATTCAGGGGCCTTCTTGCCAGTCATCCTTGTCCCAGTTTTCTGCTGCTTTAGGGGCTTTTGGACCACCTGCTGCTTTTGCCATAATAATCTATAGGAATTACATATTTAAACACTGGTTTCCACAATTTTCAACTTTAAACAAGTTCCTGCATAAATTATGAATACTCCTTTTTTGTACACAGCTGAAAACAATACACAAAGGACTGCTACCAGTATTGTCTAGTAAGGTTACATACTGAAGATGGAGAACACGTAGCCTTCCAAATATAGAAGTGCAACCTCATCCATCACTGGCTAGAGCTGATATTTGGAAGCCCACATATTCCCCACCGATGCTTTATATAACAATAGAACATTAAGTTAAATCATAAAGCAGAACCTCAAACCGTAATTAAATTCTGAAATACCTGTACAACTGTTAAAATAGGATATGAGTTTGCACAGTATACAGGTACAATATGAAAAGAGCCCATTATGCCCACTTACCTGATCAACTCTTAGTACAGTCACTGCAGCATTTGTTGCCAGCTTGATTGCCCAGAATTTCCCAAGATATGTGTCCAATACACCAGCTTCCAACATATCTTTCACAGCTGCGGCTTCAGCCTGTCAAAAACCGACAGAAAGTTCATGGCTAGAACTCTCTAAAATCATCACCTGAACAAAAGGCATGTTTGGTGTTTTTTGAAATCGAAGAATCTCAGAAATACTGTCATGCTGAATATTTTATGAGGTATTTTGTTTCCATGGCTTTCCTGAAATACATCTGACCCAACAGTTGAAAAGGCTACCCTGCTATCCAAAGTAAAATTATAAACACTTACCTTGTAGCCATTTCCCTTCCCAAGTTACAACTAATAGACATCATTTACAGTCTTACCTCAATATCAAAGCCAACATTTTTGTTGCCTTCTTGATGTACAGCATAAAGCTTAGAAATAAGTTCATTCCCTTTTACTCCAGAATTTTCTGCTAGGGCTCGGGGAATGGCTTCAAATGCCTCAGCAAATTTCTTGATAGCATATTGATCAAGACCTGGACAAGTCTAAAGATGGAAGAGAATGGTCATTGTTAAAACTAAAAATATTAGCAGTATTAGTACTTATATAGAAGTCTCAGACCAATGCGTGCTATTTGGGATGACTATGTATCACTTCCTGCATCAGAGACAGTATCAGCTGCCAGGAAATGTGAGGTGGAGGTGAAAGTTGAATTCATCTCTGCTAGCAAACTTCCTACTGGCCACTAGTTAGCCACTTTGTTAAATTAACATTAGACTAAAGTAATTTGTCAATATGATCCAACTTGATCCCTCTTCCCTTCATAGGGAGTTCCACAATCAAGGTGTTGCCATAGAATACAGCCTGGCTAGGGCATTTTGTAGTAGTTGCAGGTTTGGAAACACTCTAAGAGCAGCCCCTGACACAGCAGTTTACAGTAGTCTAGGCAAAAGATAATTAAGTTTATCATTACCATGGCCAATTTTGTGCACCAGCCAAAGCTTAGCAAAAGTACTGCTGACCACTCCAAGCCCTCTAAGCACACCAGGAGCACTGCTGTGGCCAAGAACACTCCCAAGCTTTGAACTTTCAGAGGGAGGAGGCTCTAATCCAAATCCTAGCAGAATTTTTAAGTTTAGTAAGGAAAACCATTTGTAACTTACCTCTCCATATGAAGTGATCTGCTTGGCCAATTCAATTTCTGTTGCACCACCACCTGGGACAAGTCGTTTATCCTAGAAAAGTGTGCAGAATTTATCATTATTTCACAGGCTATGACTACAAGTGCCAGTTCAACTACAAAAACTTCAGAAGCATTTATTTATAAAGATACTGTACTTATTACATAGTGGGTTTGCTCTCTTATATAAAAATGTACAAATGTAATAATAATAATAATAATAATAATAATAATAACAAGAAGAAGAAGAAGAAGAAGAAGAAGAAGAAGAAGAAGAAGTAGTAGTAGTAGTAGTTTATTTCTAGTCCGCCCCTCTGAACAAGCAATCGGATTACAGCAAGGATTAAAACAATATCAATTTAAATGAATATGCTCACAGTTTAGCATATATACTGTATGTTATACTGTGTATATTTATGTGCGCGTGTGCACATGCTTATATATAGTCACATATTTATCATACTTCATGTGTATTCATTTAAATTTATATTCTTTTTTGTAGAATATACAAATTCCTATCATTTCTGCTTCTGTATAATAAGACTGTAGCAGGAACCAGTGTGGTGTAGTGGTATGAGTGTTGGACTAAGACTCTAAGCAACCTGTGGGTTTCCAGTGGGTTCGAATCTGTGCTCAGACATGGAAACCCACTAGGTGAACTTAGGGAAGTTAAATTCTCTGAGTCAGAAAAAGGCACTGGCAAACCTCCTCTAAATTTTTCCCCCCTGAAAAACCCTATGACAGAGTTACTGTAAGCTGGAGTCAATTTGAGGCATAGCAGAGTTGCATTTAATGAGGTATTTAAAAAAATTATTCCTCAAAAGCAAGTTATCTGTTCACAGACTTTACTCACCCGAGTGAGTACTTTGAAAGTGTTGACACCATCATCCACTGCTCTTTCTACATCATCCATGAGATTATCTGTTGAGCCACGAATTACTATTGTAGAAATAGCACCATCTTCCTTGTCTGTACAATTGGGGTGGGGGAATTAATATTTCACTTATGAAGTGTTTTTATGTGCTAAGTTTGTATACATAATGTAATAAACAGAACAAAATCTAATTTATTAAAGTAATAGCAAGGCATACCATGTTTAAAGACAACTACTTGTGTTTCCCCAACTTCTGATAAATGCACACTGTCACAGTGACCCAATTCCTCTAGATTTGGTGGTGTCTAGAAAAAAGAAAAAGCATTATGACTACACCAAGAAACACATCTCAATTAAAATAACATGTTGTTGTTGTTTACATACCAGTCTGGGAAGGGCTGTAGCACCAACTGTTTTACATAGTCTTCTGAGATCCCACTTAGAATTCAGCCTTTAAGAAAATACATAAATAGTGTTCAGGGCAAAAATCCTTTCCATAGTTTGGAAATTCTTCTTAGTACAATGAAGTAAAATTTTTCACATATGTTCATTAAAATACATGATTCTTATCAAAAGACTTAAGTTATAAAGGAAAGGCTAGTGTCTAAAATATTGACATTCATCCCGGCATATGTGTATCATCAGACACTAATGTGTTAAGCAATCCAGAACATGTGCTCTTATTTAAGAACAGGAACGACACATTTCTGTATCAGATCAAAGCTGCCTCAAAATACTACAGTGCATTATACAAGGTACCCCAATACAAGAGTCTCCCATCAAGTGCACCTAAACTGCCTGAAAATCTGAACTGTATCAGTATCTCGTACACTGGAATTAGTGGATAAGACCCAATCCACCAGCGTAAACTAAGCATGTTCTAAAAATTATCAGCGAAGTTGTAGCAAACTGTAGCACCAAAGGGGGGGGGGGGGGGAGGCAAGAAAATGCATGGAGAACTAGTACGATCTTCTTGATAATCTCAGCATCACTTATCACTTCCACCAAATTATAATGTAGGCCATCATCATTTAGACATTATGCATATGTATCTATACTTTAGAACTCCTAGGACATTTAGACTATTTCATCTTTTAAATCCTTACCTGATCACCATAAGTTTGTATTTGTTAGCATAATGAAGGGCCATGTCTGCCACTTTTCCACCTGTAACTACAACATTTGCACCAGAATCAGCAATGGCCTTCACTTGTAACTCCATTAAGTTCTCCTCTCCTTTACTAAAAGTTGTCAGTTCTTCAGCATTCTTGATTAGTACAGTTCCCTGTAGACAGAAAACATTTTCCCCATCACTCATAAAAGCTGTATGCCAAGCTTCTATTAATTTTTGTTTTAAACTACAGTGCAGCCTTGCTTTATGTGGGACCTGTTCCGGACTCCACCCCTGCGTAAAACTAATTCCGCGCATGCTCAAGCCCCATTTAGATGAATGGGGCACGCTCCCGTGTGCAGCATGGTGCACACATCATTAATCTAAATGGGGATTCTCATCCACCTGACCTCAAGTCCATATATGGGAAGTCCATGTACAGGGCGGGCCGACTGTATCTTAAAAGCAATTCACGCTATGTTTTGCTTAATATACATAAGCCGAAAAGTGAAAGAACAGAAAGTTTCAAAATTCACATTTACTGCAGACAGAAGAAGCATCCAAAAAGATATGTATCCCCAAATCAGTAATTTGCTGCATTACCAGAAGCTATGTGTGATTAGCCTAACCAGAAGACGTAGATTTTCTTGCCCAGTAATTACTTTTAAGAACATTTTAAAAGTTCAAAGGGAAAAAAGCTCAGCTCTTTTTGAAAGTGCTTTGCTCTACTTCTTCCTGACATTTATTATTCTATAGGACTGATTGTGGTCCTTTCTACTGTGCTCCATAACTAGTAATTAAAAAGTCATTTGTAAATATGAATAACTGGCTCCTTATTTTATCCAGGTAAGCCTTCCATGGAAAGCCAGGCTGCAAGTTTTTATGTGCAGCCTGATTCATAATTGGGTTACACAGAGAAACTTTAATGTAAATTGAGACATACACAGATAGCCATTTCTACAATTGTAGCGACTGAAAAGTTAGTGCTGGGGCTGCATAAATGGTATCAACATGATTTTTTTCCCTGAGATAGAAAGCACAATACAATACACCTCTTGTATGTTCTTTGTGTCATGGAGAACATAAAGAAAAGCATGGGGTCTTCCTGCTACTGGCCATGTTTCCTCCGTTGTCAGTGACTATAAATTTTGACTAGTTATATCTCAGATAAGATTTTTCCAGACAATTATAAACATTTTAAAGATTAAGCTTCTACTATATATTTCTGAATATTATTAACCTTCTACTACATATTTCTGAATACATAGCAGTAACAAAGTGTTTTCTCTACCCACAAATGTCAAGCAGCAACAATTCCATAAAGCTAGAGAAGATGAAGGGGGGGAAAAGGAGGATAACTAAAGAGCTTTTCCTGAGAAAACTGCAATTTTTATCTTCTCCTTTTGGTAATGCTAAATCCCAGTGATCATGGTAAAATGAGCAACATGCAAATTATTGCAACAGGTCATTTTACCAACCTTATTAACAAACAATTAGTGCCTCAAATTTCCTATTTCTTTTCCCACACAGCTTTTGCATTATTCCTTTTTATAGAATCACAGAGCTGGAAGGTTCCCTATAGTCCATCAAGTTCAACACCGTTAACAGATTACATTATTTAATTAGTTAATAGCTTATTAACCTGAGGCCAGGCTTCTTTTTGTTGTTCTGTAAACATTAGAATTCTTGCCATCTCCCATAAGAAGGTATAAATGCTTTAAAAATAGAAGAATAACGCTACTGTCCAGACGATAACCATTACGTACCTTAGTTTCCATTATCATACCATCAAATGGACAAGAATAGACAGCTATTTTAGCATTTTTGACAGAAGTAATATCACCTTCAGTTTCTTTTTTAAAAACCATACCATGCAAAACTGTAGATGCACAAATGCCAGAACCCTGAAGAAAAAAAAGTGACAATTATCCTCTCAGCCTAGTTATGAAAACTTTATTTTTAATTTTAAGTTCATTAGATTTATTCTTTTATTTAAAATTCTGCTCCATCAAACTCTAGACTCCTCCTTCGGAAGATACAGTCAAAGAAAAAACTGTTGTATTAGGTGGACTGAATTTCCCTATAGACTGGAGAATTACCTATTCTAAATCCAACCTACTGTCTCCCACTTATGAAAAATAAGCTGCTTTGTTTTTATGATTCACAGTTATACTGACATTATTCAAGCCAGAATGCATCCTTTTCTCTGAAATCTACTTAAGAACCTCAACTTTGTTCTGTATACAAGTATCCATGATCTAAACTTTCAGCAGAACTTCAGATATACAGAAACAGTGTCTGCTAAAACTTCAAATATCACAGAAGGTATCTTTCTTAACACTTTGCCTCTATCTTACTCCAATTAATGTTGAGAAGGGCTTTTAAAAAATTGTTTTGTAACAGCCATTTTTAATTATGAAGTTCTGTTCCTAAAACATCAAGGTTACCAAAGCAATGATGGAACATTTTAAGTATAGCAACTAGTAACTTTTGATAAAGCTCAATGAAAGTTGCTTCCTGTTATAATCATCTATAGAGACTAAACATACAATAGTGGTAAGAAATTCCAATGATTACTTACTAAGATCTTGCACACTCTAATGTTGTCAACATTGAAGTGGCCGGATTCAGGAAAAACAGATACTGTTAGAAAAACCAAAATCGCATTACTTTAAGCAAAATTATTAAATGAAATACAACTTTTAAAACCTCTAGTTTAATGATATCCTCAACTTATATAAGAATGGACAAAATAAAAATATTATAAGTTAAAAATAAATTAAGTTGTATTCTCCTTTTACAGGCACTGTAAAATCTACCCAGCAGTGGAGACAGAAAATCCATAATATAAAGCAACATCCAGTAACAAAAAAAAACTTAGAATTACAGGGAGCGATTTAAGCCTTGGTTTCCAGTACAAAAGCCAAATTTGAGCAAAGCTTGCATAAAAATGAAATGTAAATGTAAATGACCAAACTGCCAATAACTTTAGATATATTTACACTAATATTTATACTAACTTACCACATGCTTCAGCAATAAGCTTTGTTAAAAAGACTTCATTGCCACAATGTTTACTCATTATTGAAGTCTGCAGCAAAGATGCCACTTCTTCAACATCACGAAGATTTTTTGCAGAGCAACATACTAGGTCAGGTAGAATTTCTAGGGCTTTCTTGGAAGCTTTTTCATAGCCTTCGATCACCTGAAATTAAATATACTGAATTGTTTGTACCTAAAAATGATATTTTGTAGTTCAAAATCAATCTAAATAAATCTTCCTTCCTTCAAAGAATTCTGTACAAATCACAATGGAAGGAGATCAAAGTGCATTAGAACTGCTCAAAAATAATTTGAAAAATATAAGACAAAAATTAAAATGGGGCTGCAGTCTTCTGTTCACTTATCCAACAGCCTTTGTGTGTTTATATGTCTTCAAGTCACCTATCAATGTATGGCAACCCCATGATTTCACACATTTTTCTTAAGAAAGATATGGTTTTGTCAGCGCTTTCCTCTGAATTATAGCCTACAAACCTGGCAGTCATTGTATACCACCTGGTCTTCACTGGTGGTCTCCCATCCAATTACTAACCAGAGCTGACCATGGTTAGATTTCAGTATCAGACAGGATCTGGTAAGTTTATGGTATATAAAAAGGCTCTAGCCAACTGTACTTTGGCTTAATGGGATTGTTTGTAACATCGTTATTCAAGGGCATATTGTCCTGGAATACTAATAGGAACTGCAATAATCCAAGAAAAAGAAAAAATACCTCTGAAACAGAGAGTCCCATTCTTAGAAGCTCCTCTGCATGTTCCAGGAGGGCTCCAGCAAAAACAAGAACAAAGTTTGTTCCATCACCAACTTCTTGTTCTTGCATATGAGAAGCCATGACAATCATCTTTGCAGCAGGATGCTGAACCTATTCAAGATGTAAGTACAATGTGAAAATGCATAACGAACAGTGTATTTTACCATGCATGACACAGTAACACAAATTCAAGCTGTATAGCTCATACAGTGCTTCTAAATTTTATGAAACAATACACTGTTCATATCTGGGATGCACTGAAACATTTGCATAGTCAGTCCTCCCCATAGGCGGGCTTGCCTTTGAGCTTCTGCGGAAGGCTTTGAGCTTCTGAGGAAGGCAAGCCCCGGCATAAGTAATGGAGCGCATACCCACACCATCATGAGCACATGCCCTATTATTTTCAATGAGGCTTGAGCATACACTATTTTCCCCTCACGTGGAGGGGTCCGGAATGGATCCCCCGCATATGGAGAGGGCAGACTGTATTTTGTACTTGTTGTTAAATGCCCATATTTCTCATACACACTCCCATTCTGTAATTCAAACCAATTTCAACAGTATGTTATCCTAGCTTTCTCTCTCCCACTTCCATTCAGATCCCTTTCCTAGGAAAATGCAAGGCAAGACAATCTTCGTAATGGGCAGCATACAAAACAGTCCACTAAATAATTCCCATGTAAAATTCAGCATCTTTTAAACAGAGAATGAAAGAGGCAGGCAAAAACTTACCTCCAGTTCTCTTAAGATTGTGGCTGCATCATTAGTAACAAAAAGCTTTTCCAAATGATTGATAACCATTTTGTTCATTCCTGAAATAAACAACACAGAATACCTCAAATATGATTATGCCTATCTGAGATCAACTTAATGTGCAGGATGTCAATTCATTCAGCAGTAAAGTTTTTACTATGACAGGCACGCTATCAACATGGTACTGATAAGTGCGAATTTGTTTCAGAAATGAAACTATACTCCAACTAATTCTACAAACAAATCATGGCTTTATTTCCCAAGTATGTTAGCAAAAATAGGACTGAATTATTATATGTTGTCTATTTTACTACTTATACATTATACAAGAAGGAAACTGATATGTATGTACGTATGTATGCAAGAAAATTTTTTTAGTCTTACCATTTGGTCCATAGGCTGTGCGAGTAGTTTGGGCAAGCTCCTTACATGCCTGAATGTTTCGATACACAGCTTCCTCCAATCCTGAGTAATGCTACAGACACAAAATGCACTCAGAATTAGATTTTCACAATAAATACCATGAATTCTCAAAATCTGAGATTTAAGTTCTGAATTTTGTTCTAAGGCAACAAAACAGAGCATACTCTCATCAGCACTTTTCACTGTATTTAGTTACAATACTTGCTTTAATAATCAAGAGTGTTTGTTTAAATTAGTTTCTGAAACTAAAAAAAATCCTGTAGAAAGCTAATATACTACTTTTTGCTGGGAAAGAAAGGAGCTCCTCAAGCAATTTTTAGATTTGCTTGTACAACACATACTTAATATTCTCCCGATTTACACTGTTTTAACGTACTCAGTGATGCATATTACAGCATATCAGTGTAATTTAGATTTAGCTAAATTAAGTATAAAATTATGCTTCAGCAACCCCATGCTCATCAGGCTTTATAGTTCCTCAACACGTCTATTCCCTAAAAGATATCATGAAATGCTCCATGCACTGGAGATTTGTAAATAACTTTTTATACTCCTTCTTCAGCATCCCATATTGGCCTTACAGGAAAACTGGGAAAAAACAAAACACGGGAGAAAATCAGGAGTGAACTCCCACCTTTCCAGGCACAGCACATTTTCAAAGGCTGCTTTTTATCTTAACACTTGCAGTATTATATGTTTGCCCACTCATACCACCATTTTTCACCTAATTCCAGTTGGTAGACGGCTCAGTTCTCGTAAGAATTTTGCCCTCCTCTGCTCTAGGACCCAGTCCTTTCTCATTACTGCGACATGCTCGACATTCAGTGCCCGTGAAAAGTGTCCAGAACTGGTCTGAATCCAAACTATTAACTGAGAGGAAGACCATGTGCCAGATGGATTGACTCAATCAAGCAGGACAGAGGCCTGGGCCTGGAGGACCTGAGCAGGGAGGCTGAGGTCAGAGGGGTCTCATCCACAGGGTTGCTTTGAGCTCAAGTTAACAGCAACTAGAGTAAAAGAAGTGCCTGGCTCATTCTCCCCATGCAGGCCTTACACTGGACACGTGTGGCTCCGAGAATGATGTCCTCTCTCCCCTCTGTGAATGTTCTCAACTCGGGATCTCAAGCCCCCTTGAACAGATGTCTTCTGGCAGGCCTTTCCTGAAGAAGATGGCAGAAGAAAACCTACCTTGTCGGAACCTTTCTTTTGCTGTGGTCACTGCTTGTTTGCACACTGTTTCCTTTTAAGTTATGTTTTACACTCCAAATTGTTTTAACTGCATTTTAAGTGGGGAGGGATGGGGGGGGGATACGTAATGTGTATTTTAATGTTGTAAGCTGCCTCAGAGGGGTGGGATAATAATAATAACATTTGGGTTGGAATCTTAAGTTAGGAGCTATTTCCAAATTGTTTACATCCCAAAGCAGAGCCTAGAATATAGTATTCCTTTGCCCTCAAAGAATCATAGAGTTGGAAGAGACCACAAGGGCCATCCAGTCCAACCCCCTGCCGTGCAGGAACTCCCAATCAAAGCATATCTGACAGATGGCCATCCAGCCTCTGCTTAAAGACCTCCAAGGACAGGGAATCCACTACACTCCGAGGGAGTGTGTTCCACTGTTGAACAGCCCTTTACTGTCAGGAAGTTCCTCCTAATGTTCAGGTGGAATCTCTTTTCCTGCAGCTTGCATCCATTGCCTCAATTTGTTCCAACGCTACAATTTTTTTAACCTCCGAGAATGGCAAAATCCTCAAATTTTAGCCAATCCTCCTTCCCTTTTTAAGGCATCACTGAACTCTGCTCTTCTTTTGCTGCTGCTGCTGCTGCTGCTGCTGCTGCTTTGGCTGGGAGGCTACTCTTGCAATGGGAAGGGGAGGAGGAGGCAGAAAAAAACCACCCCTGAAGCATGGCTAGCTTCGCCTTAAGAGGCCTTAAGCTCCACCACAACCAAGGCACGTGGTGGAGGGTCCCTCCTCCCTTCAGCCATTTTAGGACTTGCTTATTATTATTTATGCTTCAAAGAAGCACAACTCCTCCTCTTCCTCCTCCTCCCCCTCCCATCCTTTGCGATGACGTCATTGCAGGTCCGTTAGTCAGCGCGCGCGAGACCCACTCTCTCCCGCGTTGCTAAGCGACGGGGTCGAGAAAGGAGGCGGCTTCTTTCAACGTTCTCTAGCCATGTACGCATGCGCGAGCGGAGACAGGGAAAAGCAGGGCGGGGCGTTCCCAATGGCTCCGCCCACTTTTCAATTAATTCTGGAACGTTCCCCTCCTCCCCTCCCCGTCCCTCCCTCCCGCCTCTGATCTTTTCTTTTCTGTTCTATATTCTAGCTGTGTGTTACCTTCGCTCCTTCTTTCAGCATCTGGGCGAAGCCCGGGGCTTTCGGCACGTGCAGCGCCATCTCTCTCTCTCTTCGGCAGCGGCTTCTCCCTCTCTCGAGACTGACTGACTGAGAGAGTGTAGCAACCTCGCGCATGCGCAGAAGGGAAAAGGAGGAGGAGTCAAAAAAAGAGGCCCAACTGAGCATGCGCGAACTCCAGTGTGTAGATAACTCGGTTTGGAAGCGTTTTTGACTGTTTCTGTGGCTTTTTGCTGTGGAATTCTGGGAGTTGGAGTATGTTGTGGGCCCAGAGCGGAGCGCCGCTCCGCTCTGGGCCCCACAACATACTCCAACTCCCAGAATTCCACAACAAACAGCCACAGAAACGGTTAAAAACGCTTCCAAACCGAGTTATCTCCACAGTCTGGATGCAGCCAATGTTCCTCCTGTTATTAAGTGTGACTTCCTCTCCCTTCAAAAAGTGTCCCAAAAATAAAAAGAGAGATAAATGTGTACACAGTGAACCACACAGACATCTTCCTTTTCCAGAACATTCTCTTACACTTCACTCTTTATGTCTCTCTCCATTTTGAGGGGGATTTTTTCCCAAATGTCCTCCATTTTGTTTTCTTAACGACACCCTCAGAAAAATAATAAGATCCTAGTAGAGGTTTTGCTGAATTGCTAAATATAAAGCCTCCCCCTGAAAGTAAGACCTAGTAAAGTTTTTTTGTGTGTATATATATATATATATATATACACTATATAATAATAATAAAAAAATTGTTCAACAATAAATGTGAGTTCTTTTTCATGGAAAAATAAGACATCCCCTTAAAATAAGACCTAGCGCATCTTTGGGAGCAAAAATTAATATAAGAAACTTATTTTCAGGGAAACACACTGCTTTATCACACTAGGGGGCAAAGAGGATTTAAACAAGAGTTAAACAGGAAATGTATTGTGATAAACATAGGGCATTTCCTGTTTAACTCTCATTTAAATGCTGTTTGCCCCCTAGTGTGATAAAGCAAACAGTAAGAAGCAGGGTTTTACATTTATATGAGTGTTTTTTTTTATCTTTTGTATATTTTACTCTCACATTTTTGCAGGGAGGACATCTATCTGGTCACCCTGGATTTTTCAGTCTGCTCTCACACTGTTTTTCATGATCTCTTTATCCTGTTCTTATAGTCCTGCTTGTTCTCTTGTGATATTTCAGTGCTATTTCTCTTAGTGGAAAGTTGGGATAAACCGAAATTAATTTTGACACGCTGTAGTTTTGCAGGGGAAGGTGAAGTTGCAGCTGCTGGATTTATCCCTTTCACAATTGTATGTAGTGATAGGTACGATAAATTTTTAATATATATATATATATTAAAAAATTATTTTAAATTTAAAAATAAATGGCACAATGATTTTTTTTAAAAAATCCAGAGCCCAAACCTTAACTATATACAGCCTAAAAGTGGACATGGGGAACTGAAAAGAAATTGGGAGAACAGAAGAATTGCGCAGTTGTTTCAACTGCATGGACATTAGCTGTGGTACTTCCAGGCATGAAGACTAGAGAGTTATATGAGGATGGGTTTTGAGCAGCTTGTGCAAGATAATAGCAGAAACGTCAAGGTGTTCTGGGGACAGTTCCAAAAACAAAGGGCAGCATGACTCCAGAGAGCAAGCACAGTATATTTTGAACAGTTTGAATGTTGGAAATAGGAACTCTGGGAGACTAGGGTTCAAATCCCCACTTGACCTTTGGAGCGTGTCCAAAGAAGGGCGACTAAAATAATGAAGGGTCTGGAAACCATGCCCTATAAGGAACGACGTAGGGAGATGGGGATGTTTAGCCTGGAGAGGAGAAGGTTAAGAGTGATATGATAGCCCTGTTTAAATATCTGAAGGGATGTCACATTGAGGAGGGAGCAAACTTGTTTTCTGCTCCAGAGACTAGAACGCGGAACAATGGATGCAAACTCCAGGAAAAGAGAGTCCACCTCAACATTAGGAGGAACTTCTTAACAGTAAGGGCTGTTCGACAGTGGAACACACTCCCTCAGAGAGTGTTGGAGTCTCCTTCTTTGGAGGTCTTTAAGCAGAGGCTGGATGGCCATCTGTCGGGGATGCTTTGACTGGGAATTCCTGCATGGCAGGGGGTTGGACTGGATGGCCCTTGAGGTTTCTTCTAACTCTACAATTCTTGAATGTATTCTATGATTCTGTGATCATGGAAATCCACTTGGTGACCATCGGAAGTCACTTCTTCTTAACCTCGGAGGAAGGCAATGGCAAATTTTGCCAAGAAAATCCCATGATACGTTTGCCAGAAATGACTTGAAGACAGACAACATCAGTTACCATTCCATTTGGTGGCTGGTGAAGTCAAAGACCTTCAAGTGACTGGTGGTA
The DNA here is from genome assembly GCA_034509955.1 of Urosaurus nigricauda. NCBI lineage: Eukaryota > Metazoa > Chordata > Lepidosauria > Squamata > Phrynosomatidae > Urosaurus > Urosaurus nigricauda. The sequence continues at coordinate 68,732,492 of JAOEGL010000003.1, forward strand.
ATGGAGTTGATTAAACAGAGATGAGAGGAAGAATTTGAAACAGGGACACGAGGGACCTTAATGGTAAAAGCAAAAGAGTTTTGCCGAATGTGAAGGTTTTTTTTAAAATCACAGAGCTATATAACGTGAAGTAGTTCTAAACTTAATCTCAGGTGTATCATGCTTAGGTTTTTATTCTGGGATAGCCATTTTGGCCATATAGCAAAGTACAATAATATCAAAAATCAACAAAACAGTGATACCTTTATTGGTCAACCAAAATGCACAAAGTACATGATGCAAGCTTTCGAAGCTCTGGCTTCTTCATGAGGCAAAGCTGTTAAAAATCAAAAGGCACAGGGCCTTAGCAACACAAAAAGAAACCTCCATTGAAATCCAGGTTGCCTCTTGCCTCTCAAGAAGTTGTTGCATTTGGTCATTTTTTGTGCATTTGGTTGGCCAATGAAGTTATTGCTGTTTTGTGAATTCCATTCCCTAGGATGAAGCTGTGACACTTAAAGTGGCGTCAAAGTGCATTATTTCTACAGTGTAGGTGCATAATGTGGATGAGGGGAGTGAAAAAGGGAGGCTTGGGAGGAAAGATAAGTTCCGATTTGGACATATTAAAACAAAGGGGTTCTGCGCTTGTTTCTGTTTGGTTTCCCTCTTTCTCTTTCACAAACAACATTATTTTTAAAAGAATGGTGGCACCCCTGGTAAAATCTGGGTGTAACTGATTAATTACAGTAGGTCTTAATTTGTTTTAAAGGCAATGTCTTAAGGAGTTTATCACACGAGGGAAATTGGGGGGTATACTCCAAATGCAATCCGAACGCAATCATGGGGTTTCATGTTATTGCATGATAACTTATCTCACGCAATTTCGGGCAATGGGAAGTCATTCCGAACGCAATCATGGGGTTTCAAGTTATTGTGTAATAACTTATCTCACGTAATTTCGGCCAATGGAGGGTCATTTTTGGGGAATGGGAAGTCACTCTGAACGCATTCCGAACGTAACTAGAACTCACGTAAATTCGCTAAACTAGCAAATTTACGTGAATTCGAATTGGCTCCATTCGAAATTGGGAGAAATTCCTCCCCATGTGATAAACTCCTTAAGAAATCAAGTCATTCAATTTAGTGGTAAGAGAATAAAACACTTGATGGCAGAAGAAGATTCTGTATGTTTCTATTTTAAAGCAGTAAACTCTTTGGGGTTGGGAAGCTCATAAGGAGCATTACTCTAGAGCTGAAGGCACTGCTGGATGGTAAATCAGCAACTTGGAAGACATCTCAATTCTACAGTCAGCCTAGTTTCTAGAAAGCATTTGATCTGATCTCAAACTCATATATTTCAGTCAGATTATATTCTAGCTATGACACCTATCTAACAGGTAGAATAAGACGTATTTTATCTGTCAGCCTTGTTTTGTCTATATGCCTGGAGTCAAACCATTTGGTGGCTTATGTAAGGTATGTACTTTAAGATGTACTGCTAGTGACCTGATATAAGAGATTGGGGTGGAATATACATCAAAATACCATCTGAGGAAGTAGGTTAAAGTCTACGAAAGCTTATGCTACCAACTTCTTCTTTTCTTAGTTCATCCCACAGATGCTACAATACCCCTTTGTATTTTTAACGGTGTAGTCCTACATATGTGTGCTGAAAGGTAAATCCCATTGAGTTCAATGGATCTTGTTCATAGGTGAGTTGGTACAGGATTGCAATCTACATTATTAAAACTTGTAATGGCTTGATTGAGGGGGTTCTTAGCCTTCAAATCATTTCTGACTTATAGCTACCCTATCATAGGGTTTTCTTGGCAAGATTTGTTCAGAGGAAGTTTGCCATTGCCTTCCCCTGAGGCTGAGAGCATGTGACTTGCCCAGGATCACCCAGTGGGTTTCATTGATGAGTTGCAAATCGAACCCTGGTCTCCAGAATCATACAAATCTGCCCTCTTGTGGCCACTTAAGTATCTTATATACAGTATAATACAGTAGTACAGTAGTTGCTACTTTACTGAATATAAAATACTCAAGTGGCCACAAGAGGGCGAACTTATATCTACTTTATAAATTATTGCATCTTGGACTGGATATATCTAAAGGAGGAGTTACCAACCTTTTTGACTTGTGGAGCCCTTATTTCTATGATGGAGCCCCTAAGAGGCCTACCCTATGTCTTACAAGTTAATGGTGTTTAGGAGTATATATAAGAATATATTCTTATTCTTTAATTTAATTCAATTTTTATTGAATGTTTTAGGACTGTTGTAAATATAGTACTGTGTGTTTATAATGTTTTAGGACTGTTGTTTATATTGTGCTGTGGTTTTAATTGTTGTGCTCCTGCCTCAATCCATGGGGAGAGGCGGGAAATATAAATAAATAATTATTATTTTAATTATTTCTTTTATGTTCCTGGAACAGCCATGGAGCAACTGGAAAGTGCATGTAGATTGCTAAGGGTCCTCGAAGCATAGGTTGGGAACGCCTGCTATAAAGTATAGGGATGTAAATCTTTGTTTAGTTTGTTCTTGCAGGCAAGAACAATTTTTTTCCTCCTTCTAGGGGTAAGATTATAACGGGGGATATTTTGCCAATTTAAAATGTTTTTACTTTTTATAAAAAGCACAAAAACATTGCTTTGCAGATGAAAACCCCACTATATAACCCGCCCACCCATCCCCCAGAAAAAAGTCCTGAAATACAAAAAAGTTATGGAGGTTTATGTGAGCATTTGGGCAGTGTTTTGACATGCTGACACACTCATCATCATGTATTCCTTGCAACCTTCATAAAATGCAGTAGACGGAAGTAGTGGGATGCTCAGTCTATATGTCACATGCTTTTCAAGGTTTTTTTAAAGCCAAAACATCTTGGTCAGATGACATTTGATCAGAAGAGTGATAGGCACAGGGAAGTTACTTAAGTATCATCTAATTGGTCGTTTTTCAGCTTATGATTAAACTGCTAGTCACATCCAATAAAAAAAAATTAATGGCATAGAATAAAATTCCCATGACAGTTTCCGCAATATGATAAATGCCATGGTGGGGAGAGAGTGGAGAGAGTCTACACAATGTGTTTCCTCTTTTTCTCTCTGTTCTCCTCTTTCTGCACTATTGTTTATTTAATTGGTTTTGTTTATTTGCATATTTTTGTATCCCAACTCCAAAATGTTTGACATTCTCTTTCATTTTGTATTAATTACAATCCTTCAACATAGTTATGCTGGAAGACTGCCTGGCCATAAATCATCTAATTAACTTTTTGGTTGAATAAGGATTTGAACATAACACCCCTCATATAAACTAAAAGATCTCTCTCAGTCTCTCATTTCACAAGGGTTTATTTCAAAAGCTTCCAAATTATTTGTAGAAGGTTATATTAAGTGTGTGTGTGTGTGTGTGTGTTGTGTGCTTTTATAAGTATGAAATAATATTTCCTGAGCTTTTAGAATCAAACTCAAAGAAGATTAAATGAACTAAAAACTTCAAGTTCAATTTTAAGCACGTCACAAATGGTGAGCAAAACAAAATAATACATTTTAGTTTCATTTTAAAGTTGTAATATTTTGATATTTATTTTCATATTTTGAGCACATCTTTATATGGTATAGTAGATAAGAAACTGAGAGTGTTTTCCTAGACATATGTATTCAAAAGTAACAGCTGAGCCTTACCATCCTAACAAGTATACACAGGATTACACCTCAGACTTCACATTACAGGACTCTTCACAATTTCCTCTTTGGAAGCTTTTGTTTCATTTTGTTTGTTTTTGAAATCCTAGAACAGTTGAGTTAGCAGCAGGTTAGTGAATGAATTTAAACTTTGCCCACCAATGGAAAAGCATCTTGGGAGTGGTGATTTTTAGTTGGAAGAGTATAGGAAACATTTCTTAGTGCGTTCTTTACTTATCGTGGGCTTACAGCCTGCCCAAGTTACTTCGATTTAAAAATATTTAAAACCAATATGTCAGGGAAAACACATTAACTTCATAATGTGAGTTAAGCTTGCATTAAACATTACATCTTTCAGTTTTTTTGTTTAACCTGTACAAAAATTATTTGCTTTCAATCACTGCCTTACAATGAATAAATATTTTAAAAAATTAATCAAATGAAGGTTTAGTATGAAATAGAACATCAGACTTTCGCCTTTGCTGACAGTTTATAGAAAATCAATTACTGTAAGCAGTTGTTATCCAGGACCTACATATGTTTCTTTAAAGAAGTACTAGTGAGAAAGTACCATTTTCCTCCCAGTTAAGAGTCTTATTGGGAATGTGTCACCGAATATCACAGGGAGTGACGGGATGCTTCCTGTAGTAACACTAAAGAGGAGTATTGTCATTCCTCCCTTGCACAGTGTCAGGCTCATGATCCTAATCCAAGTGTTCACTCAAAAGAGTCAACATACATAAGAGCTAAAAATGACTAGTATTAAGGCATGCAGTGAAGAAATTATATTGTACAAAGAACAGTGCTATCAGATTTTCCTTCTGCTGATTCAAAAAAACCCCCTGCTAATGGACTTTCCCACAGTTTTTCTTGTGATTGGGCAAATTCAGTTCCACAACCAAGATCTCTTTTGCAGGATGAACACTCTTCAAATGCTGGGTGTCATAGCCTCCAGTCATTAAAAATGAAGAGGAAAGCCGCCTTATGTCTGCTTCATCTCATTTCAAGAAAGAAAATTCTCCCACATAATAATACTTCTCCATTCCTATACCTATACTGTAGTTCTATTCAGCATTCCAGATCTGCAAAAAACAGATCTGCAAAAAGAGCCACCTTCGGGCCAATTCAGAGGCATGGCATACAGATGACGCACGCTCCCAAATTGCCCAGAAGCCACACAAGGCCAGCTAACAAGGGCCAAAGCCAGCTACAAAAGGAGCAGGGGAAACCGCTTCCTGGCAGTCCATTCTGGATCATGACAACATCCAGCCTTGGGATCATGGCATCCGCTCGCTGCAGTCCTGCTCCAGTTGGGGGTCAGTCAGAACTGGAGCAACCAGAAGCTACCGGTCTGTTTGACCCCATGTGTGCTAAATAAATATACAAGAAGCCAGGGAGAGCATGGTAGTCCTGCAGCATCATTTCAATGCAGCATTATTTCCATACTCCCCCCTTAGCTTGATATTCTGAACCAGAGAATCTCTACTGTCCATGGAGGCTCCCTGTTCATTTTGAAAATTTGAATGCTTAGGGTTCAAAATCAGTGAAGACTCTCCACAGACTTAAAATGCTCTCCCCCTCAGAATCGGGGAGATTGTAGCAGAGTCATGAAAAATGATTAAAATGCTGTCCTTCTTTCTTTCTTTCTTTCTTTCCTTCCTTCCTTCCTTCCTTCCTTCTATCATCCTTTCATCTGTTTTATATAGTTCTTCAGCATATTCGTTCCATCAACTGTTTCCCCCTGTTTGTTCCCTTGTTGGTCATATAGCATCCCCATGCTTGGCTTGAATTTCCTATAGATTCCTCAGAACTTGTGGAGGATGTCTCTCGTTGTACCTTTTGATCCCCTTCTATTTCTTTGCATTGATTAATATAATAGTTTTCATTGTCCTCATTCACAAGTCACTGAACAGTTGTTTTCAGGAATCATTACTTATTTCTGCCATCCAATGGGGCTTTTTTTTCTCTTTGGTCACAGATATATCTTTTTGCAGTCTTGACAGTGTCCCTGATTTTGACCCAGAGTTCTTCTGGCTCCCAGTCAGTTAGGCTTAATCATGGAACTCTGTTATTTACATGACCTTTAAATTCTTTAGGCTCAGTTTTGGTACAGTGATTGATTTAATGTACTATTTATTCTAATTTTTGTTGTAATTGTTTATATTAGCAATTCATGTCCCATGTCACAGTCTACTCCTGATCTTGTTTTTCCAGAGCTTTTATCTTGTTTTGTTTATGTAGATACCTCCACGTATACATTCATTTCTTTCACTGCCTCAAGAATGTTTTTGGCCTCACAAAATTCAATCAGTTGCTCATTTACTTCATTTCATGAACCTAGGCCAAACTCTCAAACTATCTTTGGTTCTGTTCTGCCTCTTACTTTTGCATTCCAATCACCAGTGTTATCAACATGACCTATTTCCATGTGTGATCAATTTTCTGTTGGGCTCCAGCACAGAATCTTTTCGTTTTTTCCTGTCTTGGTTCTGCAGTTAAAATTAAGGCCCAGTACACATGGGCCGTTTGTGCTGATATTAGGGCTCAATATAACACAGCATCCATATGCACCGAGCCCTAATATCAGTGCCCTTACGTCACAGGGCTGTGGCCCCATCCACACAGGGCACAGCCTCATGACGTAAGGATGCCCGAGCATAGGGTTGCATTGCAGCCCTTATGACACATCAAAAGGAGCTGCCTAGAGCGGCTCCTTTTGGACGGCGTAGGCTTACAGGGGCGGAGCTTACAGGGGCGGCTTCTAGCTGCCCGTTTGTACTGCCCCATAAACTTGGATTACAGTCACAGTATATACTCATGTATAAGTCTAGAAATTTTAATCAAAAATTGATCCCCAAAACCTAGGCCCGCTTATCCATGGGTCAATGTAAATACTATAATTTAACTCTTACTAAACAGAAAACCATCCCCTGGTGAAAGGCAAGAGTGCAATCTATCCTGGAAGCACTGACCCCCCTCTCTTCTCTCTTCCACCCAGCCTTTGGTGTGAGCTAAAACAGTTATGCCTGTCATAATTTTTTAGGTTCTATGGAATTGTTTTCCTTTGCTTCATCGAGTGTGTGCAAGGAACATGCTGCGGGGGCATGCCCCTTTGAAATTAATAGAGGTTGTCTCTCCGTGAACGTTCAAGACTGCAGATCTCAAATCCGTGAAAACAGAGGGGTGACTGTACATCCCCTGACTGTTTCTGCTCATTATCAAGGCCCTCCATTTCTTCTTAGATTTTCATTTCCTGAATAAAACACTGTACAGTTATCTAAATGAAAATGTCCACTGTTTCACCAACAATTGCAACATTCCATCTTGTTTTGTTGTATCTAGCCTCCCCTAATTCACACTTCTCACATTCCATGTTCTTATAATATATGTTGCGCAGCTTCACACTTTCCTTTTACATCTCGGCATATCGGCAGTTGCCTGTCCTTTTGGCCTGAGTCCAGTTGCGTCATTAGCCACAGTGCTACTTGTACTTGTCCTCTGCCCTTCCCCTGTAGCTGTCCAATTTCTTCAGCCCTGGGAGTCTCATCTTTAGGCATTATCTAGGATTTGAAATAATACTATGTTCTATGACTTCTAAAATCAGCTGGTGTCTTTCTGCCTTCCAGTACTTTGCTGAAGCAATGAAAAAGTAATAAGGATGGTGCATAAAGTATATCACAGCACCTTCTTTCAGTGCTGAGAGGACCCATTGATCTGTCAAGTTTCCTCTCAAAAGAGAAGAAAGACTGCAGTCTTCCTCCCACCTTTACCTCCAGACAGTCAGGATTGAAACAATTTTTATAATTGCTTCCCATTGGTACTGCCACTGATGTTGTTGTTGCCTCCTGCAAAGCCCTGTGTCTAGGACTTTTAAATTGTCCAATCATTGATGAAACTGCTATTTTATTCAAGGTGGAAGCAATATCAAATGTTGACAACCATTTAAGGAAATAAATACAGTAGTTCAGAGATATCATTACCAAGCTTTATTTTCATGCTTGTAATAAAATTTTGTACCAAATTTTAAATATGTATTAGAAGGGTTACTCCATTGGCCCCTGTCACAAAACATTGCATTGTGGTGCAGGTCAGCTATGCTGGACAGGTGTGTTAGGTTTCCAATGTCTTATTCAAATATTAAGGTGTCTTCTTAAAATGCCTTTCTAATAACATTAGACTAAAATAACTGAAAAGCATATGTTCCCACAAACTTGGAATGTGTCTTGAATATTTATTTGGAGCTCATTGCCTGGTCATGACTTTGAGTTGGCCTTGATCTTTATTTAGCCACACAGTTTATATTCTGCAGGGTGGTTGGCCTTGAGAGAGGACCATCCAAAGGTCACAGACTTGGCTGTTGGCAGTTGTCCTCTTTTTACCAGCCAGAATCTATTACTGTACAGATGGAAATCCCCAGTTTATCTGCACACACGTTTTGACAATGTTCATGGTGGGTTTTTTTTTTTTTTTTTTTTTTGCTAAAGTTTTAACAGAAATTTGCAAAATTTTAGGAGTGATAGAATGTTACAAATGCCTCACATCAGTGCTACTCAAAGTGGACATCCCTGAAACAATGCCAATCCCTGGCAAGTTTCCAGGAAACAGAGAAACAGTTGTATCCAATTGGCACAAATATAGTGCCAATTCTGGCACACTGGAAAAAGTAATTGCATCAGATAGCCTGCAAAGCACTAGTATTGTAGCGATCTGTACAGTCTGTGATTTGTGGCAACTGTTTTGTGGAAAGAGTCTAAAACTTTATGATAAAAATATGTAATATACAAAAGGCAAACTCTATTTGGGTCACGTTTAAACTAACCAGTTGTGACCTCCCCCTGCCCCAAGCTGGGGTCACATAGTCTCTAACCAGGAAAGAGTACAAAAAGACAAGAAAGGCCAGGAAATGGCTATCCTTCAGGAAAATGATAGGCTCAAAGACAGGTTGTTTGTGCTGCATATGAGAAAAAAAAAGCTTTGTTGACACCAGAAACTTCACCTTTGAAACTAATTGTGGAAAAGAGATTTCTAGTAGTGTAATAAGCTTTTCATAAACTCAGTCTACTTCATCAGCTGCAGTAAACTGAGGGACTGAACAGACAGGTCAAAATAAAGCTGCTTGGGGTCACTTTGGAGTGCAGCTTTGGCACACCTTCTGGCCTCTTAAGATGTGTGTGTCATTTAAACAGCATGCCTCCAAACTGACCCCAAGCAGCTTTATTTTGGCCTGTCTGTTCAGGCCCTGAGTCTGCAAGAGCTTATGCTACAAACTTATTTCAGTATCAAAGTTGCCACAAAATCTCTTTATATACAGATAGACTAACATGGCTATGTCTTTGAATGTGACTTTGTTGGATCAAGTTTCTCGTGTTGCATTCTCTGAGGTCTTGCAACTCTGGATATACTTGCTAGACAGCATTGTGTCATGTGTCAGTGCCATGTGTCATGTGCCATGTGTCATGTGTCATGTGGCCTCAAGATCAGAAGAGAATATTATTATTCTGTTGTTATTATTCTGTTTATTTATATCCCACCTTCCCCCCAGTACAGGGACTCAAGGCAGCTAACAATATTTTTAGTCAATCTGATTAATTAATTAATTAATTAATTAATCTGTTATTTAATTGTGAATAAAAAACAAGGTTCTGATTAACTGGGTAATGGATTTTTAATGGTTATGCTTAATTAAAGTGCTTAAAAAGAAGTATGTTTTTTAAAAATCTGAGATGGCAGGTACCATCTTAGAGCAAGCATTCCTACCTCACAGGTGGAAATTCGTTTTATCTGCAGGTGCCTAAATAACAAGGTATGAAATCTAATTATGGAATGGCTCCTGCACACGTAATGTTGAATCAAGGGAACTTCCAGCACAGATACATAAGAGCAGGAACAGTGGAATGAAAGATAATGGAATTGCGCAAAATGCAGCTTAATAGCTGAACTGAAATACAGCATGTAATTTAAACCAGAAATTGCCTACGTTTTAACTTCAGGGCACTTTTCACCTCAACTTTCTAAAATGAAGCTGTGTACTTCTTCTGCAGAACATCTGTGCATTTTGGATCAGGAAACACGCAAGTCATGCTGAATCTAACAGAACACATCTAACAATATCGTGCACATGTGCATTTCAGAATGATTTAGTAATGGGTAAATTAGAAATTTTCAGGAAAGTTTTTCCTATGATTATGAGGAGGTGCTGAAAAGTTCTCAGCCAAACCCACTTCTCAAAATCTGAGTGTAATTTTGTCACTGTAGCTTGAAAGACTGTTCTTTTGCATTGTATATTGCCAATTTCCAGTACCGTGGTTCTAATTTCTGAATTTTTTTCATATCATTAATAGAACCATGTCAGTGAAAAGTGTGGATTTTGCAAGTGGTAGTACTCTGTTCAGTTACTATGGCCACTATGAAGGTCCTATTCCTGCAGAAGAAAATTCCAAAGGAAATCCATGAGTATATGATACAAACATTGAGTTACAAGTGCCTGTTAGCTGTGAAAGGTAGTGTGCCAACTTTCAGCATGGAGATTTTAAGATCAAAGATGCAGCAAAGTCTGGGAGGCCTTCAATAGTGTTAGCTCTTGAAACTGTTGAGCATATTCATGACCTGAGTTTGGCAGATTGGCAAATCTAGTTAGAACAATTGCTGAGACACTAGAGAGATCCCAGGAACATTCAGTTCATGAGCAGTTGGTTATTCAGAAGCAGAAATATTTGAATGCTGACCGGAAACAAAATTCTATGAATACCTTCAAATTGACTTTGCAGCATTTTGAGTAATCTAGTGACAATTTTTGGGATGACTCATCATTGTTGATAAAACATGGTTACATCACTATGATCCAGACATCAAACAACAGTCCTTGCAATAATGGTACTTGGGTTCTCCATGACCAACGAAATTCAAGACTCAACGGTCAGCAGGAAAGGTCATAGCCACAGTTTTTTGGGACAAGGAAGATATTTTGATGACTGACTATCTTGAGAAAGGCAAACAGTTAATTGAGAATACTATTCTACGTTGCTGTGCTGATTAAAGGAGATGTTGAAGGAAAAACAGCAAGAAAAGTTGTGAAAAGAGTTTTTTTAGGACAATGCACCTACTTCAAGGGCTGGCAAGACAATGCATGTTTTGAAGAATTGGGGGTTTGAGTGCGTAGACCTTTCATCCTGCTCACCAGATCTTGTTACATTTGACTATTTCCTGTTTCCAAACCTAAGAAGAGTTTAAAAGAAAGGAAATGTCTGAATAGCAGCAGCAGAGGAGCAATTTAGGAAGGGTTAAAGAAGCAAGAGAAATGATATGCCAAGTGCATAAAACATCAGGGTGAATATGTGGAGTAGCATGTAAGTTTCATTACTTTAGGTCATTCTCTTCTTTTGTTAGGCCTTGAACATTTCAGTACCTCCAATACCAATAATTTCAGAGACTATTATCCAGGAAGACTATGTAGGTGTGATGAAGTGCCTTTGGAGACTAGCTAGATTTGGGGTGAAGGTCAGCTTCACATCTGGTTGACAGATAATAGACAGCACAGGAGGAGCAAAAACCAACCCAGCTGTGTGGGGCCTCATGACATGAGCGGAATTTAAAATGCAGAGGTCAGTTTTGTCAATTGGTCTGGTTTGGTTTACTCAAGGTCTGGTGGTGGTTCTACTTAGAGTAGGATAAAAGTGCTTAAAAGCTTGCCAAGTGTTGATTTTAATGTAACTATACTAAGCTTGACGTTAACTCACACAGTATACTGTATTTCTATATGTTTCTCAATAAAAGTTACTGTTTGTTTTACAGTGGTTGACTCTGACAGAAATGATATACACTGTAAAGAAGAACATATATGTTACCTAAAATACTGAGACTGGTTAATGGAGACACTTGGGACCCTAGCCCTTATACAATTAAGGATCGTGTTAAAAGGGTAAAAGCAGGGCAAGTGTTAGTGACTAGAGACCCTCTGAGGTTGGAAGGTAAAAGCAACCTAGGTCTTTAAGAAGGCACTGTCACAGTAAGTGTTTAGCCTGCTCATACAGGGTAAAAGTGGCAAGGAACGTATGCATACACAAAAGCCTCCCTATGCTCCTAGTTTTTTTTACAATGAGCAGGAAAGTCTGAAGAAGAGTTTTAGCTGTGTTTACTTGAGCACACTTTGGTTGTTAAGTCTTAAGATCAGAAAGTTGTTCATAATCAGGACCCCTGCCCCCCCCACCCCCTGGTGGATGGATAAATGAAAAAATAAAGACTGGGAAGGATACAGGCAGCCATATACAGAGTAGATGAGGGACATGTTGACATATATTTTGGACTAAAACTCCCACAGTCTTTACCATTGGGTCATGGTACCTAAGATTTCTGGAAGTCGAAGTCTAAAATCTCTGGAAAACAAAAGATTTCCCATCCCTGGAGTAGTCCAACTGAAATCATGGAATGCAAATATGCCATGACTAATTTATATCCCATTGATTTAAATGTGTCTGCTCTACTGAACAACTCTGGATCATATCTATTAATTTTTACCTTCATCAAGTGGTAGTGGTAGACAGTTTCTTTTAAAAAAAGAAAGAAAGAAATGGCAAAAAACCCTGTTCTTTTAGTCAGACTTAAGTAAGCATTCTTTTTCTGTAATGAACTTGAGCCATTTCTCCACCAGAGAGACACATTTAGCTGTAAGAATGCAAAATAAATTATGGCATTGGAATCTGAGCCAGCTATGAGACCATGAAACATGGACCATATGCCTTAAGGGTATAGCATATGGTTTGGTGAAAAAAATATTACACACTATAATTGGCATGATTTGTTCAGCTGTTTTTCAACTATGTCAGTTGTAACAAGGAAGTGCACTTAAGATACTGCTCTAAGTGAATCTGTCATAGTTAATCAATGACAGTAAGAATGAAGCTTTAAAGCAGATTTATACAGAATACATTTTCTATTCAGTGTCTGGGGATGGTTCTGTTTGTTTGTTTTTGCATCTTCTCTCGTCTTTGGAGAAGGGGAAAATATTGTGAAATATTAGGGGCTGTCACAGCAAACATGCTGGATGGAGGTGTGGCTTCCAATTTCTTCTGAGAGACACACTAAGGAAATAATTAAAAACTGATTATGAACATGCACATAAATAAGCAAGGTGTATACTTAAATGATGAGGCAGACTGTGGCAATGCATAGTCAGAAATATGGGTCTTCAGGAACAGAAAGTGAAGAAGGGATATAGTCCAAGGTTGGATAAAGCCTGTGGGAAGCAGAAATTGCACCTATACAGTAGCTAATTCATTGCCTACCCAGCAACATTTCTTCTTTAGGCAATATTTTCATATTTATACCACAGATTGGACATCTTGTATCCAACTATGCCTGTCCACCAGGTGAATGGATATTGCTAGTGGAATCAATTCTTTTTCTTAGAATCATAGAATTGGAAGAGAACCCAAGGGCCATCCAGTCCAATCTCCTTTCATGCAGAAACTCCTGGTTAAAGCAACCCCAACAGTTGACCATCTTGCCTCTGTTTAAAGACCTCCAGAGAAGGAGATTCCACTACACTCCAAGGGAGTGTTGAACAGCTCTTACTGTCAAGAAGTTCCTCCTAATGTTTAGGTGGAATCTCTCCTGTAGTCTGAATCCACTGCTCTTTGTCCTAGTATCTGGAGCAGCAGCAAACTGCTTCATCTTCACTCCCCCCCCCCCCCAATATGCTTCCATGTGCAAATTACTTAAGCTCTACCCCCAATATGCTTCCATGTATTCAGATTAACCTGGTAAGGCCTCTTCTGTACACATTTGTGAGTTCTCCCATTGAAGGGCTAGTTTTGTGCTTTGGCAGATCAGGTTTCAGTGTATTGCAGGGTGAAGAAGAGCTGTCCCTGGGATCAGGATCAACCCCTTTTGACACCTGAGGCAGAGAAGGCTCTTGGTATTGCTGTGTCTATGTTCCAGTTGGTGTGCCCAAAGCTGTAGTCCCTAGCATGCTAACTATCTCTTCTGCCACTCAAAAATGAAGGCAGAATATGTGAAAAATAGTGGGCCCTTGTTATCTGCTGGGATTTTGTTCCAGGACCCCCCGTGGATAACAAAATCTGTGGATGCTCAAGCCCCATCTAATACAATGGCATAGCAAAATGGTGTCCCTTATATAAAATGATACCTTTTTATACTACTTAAAAATTTAGTGTTCTTTTGGAGTTACTGAAACAGTCATATATTTGATTTTAAATAGTGAACAGTATTATTTGTCAGCCAATAAGATTCATCCAGCCAATCGATTTCCACTGGTGCATAGGACTCCCCCCCCCCTTTAATCCCCTACATTCCCCAAATATACTCTAGACTGTGTAATCATTGGTGCAACTGGAACAAATATTTCTTGTACTGTGATGCTGTCAAGAGATAAATGCTCTAGGCAAGATAATGCCTCCCACAATTCCTCTCAATGATTACAGTCGGCCCTCCTTATCCACGGATTTTTTATACATGGATTCAAGCATACACAGCTTGAAAATATTTTAAAAAGTATACATTCCAAATAGCAAACCTTAATTTTGCCATTTTATATAAGGGACACAATTTTGCTATGCCATTGTATTAAATGGGACTTGAGCATCCACGGATGCTCAAGGGGGGTCCTGCAACCAAACCCCGGCAGATAACAAGGGCCCACTGTACTTATTTTTGAACACTGTTTGGAGAGTTTTTGCAAAACGGACTGGAGAGATGGTTTTAAATTGGAAGTTGTTTCCATAGGAAGCCAGGTCTTGCAAAACAGATTGGTGGGGAAGGAATTGGTGTTAAATGGAGATTGGGGCATCAAGTTTGCTTGCTTTAGGACCTTTCTAAGCATTATTTGTGTATTGACCCTTATATAAGTCTACTCAGAATTTTAGAGTCAATTTTGGGGCATAAATTTCTCGACTTATAGTTGAGTATATACGGTAGTTAAAATTACAACTTTTGAGTATAATTTTTAAAAAGATGCAAACAATGAGATCTTCAAACAATGAGATCTTCAGAATTTGTTTAAAGCCAGTAACTGAAGTAGCCAAACATATGGTTTGCAGGATAGAGTTCCGTAGTAACAGGGTCATCATTATGAAGGTATTTCTGTAGCCTTTGGTGGACCTTATCAGTGGAATGGAATGTCTGTGGTGAATATTTTAGGCCAAACTCATATTAGTAAGGAAGTTTATCAGATAATGTTAAGATCTCCAAAGATAAATGTGAAACAAAACAAAACAAAAAGGAATAATAACTGACAAATGTATTATGCCAACAAATCAGAGGTCAGAAAAACACTACATATGTGATATATATAAACAACAATTCTAAAGGAATCAAAATGGAACATTATGCAAATAACAAATAATTTCCAAAATAGTAATTTAAATCACATTTGTTCATCAAAGAAGAAAAAGTAAGGGGAGCTATAAAATTTTAAACAGTGACCATCTAATACAATTTAAACAGGTTACATTATATACAAATATTTTATCTTATGTATCAGTGCCAGCAGAACCAACTATATAGTTTCAGACATCAGCATTCCAGAGCAATTTCCCATTGGTTGTTTTATATAGAGATGTTTTATCTCATACAATCAATGAAGTCTTTAAAGGTAACACCTTTAGGACTATTCAAGTTCAGATGGGTAGGATGCAGTTGCAGTACATATTCTTACAGTCAAGCTTGTAATGAGTTGGAACAGTAAAAACAGAGCAGCCCCCCTTTAACATCTACTGAACAGATAAGCCTTTTTCTCTCTCCCCAGTGTTACACTGAGAAAAGCTCCACATTTTGAATTTTCACTGCACCTAATGGTAAGACCAGCCTTATTTAGTGTGTGGGTAAAAGATATTCTCATCTCTAGGACTGCAATGGTTCAAAAGTAATTCTGCCTCAAAACCTTCCTGTTCTACAAGGAGGAAAGGAAGAATTCCCACTGATGCATCCCTCTGCTATTACAACTCCATTGTATTTGTTCCATCTGAAAGCAGGGTTCTGAAATGGAGTCACAGACATTATAGATAGACTCAGCTCATAGTGCATGACTTAAAACAGAGGAATATTGGTGCAGGTTTTAGATACACTCAAATGTATGCCCAATGTGCCACTAGTTTGGTGTTGAAGATCTTCAGCAAAGACATCACCATTATTTCCTTATAACACTCTAAATTACCACTGCTTCCAGTGAATGACAGATTTCTGAGGCCAACCCAAGCCATTTTGCTGCCTGAGGCAGATCAGTAAATGGCATCTTCCAGTCACCCAAGTCAGGATGCATAGACCCCAAAGCCAGGAAAGTTATTCTGTCACATAAGGCAGAACATCTCACAAAGCACCCTTTCCCTTTTCTGGCAGTAAACCTACAATAGTCCCAAAAGTAAAAAGCTGCTATTTTTGTTTCTTTTGCCTTTGCTTTATCTTCACGTTATTTCATGCTTTCAGGGACATGGTGTGAAAAACTTCCTGCATTTGTGGGTTTTTTCTAATTTAAATGTACTTTAAATCCTGTTTCTCAGCAAGATTTCACTAGTGTGATAAAATCCTAAAAAGGTTTGCTCCTTCATGGTATCTGGAGTTTGCTGCCCAAAGCAGCTGCCTTATTCAACCTAATGGTAGGACTGGCCCTGTCTATTTCTGTAGGTTCATGCTTGCATGAAGTCATGTTCCACATTAGAAGATACCCATTGACCTTTACATTATATTATATGCACACAGAATTTACATGTGTTGTTAGTGGCATTGTAGAAACCTAGAGTCAGTTTGGATGAAACAACATTTTCACATAGGCATCTGTGAGACTGTTGTTCATATCCTATCTTTTTGTAATGTGCATGCCTATGAATAGTATTGTTTGGGAAAATAACTTTTGAGAACAACTCACAAAATCTCGCAGCCAGCTAGCCACAGTAGACTGGGGGAGTCTTGGGAATTGTAGTCCAAGAAGTAATTTCTCCAGGCTCTGGTTAAATGGGTCAGTGTTTTCCTCTGTATCTTTTGAACACTGGTATCTATGTGTCAGAATGTGTCTAAATGTTATTTTTATAGGCTGACGAGAACCCTCAGACACCATTTCAGCTTCAGTGAGGTCATACACTACCCAAATGACACTCCTGCTAAGAGTCTCTAATGAGGTGAAAGTAATGTAGTGAAAAAATAGCAGGGGACAGGTGTTTTATTTGCCAGAAGGTCCTAGCCTTTATTTACATCTGCAAGGCACCAAATCCTTCAGGCTAAATAAATAAATGAATAAAATTACAAGCTTGTCTAACTCCCAGTGTCAATAAGTTGTAATGTTTCTAATTCAGGAGATGATAACTTTGGAATGCATTATGACCAAAATATGATATGCTGTATGTCATCCTTGGAGATGAGCTTACATTTGATAATATGATCCATGACTCGAGGGGAAAAAAATTGGCGTGGGTACCAAATATTGGATAGCTAGATCATTTTGGCAGGACCCAGCACCAGTGCCCTCGTTCCGAAAGGAAAAAAAAACAAATGCAATTATCAGCATTCTGCTCTTCTCATAGTACTGAGGAGATATCCTAATGGAAAGCTGTTTAGAAGCCTAAATGAAGAACTGCAGGGAACATGATGTGCCTTTCTACTTAAATGTTTGCAGTAAGAGATGGATAAACCCAGTCCACTCCCCACAACTATTACAATATTAAAACACATTACACTCAGATTCAAAAAGGATTCCAACTGTAGTGAAAAGGAGAGCTCAGAAACATTGCTGTCTTTTTAATGCAACTCCCAGAATCTTCCAGTCATGCTGACTCGGGGATTTGTAGTCCCAAAAAGTATTATTTCAAGACTCTGCTCAAAGGTAATATGCAGAGGAAAAAATAAGAAAACTGTCCTAGGCAGGAGATGTTAGTGGCTCGGGAAAAGCTGTGTACCATGTTATTTGCCTACTGCCTTCAGGTAGAGCTTGAAAGTAATTCTATACAAAAGTTATATTTCTAAGTAATTTTTTTGCTATAACTGGGTAACATTACAATTGTTATGTAATAACATAACAACTTGTTTTGTAACCTAGTTTGTTTGTGTTTGAAGTGTAACTTTAATTTAATTTAGCTATGTGGTGTGTGTGTGTGTCCCCTCACTATAGGGGATCAGAAACATTAAAAATATTATCGTGGTGTTGGTGGTATGCCTCCAAGTCATTTCCAACTTACGGTGAACCAGAGATGAAGCATCATGGGTTTTTCTTGGCTCTCCTACTCAAACTACTACACCACACTGACTCTCTAGTTGTGCACCTACACTGCAGAATTAATGCAGTTTGACACCGCTTTAAAAATATCAGTTCAATTCTATGGAATTTTGGGATTTATAGTTTTGTGAGATATTTAGCCTTCTGTTTCAGAATGTTCTAGTGCCACAACAAACTACAAACCCCAGGATTCCATAGGATGGAGGTATGACAGTTAACACAGTGTCATACTGCATTAATACTCCAGAAAAAGTATCCTTTTTCTCCCAATGAAATTTAATGTCATTGATAGGCATTTTCCTGGGATATTGATTGTTTGTATTTGTTACATTGTTTCTGTCCCTTTACCATCTCCCCTGCTGCCTTCATGGGAGTGCGATCCCACTTCATGGGAGTGTTGAAAAATGCACTAGACAACAAAGAGCAAGAGGAAGGAGAAAGGAAAGGAAGCCCGATGAAGCAGAGGCATGCATGGGAAAGGAAAGCCTGCAAATAGATGAAATGAGTGGAGTAAAAATGGACTGGGAAGACAGAGAGACCTGGAGAAAGAAAAGAGAGAAAATGCAAAATAAGGTCACTGGAAGAAAACTGGAACAGAAATGTAAATAATAGCTAAATAAATATTTTCTCCAAAGAAGGCTTTTTCTCCCACAAATCAATGTATTAAAGAGCACTTCAGTAGTATCAACTACAAATGCAGTTCATTGCCCACAAAGGGGACTTAAAATGCTATAGATACACACAAGAAATCAAACATGAGCAAGTGTGTGTGTGTGTGTGTGTGTGTGTCTAATTATTAATTTCAATATCAGATGTTTTAATGTGACCTTAGATACAGAAACCTTTAAATGAGCCAAACATAATTATGACTGTGATTTTAAAAATAAAGGGATTTATATTTATAAATGAAAAGGATTTACTGTATTTTCTTCCTCCTGTTGCTGCTGCTGCTTCAGACATCACTGCTATTCAGGAAGAATTTAGGAAGAGAGGGATGAGCCACAACCACCCACTTCTGGCTTAAGAAATGAAATATCCCGGTAAAGATTAAAAATCCAGTTAATTTTATAACCCAAGAGGAAAAAAAGGTCCAAAACACACTGCAAAAATAATCCAATTTGAGACCGCTTTATCTGTCCTGGCTCAGTGGTAAGGAATCTTGGGCACTGCTGTTTATTGTGGCACCAGAGCTCTCAGAAACAGAAGGCTAAATGTCTCACAAAACTACAGTTCCCAGAATTACCTAGCATTGAACCAGGCAATTAAAGAGATCTAAAACTGGATTATTTCTGCAGTATGTTTTGGAACTAACTGCAGGGAAAAAGTCTGATCTCAGGCCTTTCAAGCTTTGTTCCTTGATGGGAAACTGTTGTAAGTTGTGGCCCAAAATAGAACGAATCTGTGCAGACTGTACATTACATCTGCACCCACTGTTGTGTATTTGACAATTCCAAACGGAAGCAGGTGGAATTCCAGAACTGATGCTCTGAAGCAACAGCATGAGCTCCCATCACCTCTTCCTAAAAAATGGATGATATCATGAGCCATTGCAGGATCTCAGAACCTAAGCATCCAGTGGTACTTGACTATGCAGAGGTCGTGGAGCAGAACTCATCCCCTGGATATCCTGCAGTGGGAGGATAGCAAAATTATGGACGATCTGTTGCCCACTGAATTTTCTGGAAAACAAATTAAAGATGCTGAAAAACAAGCATCAGCTATATAAGTTCTGTCTTCCATACAGATTGAAGGGTGTGCTCAAAGCCTAAAAGTTTTGCCTGTTTGGGAGGATAAGGACTTTCCTCTGGCACTTTGTCCACAGCCTGGCTTCAAAATTAAACGGCTGTAGACAAATTAGGATATCCAGATAAAACTGATGAGGTTAGGAAATCAGAGGAGCACTTCAAGTGGTTCTTCAGATCAGGGTGACTGTAGGTACATGTAATCCAGCAGTCTCTTTTCTTCTCAGCTGTGTTCCAACCAGATGCAACAGTGAATTGTCTCATTTTTTCAAAACAATTTTGGCTGGCAGCTATCATCGGTACAATGCATTGCAATGTAATATACTTGGCTCAAATCCTAACAGTGAAATCTTTTTCTTTTCCTAACTTAGAGCTAAACAGTCAAGCAAAAAGAGGTGCTTTCAGGCTGGCTTGAAGGCATGGCATTTAGATGACACATGTCTTGAAGCCAGCAGGAAAGTGCCCTTTAGGCACTTTTAAAAAGAAACAGCTTTTTTTCCTCTTCTTCCTGGCTTGAAGCCATGTCATGTGGTCATGACATGAGCACTCCAGCTGCCTTGTTGGCAGGGTTTCAATGTGGCTTTAGAAAAGGCAGCTTCAAAATACTTTTTCCCTGCCCATCTGTTTCACCCCTTAGATTTTTATCTTTCTTTCCTAGGTCTGTCCTAGGATACCTGCTAAAAGCTAAACTAGAAGAGATCAGCAATATTTCGGACAGCTAAGTATGGTCCTCAAATGCGGCAAATGGTCCTCAAAAAGAAAACAGCTACTAGACACAGAAGATTCCCCCCCCCCCCAAAGCTACATCAATAACAGAAAGGCTCTGCCGAGAAAGAGATGCCCAGATACTTGAATACACTTGAATGGAAGCATCCTCCTCCATGCTACATGACTGTCCATGTATCCTCCATGCCCTTTGTAACCAGGCATGCTATTCACGTAGTGGTTGAGTACCTCCTCAGTACTGGTGGATATTCATGCATGTAAAAGACACAGATTTTCTGACAGTGTCCCTGAGAATCTGGTTCTTTTTGAGGCAGAATTGGATTAAGATGGAATCAAAGGTTTAACTTTCAGGAGAGGAGTCTTGTGGTTAAGTATCTGTGCTTCTTTCAGATGAGACATTGTGGGGCTACAGGCTTGTTTGGGTCTGGGTAATGCTAATGGAAGGCGGGTCTACTTCATTTATAAGTATAAGGTTTTGTTTACTTCATCCTTTCTGCATGCATATTTTTAATCCTACTCATTCTTTTTCAATATGTATGGGGGTGAAAAATGGGATTTTTCAAAATTTTGTGCAGCTGTTTCCTTCTGTCTTAATCTCAAAGCAAAGATGGGGTGGGGATGATGACTAGTAAAATCATGATAGGACTTTCTCATCTACATATCAGTAAAGGTTTTTGTAATGTAATATAGTGTAAATTTTAAAAACAAGCTGAAATTAAGATAAGTTTAATAAATGTCCTCATTCATCATGAATGTAATTAGCATATTATTATTTTTTTTGGCTTTTTACTTTAAAGACCATTCAGTAGCATTTTTCACTTACAGAGTCTGCTTAGTGCTTAGATGTACTAATAATAATGTGATTTTTAAGTAAATAAAAAGTAACTGGTTCAGTTCCCTTTTATAATGAAAATGTGTAGTTAAATTTTTAATATTGTAACTGTGATGGTAATGAACTATTTTGAGAACCTTGCAGTTGTATTGGTAACTGTAACTAATTACTTTTTAAAGGAATTTCTCAAATCATGCCTTTTAGATGCAATGGAAGATGTCTGATGGGAGTAATATTCAGCTGCTTATTGGCCTCCATTCATAGAAACAGGAAAGACATAATCTTTTTCCTCTCCTTAAGCACCAAAATGTTTTGGACCATCCCTCATTATAGAATGGTAGAAGAACTTGTTGCTAGAAAATCCCTATTCAGAGTATAGACTCTTGACTCTTCGGAGATTATCGGGGGGGGGGGGGGAAGCCAGGAGTAAAAGGCATACTCCCAGCATAATCACCCCATCATGCTGAAGATTTTCAGACACATCGCTCTCATCCAGGACTTATCCTGTGAAGATCCAGGAATGCTCCTGCAACTAAAACATTCCTGGGACTTCCCCTTGATTGGTTTGTTCCTGGAGCATTCCTGGATCTTCATAGGATAAGTCCTGGATGAGCGTGACGTCGTCTGAAAATCTTCAGCACAACCACATAATTATTCTGGGAGTATGACTTTCACACCCTGCTTCCCTCCCCCCCCCCATCTGATAATCTCCTTAGTCTCACTTCTCCCTTCTGCTTTCTTTACATACTAGCTTAGTCTAGCTCCACCCACTATCACAAAGCTGGGTTCCCAAAGCACTGTTGCTACATCCTACTAAACAAGCTGTCATGTATATAAATTGGAATTCATTACAACAGCAGTCTTATTTTCTTGAAGGGAAATAAGGCTCTGCCCAGCCTTATGCTCACTGGACTCTTTCAAACGGGAGGAATTTCTCCCAACTCCGAATGGAGCCAATGCGGATTCATGTAAATTCGCTCCATTCGGAAGAACCCCTGCTCCATTCGGAATTACTTCCCATTACCCGAAAATAACCCCCTCCTGCCCGAATTTGCATGCGAAGCTTTAATTTGCAATAAAGTAAAACCCATGATTGCATTCGAATTGGCTTCCCTCTTGCCCAAACTTGCGTGCGAAGAGTTAATTTGCAATAACATAAAACCCATGATTGCATTCGAATTGACCTTAAATTATACTTCCAATTTAGCCTCGTATGAAAGAGTAGACTGTTAGGGCCCCCTTTAGTCTTCTTCATCCCTCCTAGTTCCCACACAATTCTTATGTTTAAGGCATTTCTACCCTGCCCTTGCGTATTGCCATGTAGATTTTACAGCCCACCTTTCCCCCCTAGAACTGAGACTCACATCAGCTTTCAAATTAAAACAAATAAAAATAAAACTAAAACATACATGAGATGATCTAGGAATAGAATTAAACTATCTATACTATTAAGAACAATTGATGTTTAATAGCATCCCCATTTTAAAAAGCTAAAACAAAACAGAGTCACAGAGATTGTAAACTAAAGTGGAATGATTTTCTTCCAGATATTGTTCCACTGAAAATTTTCTTGATCTGATCCTGTTTCCACTGAACACTTCTCCATATATGTTTAGCAGTTACCATGCAAGTAATATCTTGATCATTTGAATAAACTCTTTAAAAGAAAGCAGGCAGAAGAAATGTGGGTAAAAAAAAAATTACATTACACTGTGTACAAATACCAGGTGTTCGACATTTATGAAAGGTAATCTCAGAACTGATTGTCATGACAAATAACTGGATTCTAAAATAAATAAATAAATAAATAAATTTAACATCACATTCCATTTCTCCCCCAGCCTTAGTCAGAGGAATCTCTCATTGTGAGTTCTAGAATTGGTTGATCAAGAAGGCATAATCTGTCTCCTTGCAAAAAAAGTCAAAATAAAAATGACATGAAGCTCATGACCACTCAAATTCATAATACTGTGTTTTCCCCAAAATAAAACAGTGTCTTATATTAATTTTTACTGCCAAAGATATGCTAGGTCTTATTTTTAGGGGATGTCTTATTTTCCCATGAAGAAGAATTCACATTTATTGTTGAACAAAAAAAACAAACCCAAAAACCATTATATACTGTCTGTGTGTGTGTGTGTGTGTGTGTGTGTATGTATATATATATATATATATATATATATATAAAAACTTTGCTAGGTCTTACTTTTGCGAGAGGCCTTATATTTAGCAATTCAACAAAACCTCTACTAGGTCTTATTTTCAGGGGGTGTCTTATTTTTCGGGGAAACAGGGTAAGAGTAAGTTTAAGAAGTGGACACGGAGACAGCACACAAGGCAGTATCAGGTATCTGTCACACTGGCATTACTTTGTGGAATCAGTGAATCTCTCTGTGTGTCGACCTTTCTGGGTCTGAACTCCATATGAGTCAAGTCTACAAACTACTGGAGTAGGGTATTCCCGAGGAGTGTGACAGAAGCTAAAAGCCCATAGGGAGAAGGAAAATAAGGTTAGTGTATATACTCATGTATATAAGAAATTTTACTAGAAATCTTAGTAAAAAATTGACCCAAAAACCTGAGTCAACTTATCCACAAGTCAATGTAAGTACTGTACTTTAATTCTTATTTTTTTAAAAAGGACCCATCCCTTGGTGAAAGGCAAGTGAGTAATTTGTTCTGAAAGCAATGATGCCTTCTACTGTCTTATCCATCCAGCCTTCAGTATGAGCACAAACAGTTATGCTTGCTGGAATTGTGTAAGTTCTTTGGCATTGTCTTTCTTTGTCTCATCCTTTAGATCCCTTGTTATATGCTCCTAAGTTTTACCCTCGACTTACCCACAGGTCATATCAAAATCCATGATTTTGGCCCTAAAACCTGCCCTTGACTTATACATAAGGTTTATAGTCGAGTGTATACAGTATTTATCTTCAATACATGCATCCTAATTTTCTAGACCCTTGATTCCCAAACTTTGGTCTCCCAGGTGTTTTGGACTTCAGCTAGCAGAAGCCGTAGCCCTGTAGTGGCGAGCCTAAGGTACGCATGCCAGACTTGGCACACGAAACCATTTTTGAGAGTGGGAAAGAGGAAGAACAAGCACACTTCCGTTTCTTCTCTTTCCCCACTCCCCCGGGCCTTCACCTGTCTTCGGGCAGGCAGCTAAGGGCCCAGGAGGGGGGGGGGAGAGGAGGAACAAGTGCATATCTGGTCCTCCTCCTCCTGGCTGTCCTGGGTTTTCAGCTGTTTCCAGGAAGACAGTTGAAGGCTTGGGAGGGTGGGGACATGAGGAAAAGCAGGTGAGTGTCTAATCTTCCTCTTTCCCCCACCTTCCTGGGCCTTCACCTGACTCTGGGGAAGTCTTGCCCCGAGAAGGCAGAAGTCCCACCTCCCAGACATCCCATCCCCCCAGAAGTCCCATTCCCCCAGCATTAAGTGACACCCAGTTTGGGAACACCTTTTAGTTTGGGCACTTGGTCTCTAAAAGGTTTGCCATCACTCCCTTACCCAGTTTGGCCAACAATCAAGCATTCCTGGAGCTGAAGTCCAAAACATCTGGAGGACCAAAGTTTGGAAAATATTGTTCTAGCCCAAAGCTACAGCTTTTCTTGGATAGCGATATCCTAAGCATGATATCTGAGGCACTGGTTTGTCTTCATACTTTGTAGGGTTGTCCCTGAAGATGAAATGAAGGCTACAACTAGTACAATATACAGCAACTAGACTGCTGATAGAAACACCTCACAGAAACCACATGACATCAATTCTGAAGTAGCTGCACTGACTGCCAATATGCTTCCTTCTGAATTCAAAGTGTTGGTAATGAGATTTAAAGCCCTAAAAAGGTTTTGGATCTGAACATTTGAAGGCTCATCACACACACACACACACATATATCTGCCTGACCACTGAGGTTTGCCAGGGAGGCTCTCCCTTGTGTCCCATTAGTGAGAGAAATATGTGCAGATGTGGGGAGGGCCTCTTTCTGTGGCTTCTTAGCTGCAGCATGCCTTCCCCTTGGAGACCCATTTAATGCCAACACTGGCCTCATTTCTGCACCAAAGCCTTTGGAGTCCAGGGACTAGGTCACAGTGCCGCCTTGATATATTGCACACTGCATACACTGTTCAAAAATGTTTTAAATCATTTTATACTATTTTTTCAAATCTTGTTGTTTAAAATCTTGTTGTTTAGAATCTTAAATTATTTTAAAGAGTTTTGCCTTTGATATAGGGAAAGAAATCCTTTAATTTACAAATATATAGATCTGAGCAGGCATTTCCTGTGCTGGCTATTGCTTGTGGGAGTTGACATCCAACAACTTCCCCACCTCTGCTCTAGACCGACTTGAGTTGCCCATGGTGATAAATGCAACATGGATAATAGGGCACGACATACTCAGCATTGCCTTGAGCTTTTCACCTTCCCCTGTCGTATATGGCTCATTGCTCTGATGTACTCACTCTGCTCCTATGTTGACTGTCACCCATGTCATAAACACAGTGGTATTTCCGGATGACCATTCATTGTGCAAAGTCCTGGACCTTACAGTTAAAGCTGTTCCAAGTCCTCTAGGAATGTGTTGTCTCTGTGCCCAAGTGGGTGCTCTGCTATCCTCAGCAGTTAATAATTGCTGAAAATAGATCCAAGTTGTCATGGGATGGAGGTCAATTAAAACTGTTAAGGTTGCCTTTTGGAATGTGTGAAAAACCTCATGTAATACTTTCAGACATACAGTTAGGAGGTAAATACATTGGGAACATAGGAAGGAGCTATATTTTCACCATGGAAATATGTATCCCCTCCATTTACACAGTAGCCTGGCAGCTGTGCTCTGCCAATCAATTGCCTGGAAAATTAATAAGCCCAGCCATTATTTCAGTTGAGTTGTGATATGGATATGCTACTCCTTATATCCATTTATCTACAATAATGAAACCAGGATATATAGAGCTAGAGACAGACTTGAGGAACTCTGCAATTGTGCTAGTTCCTTTTGGAATCTGGTGTTATTTCAGTACTAGCATTGCTTATCTGTTGGCCTATATGTGCTTTCTAACCCAGCCCAAGCTATGAAACAGTTTCAACAAGAGCATACTAAGGAATTATTAAAGAAATTACATGTCAGATAAAGCTGGGGTTTGCTGGTAAGATGTGTGTGTATGTGTTTTGTGTGTTGCCTTCAAGTAGTTTCTAACTTATGGTGACCCTAAGGTGAACCAATCATGAGGGTTTTCACCTTTGCAATGTTTGTTCAGAGGAGGTTTGCCATTATTTTCCCCTGAAGCTGAGAGCATGTGGCTCGTCCAAGGTCACCCAGTGGGTTTCATGGCTGAGCTGGGATTGATCCCTGATCTCCAGAGTCATAGGAGATTATCACATTGATCACACAAATAGGATGGGATAAAAATGGGGGCAATCTGCTTTGCTCACAAAACAGCATATCCCAGAATTCCCTGACATTGAGCCAGGGCAGTTAAAGTGGTCTTAAACTGGATTATGTCTGCAGTGTGTTTTGGGCCACAATCCTTTCAAACATCATATTGCCAAATCAGATCTCCATCTTTGGTTACTATTTTTTGTAGGACTAGTGAGACGTGGTCTTCAAGGAGCTATATCTATGTTGGTAGATATCTATATAACCCAGCCCTGGAAGTGACCCAGCCCTGGAAGTTACCTCCCACACTGCAGAATTAATGCAGTTTGACACTGCTTTATATGTCATGACGTCATCCTATGGAATGCTGGGATTTGTTTTCCACTGCTTCTGGAAACACTATGCTATGGAATCTGAGAAGAGGAAAAGTGAAATTATTTTTTGATGCTTTTCTGTATCAGTTTTAAATAGTGTAACTTGTAAGAGATAACTCCAGTGTTTGAAATATGACTGGGCCAATGATGAATCTACTAGTTGATTATATTTTGAATATTTAATTATTTTAAAAAATGACCAAGGATTAATCAAACAGCATGTGGCAAGTGCTTGGGACAGCAAAATTAAACTGAAGTGTTATTCAAGGTTGATGTTTTGTATCTTTCAGGCTGTGATGCTTGATTAACAAAAAATTGGAGTACTGTTGTTGTTTTTTAATATGTGTACCAAATATCCCAATGTTCTGTAAAAAGAGTGTGACAACGCAGCGAATAAGCATGATTTTATTTCCAAACTTCTAAAAGACTTACAAAAAGATTGGTTGTAAATCTCATCATTTTAAAAAAGCCGATTTCTTCTCTTCTATATGAGATGTCTAATCCCAATATATATGTAAATATACCTCCAGGAAAAAAAAAATATTTGCATATTCTTAATGTACACTGCATCCACTAAATTGTAGGTTTATCATTTCATTTATTGGATGGTATATATTTCCCAAGCCTGGACAATAGTAGCAAACCTAGTTGTTGGCTTTGATAGGAGCAGCCGCACAGTATCATTTAGTTTGCTTGCAGCCGCTTCAAGTTGGCAATGTCACCCCAAGCTGATGGGAGCCGCAGACATTTTTGCTGACTGGAGTCAGGCTATCTTTTCCAGCTTGCTGGAATAGACACAGACACTGATTGGGTCATGCTGAAAACATTCCAGTCCTATGAAGCAAGTCTGTTTGTATTTTAGGTTTGGCAGGACTAATGAATTAAAAACCTTGGACTCTTGTCAGTTTGCTGCTTTAATAATGCCTCTGATGGATGGATTTTTTGCCCCACGAAGCATGACAACACCATAATCTCTCATTGTTGGAAAGAAAAGGAAAGGAAGGGAAGGGAAGGGACGGACCGGATGGTGGAATTGTGAAGGAAAACAGAAAAGGGTGGTCCTGAGGGACTGCAAAGCCTATGGGAAGTGCAGGTAGCAGCATGTTGCCCTGACAGCTGTTTCAACTTCTCAGACCTTGTCAGCTTGCTGCTATGTAGCAGGTGCAGCCTTTTCTTTTATTGAATCTGTACTCCATAAAGGCAAGAACAAGCCAAGGCTGTGGCTGGCCCTGGATTATACAAGTGCAGACACTACTAAGTGAGGTAAGGCAACAGGTGTGGAAACTGAACTAACTGATTGAGTTGTAACCATGCTTAAGTTGAGTTCTGTTACAGATTTTTTTATATATATAAGGAAAGAACAGCCTGTTTCACAGCCCATCTGATAGAAGAAATGTTTGAGGGGGGATCACTTTAGAAATCTTATTGAAGTCCAGCTTTAATCAAAAGAGGGGACAGAACAGGATACTTTTAATCCTATATAATTTATCATAGTGGATTATAATTTATAAAATGGTGAAAAATAAAATATTATTCTATCCAATATGGATTTATTATACATTCTTTTTATAAAAAGGAAAAGCTTTTAGTAGTCTGTGGACACATATTTACAAAATTGAGAAACCTAAACTTGTATTTTTTATGCAGGAAAGGTGGCTATTTCCCAGAAAGCTCAAGGAACATTTTAAATAAAATCTTACAAGGCTGGTGGAATTGTTGCTTTAAAATGAAATGTGCATTTTGGATTTCTATTTTTTTTTAAAAAAAAAGTAACTTGGTCACTTGTTAACACACTTTTTATGTTTGGTGGAATATTCTGGCTAAATGATGGTGACATGGGATCAGGACAATTAAATGGGAAGTTACTGGGTTTTAATATGTAATATTTTGTGTTTCCTCCCATATATATATATACAAATATGACCATGGTGTTTCTGGGGGGAAATAAATTTCTATTGAATATTGCATCTACACCAATTCAAATGCTCTTTTTTTCCCCAAAGGAAACAAAGCAGGCATAATAATCATAGTATATTTATCCCAAGAGGTCTTTTAAAATCCAAGAAGACTTTTAAGAAGTGTTTTGCTTCTAAATGCACGCATTATTTCTAATAATGAAACTGAAAAGTTTGGATCCAAGTTTGGCTCAATTGAAACATAACTGAATACCAAACCTTTATATGTTATGCTAACAAAGTTGTGGGTCTACTTGTAGAAGACTTTGGTAAGCTTCTTTCAGAATCAACACTATTTGATCATAGAATCATAGAATCTTAGAGATCCTCTATGTGTTCTATATCTTGATGGATTTAGGTATTACTACAAAGATCTTTCAAGATCGGAAAAAATGGGACATCACTGCAAAGTCTTTTTGAAAGATAGCTTTGATTCCTCATGCTTTACTCTAGTAAAAACAAAGCTAAGTTCAGTGAAAACAATTCATGGAAGGTATCACATTTTAAATAGCTTAAATGAATCGCTTTGAGGTTACTCACAAACTGTTAAATGTGTTAGTCTCTTGGAGCTTGTAGACTGCAATCGTCTATCATCCTGAAATGAATGACAACACTCCCTGGCCAAAACACATGTTTAAATGTGTTCACAGCCATGATAGTTTCACAGGATACAGTTGTAGATAAATGCTGGGAGAACAAGGTGTATTAAAATATGGATGTAGAATCCTGGCCAGATTGATCACAGAATGGATTGGGGGAATATAATTCATGGTGTTATGTGTATCTTAATGTAAACTAGTTCTCTCAAGCCAATTCATCTAAAAGAGAAAGATGGGCACAAATCCCATGGGTTGTTGGATCAAGACCTGCAGCAAGTTCTTGTAATTTTAAGAGCTAAATGAAAAAGAGGAAACTTTACCTAATGTGGTGTTGCTTACCATCTTACCACAATGGCATGCTGCACATGATGAATTGATCTGCTTCCAGTTAATTGTTTGAAATTATAGTTGCTCTCTCAGCCAGGGTCTAAACTCGGCAAACAAACAAATGTGCATCCCACCTTTACTTAGAAGTCTGAACAGATCCATTATATTGGTTATGCAATTCTGTCAAGCAGTACTTGCAGTGCAAGTCTATGGGTGCTTCCAAATGTGTGGTTTCCAGAGCTTCACTCAAGATGCACTGGGTGACTGTTTCACCTTTTGTTTCTTAATAGATTTGTGGGAGACTTGTGTAAGTCTGACTAACCGACTAACTTCCCTCTCTGCCCATCTTTGTTTACCTCACCTCCACACCCCTAAACCTTGCTTTACTTTGCCTTGAGACTGTAGCAGCTGTTTTCACCTCTCTGCCTTCTTTATATGTGATTCTTATAACAAGCACATCCCCAATTGCTCAGCATCTGAGACCTAACTGACTTTGTGTAAAGCATAGCAAGTGCCTTTGGTAGCTACCAAGGCTTTACACAACACCAGGCAGACAGTACTGATACCACCAGTGAGAGGTATGGAAGTGAGGTTTGTGGGGTATGTACAGAAAGCAGCAACAAGGGCTCTTCTGGGGAGAGCAGAATTTACACTCCTGACCAGCATGTGAGGCAGCTGCCTCACTCATCCTGATGAATTGGCTTTAAGGCCAGCAAAATGTCATGCTGAGTATACTACAGGTCAATGGCAGGATAAGAGTTATAATTGATACTGTAGTTTTCACAACATTAATTAGGTCTTAAAAGGAAATCTTGAATTTTTACAGAAATCTAGAATTTATACAGAAATTATACAAAGATCGCACAAGTTATGCATAGAACACTCAGCCCCAGTATAGTAACTTGCTGGCATGCTGTTCCAAAGAAACTGCGATAATCTGGCTATAGTAAGCGTGTGGTGATGGAACTTAGTAATTATTTTGTATAGGAGGCTAATACAGTTCTAGAATTACAGCATTTTGGTAGCTGTTATAAAATCTGTTAGTTTACAGACACAAATCTGTTATCCAAAAAGGTACAACATAAAGTTTATCTCCACTAGTTTAAGTGCATTCTATTGGCTTGAGATGGAGTTTTAGTGGGTGCAAAACAGCTAGCTCTTGCTAAAATGCTCAGCATCTTAATACTTCTCCCCAAATCTCCAGTTATGCTGCAGAGTTGAGACAGAATCCCTTC
Organism: Urosaurus nigricauda; assembly: GCA_034509955.1. NCBI lineage: Eukaryota > Metazoa > Chordata > Lepidosauria > Squamata > Phrynosomatidae > Urosaurus > Urosaurus nigricauda. Next base: position 68,763,553 of record JAOEGL010000003.1, read on the forward strand.
TGAGGCCATGGAGAGCAAATACCACTCACAGAAAATGGGATTTATCTAAAGATAGCAATCTTCTAATAGAGTCCAAGACAGCTCATATCTCTTAGCCAACAATTTCAAAATAAAACTCATTCACCAAGCAACAGGCTCTTTTGGCTAAAGAAGTTTGTTCCAGATTTATGATATAATTTTGTTACCTGGCTCTCCTGGAGAACCATGTTTTTCATTGCCTTCATGCTGTTAGTTGGACTTTAAAACAAACTTGATGATGACACAAAACTAGTGGTGACAACAAGAAAAACAAAAGTTGTTTCATATATGTTTTTATCCCTTTATGACTGTTCAATTATTTATAGAATCATATTCCATACAGACTGCAAAGTTAAGTAATGAATATCATGTTTGAATAATCTTTCACAGATTTACCACCACAATTTTTTGTTTATTGTGAACACATAGCATTTTAAAAGCAATAGCTTGCTATGCAGTCAATTCACATTTTTACTTAATATACGACACTGAGGTATTATGCATGAATGTGTGCAGTAACCCACATATCTGCACCAGAGCCAGTCCAAGACCTTTTGTTGTTTGAGGCAAAGAACAAGGTGATGGCTCGTCTCATTTCCCTGTCCAAACACTGACCAGACTGGCAGTTGAATCTTTTTCAACACTGGGGACAAGACAGTATCTTCCATTGCACCTGTATGGAATATGCTGGTTTATGGGGAGCCATGGGGAACCTATTACTGATCCTGCTACCAACCATTCAGTGCCAAAGGCAGCCATGTTGCTCAGTTGAATGATAAGCCATTGCTGAGAAAATATGGATCCTGCAGTATCCACATAACAACAATCTTAGTACATTTATCATATGTAATAATTGTATTATGATTATTTCTGAGGTGAATTGGTTATTGGTGTGTACTTTTAAATGGAAAGTACAGATTTGCTGAGAAAACTTATCTGTAAAAAATCGTAACAGGAAATGTGCTTACAAATGATTGTACTCATCATCTTTCCTGAAAATGAGAGAAGACTGTGTAAATATGTAAACTCAAACAACATTCAGTCATATTACAGCAATTTCTCATTATCTGTAAAATATGCAATATTTATATTTTGCAGCTGGAAGATACAAATAAACGCATAGGCCCAAGTGCCCACATGATCACCACAGCAAGGGTAGCTGCTGATAAAGCGATACGAATTGCCTTCAGTCTAAATGACTCCCCAGGTAACTGTCATTTTAATCAAATAATCTGTGTCCTGGTTATTCTTGTTTGCCTTGGGATGGTGGAGACATTTGTTCAGCTCACATTTTGATACAAACTTATCTACTGTGCATGTCTCAAATCAATAGGTGAACCAAGACACAGTCATACTTTACTCAAATTTCTCTTAATTTTGCTGTGGAGTCAGGTCAAACAATACATACAAAAATATGTGCATTAATGGAAATAATGCACAAAATGCATTCTATTAAGTAAATTTTTACTTTCACAACACTTTACATTTATAAACACTTGGATCTGGTCTCATTTGGATGCTGCAGTTGATACAGTTTCAGTGATTTTAACTGGGCCCTGCTTGTCCTATGTTATCAAATGCATTTCAGTTTTTTGTAACCTGAGGATGTTGACAGGACCCTTGGAGAAGTGAGAGCCACCATGTGCATTCTGAATCCAAGCAGTCCACAAGAGACTGGTGAACTGGATAAGGGGAATCGTGAATGCCTCACCAGAGTAAAGCAGGTTTTCATCTTGCCTAAAAGAAGTTGTGATGAGCCCATTACTGATTTTTCCCTCCCGGACCCCACCACATTGGATAACTATTGACCAATCTCCAATATTCCTTGGGGGAGATTAGGTTCTAGAGCAAGTAGTAGGAATGTGGCTCTGTTAGTTCAGCTGGATCTCTCACTGCTTTCAGTATCATCAGCCATGGTATCCTTCTGGGTCACCTCTCTGGCACCAGGGTCAGAGGAACTGTTTTACAATGGCTCTGGTTCTTCTTGAAGGAATGGACTCATAAGGTGGTGCTGGGGGATCCATGTTCAACACCCTGGCCACTGGTCTGTGATATCCCTTAGGTCTTGGTTCTGGCCCAGTGCTAGTTAATATTTACATGAAACTGTTGGAAAAAGTTATCTGGAGTTTTGGATTTCAGTGTTATGAGCAACTCTGTTTTCTATCCAGTTCCAAGGAAACTTTTTCTTTACTTAATCACTGTCTGCTGTCAGTAATGGACTGGATAAGATGACCAAATAGAAACTTAATCCAGACAGGACATATCCAGACAGGACAGAGGTGCTCCTGGTCAGTTGTAAAGCAGGTTAAGAAATAGGGATCCAGCTTTGTGCTGAATAGAGTTATTTCCCCCCTCAAATCTCAGTGTCACAGTTTGGGTGTATACCTGGACTTGATTTGGCCAGGAGCTATGGCCAGGAGCACATTTGCATAGTTAAAACAACTGCAGCAGCTGAGCCTGTTCCTTGAAAAGTCAGACTTAGCTATGATGACACATGCCTTGGTAGCATCTCATTTTGGCCAATGTAATGCACTCTACATAGGACTGCCTTGGAAATGGTTCAGAAACTTCAATGGAGCTAGTTACAGGGATTGTGTGACTTCCCTTTGGCAACTATACTTGCTCTTCACGAAAAGGTCAAGAAGCTTCACTGGCTACTAGTCTGTTTCCAGTCAGAATTCAAAGTCCTGGTTTTAGAAATGGTTAGAAGAGCAACAGACTGGTAACAAAGGATATCCACTGGACTTCTCATTCTTCATTGTGTCTCAGCTCTTTATCTGCTTCATGGTATTTGGAGTGGGGAGCAGGATGTTACCATCACCAGCTACATATAAAATCCTACAATTGTTAGGTAACAGGGTTGCTTCCTTCTACTAATGCTCCCACTGAGAAATATACCAGTAGGCTTGAGGCAGCCTAAAAGCACCATATTTGTTTTTCCTATTTGTATTGTTTTATTGCCCTTTTTAATTCCCAAGGGAAGCTGCCTTAGCACTAGCAGCTCCTCCTCTTTTTAATGCTGCACAAGAATCACAGCAAAAAGCCTTGAAGTACCAAGCTGTTCAATTATTGTAGGATGTGGTGACACTTTGGGGGCAGAAGAGCTTTAATCATTTTCTCATTTGCACAGGAAAGAGGGCATGATAATTTTTGTTCTATTTGGGAGAATAAAACCAAAACGAATAAATAAATGAGTGTGTTTAAAAAACAAAAACAAAACAAAGTGCTGGTTTTCACCTTTAAAGCCCTACACAGCTTGGGGCCAGACTATCTGAAAGAGGGCATCTCCTTATATAAGCCACCTTGAGATTTAAGATCTGCAGACGACATTATCTTTTTCTTTTGATGAAGATTCAGGCAGACCCTTCTCAGTGGCTGATCCCAGGCTGTGTCAGGCCTTTGAATTTTAACTACGGAGCAGTTGTATATGTGTGTGTGAAGTGGTGTGCTGTATTTTTTAAATGGTTTTATTGGAAATTATGTTTTAAATATGTTTTAAATGTTTTAAACTGTTTTAATCATGTTAATTAGGTCTTTTAAAAGCTTTGTAAATTAATGTTTTAGCTGAATCTTTTTAAAATTATTGTAATCCATCTTGAAGCCTATCTCAGGAATAAGACAGGATATACATTCAATCAATCACTCAATCAGCCAATAGATTTAGGATAAAATTCATATTAGGAGAAACGTGCAGGAATATGATTTTTAAAAATCATAGACTGCTGCAGAAGTGAAATGATTGGCTGAGGAAATGTGAAAATAAGTGACACCAAAATGGAAGGACTTTCCTAGCCCTCTTCTTGACATTTGTTGTTCTGTATCTTCAAGTCATTTCCAACTTATGTCAACTCTAAGGCAAACCTACCATTTTGGGGGCGGGGAGAGGCAAGATTTCTCCAGAGAACGTTTGCCTTTGTCTTCCTCTGTGGCTGACAGAAAGAGCAATGTAATCCAGGCCAGTGGATTTCCATGGCTGAGTGGAAATTTGAACCCTAGTCTCTGGAGTCATAGTCTAATGCTCAAACCATTACACCACACCGGCTCTTAATCTTGCCACTATTTGCAATAACCAGAGCAAGTTCAATGGCATGGATTAATTTTTGTTACGTAGTTGAAATGTATTTTGGTCTGCATTTCTATCCAGGATTTAGAAAAAGTTACCTGCCAAACATAATATTAAAATTGTAGATAGCATTTTCCCCACTTGCAACAACTAGAAAAGGGAGGGGTGATCTTAGAACAGAAGAAAGGTTAAAGCACATGTTGGTGAGGTGGAGAAATATATCTTTAAAGATGTATGATGAAGGCAGTTGTAAAAGGTCCTTCTGACCACGTTTAGAGAAGCACTTAGGAGACTGCTGATCTGCTCTGTGTGGTATGTTCAGTGCCAGACAAAAAAGTAGAAAGTTGGTTAACATTTTGGTTTTGGATCACTGCTGGTTGTTTAAATATGTAAAATCTAAAAAAAGGGAAAAAATAGAAACCTGATATTAATAAATAAAACCAGATATGATGGACAGACTAATCTTTATAATGAGGAAAACAGGTTTTTATTTCAGACCCAGCCGATTTTAGTCAAGCAATATTTATAAGGCCTTCTTGCTGGGCTGCTAAAATGGGTAAACAAACAATACACATAGGAGTAAAATTAAACATATAATGGACTGAATAAATACAAAAAAAGTATCTATACGAATGTCTCATTTTAATATATGTACAATGAAATCTATAAAAAAATATAATGAAATGTATATTCTACATGTAAGACAAGAAACTTTGTTTGCAATGTACTTCACAACTTTATTTATTTGAGTGACTACACTTGTATAAGTCCAGCTGCCTCTTTTCCTGATTGATGACTGAAGTGTAGAAAAACTCATGGGGAGACAGATACGATGCAATTTAGGTTGGGATATTCAGAATTCTCAGCCAAGGATCTTTAATGCTTCACCAAGCTACAATCCACAGCTAATGTGGAATCATAATGCTATAATTTTGTAGTGTGAAAGGCCTCCTTTGTGTTAAAAGACTCCTTTGTCTCCTTAAGACTTCTTTGTGTTAAATTGTACATACCTAGCTATGCAGACTGCACAATATTCATTGGTCCTATAATCAGTTCTCTTGATCATGTGGATGGATGGTAGATGATCTACATAGCTTGGATTCCACATTATCTCCCTGAAGGATGTGAATCTAAACTCTGAACCAATTACTAGGGTGGCCAGATGCAAAAGAGGACAGGCCCCTAACTGTCATGTAGAACAGTGGGTTTCAGCCATTGTAGCTAAGGGGAGGAGGGGATAAAAATATTGAGCAGGTGCAATTAGCCTGCCTGCCTGAATTTCTCTCATTCTTTGATTTATAGTATTCCTTTCTCTGAGAATGGGACTCAAGGGAGGTTATCAGACAGGGAATGGAACATCCTTGTCCCATCCTTTTCCCATCCTTAGAGCACCATCACGAGTAGATTCCCATATGACATCATGCTTATCCTCTCAGTGTCCCATCATTAACATGCAATTGACTGTGATCAAACAAAAGACTTTCACATGACGTCATACTGATCCTGTCATTGTTCCATCAGCAAAGTGGAATTGTCCCATCCTTGCCTTTCTTTTTGTATTAACAGAAGAACATGTTAATGCAATTCCAGTTCACTGACAGTTTAATGACAGGATCAGCATGAATATATGAATGTCTTTCATGTGGTCTCTATTCCAGATAGGATAAGGATGTGTTTCACTTCCATCCCCTTTCTGATAATCTCCATAGTCACTCTCTATAGGCTAATAACATGAAAATTTTACAATGTTAAAAATAATTAAGTACCTAGTAATAATAAAACACTATTGAACTAGAAATTGTGGGAGTTTTAGGATAAAAGTTACAGCCACTGAACAGTTAAAAGCCTCCTCCTCTGCAACCAGTTCATTGCCAGAACAAAAGCCAACTATCAAAAGTCGACCTTTCCAACTTTCCTTTACCAAGGGCCTTATTGTATTACAAAAGAAAGATGAGAGGCAGCAAAACAGAAGCAGTTTTCTGTTTACCTTCCACATGCCCACAGAGCACTTCCATTTTAGTGCCGAGAGAGACAATCATAAAACTGTACCTTTTGTACTACTGGAAAAATCTGTTTGGCAAAAACCACACTTTTACAACCAGCTCCTTCTGGAGGGAGAACAGAATTACAACATCATACAAGAAGTTAAACAGAAAGCCACTGTCTCTCACCTTTCTTTTGTAATGTAGGAAGGCTCTAATGTATCTGTGTTGAGAAAACCATATAGGTATGCATTTCATTAATTTCTTTCAACATTGCTGTCATCTTTTCCTTCGATTTTTTTTTTTTGTGAGTGTGAATGAGTGACAATGCGAGAGAGAGAGAGAGAAAGCGCAAACATCTATATGTGCACACATCCTCTGAAACATCATCATATTCCTAATCAGATCACAGCTTTTTGACAGAACACATACTTTGCATCTTGTGCAAGATCCCAGGATAATTGTGACACTTTCACTTTAAAATGTCAGGTAACAGATGATGGGAAAGATCTTGCCTAAGTTGCTGAACAGTCAGTGGCTGTCAGATGCAGCAGACAGTATTGGTCTAAGAGCGATGATGGGCAACTGTGGAAGACTAGGAGGCCACATTAGCTCTCAAGGAGAACTTGGAAAGTGGCAGCTTCTCCCATGATAAAGGAAATAATGTTTTTGCCCTCAAAACATGGGGGAATGTTTTTGGAGCTTTTCTGGGCCCTTAAAGAACTTTGAGGGACATTCTGAGGCAAAACAAAACAAAACAAAAACATTCTTTTGAATTTTTTTGCAAAATTTCATTTTGACTCCTAGGAAGGTCCAAAGGGGTTTCAAACATATGTAAATGCTCTTCACATAATTCCTGACATTTTGGAGCAAAAAACATTTTGTGGCCTCTCATGGGCTCTGGGGGTCACAAAATAGCCCAGGTGAGACACTTTGCTCACCGTCCCTTCAAGACTGACAGTCTAAACTGACAGATAAAGCAACTTTTTATCTTTCAAGATTTTTTATTTGTTTATTTTGCAGAGCTGTAGAGAGAATATCATTTTTATGAAAGTAACTGGGGAAGAAAATGAGCCTATAGCAAAAACAACCAACACAATAGTTTTCCAAGGATCTTGTCTCAGGCCTGCTATAAAGATGTATTATGATATGCTTTAATTATTAGCTCACCCCAGAGTTCTATTTTTAGTACCATTGAACTGAGATCTTCAGTATGTATGCAATGTATATCCTCTTACAGAAATCTGCTTTTATAAGATTAAATTATTTGTTTTTAAACATGATTTTAAAAACATAATTACCAATTAATAAGGCTGTGTAAAACTTCCACATAGGCCTCTGAATGAAGTGCCATACTATTTAAAAAGATAAAATACCATGAAAGCATTTGGTGGCTGCTGTGTAGTGTGGGTGTGTTCCTTGAATTGTCAAAACAGGAATCAGCTCTTTGCAACTCTGATCCAGTATTCTTGTCAAAAATTTTTACAGTCAAATGTTCTTTGAGCAGCTGGGCTACCCTTGACACTAAGTCATGCTTCTCCTTTTTTTTGGGGGGGGGGGGGGGGTGTCATTCACCATGATTTGATTATCTTTTTTTAAAAAGAATAATTGTCTTTTTTAAAAAAAATACAAAACAGGCCTCTAGTATGTTGGTTTTTTTAGAATTCTTTTTAGAATAACAAGCAAATCAATTCCCCCCCCCCCCAATTACACAAAATTAACAATATAATTATAATTCTATGTCAGATGGAGTCATCCTCAGAGGACCTCCTCTCAATAAATTTTGTCAAGAAAACCCTGGGAGTGGGTGATCATAAGTCAAAATTGACTAGAAAGCACACAGAAATAATATATGTTTTCAGATCAGCTATAAATTATCTATCTATCCATCCATCCATCCATCCATCAATAACTCCAGAAATATTTAATGTCTATTATTAGTTTCTCCATTTCTAGAATATATTAATATCTGTTCTGCCAAAAATTTAGTTGATTAATTGGAGGTCCATCATCAGTAATTGAAAACCCATTAAAATGCTGTGCATCAAACTACACTAATCCTAATCACACCACATTGTTATACTGTCATAGCAGTGATTTGGTCCCACTTTTGTCTCAGCCCTGTCACATGACATCTTTTCCTGGTGCTGTTGTGCTGTACAGTGGTTGAGAATGTGATTTTTTTTTCATGCTGAAAATGGCCCCCTTTCCCACTATGATTTAGTAACCAATTTGTGTGCAGATAACTCATTCCACTTCTTTGTGAGAAAGCTCAATTAATGGGTGGGATGTGGTTGTTGCTTGGGTGTCCCTCCCTTGGGGATTCCCAAGAAAATCTTCAACAGAGAAACCTCAGAACCTTCTGGGGCTTGGGGGGGAAGGACAAGACTTGCCAAGAGAATAGCTGTACTTTTGAAAGTTTGAATTGTACAAGCAATTGTATTGCCCATTACCATGTATGGATGCAAGAGCTGGACAATTAAGAAACCAGATAAAAAGAAAATAAATTCATTTGAGATGTGGTGCTGGAGAAGAGTGCTGAAGAAACCATGGACAGTCAAAAAACCCCAAATAAGTGGATCCTTGAACAGATCAACCCTGAAATCTCCCTGGAAGTCAAGATTATTAAACTCAGGCTGTGGTACTTTGGCTACATCATGAGAAGGCGTGACTCATTAGAAAAAACAATAATGCTAGGAAAGGTGGAGGGAAGTCGAAAAAGAGGAAGAACGCACACTAGATGGATGCACATTGTTAAGGAGATTACGGGTATGAATCTGTAAGAACTAAGAAGAGTACTGTAGTGGAGGATAAGGAGTCTTGGAGATGTCTCATCTACAGAGTTGTCATGAGTCAAGAGCAACTCAAGGGTGGTTAACAACAACAACAAATGCTTTTGGAACCACTAACTCTATCATACTGCAATAGAGTTAATAGTACAAATGAAATGTTTTTTGAACATGACAGTCTGAAACAACTGGCTAGCAACTTCTTCTTTTTACAGGAGAAAAATAATAAAAATAGTGGAGGATGGCATGGTTCATTTTTCTTTGTGTATCATGTCTCACAATGTGAGATGTGGGCAGTGATGGGTGCACTGTAATGATGCCATGTTGTAATAGTGTTACTACAGCTTAATGAGTTCAAGTGAAGTAGTTTTGAACAGTACAACCTGAAACAACTGACTAGTGTGATAAGCACTTTTGTTTTTCACAGGAGAACATCAAGAATGGTGGGGGATAGTGTGGTCTGTTCCTTTTCCTGTGCCACCTCTCACCATGAGAGATTTGCACAGTGATGGGTGTGATGTAATAGTGTCATTACTGCTATTTTACAAAAATTGAAGCAAGCCAATTATGAAGCACAAGGTGGGGCAAATGGGGTGGTGATAATGGCATTCATGCAGGTGAAAAAAACCCTACAGATCACGCTGTTACTGTGCAAATGTGGCAAGGTATATAGTGTCAACAATTGGCTATTATGAGTACAGCTGAAATTGTTTTCAAGAGGTATAACTTAGCATAACAGTACTGTGTGATAAGGACTTTGATGTTCATTTCCTGTAAGCAATTAATATGCCTGCATTTTTTTAGTTTAAATATCTGGTTTTCCTTCCACATAGAGAAGGATAACTAGAAGCAGAATCAGGACCATTGTATACATAGGGGATTTACCCCATCAGTCTCCAAGTAATTTCCCCTCCTAGTTTACTCTTCCATACTACACCATACAGAATCTTTAGTAATGTCTTTTGTACTAATGTTACTCATAAATTGTAATTCCCATATATTACTTAATGTAATGGCAACTGCTGTGATATAAACTAGTAAAATTAAAATTAAACCTTAATTTTACCTGTTGTTATACCTTATATTACATATTATAAAATAATATATTTATTATTAATTGCATCATACCTTATATCTTTTTTTTCTAAAGTCCCATGCAAATTGATGGAGCTATATGAGTCAATGAAAAAAAATCACAGGAATTATCTGTTAACTTGGTATATTATTTTGCAGATATCGTGGTCCATTATGAGTCCAAAAATGTGACAAATAGGTGCAATTTCTCAAGCTGTTGATTCCTTTGTCAAAAGGGTGGTGAATCTGCTGTGAATTCCTATGAGGATTTATGCTACTTTTATCCCCAGTAGGACACCACCCTTTCACCTTCAGTGTTGTCACCACAAACAGCTTGTCTGAAACCAAGCTCTCAGAATGATAGTGATTCCAGAGGCCAAAAGTATATACAACAAAACTTTATTTACAGAAGTTAAACACAAAATAGCAGATTATTAATATATTAAAACACCACACTCTCTCTTCAGATTATTCGGACACTGACCAATTGCTCAACTCAGACTCCTTTCTGTCACTTCCTAGCCTAACTCTAACCTCTCACCACCCCATTTCCCCAACTGCACACTTTTCAAGCCCCAGGCTAAACTATACTCCCCTCTCAAACTGAACTCCCGACTATCATTCATTCACCAGCCGCCTCATGCAAATCTCCTCAATCATGCCACTAATCAACATTAACTTTAATTCTTCATTTTCTCTTCCCCCAACAACTGCTTACCTCATCTTCTGGCATACAACCCATAAATCAAGCAACATGTTCAAATACAAACCCATGCCATTACAACTGCAAACTGAGTTCAAAGTGCAAAAGTGATTTGTGCTCAGAGACTCAGCAGGGGGAGAAGAGAGGGCCGAACTGCAGATTTAGGCAAAAGCAGTCAGCTGCAACCTCTCCCAGTTCTTCCTCATTCATAACATTTTCCTACCTTGACCACACACATTGGTGTTGCGTTGCCACATGTCCTAGTTTTTATCTATGAAAGGTTGGGGTGTGAGCATGTGCACAGAGGGGTCACTATTTTTGGAACGTTTATGTCCCCCCTACCTTAATCTAGTCTTGTTTTAAAATGTTCCCTTGTAAAAATTAGGTGGAGGATGAAACTGTAAATAGGTAAGTGCACAATTTAATGAAAAGAAGGTGGGACAAAGGCTCTTCACCTAAAATTTGGCAGATGTGAAACCCACTAGGGATGGGTTTGATGGAACTTACCGTTACGAGTTCACACCGTTTCTCCAAGTGGTAAAAACATAAGGGGACAAGCATTTTAGTTTTTGTGATATATGTTATGCGTTCATATATACATAAACTCAGAAACTGCCACTGGCTAAGCTGACTGGAGGAATTCTTGAAACTTTAGTCCAAACGTTTTTGTTTCCTATTTTAGGGAAAGCGCCATTGCCATAGCTATCTTGTACAGAACAATTCAGCAATCCGAGTGGTTGTTTCAGTCCTGCTGTAAACGTTTCTTCCATTTTTTAGATGCCCACTTGATTAATATATTCTTGGGGCATAGAGAAAGGCATCTGCTGCCATTAAAAGCCATTAGTCTAACAATAGATATATACCAGGCCAAATTTGTCCAGACAGTTTTGACCTCCCACTAATTCTGAATCTTTCATAGAGAGAGTCACTAGGATATTATGGAACTAGAAAAATCTTTTCGAACTATCCTTTCCCACTCGTGTGCCTTCTAGATGTTTTGGAATACAACTGTCATACCTGATTATATGTAATGCTCATTGGGGTGACAAGAAGGCATAGTTTCAAACATCGAGATGTGTGATGTGCCACATTTGAAGAGCCTGTTTTAGACCAACTTCTACTTTTGTTTCAACATTATGATCATCCAAATTTCAGTGCCAGAGGAAGCCATACTCACCCATGAAAATCTTGCTCTGTCTATTTTCATTGATAGTTACTTATTGGTAAGAGTATTTAGCTTAGGGCTTTATGTGGTCATCATTAGCAAGTGTACATTTGTTTCTTATCTGCATATCTAACTTTGCTTCATTTACAAAGTTTCCAGAGTTTTGACTTGATGTTGAGAAGAGAGAGAGAGAGAGAGAGAGAGAGAGACTCTTAGCTATGGGAACTTTTTATTTTTAGGGCAAAAGGGAACCATAGTCAGGAAAGCAATTTTCCATTATGGGAATAATGGGTTATATATATATATCCTCCTCCAGTAATCCCAAATGGAAGGGTTATGTATCTCATCTTCCAGTAATCCCAATGAAAATATGACCAGGTGTCCTCCTCCTCCTCCTCCTCCTCCTCCTCCTCCTCCTCCTCCTCCTTTCTTAACTCTTTCAAACTGGAGGAATTTCTCCCAATTCCGAATGGAGCCAATGCGGATTCATGTAAATTCGCTTATTTAGCAAATTTACCTGAACCCCTGCTCCATTCGGAAGGCGTTCGGAATGACTTCCCATTACCCGAAAATAACCCCCCCTTGCCCGAAATCACGTGAGAAGCTTAAATTCGCAATAACGTTAAACCCATGATTGCATTCGGAGTGACTTCCCTTTTGCCTGAATTTGCGTGAGAAGAATTAATTCGCAATAATGTGAAACCCCATGATTGCGTTTGGATTGCCCTTGGATTATACTTCCAATTTCCCACGTCTGAAAGAGTTCATGGTTTAGCATCATGTCTGCTTTAGCACAGTCTTCCATGTGTTGTGGACCACAGGCACCATCCAGCCTTCAACAAAGGGATGAGGGTTGTACTTCACCAAATGGGAGCTTTCCCCCTAAACTTCCTAGCTGTGGCAAGGGGCCAGTTTTCACTGAGACTGCATGGGGCTTCAATGAGCTTTGTCTCTTTTCCATCCATATTACTGATGCCTTTATTTGTGAAGTTCCACTTCTCTTTCACCTGTAATTAAAAAAAAGAGCATAATCAAATGTGACTCCAAAGGATTCAGGCAACATCTTGCTAGTTTTGAGAATAGTAGCATGGGTTTTCTTCAGCTTTTCCCAACAGGGGTCCCTCCAAATGTGTCTACACACTTTCCTGAAAGTAAGCTCCATTGAACTCAATGGGATTTGTTTCTGTGTTAAGAGACGAGATGAGATTGTGCTGTCTGTTTCTTAAATATAACTTGAGAAACCTCCAATGTAAAGCACGGGGCAAGTCATAGTTTATTGGATCATGTATGAAGGATGAACTCTCACCAAACTTGTATTTTAATATTTTAAATAATTGGTAGGACAAAGAAGCAATGGGTGTAATGCGACAGTGATATAAACAAGGGATTTGATACCATTCCACATACCATCCCTGGGAGATAGATTAAATGCCGAGTCCACAATTGAATGTACCAGAGCTTTTCCCTGAGGCCAAACAGTCTTGTGCTGCCATGTGGCAACCTGCCAGGGATCTGGTGGCCATTCCATTCTCATTCCAGGAGGAAAAGGAGGATGTTGCTGCTACCCAGCTGCTCATTCTTCATATCCTGCTATAGCAGCCTTTGATGGCCCTCCTTGAAGCTTTCAGAATACTTCAAACAAAGCTTTTTTGGTTCTCTGACATGATCCTAGAGCAGAAAATACATGTGCTGCATAGCATCAGCTCTCCACATGTGTATTTTTAGCCCCACACCCCTGTAAAATTTATGGGAGTGGTCTCTATAAAAGAATCAGTCTCCCTCTTGTTTGTTTAGTAAAAGAGTCCAATCAAGTTTTGGTTAAAGTGACCCAAAGTAATTGCCCTATTTTTCCCAATAGGATTAGCACTCATGTGACCCACCCAAATCCAGCATGCCTGAATGCCAGGAATTGCAGTCCAGCATGTAAGGAGTTACATGCCCCCTCGCCTAGCTTTAAACTTTGGCAGGTACAAGACCATGGCTAATTCTCCTAGAGTCCACCATAGGTTTCTTCCTGGTTTTTGTGAACATGCTTTGGTTTTTGAGCCAAAACAGAGAAGATGAGAATAATGTGCCTTGTTGTACCATACAAATGCCCGTGATGTTTTAAAGTGACCACAGTTTTAGTGTTGGTCATGCCCAGTGAAACAGTTACCAGTGCCATAGTTGGGGGTTTATTCTGATTTGCTTAGAAAACAGCATTTTCTGTGCAAGAAATAATATTTCCATGTTGAAATATTATTTTCTATGTAGAAAATGCTGTTTTTCTGTGAAAAACACAGTGGTTTTGTGCAAATTTTCCATATGAGAAATTTTGTGCAGAATAAGTCCTGAATTTCAAATCGCCTTCAAACACTGTGTGGATTTTTTGTGGCTTTAGCCTTTCTACCAGCAGGAAGAAAATTGCTGGAATTACCCATTGCTACTTTCAAGAAGATACTTAGTGAAGAGTTACAGCCCTACTTGGGAAGGGTGCTCAACAAACTAGGAGCAGTCACTGAAAAGGCTTTCTCCTGTATCCTCATCAGATAAGCCTGCAAGGCTGGTGGGACAGAGAGAAAGTTGTCCCTTGAAGACTGTAAGACAGGCAGGCTCATATGGGGAGATATGGGCTTTCAGCAATCTAGACCTAAGGCATATAGAGCCTTTGAATTGTGGCCAGAAAGGGATGGGATATAAATATATACATTGGTTCTGTACTTTACATCAGTTGATTGTGCAGAGTAATGTTTAAATTTTACAATTTTTTCCATTTCAGATGATACATCCCCTGAGAATGCCTTTCCTTTGGCTTTTCCTGATCTAGAACAGCAGCTCCAGGTGACTCTAGTTTTACTTAATGCCCATGTCTATTCTGTAACCTTTTTTCGTTATAACCATTAATAATGTATGTGCACTATTGTAGGCAATAGTTGTCTTCCCGCATAGGCATTTAATCTATAAAAATGTACTTGCATAATGTTCTCTGTGTGATATTGATTTGAGAGAATGCTTAATACATTTTATGGCTTCTAAAAGAATATAATAGGATGTTATACTTGAATTTCATAAGGAATATGTGAGATAGAATAAACCCTACTCTGCTTTAGGAGTCAACTGAGTTTAATGTGAATGAGGTCTGTATGTTAAACATATGTGCATCTTTTCACACTATGAAGTGATGCATTTCCTCCTGAGTCCATGTGGGTTCTTCACCTTGCCAAGTACCTAAAAGATCCCAGCTCTTCACTTCTGTCAGACAGAGAGGGAGCTGCTGGAACGGAGTGGCTGAGAAACTTATATCCAAGGAAGTGAAGCAGGAAAGGAAGGGAGAAAAAAAGCTTTGATATCTCATAATTGTGATTACCTCATTCTCATGAAACAATCAGGGAAGTATGTGACATCAGGGGAACAGCTGACGAAAGAGGAGTCATTAGAGAAGTAGTGCGTTCTTGAGATGTGCTGACAGATGGGGGACAAACAGGAAATGTTGGGAAGGAGAAAGTTATGAAAGAAAGGAATAATAAAAGAACTACAGCTGCAAGCTCATGCATGGGAAATCTAGTAGCTCAAAGCAAACTTCAAGTAGTTTTAACTGACCACCTGAGCATCAGTTAGTGGCAAGATTCTTGTATACTCAGAAACCATAAGCCCAAAACCTGTAGGGGTTGTGATGAGCAAACAGAGCTTTGTGTACATGAAACTATCCCAACCCCTGTGTACATATGCATACACATATGTGATGCATACATGTGTACAGAGACATCACACTGCCACTGTTTCCATCCCCTTTCTTTATTGTCTCTTGTCTGGTAGTAGTAATAAAACCTTCGCATGTATTAGGTAGTTGTAATCCTTATGAGAGCATGCATGGCATAGTGGTTTGTTTATTGGACTACGAGTCTGGAGACCAGGGTTAAATTCCCAGTTCAGCCATGAAACCCAACGAGTTGACCTTTGGCAAGTCACATGCTCTCAGCCTCAGAGGGAGACAATGGCAAACCTCCTCTGAACAAATCTTGCTAAGAAACCCCCATAATAGGTTTACCATGAGTCGGAAACTGCCACTGACAAAACTCTGAATGTTTTAGCATATTCCAAGTAAAAAAAGTGTTGGGGACACTTCCTTTAGACTGGAGATGAGCAATTTGTGAGAATGAGTGGAGATACATTGGGTTCTAATGTCATTGCTGCACCAGGCAACCCTCAGGGATCAAGGAAACTGATAGGAGTCAAGCAGCACTGATTAACCAACATTTTCCCATTCTGGTCTCATTTTCATTTAGGGGAACAGAGAATGGATGTGAGATCCTTTCCTGCAAATATCCAAATGTGGAAAGAGCATTCTTTCTTTCTCTAGCTAGATGATGTCATTTCTGAATCTGGTTTCTTATTTCAGCAAGGCACTTGAGAATGTACTTCAAGTCATTGTATTCAACAAAGTTCATGCCCTTATAGTGGGATATGTTCTTATGTGTATTTACGAATCTCTGATCAAAAATATAATTTTAAGAAGTCGACAGAAAGCATTAGCTGCATAACCTTCCTATTCTTTAAATAAATCACATCTTATTATTTATTTATTTATTTATTTATTTATATTCCACCCCTCTGGGTGAGCAATCAGGGCAGAGTACAGCATTTAAAAATACATACAGTTAAAATAACACTTCGGTCTCCCCTCCCACCCCTTAAAAAAGAGATTAAACTAAGAATAAAATTTAAAACAGTGAAACATTAAAAGATAAACATTAGACAATAATAGCTCTAAAAATTGGATAAGTGGGCGGCCTCAAGTGTATCAATGTCTTGATAAATGGGACTGGAAGGATGGTAAATGACAGAAAGTTAATCGTTTTCTGGGAAGGCCTGCTGGAAGATATGCATCTTGGTGGCTCTCTTAAAGCAATCCAAAGTTGTAATAAGACGCATCTCATCCGGCAGGTCATTCCATAGCCTAGGAGCAACGGCAGAGAAGGCCCTCTGGGAGCTCTGTGCCAGCCTAGTTTTCATAGGCTGTAGCAAATTCCTCCCAAAGGACCGAAGAGTGTGAGGGGGCTCATATGGGGAGAGACCGTCCCTAGGATAGGATGGACCTGAGCCATGAAGGGCTTTAAAGGTCAAAACCAGCACCTTGTACTGTGCCCGGAAACTAACTGGCAGCCAGTGGAGAGATTTCAGCACAGGTATTATGTGTTCTCTCCTAGATGCGCCGGTAACTAATCTGTCTGCCATATTTTGAGCCAGTTGAAGTTTCCGGGTTAGGCACAAGGACAGCCCCATGTAGAGCGCATTGCAGTAATCTAAACGTGAGGTGACCAAAGCATGTACCACAGTTTCCAGGCCCCTCATCTCCAGGAAAGGGCATAGCTGGCGCATCAGCCAAAGCTGATAACAGGCACTTCTGACCATCGCATTCACCTGACTAGTCATGTGGAGCGACGAGTCTAGAAGTACCCTCAGACTGCGAACAGGGTCATTTTTGAAGTCATATCTGTTGAAAACTGTTTTTTTTCTTTTCATTTGTGTCTTATGGTAGTGACCCAGTAGTAGTTACCAATTTCCCTTCTCTTGCTTAAGTGAGTTCCCACAGCAATGGCTGTGATTTATTGTATCCTTTGAGACCTTTCTGACTACACAATTGTAGGACTATGATTTCACTTTAATTACTATGGTTGAATCCTATGGAATCTTAACTGAGAGAATTCTAAATATCCCTCTCTAAACTGCAGATCCCAGGATTTCATAGGGTGGAACAATGCAGCTAAAAGTGGATTCCTAATCCTATAATTGTGGGATGGGAGATGGCCCCTGCTGCCTGGTAACTGTCCTCATGAGTGCTTCAAGAAAGGAATGGGCTCATCCTTTCCTTTGCATTTGCTTGTGAGTGCTGTCATGACATGAGTTGCAATACTGTTAGCAAAGCCTACATGGGACAGCAGAACCTAGAAAAGTTGGACTAGTAGTGCAGAAATCCCTCAGACTGGATGACCATGTTGCTTAAGGGATTCTGGGAGCTTTTTCAGGCTCTGAAAGAGGCCAGCAGCAGCAGGTGGAGGCCCAAATAGTGCGCTAGGCAAGATAGACCTAGTGGACCTTGCTACAATATATTACTGTATATGGGTCCCAGCAAATGCTCCAGTATGCCAGGTCCTGGTATAGGGTCTATAATTAAGCACTAGAATTTTTGTTGTTGTTAACATGCACAGCCTGTGTAGCATTTTAGAAATGGACTTGTCTGCAAGTACCATGTTAGTAATTGTAGTGCCATTCTCTTGCTCCATCAAAGGGGTCTTTACTAGATTGCTGGTGCAGAGGCAATACAGAGACCCTCTCCCTTTACCCCTGAAAGCAGAGGGTTTTTTTTCTTTTATGACTATTGTTAGTCAGCAACTCTATGCAACATTTGTCCTATTGCAGGAGAATTGGATTTGATACAAAACTTTGGAAGCAATAAGAAATATTCTACCCAACTAAGGTTTGTGCTCCATTACTTGGCAGCAAGCTCCACTGAACAGAATGGGACTTTCTTCTCAATTACTATGGAAGGGGAAAAGTTCACTGCATCTACTCTGCTCCTTTCAAAAAGAATTCACAATTCTTTGTCTGCAATCCTGGATGGCACATAGAATTCCTGCCCTTTAAAAATCTTCAATAGGTCTTGTGTGAAAGACAGTGGACGGAGACACAACTGAAGTGTGGATAAGATGGCAAAATTAATGAGGAAGACTACACAAGTTAGATGGGGTTGAAGCAGTTTGTTTTTGCTTGAGCCTGCTGAGAAACATGGGATGATAGAGGGTTAATTGAGACTGTCTCAAATTGGGAGAGTTGGAGGTATGTTCCTCTAGGTGCAAATAGTAGGGATTCTTTCACACTAGACAATTGTAGTAATGCAATTCCATTTTAATAGCCATGGCTGCATCATATGGAAAGCTGGGGTTTGTAGTTTGATGAGACACTAGAGTGCTCTGGCTGAGAATTCTTAAATATCTGTGTCTGAAATTTGATAGGCTTAAGCCATTCATAGCAGGATACTAAATCTGCAAAATATACTTCTAACAAACAAAAATTATCTTGATTTCCAATTTTAGTTAAAAAGGCTAGCCAGAAATTGAATTTCTGGAATGAGATTTGGATTTGATCTAAGAAAAAAGGGACTATTTTTCAAATTTTGTTTATGCAACCTCCTCCTCCTCCTCTTTTATTTATTTATATCTTAACTTTTTCCCAAACTGGGATTCAAAGTGGCTTACAACAGTTAAAAAACATAGCTAAAATGCACAAAATACAAAAGTTGAAAAACAAACAATCCGAAAAATTTGCTGGTTTAGACCAATATAATTTATCAGTCATTTGCCACTGATGAATGGTTCAATGTGTGTTTAGTTTGTGGGGAGCATGTGTTTGGAAGTTTCAGATTACAATCCTGTACATGCTTACCTGTGGGTTGATGAAGCTGAACTCAATGGGCTTACTTCAGATTTTTTTTTTTTTCTGAACATGTATTTGCCATGGATGGGGAGCTGATCCCAAAAGAGTGCTGACACAGCTTCTGACTCCATCTCAGGTTTGACCATGATTGGGGACAGCCTAAATCAGATGGACAGCTCTAAAGATGCAAATGGCATATTGATGGAGGCCACTTGAGCTATTAAAATTTCAGTAAGCAGTCCATGCAAGTGGTTGACTAAAAATGACATTAGGAGAATGAGAGACATGGAAAGAAGGAAATGACAGATTTCTTAGACAGATGGGCTGCCTTTCTCTTTTTAGGAAGCCAGAAGGGGGCCTGTACCAGGGACAAGAAGGGCATCTTAAGCCAGGAATAAAAAGTTTTCTGGTTTTGGAAAGGGGATTTATTGAGTGGATAACAATAGAAGCATTCATGAAAGCCTAAACATACTCTAAGGTAAACTGAGTACTGAGCAGAAATCAAAAGCATGCATTTGGTTTCTTTTTAAAATAGCCAAGAGAAAAAAATAGTACCCCATTAAATGTGGAGTACAAATCACATGCCCCAATTAAATATACCATCAAGCAACTTACCTGACCTGCCTTTGTTCTCCTCTCTGGGCTCAGAATCCCATTTTTAAAATTTTATTCTAACCTATATTTTTCTGTGCTACAACCTTTACTAGGCAGTAACTTTCATTCCTCAATCTTATCCCAAATTCATTGTTTTTCCAAAATCCTCACCATAGCCTCATACTGGGTGCTAAAGGAGAGGGGGCCTCCATGGAAAGTGATGAGAAGCCTTTGAATCAGGTGTGATGCACTCAGGATGCTGTTCAGGAAGGGGGCAAGGGAACTAGAGGCGACGAAAGGCCTACCTGCCCCTCTGTGTGCTGCTTTCTATGCATGGTTTTACGGCCCACCCTCCTGCCCACAGTGTAACGTGAGCTTTGCTGGTTGCTTTGGGACAAGGTAGAAAATTTCTCCCTTTACCTGGGCTTTTTTGCCTACCTCATATTGTATCTGGGCGACTTGGACAGTTGGCTATGGGTGGTGTTGTAAATAGACTTCCACTGGGCAGGTAGTGGGAGGAGGTTATAATTGTTTCTATGTACACTTTGGCACCCTTTTGGTGTAGAGTAGAACTCTGGAACTGCCTCTCTAAGATCTTAGGGAAGGAGTCTACTTTTGAGGTGTACCTGGGATTTTTACTCTCATTTCTAAAGTCCTAGGAATTGGGTGGGAGCACCCTGGGTTTGCCTTCCAGTAGAAGGCTGGACAGGGAGCAACCCAATTATTGAATTGCCCAGGGGTCAGGTGTTTCACCCAAAGGTATGATGAGGAGGAAGTCAAAAGGTGACACCTGGCCTCAGATGAACCCACGTCAGGTTGTTCCTCCCTCTTGCTTTTCCCAGGATCATCACATTGTAAATAGTTTCAAGGCAAATAAAGTGGCTCTTATTTAACCCAACTCTCTGTGTCTGGTCCACTTCTTCCATGGGAAGATACCAATTACAGTCTGTCTTATCTAATACATCCAGATATGGACAGCAAAGTAGTACTAGTATTATTACACACGTACATACCTTCCAGTTCTCTGGATGTGGTAGGGATAGTTCTTTGATTAATCTTGTCACTCTACATTTTTCAGTTGCTTTTAACATGTTACAGTTTCTATTTACCCTTCCTGTTTTTCCCTTATCCACAGCTTACTTCAACTGAATCCAAACTGTAAAAATAGTTTGTACTCAATTACTGTAACTCAGCAGGGAGGAGAGGGTGGAATCCTGCAAAAGCAAACATAGGGCCTTTACAGACTGCCGAAAAGGGGCGGTCCATAGGCGCCCAGAGAAGTACCAGACTGGGGCCTGGGCTGCCTCACCTGCAGCCCTTGCGGCCCCAATCCACCACTTCCCCAGGCCACGAAGAAGCAGCAAATTGCTGCTTCTCCGTGGCCTGAAACAGGGTGCAGAGGGCGCCCTGGGCACCCACTGCACCCTGCCATGGGCAGCGGCCCCTTTCCCCTTGGCCTGCTTGGCGCAGCCATGTGAAGGCTGCGCCAAGGATGCAAGTTCTGTTTTGGAGCTCCTTCTTGTGCTGCAGAAAGGGTACCATAGGTGCCCTCCTGTGGCGCAATGACATCAGGCGTGTGCCGCACCGTCTAAATGCGGCGTGCACCATGACATCATCGGACAGCATGATGCAAACATGGCGTCATCCATACTTGCTAGGGCTGGGGAGTGTGCGAATGCTGAGCACTCCCCAGCCTTATTCATACCCTGGGGATAGCCCTTTTGGGCTGTCTGTACTGGGTCATAGTCACCCTTTTCTAGCATGTGTGCTTCCTCTTTGACCACACTCTGATGTTGCTCAGCCACATGTGTCCCAATCTTGATTTGTGAAATGTTTGAGGGCTATGTGCACTTATTTCTCTTACTGGATGCTACACAATATACAGCTCAGGTACAAGACATTTGGCACAGTCTTTGCTCAAATGTCTTGAAATCTGTGTAGGCCAGGAAAAACAGGAATAGGAAGGAAAGGTACAAGGGTAATGTTAAAGCCCAAATACCGTCCTGCATTCACAGTTTCATTATCAAGCTATCTAAATGAAATGTGGATTTCAGCAATTTTCTCATGGGATGCAGGAAATTCTCAAAGTGTTTGGGGTGGATGGCTGAGGCTTATCTAGCAGTGATATGAATTTTTCCCTCATTTAGAAATCTTTCCTAAACTTAGCTGCAACATTATTGCTTGTAGCAGCAACAGAGCTATAACAATTGGCAGCAGGCAGGGCCAGCCAGTCAAATGACCCAAATGTTCTGTTTTAGGCATCTTTCCAACAAACCACCAGTGTGAGGGAATGGCACATATTGGCTGCCAATTCTGTAACTTCATCACTGTCTGTGACAATACAGCAACTAATGACTTTATCATACTGGGCTTGAAATCTGGGATTAGAGCTGGACACTAGCATCTGTGGCCATACCTTATCACTTGAGAATGTCTGTCCCATACCTAGTCTGTAGTCCATCCACTGCTGTAGTGCTCCTTTTTATTGATGGGCAAAACATGTCAATGCCTCTTGCAATAGGACCTCCTCTCAAACTTTAAGTTACTTTTAACTCTTTCCACAGAAGACCCCTAGGTACTGATATTTGCCCTACATTTACCTTATTAACACTATTTTGAAATGTATAAGAGCCGGGGTCTCACAGACCAGTTTAATGTTTGGGTGGTATGCTTGCCTTTCTTTATAGTTTATAGAAATCACTGAGATAGAGAAATCTACTGTAAAAAAATGAACAATAACTTTATTAAATGACATTAAGAAAGAATCTTATGTAGGTTACTTCAATCTTAGGAGCTTATTGCTTGGTTTATTAATTACCTCTCCTGGTTTAAATTTCAATTCTTCATCCTGCCGCTGAATTTGCTGCCTGAATACACTTTTCTGGCTTCAGAAAACCTGCTACATTTGCATTTATGAGACTAACAAGATTCTGGTGCCTTATATACCTGGCATGACGCGGTCCTAAATTTGAACATTTTTGTTGGAATAAAAGCAATTTAATGGGTGCCTTCCTGACATGTTCATGCTTTTTCCCCCTGCAGCAATATGCAGGTTTTTAATCTTTTTAAAAAAATTTATAAAGAGGGTATTCTAAAAAAAAAAAAAAAAAAAAGTAATATGTTGTCTGCAAGTAAATTTAATTTATTAAATTAATTTACGTTTTTCATCTTGCCTTTCTTATCAGTACCTCCATCTTTTTTTCCTCAGAGAAAAAGCTCTCTGAGAAATGTTCAGGTTATCTATCCTGAATTGACAAAGCGAATTTCTCAGCTGTTTCATCCACCTCAAAAGTGATTATTCTGAGGCAAGATGTAATTCTGGCAGTTGAGGGAGTGATGAAGGGATTTGGAGTTACAGCCATTTTATTTTCCCCAGAAAGTCCCTTTCTTAGCAGTTTATCAGACCTGAGGAATTTCTCTTTATTTCAAATGGAGCCAATTGGAGCCAATTCGAATTCACATGAATTCGCTAGTTTAGCAAATTTATGTGAATTCCATTTGTGTTTGGAATGTGTTCAGAATGACTTCCCATTACCCGAAAATGACTGCCCATTGCCTGAAATTGCGTGAGATGCTTTAATACTCAATAACGTAAAACCCATGATTGCGTCCGGATTGCCATTGGATTATACTTCCAACTTTCGTCGTCTGATAAACTTATTAGGGGCATTTTTTTTAATCCTGGGAAATTCAAAATACCTGCTACCTTTGCTACACACTATGGGCTGCCATTATGCTTAACAGCAGTTGAATATCTACAGTATAGAAGAATCCACAATTTTATAGTGTGTCAGAGTTGTTGCTCCAGCAACAAGTCACATTGAGATGTAGAATAGATTAAAATTACTTTCCAAAGAAAAGACAGTGATTTTAACAAATAAGCTTGTCAAAAATATAAAGTGGCCATTTCCAGCCTTATTTTAAAACCGGAATTACTAAGTTTATGCTTCTTCTTTTTTGTCTATATGTATATTTTGTAGAAACTCCTCAGAGATGCTTTACTTTATAGCAAAAAGATGACCCCTGGTGGGTTGGTGGAGTTTAGACAGGCATATGAGATTGGCAGTTTAGTCAGAAGTTAGACCCATTGAATCCAATGGGACTTATTCTCAAACCATTATACTAGAGGATCAATGAAATGATGAGAAGAAACACACTTGATGGAGAAGCCATTGCATGAAACCATTTCTCCTTGAAATTTGGAGAAAATTTTGTGAATATTTGGTCAAATCATTCTCCGCATCCCCAGCCCTCACACTAGGAAAATTCAGAATCCAGTGCTTGGAAAAGTTACTTTTTTGGATGACATTTCCTAGAGGCCAGGATCCTATTTGTGATATGTGGCAGTGTAACCTTAAGTTATGCCACTGCTTCTATTATGAGGAACTTTGTGCAAGGAAATATCCACTAGTTTTTTGCTCATATCAAAGGTACATTCAGCCAGTTTTTCCTGCAACAACGTTCAAGTTTGGAAAAATTTACAATTGTGACTCAGTGCAGCCATAATGCTGTGCTTGTGTGACTCAACATAAGCAGTATCTTGTTTGACTTCAGGCATTAAGAAATTTGGGGGGATTTTAAAATGATGCAAACATGGCAGAAATGATGCAGAAAAAAGTATACATAATTTGAACAGACAATAGCTGTCTGTAAATGAGAAATACAAATGCATGGAAGATCTCAGTACTGTATAATGAGATACATTTTAGTTCTCTAAATATATGTTTGGAGCTGAAACTACTTATATACTAGGTATATGCTGAATTATTTTACTTTAAAAAAAGTTTTAAAAAATTGGTTTCTCATTATTATTATTATTATTATTATTATTATTAAAAACAACACATTTAGCTGCATTTCACTGTGGAAAAACCACATCATCATGCCTGTATTTGCTATGCAAACAAAACCAAATTTAACAAGACAAAATATAGAACATGAAGCATTCAGTTCCAGGAACTAAAGGATGAACCAAATTAGCATCTCACCATAATATTCCTAATATTCCTCAAACACCAATAAAGTTGAATATGTTTTATTGGGGAAACTCTGAATAATGATAATTAGATGAAAAAAGAGAGACCTTGTTATTTTGTTCAGCATATGGTTTTCTCAAATCTGTTAAGATTGTTGTGTATATGTGTGTATGTGTGCATGTGTGCCTTCAAGTCTCTTATTGACTTATGGGGTTTCTTAGGCAAGAAATACTCAGAGGTGATTTTGCCAGTTCTCTCAGCTGAAAATATAGCTTACAGCACCTGGTATTCATTTGTGATCTCCCATCCAAGCACTAACCCAGTTAACCTAAGCGCAGACAGGATCTGGTGCCTTTAGAGTATTTAATCCTCTCTGTCATTAGGGTAGTTAAAACTAAAATAATCAATTAATGAGGTTCCCATATGTGACACCATGCTTGATGGATCACTGTCCAGGAAACTGCCTGATGCCACCATGTTCACTTGAAGGTATAGCATTTTTTATACTCCAAACTAGAGGTAATGTTTAACTATCATGAAGAGTAACAACTGATAGACTTATCTTCCATACAGTGGCACCTGGTGGTTTCCATGTTGATGGGACGGTGGATTTCCTCTGGGTTTTAAAATAACTTTAAAGGAATTCACCACAGGACTGAACCTATTTTTGGAGTTGGATTTGGCGCCTTGGAGAGCATTTGGATTAAAACCCAGAACAGATGATGCCCTGCTTACATCCATTTTATCATCTACCACTGTCTCCATTAATTGGTCTGATCTCTATTTAAAGCCATTCACATTGACGGCCATCATCACTACATCTTATAGCACTGAAACCCATAATTTAACTACTACCTGGGTAAAGGAGTGTTTCATTTAAGCATCCAAAATATCATTTACTCTGCATCTGCACCACAGAAATAACCGAGTCAACTGCCATGGTTCAGTACTATGGCATTCTGAGATTTGTAGTTTTTTTGAGAGATTTAACTTTCCCTGACAACAAGCTCTGGTGCCACAACAAACTGCAGTTTCCAGAATTCCATAGCATTGATCTATGGTGTGAAACTGTATTATTTCTGCAGTGCAGAGCCACCCTTAGCTTCACATGATGATCTTTAGTTCTAATACTGTAAGAACAAGAGAAAATCTACCCACTTTTTCCACACCATACATAATCTTATATACCCCTACCACAACTTCAGATTTTCACCTGTTTTCTAAGCTAAAATACTGAAATGTTGTTGCCTATTCTCATATAAGTCAAATAAGTTCTCATGACCATACCCAATTTCAGCCGTTCTCCTTTCCAGTTTTTGATACCCCTTTTCTGCACCTTTTCAAGCCCTACAATATATTAATCTTTCTTGAGTGACATAAAAGCACACTAATGATTGTATTAGGTGAAACATTTGGACACAACCATGACACTTATTAAATGATTGTGGTGAAATACCTCCCAATTAATTTAGCCTCATAGGCTGTTGTGAGAATGAAGGAGGGAGGACATGTTAAAACACACACACACACACACACATACAAACAAATTTGTAGCTTCACAAGTGAAGTAGAAAATGTTAGTCAAATTTGAAGTTAATGCAAAAAAGAATTCACAGCAGGCATCAGCCCTTTCATATGATTTTGCTCTCCCTAAGCCAACTATTTTGGAGAGAGGTTTAACAGTGTATATGCCACTACTGAAGGTTAGATATTGGACCATTTTTAAAATGTGAACATAAGAATAAATGTGCACTGACACTCCCTGTGCAGTGACTCCAAGCACTTTCCCCCACAAATAGAGGAGTCTAAAAAGAGAGGCAGGGGTAAAAATAACTGCTTTTTTATTGCAGAGGAATTCTTGTTACTTCTTGACTAAGCAAGGGATGAACTAACTTAAGTCCTTTCTTTTGATTTAAGTAACTTGTGGCTGAATTTCAAGAAGTTTGCTTAATGATTTCAGGAATACCTATTTTGAACTGTTGCACGCAGTTTATAGTTATGGGCAACATGTGAGCATGGGGTTTAGTCTAAATTAAGATAGTGTTCAATCAAGAAGACTGAAACCATCTTACCAGAATAACTTCATTAAATGTTGCCCTTGGTCAGGCAAGGAGTGGCAACATACTTTTATTTACTGGTTCTGAGCTAAAATCATGTAAAAATTAATTTGGGAGTGTATCCCAAATTACAATCTGGAATTTACCCACAACTATGCATGTATAGGAATTCACTGTTATAGCAGTAGGGCCTCATCTGTACTGCAGAAATAATGCAGTTTGTCACCACTTTAGCTGCCATGGCTCAGTGCTATAGAATCCTCAGGCTTGTAGTGTGTTGTTGCACTAGAGCACTCTGACAGATAAAGTTAAATGTCTTACAAAATGACAAATCCCGGAATTCCATAGAGGCATGGCAGTTAAAACAGTGTCAAACTGCATTACAGTCAACTCCCCCCCCCCCCAATATTTATCTTTATCCATGAATTCAATCATCCCCAGCTAGCTAATATTTAAAGATATAAATTCCAAAAAGCATACCTTGAATTTGCTATTTTATATAACGGACACCATTTCACTACACTGTTGTTTTAATGATACTTGAGTGTCTATGGATTTTGGTATCTATGGGGTGGGAGGAGCTCGAACCAAACCCCAGCAGACACCAAGGGTTCACTATATTTCTGCAATGCAGATGATGCCTAGATTGTTCAAGATCCTTTCAAGGACCCACACCCATGAAAGTGGTACAGTTCCTCCACCTTTCTCTCTTTGTAGACAACTAAAAGTTCTTTGTCTTGTTCTTGTCAATCAGTATCTAGCTAGAATTCTTTAGAGTTTACCATTTAGGTCATCTGAGCTCACAAAGATCTGAACAATAGTAATGTTTCCTTAGGAAGGCCAACATCAGCATTTCTCCTAAGAATGTCTTAAGCTATAGACTTACAGGGAAAGTTATCATGAAAGTTATTATTAGAATCATAGGATCCTAGAGCTGGAAGAGATGACAAGGTCCATTAGATTCTGTTGCAAATAACAGTTCTTTCCAAATATGTTTATGTATCTTCCTTTTTGCATTTGTTGTTGTTGTTTTTGTTGTTGTCTGCATTCAAGTTTTTTCCAACTTATGATGACTCTAAGGCAAACCTGTCATGGGTTTTTTCTGGGGTAAGAATGTGTGACTCACCCAAGGTCACCATGGCTGAGTGGGGAATGAAACCCTGATCTCCAGAGTTGTAGTCCAATGCTCAAACCACTACACCATGCTAGCAGATTTTTAAATGTCTCTATCTATCATGTCTGCTAAGATGCCTGTAGTCATGTAATGGAATCCCTCCATATTACAAAGGATTTTGCAGAATGTTACTTGGTACACACTAAACTCACACAGAGGCTTCTCTGTTGCTCTGCATGACTTTACAATGTGCCATACAAGAAAAACAGCTTAAGAAATGTCATTCTTTTGAACTATAACACTACCCCAAATCCTCTAGCCAACAAAACCAATGACATGCTGACTGTAGCTGCTTTATCACACTAGGGGGCAAACAGGATTTAAACAAGAGTTAAACAGGAAATGTCCTATGATAAACATAGGGCATTTCCTGTTTAACTCTCTTTTAACTCTTGTTTAAATCCTGTTTGCCCCCTAGTGTAAAAAACAGTAAGATTCTGGAAGCTATAATCTGCCAAAGTAACTATTCACAGCTCTGAAGCACACAATACAACTAATTCACTCTTGCATTTGGACTTTACAGGCAAGAGCTATAGTTGTGGCCAAGTATCCTTAATGGGTGGCTTGTCCACTGTTATTGACCCTCAGGAACTGCTGATAAGTGTAGATATCCCTCTCTTTCCTGACCACTATTTAGGGACGCTTTTGCCATTCTTGTGGGCATGCAGCACTTTTTCTCGGTCTGAATAAATTGACCCTTCTCTATTTCTCCCTCAAAGCATGGACAAAACTCATTGAAAATAATTACTCTAGTATAACTTTCATTTCCTGTAGACAGGGCAAATGCATTAATAATAATAATAATAAATCTTTATTTATATACCGCTCTTCCAACGATCAGAGTGGTGTACACATACAAAAAATTAAAACATATACAAAAGTTAAAAACAATCAGAAAACAATTTAACAATTTCGGCCCAAGGGGTGGCGGTATTCCAATCCGAGCCATCGTGGGGGAAGAATAACGGCGGGGGAGAGTCAGGGGTAAGCCTGCTCAAATAAATACGTTTTTAACCCCTTCTTAAACTGGGTAAGGGAGGCTGCTGGGCAGAGCTCCGTGAGCAATGAGTTCCAGAGGCTCGGGGCAGCGATAGAAAGCGCCCTCTTCCTAGTGATTGACAATCTGGCCTCTGGAACTTTAAGTAATAATTGCCCAGAAGATCTAAGTGTACGGGGCAGATTATGTGAGGAGAGACGGTCCTTCAGGTACTCTGGGCCCAAGCCATTTAGGGCTTTATAGGTAATAACTAGCACTTTGTACTGAGCCTGGAAGCGAATAGGCAGCCAATGGAGATCTTTTAATACCGGTGTTATATGGCAGGTCCTGGGAACCCCAGTGACCAGCCGTGCTGCCATATTCTGCACTAGTTGTAGCTTCCGAGTGTGATACAAAGGCTGCCCCATGTAGAGCACATTGCAGAAGTCTAATCGAGAGATTACCAGAGCATGTACTACAGTTTCAAGGTCCCTCCGGTCCAAGTAGGGACGCAGCTGGCGTATCAGCCGAAGCTGAAAGCAGGTGCTCCTGACCGTCGCATCCACCTGAGAAGTAAGGAGGTTGCTAGCGACTGCAGTATTCGTTTCTGTACTTCTGGTGTGTGTGTGGGGGAGGGTATGTATATGTGTGTATGCATGTGTGTGTGTATCTTCAAATAAAACTTAAATGTAGTCCTGGTCTATTTTCTTGCAATTCCTGGCAGCATCTGCAATAGTTTATTTCCACCCTCAAATGGGTTTATTTTTAATTCCAAGATATATTGGAACAAAACTGTCTTTTCCTCCTTTCTTGTTTTTAATTTTTATTTTTTTCTGTGATATGACATTATAATTCTGAGGAAAATAATTAAGACGGGGAAAAAGTATTCTTCAGACTATTTTACCACCGCAGTAAACCATGACCTAATTCAAAAGGGGAGGAGACTTTGGAAGAGGCCTAGTGCAGATGCAAGAAATCACTGCAGACAGCCCCCCATGGAAAACATGGACAGAGAGGTGACTTCAGCCAGCAAAAACTGACAAAACCCAAGAAACTATATTGTGAAAATGTGCACTTCTTTAAATCAATCTGGAACCGTCTAATTAAAAGATTGTATGTACAGCGCTGTGTAAATTTACAGCGCTGTATAAATAAAGGTTAATAATAATAATGGAAGAGAGCTAATTTACATTATGATTATAACACAGTAAGAGATAATATGCACTCCAGCCTATATATAACTACAACAAGCCCCACTGAATTCAAGATATCTTACTTCTGATTTGATATAGATAGGATTGCACTGAAATTGGATTTTTGAAAAGAAATGAACTTTATGTCAAAGGAGCGAAGAGATCTGCAAATCTCCAGAGAGTCAATGAGTAAGGATATAACAGAGGTAGTTGGGGAAGGGGCTGAGGACACTGCCACCTTCAGTAAGAATTCTGCCCTCCCCAGTAAAACAACAACAACAATCATCCTTTGGCCAAATGGCTAGCATTGCCGTAACTTAAGACTTCAAGTGAACATTTAGAAGTATAGTTTAGGCATCCAGCGAAAAGAGGCAAACAAAGTGACCATGGCTGTTGCATAACAAGGGTGAAGCACAAAGGCATGACACTTCTTCTTGTAGGCTGCTATTGAACATTGTCACATGCAAAGGAGGAAGCCATGACAGGGCAAAAAATTCCAACAGCACAACAGCTGCGTCCCTACATTGGGACTCTGCTACGTTGCATGGTGCCTTGTCATGCAAGGAGAGCCTCCATTATACAATGGGATGCCTTGTGCAGTGTCCTGGAGCTCATTGTCACATTTCTCTAACATGGTTTTGTTGCATGACAGGGATATATCTCTGGCATAGTAAAGTTACAAACCATAGGGCATAATGCAGGCTCTGAGCTAGTGTGTTGTAACATGGTTGTGATATGCAATAAAAGCCTTAATATTTTTAACATCATGTTTTTCACAGGATGAAATATTTTTCATTTGCGAATGTGATAATCCATTTATATATCACTGTTACTGAAACATAGGAATTTATCACATCCAGAAAATCCCATGCAGAAGCTTTGGGGTATATATATATATATATATATATTTAAAAATGCACAAAAGTGGGTTGATTTTCACATTGTTGATTTTCACATTTTCATTATTAAAGTGATGTTAACCTGATGGAAAGTAGAAAGTAGAGAAAAGCTAGCTGCTCCTTTTTACTTTCAGAAAATCCTGAAAGTAAAAAGGAGTGGCTTTTGTCTACTTTCTGTTCAGGTTAACACCAGTTTAACAATGACGTGTATGAAAATCAACTTGATTTTTGTGGGGGTTTTCCAGCTTTTAAATCCTGTTTTTGCATGGGATTTCCCCCGTGTGATAAACTCCATAGATTGCTGAGAGACCGATTCTGAACAGGCTCTCCCCACCAAATACATACAAAGGATATAAATCTTCACTAGTTTCATTGCTGCATGCAAGATTGAATAATTTCAAAGTTTTCTCCCCACTGAGATAAGAAGAGGTTTTTTAAAATGTTTTTCTGTTATTTTTCACACTATGAGACTTGTTTGTGTGTTGGGGAGACTGTATGTAAAAAGACCTGGTTTTTCATAAAAATGTGTATTTTCTTTGCAACAATGAAATTTTCATTAAAAAGCCCCCAAATGAGAAAAAATTCACAGTGAGAGGTGACAGTTTTCTCATTGGAAGATCTTGATACCTTTTCTCATCAACAGTGAAAAATATTTTAACATTCTTTACATTGCTAATCCCTATCCATCCTCATTTATTTCCAACTAATGCTTTTCCCCTTCTTAAGATGTGAATTCATCCTAACTCTGTGTTGAACAGCAACCCTTGTATGATAGTTATCATGTGTGATTCTAAACGGAGAAGGACAATATCCTTTTGAGAAAACTGAATGGGTATAGCACAGAGCTGTCATTGCTATGCTCAGCATTTCCACTTTGGTGATAGGCTTTGTTGGATAAGTGAATAGCCTTATTAAAATACAACTTTTTTTTAAACAAAAAAACCTCTTCTTTTACAAGCAATGTTGTCCTGCAAATAGTGAAGGACAATTATAAAGGTTTCTGGAAAGAAGACAATTTCATGTTACTTTTCTTTGCATAGAGGAAAATCTTTGCCTTTGCCTTTGTAGCATATTATTTTCATTGAGATAATGTTCCAGCTTGTCTAACAAAAGAAGTAATTATGTTAAAATGTTGGTCTCGATTTAAATTCTATTTCTGTGGATTCATCTTGAATGTAAAACACCTCAGACTATTTTCCCCTTTGTTTATGAAGCCCCTGCCTCCTTGCCATGACTCAAAAGAATCTATGCAGGTGTTCAAACAGCATTGCCAAATTGCAGAAGAATACTATGAAGTCAAAAAGGAAATTGCACTGCTTGAAGAAAGGAAGTAAGTGAGTTATTCTTTCTGCCTCCCATCTAATTGTTGTTTGTCACATACACAGATAAATAATACCTGCACGAAGAAGCCATCCTCCCATATCTAATGAAATATTAGCTTTTCAAATACATTTGTGTGAATATATATAATGTATGGCTTCTTTTTTCTTTTAATGTGCTACTTCCTCATTTTTCCTGATTCTTGTGTAAGGTTGTAAACAGCATCTCCCCTTATTTTTAACACTTTTGATCTTGGAAGGACTTTAGAAAGCTAGATAAATATTTGGATTAAGGGAAGTAAAGAAAAGAGTATATTCCAAAACAGGTTAAACTAAACAACTTGAATCTATAGAGTATTCCTAGGCAGAAGGAATGTGTGGTAAATACCTTTTTAAAAACTTGGAAAACTTAGGGATGAAGCACACAGGCAATAAGGAGTAGCCTCTGGCCATGATTGCAGTGACTGATCGCTCAGCCGAGACCCAAAGCGAGCCGCCACCATGAGCTGGATTTAATCAGCTCCTTTTTGTGGTGGCTTTGGGCTGTCTTTGGCAGCCTTGGAGTGGCTTCCAGAAACTTTGGGGGCATCCTCCCAAAGTGGCCGGAAGCTGCTTCATTTGGCCCATGTGTTTTGGGCCCAAAACATCCCACAGAATTGCTATCATCCTCAAACACCAATCCCATATTCACAATTCCTTGCCCTAAATCTTTGCGGGCTTGGCTATAATTGACCCATAAACCAATGCATATCTATGTATCATCTTTCTTGGTCTAATCCACCCCCTTAAAAACATTTAGTTCTATATTTGTATCTTTTCTCCTGTAAGGAACCACATCCCCCCACACATCTGTACATCTGTGCCAAGCAATTATTTTCACTGTAAGCCACCATCTTTCTTTCTTTCTTTTGGTAGTGTTCTTTCTCAACACTACACCTTTCATCATCCCCCATATCCACAGTACACATATTCTACAATTTTTTTTTAAAAAAATGCCTCTTACATTGCTACATTAATAACTAATTATATGATCATATGCACAACTAATGGCAGATTTGATCAAGCAGGGAATTTCACACCATGGGTGCATCTAAACTGTAGAAATAATGCAGTTTGACACCACTTTAAGTGCTGTAGCTTCACCCTATGGAATCCTAGGAGTTGTAGTTTTAACAAAATTTTTAGCCTCATCTGCCAGAGTGTGCTAGTGCCTCACAAAACTACAAAACCCTAGGAGTCTGTGGGATGGAACATGGGTAGTTAAGGTAGTGCCAAAACTTCATTATTTCTACAGTGTAGATGCATCCCATATTAACATGAGAAGATCATCCTGAGGGATAAACCCTTGTATGGGATATGTCACAATCTCTTCAGAAGCATCTTCAGTTTTAGGGTCATTTAATGAGCCATAAACAGAAGGGCTATTGCTCATGGCAGTGAAAGATAAAGGATCCCCAAGTGTCAGACAAAGAAGAGAGAGACATCTCATTGGTTGAAATCTAGCTGCCTGAGGTTTGGACATATCAGAGCATTGTTTTCATTGCATGACACTGGGGAATATAATCCATTGGGAAAGTATTCATAACAGCAAACACTTGAATTCCTTCTGGTTATTAGAGTTATACCAAGCTTTCACCAGGTTGTGTTCGGTTAATGTAAATTTAAAAAAATAAATAAAACCAACTACTTGCTTTAATTCCATTTGAAGACTAAGGCACTTTTGAGTGTTTCTGTTTCTTAAGATATATTTACTTGCTTTTTCTCATTTGTTTGCTTCAAGTTCTGGCTTTTCCTGGGGTACGTTTATAGCATAGCTAAAATTCCACCATTCACCATTGGTAAACTGCACACGCAACAGCCATTACTATTGTGATCACAAGGAGGACCTGGATGGTCACTATGCAGCAATTCTTGCTATGACAAATATCTTTGACGGCTGTTGGTTATGTCCAGCTGGCTCAAAGCACAACCCCAGTTCTTTAATCAGAGTTCATGTAAGCACAGCCCTAGATATTTAGCTTTGTTTTCCTATATGGATGATGCACCACCTGTCTAAGTTTATTAAGAACTGCAGATTCACTGGTATGATTGCTGCATAGTGACCATCCATTTTTATCAATGTCATAGAAGACCAAAACCAAATGCTCACAAACTTTATGGTGATAAATTGATAGTGTGACAGATACTGATAGGTCTGGACAATCACACTAGAGCTACTCCTTCCTACTCCACTAGGAACTCTCTCAGATTATTTTGCAATAATAGCAAATAGTTTGGTTGAATTATGCATACGCAGCAGGGGTTAATAAAACTACCAAACCAAAAGAGGACACCTAGAAAGATGACTGTAAATTCTGGGCTATACAGTGAATGCAAAGAACCTGCTCTTTCTCTCCTCACTTCACTTGAACCCCCTTTATCAAAATATATGTAATACATTTGGTGAGATTTGCCTCCCGTCCCTTTGGGAGCCAAGATGTGTTCTCCTATTGCAATCAATTCTACATCTCTTAGATACTAAATTGCAGCCATCAGCTTTGATGCTTTCCAGAAATGAGTCTGGAGATATCTCAAAGCTTTAGCTACAGATGGGGAAAAATTATTCCCCCTCCCCCCGTAAGAATTCTGTCCCTCAAATGAAATTTTCTTTCAGTCCTCAAAATCCATCATTGCAAAAAGTGAGATGTTGAAAATCAATTACACCTAGAACTCTTCTATTTGATGTATTCGTATTCCCCTGGTAACTTTTCCTTTGGATGCCCAAACTGTAAATGGAAATTTTAAGTTACTGCAATTTAACTTAATTTAAAGAAAAAATTTGATTGGGGGACAGAATTCTTATTGGGAAGCAATGTCCCAAATAGCCACACTCCTGAAATATCTCCAAATTTAAGAAAGATTTGCCTGGCTTTGCTGCATTCTTTGCCCTGGAAGGACCTGCTCCTTTCTGTTTGTGAACCACCCCCACCTGATCCAGAAGTCTTCCCCCACCCCACTTTGCTCTTTTCAGGAGAGTTCACAGAATAGCATGAAAGCATTTCCCCTTTTGCTCCTGGTTGTTTAGTTCTAAGCCGAAGTATCCATGTGCCATCCATCTATGGCACTATCCTGGAACATTAAATGGTACCTTTAACCTTTATCATTTCTTTTTCAGAAGGGAGCTGATCATTAGGCTAGATCAAGCTGAGAAAGAAAGCATGGATGCTGCTCGGCTAACAAAAGAGTATGCAGACCTGACAGAAGAGAACCGGACATTGAAGTTAGCCCAGACACAATGTGTTGAACAGCTGGAGAAGCTTAGAATACAGTATCAAAAAAGACAGGGGTCATCATAACTTTGAATGAAACTGTCTGGGCAATACAAATCTAGGGTCTTTTTTTATGTTGGGCAATTTTTTTCCTCCTTCCTTCAAAGGTTCCCTGTAATAGGCTGGAACACCTTCCTCACCGAATATGTACATGTCTACATTTGATTTAATGCTTGCCAGCCGATAGCTTAATATGGATATTGTATTTGTTATATAATGGATATTTTATTTTGGGTAACATTGTCTATCCCATTATACACTGAAGTGAATCATATCTTTTCTAAATGTATTTCTTAAGTTTAAAGAAGATTCAAGCACACTCCAAAGCAATATTAATAGTCTCCTGTGTTGTGAGGCATAGGACCATATTAAATGACAAAGCAGGAGCTACATTAATGCAGGAAACATTGGAGCACACTTTTGCTTTTTTTTTCTAAATCTGAAGTAATTACAGGAAAAATGGTAGTTTACTTATCTGGCATTATATGACAAAGGACCATCATCCACTAAAGAACATTTGAAAACTAGTAACATGGCACCGTGATCAATTTCTTTCCCAAGGCTGTAAACCTATTGTACATCTCTTTCTTGGAATTAAGTCCCTTTGTACATCTAAGTGTGCTTGTGTAGGCTTGGACATCAATTGGCAATTATTTTGTATAACTATAATATACTAATTAGACAGGGTGACCTTTCCTTATATTTAAACTCCCCCTTGGAAATAAGTGCCACTGATATTTCACTTACTCTAAAAATGAGGTTGTTTAAGATTATGGCCTGGCATCACATTCACAATCTTTCTAAAGCAGGGGGAAGTTCTGTTGATATTTCAGCATCATGATTTGCTTCCTAGTGGAACAGTGTGCAGAACCATAATCTTAAGATGCTATTGGAAGGACATTCTGTTGAAATCATGCCCTTTCCTGTACAGGGAATTTTTGTGTTGATTTGTCGGTGTGCGCAGACTTTTAGCTGTGGTTCCATGCAACAAGCAGGACGTGTGAAAGCTGGCGCCACACAAAAAGGTCAGCACCGTTTGGTTTTTCATATAGGATCTTGGCTGCAACATTTTGAGGATTCATTCTTTCACTTAATTTATACCCTGCCTTTCTCCCACCATGAGATCCAAGGTGGGTTACAATAATTTAAAATAGAAATTAGCTTAAATGATTTACAGTATTACATTTTTTAACAAAACAACAACTATTAAACAAAAGTACAGTTAAAATCAGACAGTTAAGAACAGTTTAAATACACCAAAAATATAATGAAAACCCATAAAAGATAAGGATATACCACACCACTTTTAACATTGTTCTACCATTAAACAGCAATCAAAGACCTGACTAAATAAATAAATAAAGCTTAGCCTGCCAGATGAGTATCATAGTTGTGCTAAAGGCACTTGGGGCTGACTTTTCTGACCCACACTAGTACAGCTATAAAAGTCAGCATGCTCAGACTAGAAGCTGGATGCTCAAAGAGGCATAACAATCAGCCTAAGGCCAAGATCTAATAGTTACAACAGTGGTGTGTAACTCTACCTTGTAGGGCCATCAGGCAATGACATCTCCCTGGGTGCAAAAAGGCAGGTGTATTCATCTCCTGGCCACTGGTTGGCCACAGCAGTACATTCAGGAGGCATTATGCTGCCCTTCAACACCTGGGGGAGAAATAGAAGTAGCATTCCACTCCCTAACAAGAATCCTCAATACACTTAATGAAATGAATGAATGGATTCTGCTAATATGTTGAGGTTTATTTCGAAGTATAGGTGGATAGAACCAGTTGGTTAAATTCAGCTGTGGAATTCCTAGTATGGTAAATTATTAAGGGTGCATTGCATATACACTGTAGATATAATGCAGTTCGATACAATTTTAAGTGCCATGGCTCCATCCTACAGACCTCTGGGATTTGTAGTTTTGTGAGGTATTAGCACTCTTTGGCAGAGGCAGCTAAAGACCTTGTAAAACTACAAATTCCAGGATTCCATAGAAATGAGCTACAACACTTAAATTAGAGTCAACTGCATTATTTCTACAGTCAAGATTCACCCTAGGATTACATGACTACCAGTCCCAAAGACATCACTTGAAAGTCACTGGCTTTATTTTTGGGTTATCTGTTTAGGTTGTGGTATAAGAATAGGATTGCCCATACTTATATCCCCAGTTTGACGAATTTTCCATGGAGCAATTGCTGAGCAAAGAAGACTAACTCAAGTATAAAGTACTTCCCCCTTTCCTCTCCTGGTGATAGCTTTGTTTTCCCAAATCTGCTGAAAACTTTGTTATACATCCATTTCTATTCAAACATTTTTTTTCATTAAAAGGCAACTGAAAACGTTATTTTGTTCCTGAATTTCCTTTATTTGACAAAAATTTAAACTTCTGTCAATAGATTATTGGTTTGGCTTAAAATGTATAATTCACTTATATATATGTTATTAAAATTATAAATTTCCAGAAATGGTTATGGCTTTTGTAGCCAAATGCACTCCAACCTAGCTAATGTTAGCAGTTGGGTCCCCTTGAAAACAGTAGAGCATTCACTGTAATTGACTTTAACCCCATTGATTTAAATGGAATTTAAGCTTGCTTTTTAGATTAGGATAGGAGGTAAGTAAGTTTTAGCTTTTCAGCTGTTTTGCTCACAGTCCCTTACATGTAAGACGTGTAAAACATAATCAAATAGATGGGCTAATGAAGGAGAAAGAGAAAGGATATAGAGCCTTATCACATTACAAAAGTAAGACAAGAGGCAGTGAGATAGAAGGAGCTTTCTGTTTTTTGTGGGCTTCTTTGGCTATGTGGCCATGCTCTAGAAGAGTTTATTCCTGTGGTTTCAGCAGCATCTGTGGCTGGCATCTTCAGAGAATCTCTGAAGATGACAGCCACAGATGCTGCTGAAACCACAGGAATAAACTCTTCTAGAATATGGCCACATAGCCAGAAAAACCCACAAAAAACTATGGATGCCAGCCATGAAAGCCTTTGATTTCAAAGCTTTCTGTTTATCTCTCCACATGCCCTTGAAGCACTTCCATTGTATTCCTAAGGGAGACAATAATAAAAGTGTGCCTTTTGTCCTGTTGGGAAAATCTGGCATGATTTTACAACTGGCTCCTTCTGGAGGGAGAACAGAATTGTTTTGACATCATGCGGGCAGGCAAGCAGAATGCTGCTTCTATCTCACTGAATCTCTTGCTTTTGTAATGCAATAAGGCTCATAATAGTTGTAGCTGCAGTGATGCAGGAAGAGAAGAGAGGTTGCAAAGGAAATAAGAAATTTGCAAACAATCAAACAAGCAGTCAGTGAGCACAGGATTTCAGATTACTGAACTTTTATTTGCAACTGCAACAGTTTCAGGGAGGAGGGGCAGTTACAACAAGTTACTTAAATTACTTTAAAGAAGTCAAAGTTGAATATGGAGAAGGTGGCCTTGGCCCCAATGAATGTCAGTACTTTAAACAGAGGTTCCAAGTTCCTTGGTGGAGACCATCTGTACTCTTGCTAAGAAGGCCCAAGATGGTACTGGGGACAAGTCGCCTCATCACTTATCGACTCCGGGTAGATCTCTTGAAACTGAAGTTCAGAGTGGCTTGAAACACAAGCATAAGAAGAGATTGAAAGAACACTCTTTACCTTGACTGCCTTCTTCTCATTTGACTGAAGCTACAGCTGTAGCTGATTTGTCTAGTTTTTCATGAGGCTGTGGTATCTCCCTTGCCAGCTTTACTGAAACAGTGTATGGTGGTGACAGAGACCATCTCCTTCCAGGGTAGAAGGTCAGATGACCATGTTCAGAGGGAGAAATACAGCAGTCTTCTATCATTAGAATTACACCTTCTCCTTCTCCAGCTTGAATTTCAATTCAAGGGAAATCTCTGCTGTCAATTCCATCTCCACGCCAACACAGATATCAGTACTATTCCGGGTCAACATTTATGCTGATTCTAGTTTTAAATGCTGTGAAAATGGGCCTTCCTATTATCAGGGCAACACACCTAAGGGATAGTCTTCCCTTCAGGTAAACAAAGGGTTAATGCTGTATTAGGAAAAGTTATATTTTATTGTAGTCAACATCATGAAGAAGTCAAGTCATGAGAGACAAGTGGCCAATGGGATGGCCAGTTTGGCAGCAGTACGATATACAGGTATTTCCTCAAAAAGTTATAAAAAGCCTCAGGTGACCATGAAGCAAAAGAAAAACAAGACAAAAGAGCTATGTGCCCCTATGGGGAACTCAGTTGAAGCATGGCAGAGCCTCCAGACACCTAGCTCCCCTCCCCCATGAAAGGAATATCTAACAGGGGAAGCACATTAAAATAAAATAATATTCTGATAATTAACAGCTTCTCAGTGGACAAACAGCATTGCTGGCATTTTGAGACCCACTGAAAGTATTGCTATACTTCCTTCACTTCTCACAGTAGTGAAAAAGTTCTTGGAACATGTTGTTTACTTGGCTTTGATTTCCTTTGGAGGGAAGTTGCTGAGGTCTTGTGGTGTGTTGCAGCACTGGGCATTTTTCTTGGGTCCATTACTTCCTGTTCAAATCACACTCAATCTCATTGTCCTCCGGTGATGTCATGAACTGAAACCTTGTGGGTCAGCTGAATATTATAATTCCATGTAATTATTATAAACCGCACTGTGCATGTTGCATTTACCCAGATAATTGTTATTCTGAAATGTAAAAAGTAAAATTCTGCTTTTGAAAAATCTTATTTCCCTATACATTATGTATACAAAATTAATTTATATACAGGAGTTGTAGATTACACCTGAATCTTATTGTTGCACAAATGGATTTTACAGACTGTATGTGATCTTGCTACTACTGCTGCTACTATATATACGAGGGGGTATCCAAAAGTTTTAATGATCACCTTTAAAAAAAAATTGACAGAAAGTTTATTTTGATTTGTAGTTGTTAACTTATCTCTATATAGTCACTATTTAGATTTATACATTTTTCCGAGTGTATCTTGACCCTCAAAATACCTGATATTGTAGAAGTCTGTAGATTGCACCTTACAAGGGGGTATCGTAAAGTAATAATTATCACCCAGAAGCTATTATGGCATATTGATGAAATTTTGTCAGTGTCATCATTTGTCCTTAAGTGCACGTTGCTGAGAAAATCAACTCATTGCATCCTTTATTTTTGTGACTGGCTCTGCCAGTAGTAACTAAAGTGTAAAATCTTTGTCAGGCGCAGTCTGCAGACTTCTACAATATCAGGTATTTGGAGGCTCAAGATACGCTGGGAAAAATGTGTAAATATAGATAATGACTACATAGAGATACTGTAAGTTAACCACTACAAATCAAAACAAACTTTTTGTCAATTTTGTAAAAAGGTGATCATTAAAACTTTTGGATACCCCCTCATAGATATTGTTGGGTCAATTCTCTGGCCTGCAGCTTGGTACTTTATTGCCTCAACAGGTACTCCTGCTAGGCACAACTGCACATTGGCTCCCTGGATCGTAGAGGAGCACAGCCTGTTTCAGTGCTGGGAGCATGTGGGTCAAGGCTGTAACAAGCATGAAGGCCTCAAATTCACAAGTGTTGAACCTATCCAGCACCATAATTCCAAGCTTCACTGGCTTGGGAGTGTTCAGTCTGGCCAACTCAGGGATGTCAGCTTTCGCTGGCTCAGGAGGTGAAACCTGGGGTGGTGTGACCTTCAGTGGCTCCTCACCAAGACCTGAAGGCTGATGCCATTGTCAGTGGAATGATGAGTAATAACTATGAAGGAAAACTATTATAATCAGTAGCGTCTGTAGGACCAGTGTCATCCAGTGCGGTACCTCATGGTGTCACCCCCCCCCCATTGACTTCCTCCCATTTCACACCATACAAAATCCTTAGCAATGCTTTTTTGCACTAATGTTACTCGTAAATACAGTTCCCACATACGTACCACTGAATGTAATGCTAATAGTTGTGACATAAACAACTAGCAAATTAAATTATACCTTCAAATTGCAATAGCACACACACAACCTAAATGTATTTACATATATATAGTGAGTATTTGGTTAAAACAGGATACTTTGATTTTTTTTGAAAAAAAGAATATTTTTTTAAAAAATAAAAAATTAAAACTTTGAAGTTTGAAATTATAATTGTAAAAAAAATATGGGACCTCTCCTTTCTCCTCCCACTAAGCTTCACCCCAGTACCACTATCTCTTAAAGCATTTTAAAGGGAAGCAGATGAATGCCACAATGCCTTTCTGCCAAAAGATTGGTGTGTGAGGAACAGTGGTGTCACCCTCTCTTAGGGTGTCACCTGGTGCAGTTCGTACCCCTCTATACCCCTAGTGATGCCATTGAATAATAGCTGTAGAATCATAGGCTGCACCAGCACGGCAGGAATAATCCAATTTGACACCACTTTAACTGCCATGGCTCAATACTATGGAACTCTGGGAACTGTAGTTTGTTGTGGAAGCAAACTTCTCTGACAGAGAAGGCTAAATGTCTCACAAAATGACAATTCCCAGAATAAATAATAAATATAATAAAACTTTTGTTTATGTCCTGCTTTTTGTCTGGACAATCAAAGAGGTGTACAAGTTAATTCCATAGCATCGAAAAAGAAGAGTTAAATTGGTGTCAAACTGGATTGTTTCTGCAGTGCAGATGCAGCTATAGAATAGGAAAGAATCTTAAAAGCCCTATAGTCTAACATCCACCATGCAGAAATGCACAACAAAGCACTCCCAAGAGATGGCCATTAATCCTCTCTTTAAAGTTGTCTGAAGAAGGAAAGCTTACCATCCTCTAAGGCAGCCTATTGCACTGTTGAACAGCTCTTATAGTAAAGAAATTCTCCCTAATGTTTAGGTGGAATTTTCTTTTGTCTAACCTGAATCCACTGGTTTTACATTTGCACTTCTCTACACAATTAAAGTGCTATACTCCACTTTAACTGCTATGGCAACATTCTACAGTATACTAGGGTTTGCAGTTTGGTAAGGCAATAGAGCTCTCTGGCTAAGAAGACTAAATACCTCTCCCTAAAGTACGAGAGAGAGAACATGGGCTATGACTGTGGAGACAAATCTCTGCTCGGTTATGGAAACCCACTTTGTGACCTTGGGCAAGCCACCCTCTTTCAGCCTCAGAGGAAAAACAAAAACAAAAACAGACAAACACTCAAGAAAATCCCATGATAGGTTCATCTTAGAGTTGTCATAATTTGGAAATTACTTGAAGGCACACAACAGTGACTACAAAACCAAGATTTCATAAGCTGTTGCCATGGCAGTTAGAGTGGAATCATAGTCCAATAATTTGCAGTGTGAAAAGATCCCAGTTTTTGGAACAGTGGAAAACCAGCTCACTTCATCTTCTGCATGACTGCCCTGTAAGTTATTGCCTTGTTTGCATGTGAAAGAAAGATAAAAAAAGAAAATTAATAGGATTTGGGAAAATAAAGGTTAATTTGAAATATAGGGATGGTACAGAATGCTCAAAAAGGGCAGTCTGGTGCCATCTCTTTTAGCGCTGCAACTGCGCCGCAGCAGCTAGATGCTTTGGTGCAATTGAGCCACTAAAAAGGAGTGGGGAAACCTCATTCCTTTTTAGGTGTGCAGTTGTGGTGCAATTGAGTAAAAAGGTGCCATTTGGTACCTTTGCGCCGCTGCAACTGCGCAGCTCTGTGCGGAAACTGTGCAGTTGCGCCAGTGCCATTGCGTATGCCATCCAAATGGTGTTATGTAATAGTGCCGGCCCCATTATGTAGTAGTGTGAATATTGCGCGCTCCTGAACCCTAATGGCATCACCCAGGTGCCTCTTCAGGCCCGTCCGTTTCGGGCCATAGTTACATTTTGTGTGTGTGCCCACCTTCAAGTCATCTGTTGACTTACAGCATCTCTATGAATTTCATAGGACTTTCTTAGGCAAGGTTTATTCAGAGGTGGTTTGCCAGTT
The DNA here is from genome assembly GCA_034509955.1 of Urosaurus nigricauda. Taxonomy (NCBI): domain Eukaryota; kingdom Metazoa; phylum Chordata; class Lepidosauria; order Squamata; family Phrynosomatidae; genus Urosaurus; species Urosaurus nigricauda. The sequence goes on from JAOEGL010000003.1 coordinate 68,807,209, forward strand.
CCTTCCTTTGAAAATACATCCTATAGTATCTGGGATTCCTTGGTGGTTTCCCATCCAAGTGCTAACCAAGGCTGAGCCTGCTTAGCTTTCAAGATCAGACAGGATCTGTTGCATTTTGGGTATTTAGGATACACCAATCCAAATCAATTGGCTATTACTCATGACAAACTTAAGTCACTGACTTTCAAGGGTCAACTAAGTACAATTAAACTTGCATCCAACCCAATGTTTGTGACTTTTTGACCAGATGTATCCTTTTTATCAAACAAATGCTACATAATGGACTAAGCAACTTCCTCTGCTGTTAGAACTCAGATCAAAATCAAGCTCCCTTAGGCTTGTGAAAGACCATTTCTTGGCCCGAGGCATTAAAAACAGATGGCTAGAAAAGATAAGTAGTTTTAAGTGGAATGCCTTTTAAATGTACTAGATATGCAGTGAGCTCAGATATGTGCAGCTGAACAAACAAAATGACTATTCTGGTTTGATATTTGGAGCTTTTTGCCTATTGACACACTTTTCTATTTTAGGAATGATCATTATTTAATGTCACTCTAGAGTCAGTGAAGTTTTAAAGAAATTTGGAAGTCATACAATGATAATAGAATAATCATATAAGAAAAGGACTTCCAATAAATACCTTTTCTCTTAAAGGCAAGTAAAATAAAAGGGAAATAATAATGTACAGATGACTGAGAAAAAATGACAGAAAAACTTTTCTTTGGGGGTACTTCAAGTACTCATTTCAAAACACATTGATGTTTCTTCACTGTGTACCCTGAAATGAGTAAGCTAAGCAACCCAATGCTAAGTATCTTTAGTCAGATACAAGACTGGTCAATGGAACATACACCCAGGAGTTTATCACATGTGAGGAATTTCTCTAAATTTCGCAATAGTAATTTTCGTATTCAATTCAGAATTTCACGTGATTGCATGAAAGTGCATCACACAATGACATGCCTAGGTTATTTCGTGAAAGTAAATTGCGCTATGGATTTGCAATTCACGCTATTGCGCCAAAGCTTATTATACATTTACTGTTTATTTCAAACCCAAAACAAATGCATTCAGGAATATCTTATTACACCAGTGGATTTCTAAATGCGAAATTGCTCTCCTGCGCATGCCCACTTCTCAACCGATGCCATGGTGACCTCATGTACTTCCAGGTCATTGAGTTTGGGTATTTACTTGCAGTACTAGCGTTTTGCTCCTTTTCACATGAAAGCCTGCAACCAGCTGAAAGCTTCTACTTGCTGTACTTACTTCTTGCTCCTTTTCACGTGAAAGCCTGCCACCAGCTGAAAGTTTGGCCCCGCATCCTAAATCACATGCATGCTGAGATGTTGGTGTGCCATGCAGGAATTCCCCATCAAAGCATCCTCCATGTTGGCCCCGTGTCCTAAGTCGCATGCACGCTGAATTGGTGTGCCATGCAGGAATTCCCCATCAAAACATTCTCCATGTTGGCCCCGCATCCTAAGTAGCATGCGCACTGAGATGTTAGTGTGCCATGGAGGAATGCCCCATCAAAGCATTCTCCATGTTGGCCCCGCGTCCTAAGCCGCATGCGCCCTGAGATGTTGGTGTGCCATGCCATGCAGGAATTCCCCATCAAAGCATCCTCCATGTTGGCCCCGCGTCCTATGTCGCATGCGCGCTGAGATGTTGGTGTGCCATGCAGGAATTCCCCATCAAAGCATCTCCATGTTGGCCCCGCGTCCTATGTCGCATGCGCGCTGAGATGTTGGTGTGCCATGCAGGAATTCCCCATCAAAGCATTCTCCATGTTGGCCCCGCATCCTAAGCCGCATGCGCCCTGAGATGTTGGTGTGCCATGCCATGCAGGAATTCCCCATCAAAGCATCCTCCATGTTGGCCCCGCATCCTATGTCGCATGCGCGCTGAGATGTTGGTGTGCCATGCAGGAATTCCCCATCAAAGCATCCTCCATGTTGGCCCCGCATCCTAAGTCACATGCGCGCTGAGATGTTAGTGTGCCATGGAGGAATTCCCCATCAAAGTATCCTCCATGTTGGACCAGTGCCCAAAGCCCCATGTGCGCTGAGATGTTGGTGTGCCATGCAGGAATTCCCCATCAAAGCATCCTCCATGTTGGCCCCGCGTCCTAAGTCGCATGCGCGCTAAATTGGTGTGCCATGCAGGAATTCCCCATCAAAGCATCCTCCATGTTGGCCCCGCATCCTAAGTCACATGCGCGCTGAGATGTTAGTGTGCCATGGAGGAATTCCCCATTAAAGTATCCTCCATGTTGGACCAGTGCCCAAAGCCCCATGTGCGCTGAGATGTTGGTGTGCCATGCAGGAATTCCCCATCAAAGCATGCTGCATGTTATGGGTCAGAATAAAAGACTCTCAGGACCCCATGCCCCATGATGTGAGTGTCATCTTAAAATCACTGTAACAGTGCCAATTCTTATCTACCCGGACAAGTGGTGCCATGCACGAATTCTATGGAATGAATGGGAACCAGGGCAGATGGGAGGTCTGTTTGGATAGCCCTTGGGGATCTCATCTTAACTGGGCAAGTGAAGGAGGCATTGCTATGGCAACTGTTGGAAGGCAGGAATCACGCAAAAAGATGAGGGTAAAGCTGGCACTAGATGAGCGTAAACGTGCTCCCTCCTCTGGCCACCTGTTCATGCATGGCAAAACATTTTGGGGACTACAGGAAGTAAAAAGGAAAAGCCAGTGCCATGAAGGATCATGGGAATTGTAGTAAAGATGGTGAAATTGAGGATGAACAGAAATGCCTATCACACCCCAAAAAAGCGAAATGAATACGAAATTGCCAGGGAATAGGAATTGTAAGTCCGTTAGTTCATCGAATTTGCCTATGTTCTGATTGCGTTCGGACCACATTCGCACATCAAGCAAAAGCATATAATAACCTTTCACGCAATTATGCGAAAACTCCCATTTCGTTCATAAAAACCAGGAATTGCATGTAATGAGAAATCACTCAATCGCGCGAAACCTCATGATTGCGTTTGCAAAACCAGGAATTGCATGTAATGAGAAATCACGCAATCGTGCGAAACCCCATGATTGCGTTCGGTTTTTCAGTAAAAAAATTGGTCGTGTGATAAACTCCTCAGTTAGGTAATCATGACAGAGGTGGAGAATTTGTGGTCCTCCAGATGTTCTTGTACTACAAATCCTGTCATCCTTGATCCCTGACCATGCCAGCTAAAAAGGATGGGAGCTTTAATCCAACACTGGAAAAGCCAGTTTCCTCACTGCTGCTTTATAGCATTGTAAGTTATGTAAATACTAGAATTAATGCAAGAAACTATTTTGAGAGATAAAAGCACTGTATTTGTTATAATAGCTTATTAATGTATAATGTGGAATATGATGTTGATAGAGCTTCAACACAGTGGCCCGTTTTAGACGGGCAAAATGAGGCGCGTTTAGGGCTAAAAAGCCCGCTTTTAGGGTTAGGGAGGGCGTAGCTTTTACACCCTCCCTAAGCCTAAACCGTGTGGAAGCCGCCATTTAAAGATGGCGGCTTCTACACGGTGGTGCCGTACAAGCGTCATCATGTGCGCAGCGTTTTGACGCGCTGCGCACGTTATGACGCTTTTGCACCGTGGGAGGGCGCCAATCGCGCCCTTCCCGCGGCGCAAAAAAAGAGCTCCTTCTCTGAGCTCTTTTCTTGCGGCGGGTCTTTGCCGCAGCCTTTAGATGGCTGCGGCAAAGACCCAGGGAGAAAGGGGCCGTGGCGGTGGCCCCTTCCTCCCTTGAGCCCCGCCGAGGGAAGCGGGGTGCAGCGGGTGCCCAGAGCACCCGCTGCACCCCGCTTGGAGGCCGCGGGGAACCCGCAGTTTGCCGGTTCCCCGCGGCCTCCAAAAGCGGCGGGAGGAGGCCTAGAGGCTGCCTGTGCGGCAGCCTCGGCGTCATCCCGCCGCCGAAAGGGGCGAGTTTGGACCGCCCCTTTCGGGCAATGTAAAAAGCCCCATTGTAAACAATGGAAGATTTGCAGTTGGTAGATCTGAGTAGTGGTTTGAGCACTAGATTATGACTCTGGAGACTAGGGTCCGAATACTGGCTCAGCCATGAAAACCCACTGGGTGACCCTTGGCAACTCACACTCTCTCAGCCTCAGAGGATGGCAATGGCAACCCTTCACTGAAAAAACTTGCCAAGAAAACCCTGTGATAAGTTCATCTTAGGGTCACAGAAATGACTTGAAGACACACAAGAACAACAACAGGTCTGAGGAAAAGTATAGAAAATCACTTCCACCAGTTCCTATGCTGCTTGTGATGTCTTGCATTTTGTTTAAAAAACTATTTAATATTTTAAACATTTATCAGACATTAGACCACATCTGTACTGCACAAATAATAGATAACGGACACCTCCTGCTAGAGTTTTGTGCAGAACAGCAGCTGACTATTACAAACACTATCTTTCAGCAGAAAGATAGCTTGAAGTCAACCTGGATGCATCCCCAATCCAAACAATGGCACCTGATTGACTATGTTCTAGTGCGCCAGAGAAACATTTGTGATGTCTGTCATACTTGAATGATGCCTAGTGCAGAATGTCAAACAGATCATCAACTCGTAAGATGCAAACTAAATCTTCATCTTAAGCTCAAACCTAAGAGGGGTGGCATCTTAAAGAGGAGACTCCAAATCAACAATCTTCAACAAGCTGCCATTAAAGACAACTTCCAGGCAAAACTGCAATCAAAACTTGAAGACCATCCTATAGATTCTTCTCCTACAGTGCTCTGGCAACATATCAAAAACAGTATCCTGCAGAATCCCTTGGGTTCTCCCACAAGAAAAACCAAGATTGGTTTGATGAAAACAACCAAGAAATCCAGGAGCTCTTGGCAAAGAAGAGAACTGCTCATCAGGCACACCTCGCTCAGCCATCTTGCCATGTAAGAAAAGCAGCCTTCCGTCTCGCAAGTAGTAAACTCCAACAAAAACTCTGAGAGATTCAGAACAAGTGGTGGATCAATTTAGCAGAAAAGACACAACGTTGTGCAGATCTGGGTGATTCCAGAGGATTCTATGAAGCTCTTAAAGCAGTGTTTGGACCTACTTATCAGGTCCAAAGCTCCTTGTACAGTACAGATGGTCAAACATTAATCACAGACAAAGCCTTCCATCCTGAATTGATGGGCTGAATATTTCCAAAGTCTCTTCAGTGCCAACTGGGTAGTCCAAGGCTCAGCTATCCAAAATATGATACAACAACTGATGAAAAATGACGTAGCTCCTACTTTGGAAGAGACCATTAAGGCCATACAGCAAATGAAAAATGGCAAGGCAACCGGGATTGATGGAATCCCACCTGAAGCTTGGAAATACGGAGGTCATGTACTCCATGCTAAATTCCACTTGCTCCTTGTGAGTTGCTGGGAAAAAGGTGAACTGCCCTCAGATCTTTGAGATGCAGTTATCATTACCCTGTATAAGAAAAAAGGAGCAAATTCTGATTGCTCAAACTATCAAGGTGTAACACTGCTCTCCATTGCTGGAAAAATCCTTGCAAGAATACTCCTGAACAGATTAGTTCCTGCTATTGCAGAAGAACTTCTCCCTGAAAGCCAATGTGGCTACAGAACTAATAGGTGCACTACAGATATGATATTTGCTCTTAGACAACTGCAAGAGAAATGTAGAGAGCAGAACAAAGGACTCTATGTAACATTTGTCGACCTTACCAAAGCCTTCGACACTGTGAGTAGAAAAGATCTGTGGCAGATCCTGGAACGACTAGGATGTCCCCCCAAATTCCTCAAAATGATTATCTTGAGGGCCAACATGGACAAGTCAGATATGGCAATGCTCTCTCAGAGCCCTTTCTAAAAACTAATGGTGTGAAACAAGGTTGTGTTCTCGCTCCAACACTATTTACGATTTTCTTCAGCATTATGCTCCAAAGGGCTACAGCAGATCTCGAAGAAGAAGAAGATAGCATCTATATATGCTACCATACTGATGGTAGCTTGTTTAACTTAAGCCATCTGAGGGCTTGCACAAAGACTCTAAACTATCTAGTCCGTGAGCTGCTTTTTGCTGACGATGCTGCCCTTGTTGCCCATACAGAAGCAGCTCTGCAACGCCTAACATCCTCCTTTGCAACAGCTGCAGAGCTGTTCAGGTTGGAAGTCAGCCTGAAGAAAACGGAAGTTCTCTACCAGCCTGCACCACAGGAAGAGCACTATCACCCCCACGTCACCATAGGCAAATCTGTGCTTAAGTCTGTTCATCAGTTCACCTACCTGGGAAGCATAATCTCTTCAGATGCCAAGATTGATAAAGAGATCGATCATAGATTAGCAAAGGCATATAGTGCATTCGGAAGGCTTCACAAAAGAGTCTGGAGTAACAAACATCCGAGGCGAAGCACAAAAATCAGTGTGTACAGAGCCATTGTACTGTCAGGACTGAAACATGGGTCATCTATCGCCAATATCTACAACTTCTTGAATGCTTTCCTCAGCGCTGTCTATGCACAATCCTAAACACACACTGGACTGACTATGTGACAAATGTTGCTGTCCTTGAGCAAGCAGAGATCACCAGCATTGAGGCCATGCTATTGAAAATGCAGCTGCACTGGGCAGGGCATGTTTCTAGGATGGAGGACCACCACCTCCCAAAAACTGTACTCTACAGTGAACTCGCCATGGGTCAGTGTAAGAGGGGCGCCCCAAAGAAGACATACAAGGTCTCCCTGAAACAACATCTCAAGCTCAGCCAAATTGATAATCAACAATGGTCTGCCCTGGCCTCACATTGGGAGGCATGGAGACGCACTATCCACAATGCTGCAGCCTCTTGCGAGAACTCACGCCGAACGAGTCTCAAAGAGAAATGACAACACAGAAAGAACCACAACTTGCAAACATCACCTAAGGAGACCTTCTGCTGTGCTCTCCGCAATTGGACTTGTTTATCTTGGATCAGCCTTTTTAGTCATCAATGCGCTTGTAGAAAGCGTGAAATGAGTCCTTCCTGAATCTTCGTTAGCGAAGAAAAGCCAGAGAGAGAGATTGAAGAAATGGAAACACATATTCTATTAACCAATTAAGCTTTAGAACCCATACACTATGGGGCGATTTAGACCACTCTACCCGCCTCCACACACGGCAGGATGGGGCCGAGGCTGCCATACCGGCAGCCTCAGTGGCCCCATCCCACCGCTTCTGGAGGCCGTGGGGAAGCGGCAAACTGCCGGTTCCCCACAGCCTCTGAGCGGGGTGCAGCTGGTGCCCTGGACACCCGCTACACCCCGCTTGTGGAGGCGGGGCGGAAGGGAGGAAAAGGCCACCTCCACAGCCCCTTCCTCCCTTGGTCTTTGCCGTGGCTGTCTAAAAGCCGTGGCAAAGACCCACCTCCAAAAAGGAGCTAAAGGTGGGCTTTTCAGCCCTAAACGTGCTGTTTTTTTGCCCGTCTAGATCGGGCCAATATTTTTAAAATTACCTTTTCCAGAAATATATTAATGTACTGTTTTTAATTATTTTTGAAGTTTCTATATCCGATAATGTTTTTGGAAGGTTCTATATCCAGTAATATGACACTTTGTAGTATATCTCCATTTTTTTTAAGTAAAAAAAAGAAAAACACTTTCCTCTCATTTCTGCATTACAGACAACAGAGACTTTATGGTTGTAATGTAGTTCATAGCAGACTTGCTAGCTTTAAAAAAAAGCTACCCTGATAGACTTATGTAAGTTGTAAAGATCAATTACTTTCTGACAAGATATCAGATAAGAGGCTGTCCTTAAATGCATCACCAATGTGAAATCTGACTGAGAGTAGTGGATCATTGTCTGTTTAATTCTTCAAAGCCAATCTTGCAAAAACAGAAAGAGCCCAGAAAAACATGATGTGAGTCCAGTCAGCAGTTTCTATTTTTGTGCTGCCTCATTTCCTCTACAGTTAACATCTACAGAAATGAAGACAAACAAGCAGACCTTTCAGGCATTTCTAAAATATGTTTAAATAGGTATTCACTTAAGGGGATAAAGTAGTATACTTTTATTCACAGATAACTTCACAGCAGGGATGTTATCTGCATGCCCAAAATACACGTATTTGTAGATTTTTCAACACTAGTGTAGCCATAAGTAGCCTTTCTACGGAGGCAAAATCGCTCCTCTGACTCTCCAGAGGTATTGTAGCCCAAAGAATGGTGCTTCACCAGGTGAAAGCCCCAAAGCAGAGAAGATCATGTTTGGATTATCTGCTTTTTTTGCGGTACATTAGCTGAGCAATCTAAATTGAAGGTGCTCCAACTGAAAGACCATCCTGCCTGCAGGAATTTTGGAAGCTGTAATCATAACAAGTAATTTTTCCAAGCTCTAGCTATAGGATACATAGTAGTGGTACACTACTGCCACACAGAAGAGCTAAACTGGTGCAGGGTTGTGGATAGGACAAAGGTGGGTCAGGGAGGTGACCCATCAGCATATTAAATGGGTCCTTGTTATCCACTGGGTTTGCTTCCAGCCCCCACCCCTCCAGATACCAAAATCCCTAGATGCTCAAGTCCCATTAAATACAATGGCATAGTAATGGAAAATTAAGGTTTGCTTTTTAAAATTTATACTTTTTAAAAATATTTTCAAGCCATGGTTGCCTGAATCCATGGATAAGAAGGACTGATTGTACTGCTCCAGAATAGGATTATGCCCAGTGGATGATGGAACATTATACCACCCTCATAACCAGTATACACAATTTTCCTTTCGTTGTGTTCAAAGTCATGCCATTGGACAGAGAATGGGATTCAGTGCACATCAACACCCAGTATATACATCCATAGATGAAAACAATGGAGTTTATCACACAACAGGAATTGGAAGTATAATCTAATGGCAATCTGAATGCAATCATGGGGTTTCGAGTTATTGCGTGAAAGCCGATCACACACATTTTCGGGCAATGGGAAGTCCTTCCGAACGCAATCGTGGGATTTCACGTTATTGAGTGAGAATCTATCACACATAATTTCGGGCACTGGGAGGCAATTTTGGGTAGTTCTGAATGCGATGCGGCATCAATATGCAATAATGTAATTTCGCTGAACCTGCGAATTCACTCAGTTCCGAACTGGCCCCACTTTCATTTCTTTTGAAATTGAGAGAAATCCCTCCTGTGTGATAAACTCCCATAACTCAGATAAAACTATTTGCAGTATAGAGCTATATCTCTCTACCCACACTGTACACTTAGAGCTCACTGTGGAAAAACTCTGTGCAGAGAGTGCACAGCCCAACAACCGAGGTGAAAAAGCACCCCACCCCTGTAAGCAAGGGAAAAGGAAATACATTCTCTAAAGTTCGACTACTCTCTCTGCCACCCATTCTTCAACCTTTGCCATATGGGGAAAGTCTCTACTGTGTCCTATGATAGGCTTTCTAATCCCTTATCAGAGGTCAGGCATTATAGTTTAGCAATAGTCTGGCATGTGTACAAATGCTTCAACCATTAAAAAACAACAACACTTATTATCACTATGTTTTCCAGGGTGAAAAGTATTTAATGTATCATAACAGCACAGTCATGATGAAACTGGGGCTACTGGTAAAAGCTTTCAGCTATTGATCTTTATCTTTGTTCTGAAAGTTCACAGTCTTTGAAACTGAAGCCATTTTGCTGTATCATTCTAGAAATAAGTCTGTGTGTCTTATCAGCAAAAACCACAAAGTATCATAACAACCCAGGAGTAAAAAGAGGGGGAAATGTGGTTTACTATAAAAACTGACAACATTTCTCAATATGAACTTGTGCTACAGTGAATTCAATAATTATGGTTGCATATAAATAGTCCATGAAGAACAAGGGCAGAAGATATGAGATTTTCAATCCATAATTTTTCAAGGGAACATAGTAAACTCTCCCTTTAGACAAGATAATGTTTTGAATAATAATTTAACATATCAATGGTGTAATCAGAGGCTTTTCTGTTTATGCTCATGGATACGCTCATGGGTCATAAATTAGGGGTGAGACAGATGAATCTATGGTTTCATCTCTTCAGACATTTCCACCTATATAATGGCTAAGGTGCTTGCATCATTTAATATACAGTGGTATTTTTTCATGAATGTTTTTATTCTCTCCCTCCTCCAATCCACTGAAATTTTTAAGGGCACTGTTTCAAAATATTAACTTTTACTGAGGAATCATGTACTCTAATTACACAGAGGAGAAACACATACAACCACTGCTATGCAGGAATAATCATTACTCCAAATAGTGTGTCTATTCTTGTATTGGATTGTAGTGCCAAAGTGGAACTCCCGTATAGAGGCTGATCCTTCAGGTTACATAACTGATAGGCTCAATCCTATGCCCACTCACCTTGGAGTAAACCTCATTGAACTCTATGGGTCTCAACTTTTGTGTAGAATTGCACTTTATTTATTTATAGCCCAATGCTATGGAATATTGGGAATTGTTGTTTTGTGAGATATTTAGCCTTCTCTGTCAGAGAGCTCTCATGCTACAACAAACTACAATTACAAACTATCATTCCCAGAATTTCATAGCATTGTGCATGGCAATTAAAGTGGTACAGTGTGGATTCAGCCTTAGTCTCAAAAGTGCTATAAGATCCCTTTGCATAAAAAATATGAAGACAATGATTAAGAATAATAAAGGCTGCCTGCAATCTATCCTATGCACACTTACTTGGGAGAGAGCTACACTGAACACACAAAGGACATTTCTAAGTACACAATGTACTTGTAAGCGTCTTGATATTCAAGGATGTATTGATGATAATGGATGGGAAAAGAAATTTGCCCTCCCCTTCAGAGTACCTTCCCAAGTAGGCAAAATTAATAATAACCTGCCTTTCAATGATGACAACCCCCCCCCCCCCAAAAAAAACAGCTGCCACCTGTGGAAGCTTTCAAACAATCCTCAAGATGTGATCTCAAAGATCATCAAATTATCAATTTTCTTTTTGTGTTCAATATTGAGGATGAGAGCTACCTAAATTTATGCTGTTGAAATCACCATAACCCAATCAGAGGGCCATTTAACACTTATGGAGAGGAACAAGCAAGAGGAACAGGCAGGCAAAGACAATTACTCTTCCTCCTGTTACGCTGCCTTTATGAAATGCATGTTTAATGTATTCATTGGTGTTTATTATTGATATTATGAGTTTCTCTGAAGCTGTCAAGTTAAAAAAAAGGATGCAAATTATCTATCCAATAAATACAAATGTTTGGATACACAAAGCCATGTTACATATAATCTAATTCTGCTCTATATTGTTGTTATGCACCTTCGAGTCAACTACAACCTATGGCAACCCTATGTGACACTGCATCCACACTGGAGAAATAACCTGGTTTGGCACTGCTTTCACTGCCCTGGCTCAAGGCTATGGAATTCTGGGAACTGGAGTTTGTTGTGGGGCCCAGAGCGGAGCACAACAAACTCCAGCTCCCAGAATTCCATAGCCTTGAGCCAGGGGCAGGGCAGTTAAAGCGATGCCAAACTGGGTTATTTCTCCAGTGTGGATGCAGCCACAAGTTTTTTTTTCTTGGTAAGATTTATTTAGACGAGGCTTGCTATTGCCTTCCTAAGAGAGAATGTGACTTGTCCAAGGTCTCCTAGTAGGTTTCTGAGCCTGGGTAGGGTCTCCCAGCCTAGTGTTCAAACTGCTACACCAAACTGATTCTTACTACATGTCATTAGAAATAGCCCCATCCATTTCAGGCAGAAGTCCTTCCCAACCTTCATTTAAACAGAGATGCTCAAGGCCTGAATCTGTGATAACCTGCATGCAAAGCATGTGTTCTCCCATCACCCTGTTATTTTTGCACAGGGTTATAATAGTTGTTACATAACACTTTGGGAATTGGAACTTCAACAAACAAATTTTTCAAGGAAAGAGTGAAACCTTGTTAAAAAGCAACAAAATAGTTGCGCATCTTAGAGGAAAATATTGACATACTCTACCTAACCTCTTGTAGACAGGAGAAAGAAAAACAGTCTTCTACATATAACACAGTGTGAAAATAAATATTTATCTCGAATGTTGGGAACATTAAGTTACATGTTAATCTTTGGATCATAGTCCCAGCATCTCTTCCACTCATAGTGGAATTCATAGCACTGCAGCACTTGAGCTCCCTCAACTGGCACTTTATCTTTTACTAGGAAATAGAATTTGGAGTTACCCTTTTCCTTCTCTTTTTCTCTAGTGTATCATCAAAATGCTATTTGCCTGATTACCATATTTAATCTTTATAGAATGTGTTTAATGATGTGATACTCCATCCATTTACAATGGATTGGATCATGCAGCTGTACATCTCTCTTCAAAAGCAAAACTGACTTTAGCACAGCAGGCATGAACAGAAGATAGAGACCAATGGTACATCCACTGCAGAAATAATCCAGTTTGACCCCACTTTAACTGCCATGGCACAGTGCTATGTAATTCTGGGAAGTGTAGTTTGTTGTGGCATCAGAGCTTTCTGTCACAAAACTGCAAATCTCTGAGAGCTCTGGTGCCACAACAAACTACACTTCCCAGAATTACATAGCATTGAGCCATGACAGTTAAAGTGGTGTCAAACCAGATTATTTCTGCAGTGTGAATGCTGTCCTAGTGGTAGATTTCCAGGGTTTTTGACTCTCAGACTTCTCAGGTGATCTTTGTGGAAAAGAACTTGGGAGCTGGATTTAGGTACTGACCACAAATTCCTGGTCATATTCTCATAAGTATCCTGTTCTTTAATTCTTAAGTATATATGTGCTCACCCGAGACACTATTTTGCATATCACTCTAGCTGTTGGATCTCTGGGTCAAGTAGAAAAGAAGAAAGGACTCACAGCCTGAGGTCTTCTGGTATACAAGGTGAGCATATGTGCATGAAGGCACAAACGCACACATCACAGAAAGTTTCTTAAAATAATGCTCATGGACAGGGAAATTCTGTTTCTCTTCACTACCGTAGGAATGAATGGCTAGAAACATATTATATGTGGAGGGGTGGGGATCAAGGACTCCAAATGCTGATTTTTACAGCTTTGAAGAAAAAAGTCTCTCAATTCTGGGTTTTCTGAAAGCAGATTGAAACGGTGCTGTCTCCAAGACCACTCCCAAGGCAGGCCAAACACAGCATTAAGCTGTGCTGCGCTGTTATTTTTTTCTTGTTTCCACACCATGCATGTGCACCATCACACAAACACACCGCCTACAACTTGCAATTACCTCCCTCTTCCCATCCAGATGCCATCCCATTGGACACCTGTATGACTGGTCACACAGTTGTATGTGCGATGCACTGCCAGCACAGTGCATCAGTGCATCGGTCTGTTGAGTGATACATGGGTAAAGCACAAACATGGAGGCCCCATACACGGCCCCTTCACTCCATGTCCCCTGTTGGACTGTCTGGTTTATATATGTTGTAATTGCATCATTGCATTATTAGCCATTGGTGTTCTGCTTTGCCGCAGTCCTATTCTGGCACCGGGCTGTTCATATGCTGGTGTGATGAAGTACATTTTCCGCCTTGAGTCTAAGTATCCCAGCTTCTTTTTCATCCAGTTTTTAGCCCCAGAACATAGCTTCCTTTCACTTTCTACCCACTTTCGCCTTGTGCGTCATCTAAACACCCTGCCTTCAAAGTAGTTGGAAGCCACTTTATTTGGCCAATGCAGACTACCCCTAGGAAAGTCAATGTGTGTCAGTTTTTCAGATAGCTGTTCAATTAGCAAAGAAAAATATGCAAAATCACTCCAGATATTATCCCCAGATACTGGGATAAACCCAGAGCCAGGTTTTTGACTCAACTGAGAATATTTTTGTTTCTCATAGAAAAGGGTTAGAAATAACAATAAATATAATAACATCTTATTTATATTACGCCTATTAATTATAGCAAAATCAAATGTCACACCAATTGAAGCAGCTGAATTGTTACTATTTCTCCTAATTAGCCTAAACATATTTGTTTTCTACCTAGCTGTATTTCTGTCAAAACAGTATAAACTGAAAAATTCACATGGTAGAAACTGGAAGGAAGCCAGACAAGTGTGGGCTTCACTCTTTATTTAAGCAAAATGTGAACGAAACCAACCCTGGACAGAGAAGATAATACCCCATGGGGAATTTGTAAAATGATAACCAGATGTAAGAAAGGACAGGATTTGACGTCTGAAACAACTGTGGAAAAGAGAGGGAGTAGAGGTTACTGATTTTATTATCCCTTCAGTACATAATAAAAAAATGAGAAAATAAACTGCATTTAGTGACACCATTTTTCAACACTTTGACACAAGAAAAATAGCATGCAAAAAGTAAAATGAGTTTTTACAAAAAACAAAAAAACAAAACACCTTTACTTAAAACATGTCATGAATGAGGGAAGCAGGGCCATGTAGGTAGATTTGGATTGGGATCAGGAAGATATCAGGTGGCCCATGTGTGGTTCCCCCCTAACCTCCCAGGCCACTCCTTTTCCAAAAAAAGGATGAATCATTCATCCTGGAAGTGGCTAGGAGCAGCAGTTTTGAAAAAACAGGGGATCTCACTCCACTGCTTAACATAGAAAAATTACTGATTTTTGAAAACTAGATGTGAACTAGATGTGAGTTTTCAATCACTTCCAGCTTTGTATTTATGACATTTTTGGCACCACCACTCCTCCCTTTGGGTGCACAAACATGGTCCATTCACAGGAAGCCACTGGGCGACCTTGGGCGAGTCACACATGTTGGCGCATGTGGGACCCAAAGTCCATGCATACGGAAGACTGGCTGCCAGGAACCAAATGCCACAGGAACCTCTGGAAGTGGTGAAGGGTGAAGAAATCCTCCTTCTCCCACAGAGTTTCACTCAGCTGAGTTCTCATGAAAAGGCTTTAATCTTGTCTGCAATATTTGCAAGTACGTTACAACAATAGAATTCAAAGATATAGCCCTGTACATACGTACGTAGAGAGATCTTGTAGCACCTTTGAGACGAACTGAAAGAAATAAGGAAATAGATAACACAGTAGATTACAGCAATAGATTACAGAAACTGACATAAGGCTCCACCACCATCCGATAGTCATCAATTTTTTTTTTGTACAGTAGCAGATCCTCCCTTATATTACACACGCTCTCCGCCTGTGATTTTAGTCCAACCCCCAACCTGTATGTGTCACACACTGTACCATGACTTTGTATTGAAGCTTCATGACACTGCTTCCTGCTGAGGTGTCATCATCTTCCTGTGACTCAGCACCTCTCAATTTTGCACAGTCATCATGGCGCCTTTTGAACTCAGGTTACCTTTCACCTTTGTTCTCCATTGCAGCATCTGGAAGATTTTATGCTCCGGGTGCAAATTTACTCTGAGAGGCACACAACAATAACATGGATGGAAACATCTTGGATCTCAGAAGAAGTACCTCTCTGTATGGCTTATGGAATTCAAATTTTTACCTCCTGGATTTTGGGATGCTTTTTTCCCCTGAGACCTTATGGCCAGGAGGGACCTGCTTGCATAGACATCCCTCCACAGAACAACACAGCAATAATAGCACCTTGAGAAAATGCAGACCTGTGACTCACATCTTCATTTTATTTTTTTCTACTATATAATTTTTAACACCTTTGCCTGATAAAGACGCCGGTAGAGCTTTGAAAGCTTGCATCATGCATTTGGTGCACTTTGGTTGGCCTAAAAGGGTATCACGGTTATGTGGACTTTTGATGTTATTGTTTTTTTTGCTATATGGCCAACACAGGTTCCCCTGGATACATAAGCAACAGGTCAAGTATTGCTATTCCTTATAATGAAATAGGTTGACTCAAGATGGGAGAACACAAACAAACAAACAAAGCAGGTCCGATCAATACTCCACAAATAATGTAGTTTGACATTACTTTAACTACCGTGGTTCCATGCTATGGGTTTCTGGGATCTGTATCACACTGGGGGAATAACCCGGTTTGGCACCGCTTTAATTGCCTTGGCTCAAGGCTCTGGAATTCTGGGAGTTGGAGTATGTTGTGGGGCCCAGAGCGGAGCTCTGCTCCGCTCTGGGCCCACAACATACTCCAACTCCCAGAATTCCAGAGCCTTGAGCCAAGGCAATTAAAGCGGTGCCAAACCGGGTTATTCCCCCAGTGTGGATGCAGCCCCAGCTTGGCCATGGGCTTGTAATCAGGCAAGGTCACACTCTCTCAGCCTCAAAGAAAGGCAATGGCTAACCCACCCCTGAAGAAACACACACACGACAGAATAAAATCTCACGACAGGGTTGCCACAAATGAATTTTATTTATGTATTTATAAATAAGCACTTTATTATTTATTTGTTTGTTTATATTTCTATCCAAGGCGACTTGAAGAGACAGACACATGACCACATCCACCACCAGGGGCGCTCTAACGGCCTCTCTGAGAGAGTCGAGCGAGAGCCCCCCCAACGGTCGCTCTCCCTCAAAGAAACATTCGAATTCGAAACCACTATAGCAGCCAGGTTGGTTGGTTGCTTGGACGCGCATGCGCGCCAGAAGGACGTCGCCTCGAGCGCAGGGAGTGGGCGTGGCTCGTGGCGCGGGGGGAAAGCGCTGACGTCACCCGCGCCCAGCGTCCAATGGGAGAAGAGTGGGTGGAGGAGGTTGGGAATAGGATGGGGTCACATGACTGTGGTGGGTACTCGGCGGCGGCGGCGCAGCGCCTTGAGGGTTCTATCCTGACTGCTGGCCTTGAGTGAGGAAAGGGGGCTACGGGGCGGACGCATTTGGGGCGCAGGGGCACCGAGGAGCGCGCGGCGGGTGAGTCTCGCGACGAAAGGGAGGGGGCGTCCGAGGGAGGAGGGGGGAAGAGGAGGGAGGGAGTGCGCATGCGCACAACTGAGGGCAGGGAGGGTAGCATTGGGAGCCCCCATTTTGAGGCTGCTGTGGCCAGAGGGCGGCTGTGGGAGGACAGAGAGGGGGCTCTCTTTAGAAATATTCCACTTTGACACCCCTTTAACTGATAGGGGACCCTGGGAGCTGTAGTTCTGTAAGGCACTGAGCCTGCCTTGTCACAAGAGGTCTAGTGCCACAGCAAACTACACTTCCCAGGGTTCCCTAAAGGGGTCTCAAAAGTGGGTTATTTCTGCAGACCTGGCTCAGTGATTCCAAACACACCCCCCCCCGGTGAATAAATGTTACCTTAACCACAGAGGAGGGCAATATTTATATTATTATAAATAGCCCTGATTATTATTATTATTATTATAAATAATAATAGCCAGGCATAAAGGTGTAGGCCAGTAGTTTCTCAGCCTTTGGTTCTCTAGATTTTTTGAGACTTCACAATTCTTGGACAATAAGCAGACTGACTGGGGCTTCTGGGAACTGAAGTCCAAAGCATCTGGAGGCTGAGAATCATTGGTGTAGGCCATTCAAGGAATATAAGGGAGGACATTCCATTAAAAAAAAACCACTATTAAAAATGTAAAGTCATTTCAAATAATAATATTACTAATAATGTTTAGTTTTTTGGTCGGTTTTTCAGGCTATGTGAAGAGTTTATTCCTGACATCATGTAGCCCAAAAAACCCATTAAAAACTATGGATCCCGGTCATGAAAGCCTTCGACTTCACAATAATAATGTTTGTTTATTTCTTACCTACCTCTCCCCAAGGATGGAGGCATGGAACAGCGATAAACAACAGAGGCACCTCATCGGTCAAAACACGTGTTTAAATACACATCAGTTTCAAAGGGACAAATAAGAAATAATCATATTAAAACCATCCACGTTCCAAGTTCACAATTTAAAAATAACCTGGATAAGTCTAACAGAAGGCACTAGTCTTTAAAGCTGAATTTAAAAATTCAGACAGACAAATACGGTTCATTTACAGCTATATTATGTATACTTTATTATTTCTAGAAGAGATGGAGCAAACAGGGTGTTTACTTAATGGGCTTCTTGGTCCTGCTCAAAATGGAGGACATTTTGGAATTCTTTTTGGACAGGAGGTTGAAATGTAGGACCTGTCCTGGAAAAGGAGGATGTCTGGTCACCCTGGGTTCCACCAAGGCACCGAGGAAACATATTCAGGGCGTGGGCCATAAAGTACAATAACATCCCAAAGCCACAGAAAGCCCAAAGGCAGGCCTGAGAGTAACATAAACTTTTATCTTTTTTTCCCCTCCTCTATGATTTTTTAACAAGAGTGTGACGTAGTGGTTTCAGTGTTGGAGTATGAATCTGAAGACCAGGGTTCAAGGCCTAGCTTTGGCATTAAACCAACTGGGTGATCTTGGCTGAGTCACCGTTTCTCTGCCTCAGAGGAAGGCAATGGCAAACCTCCTTTGAACAAATCTTGCCTAGAAAACCACATGATAGAGTCACCTTAAGGTTGCCACAAATCGGAAACAACTTGAAAGCCCACAACAACAACGAAGGCTTTTTAATACCTTTACCTGATGAAGAACCCAGTTGAGCTTCAAAACCTGGCATCATATTTTAGTGCATTTTGGTTTGCTGAATAAAGGTATCACTGTGTTGTGAATTTTGGATGGTATTGTACGAAAACCCCATGATAGGTTCACTGTGAGTTAGAAATATCTTGAAGACACACAATAACCACAAACACCTGTGTAAGCATTTCGGGACAGATATTGTCTTAATTAGCCAGCATGTTGTAGTGGTTTGAGTGATGGACTATGACTCAAATCCTGGCTCAGCCATGGAAACCCACTGGGTGACCTTGAGCCTGTCACACTCTCTCAGCCTCGGAGTAAGGCAAAGGTGAAACACCTCTGAACAAATCTAGCCAAGAAAACCCCATGATAGGATTGCCTTAAGTCACATGTGGCTTGAGGGCACAAAACAACAACATTGTCTTAATTATTTATACTACATCCTGCCTTTTTCTTGAGGTGGGACCCAAACCAGCATACAGTGCAGATCTGTGTAGCTGAAAATCAGTCATAATATTAAAAAGTATTGGAAAACTGTTAAATAATCTATTCTGCAGTTGGACTATTCTGGCTGTAAAACAGATTCAGACTTTGGACTCTGACAGCTACTCCTGTCAGTTTGTAGTTTTGCAGGGGCTACCTATAAGACCCTAGAGAGATTTCTTTGTGTGCATGGTAGGCATTTAAGCTTATTGCACTAGCTGCAGCAAAGATGGTTGCGGTGCCATAAGGACTCACATGTTTCTTTTAGTATAAAATTTCGTAGACAGCAGCTACTATCCACAAAAGTTGATACCAAATGATACACGTTAGCCTTTAAAGGCTTTGCTGGTGTTGGTCCTGAAAAGAATTTTGTGAGAAGGAAGTATGGTTGTTGTTGGATGTGCAACAGTGAGGCAAAGCAGTAAAGCTACAGGCAAACCCTGTTTCCCTATAAGCAGAGTGTTTTATGAATTAGGGTTCTAAAGCTAAGCATACTTATTACAGTTACACTTTTGTTAAACTTAGTTGCACTTCCTTGGGGGTTGTAATTAAAACTGATCTTAAAGAATGTGCTCCTAAATGCAGAATTAATTTTAAATTGTAAGGAGCACTAGGTGGTGTGTCCACACTGTAAACTGGAACATGTACTTTTACCCTCTAATAATCACTCTAACTTAAGGGCTTTCTAGATTGGCAGGAAAGTGTGACATGAAGTTGCCTTTTCCTTAATGCTTAGCAGCTGCACCACAGCCTTTAGATGGAGCTTCGCTGTTCCACAGTTTTTAAAAAAGAAGCTGGGAAAACCAGCACCTTTTTAAAGGCGCTTCTTCTCCCCTAAAACGCAAAAAAAGCGTTTTCATTGCACACTTTCCCTTTTTCTCATCTAAAGGCTAGACTTTCATGCAGCCATGAACACACTTCTTTTTGCCAATCTAGAAAACCCTTTAGTTGTGAAGGTGTTGGGATAGGATTTGTTGTTGTGTGCCTTCAAGTCATTTTTGACTTACGACAACCCTAAGGTGAACCCATGTCTGCAATGTTCTGAGGTGGTTTGCCTTTGCCTTCCTTTGAGGCTGAGAGTGTATGACTTGCCCAAGGTCACTCAGTGGGTTTCTGTGACTGAGCAAGGATCTGAACTGGGTCTCCAAGAATCAGAGTCCAACACTCCAATTACTACAACATGTTGGCTTCCTATAGGATACAGAGTATTCAGTTGTGTGTGAGCAATAGGTAGGCACTGAATCCAGCTGACCTGACAAGTGACCAGAGTAGATTAGAAGGCCAGTATTTTTATGAGGTCTTGCTTATGTCTATTTGCTTATATTTCATTGAGATCTATTGCATTATTACCAGCTTTAATTACAGTTGTCCCTCCATATCCACCAACTCTGCATCCATGGATTCAACCATGGATTTGGAAATATTCACTCTCTTTCTCTCTCACGTGCACACAAACTAAAAAACAAACCTTGAATTTGCTGTTTTATGTAAGGGACCTAAATTTACCACATCACTGTATATAATGGGACTTGAGCATCCACAGATTTTGATATGTATTTAGGGTGGGGTCCTGGAAACAAACCCTCTGGATACTGTACATTATATTCAGTGGTCATGCATGAAACATGGAGTTTAAAAACATTCTGCTCAAGGCTGTACATTGTGTGTGTGGGGGGGAACGGGGAGGCAAGATATAGTAATAAACAATAAGCTGTGCCCTTTCCCTTCATTATAACTTATGTATTTGCAAGAGTGGCAGAAGGTTAGTTAAGTTTCTGTCAAAATAGTTAAATAATCAACTGCATTTCTTACCTCTTCCTCCCTTCTTCTGATGTGAATTTTTTCCTCTCTGAATGCTGCCAAATGATACTGTAGACTCAACTTGTCCTATTTTAAGGGAAGTGAAAAGATCTGGTAACAAATACAAAACTTTAATTTAAAACATAACACTACGCCTGTTTAAACTTTAATTTAATGACCACTTATAGGCAAAATGAAAAGTGGCCTAACCATGTTTTGTAATAAAGGATGACATTTGGCTACTCTGGTTTTGATTGTTATAATGTTAACTTCATTGGGACTATTATTATTTACTACTGTGAGATTTATGGGGCATGGTCTAATATATCATACATAAAGTAAGGTATGCATGCAAAGTGTAATTCTTCCAAATCAGTGCACACATAGTGTCTTTGTGGAGCTTACAGTGTATCTTACACCCTGACCACTTCCATTAATGATGCATCTCCATTATTTAAAAAAAAGCCCATTAAGGCCCGAAACAGATGGCCCTGAAGGACCAGCTTCACGCTGCCCCTTTGAACACTGGATCGGGGCCACAGCAATTGCATGCCATGGCCCCATTCCGGCAATTTGCTGGCTCAAAAAGAGGTGGCAAAATGCCACTCTTTTTTGAGCTGGCAAAATGGTTCCCTTTCTGCAGCTGCCACAGCTTTGCAATGCTCAGGTGCTGTGTGGCATCTAAACGCCACACCGTTGGTGTACTGTGAAGCCAGCCCACATGTGGGCAGGTGGGTGGCCTCTGGGGAGTGTTGGGCCAGCATCAGAGCATGCATCATGTGTATGCCACGCCCTCATACTGCCCGCATGGCGGCTTTTAATGCCGGTCTGTACCAGCCTAGGTTCATTGGAATGTGTGCAGCTGCCCACCACTGAGCAAGTTTTTATTTCTAATGGAAGACCCTGTTGTGCTGTGAGCTCTATAGGTCTGAGCATTTTTGAAAGACTGAAAAATCAGCAAGTTCATGATTATTTTGGGAGGGATTCTCAGGATCAAGAAATACAGATGAATCTACCACATTCTGGTACTTGAATGGTACATATGGGCTTATATACTTTGGTGGTGTCTAGGCTGAAAATTTCGTGGTGGTGAGCACCAATTTTGGCTGGCTACCAAGGCTAGCCAAAATTCATTAATCCTTGAGTGTAAGTGAGTGTAGACTCTACTATTGGAAGCAGTAGCCTGGAAGCAAAAACCACTGTAAGTAAGAGACTTTTGTCAAAGCATACACAGGTCTGGACTGTTAAAACAGTAACTCGCACAGATACCATATCACCATTTCCTTATCAGTGCCATCTGAGTCAGGGGAAAAAAAACGGACAGGATGAACTGTTTATTTGTTTTAAAGGGAGAGAGAGTTAGGGTTATCATCCTCTGTTTCTGTTGTAAGGCCAGTATTGGAATAATACTTGTATGTCTGTAAATATTAGTTGCTGGAAGTGTAAAGCAACTGCACATGAGATTCTCCATACTTCAACTTGGCATCAGTTGTAGGAGCTGGAGGTACTTGATGGAGGAAGTTTTGAATGTGCAGGTGAGGGAGGAGACATTCAGAATGTGTGGAAACCCTGAATAAAAAAAACCCTGTCCAGCTCAGGTCCTAAGCATATTCACATTGTCAGAAGCGCTCTTGGGCCACATCTACACAGCCTGGAGTATTATTTATTTATTTATTTATACCCTGCTCTTCAGCCCTAAAGGCTATCAGAGCAGCTTACAATTATTATTTCAACTAGACGATTCCCTGCCCTCAGGCTTACACTCTAAGAAGACACGACACAAAAGGAGAAAGGAATGGTGGTGGGGAAGGGGATCAGGTCCAAATGTTCTTCTTTCCCTCTGACACCTGGACCAAGGCAGATGGACTGGAGGGAGGGCTCTGCTTCATTATCTAGGACAGGCCTGATGGAGTTTGGCCTGTCCTTTCACTCCCTCCTTGGCCAGATGCTGTTACCATGAAGAGAGGGCACTTCAACTTGAGGCCGGGTCCGTTGATGTAGCTAGGTCTCTCCTTCACTCCCTCCTAGCCCTAGGTCAGATGCTGTTGCCATGGAGAGAGGGCAAACCTACTCTGAATTCCTCCCATCAACTGGGCACTCCAAAGTGACACCAGGCAGCTCTTCACAGGCATGTCCTGCTGTGCTATCCACCACCACCAGCCCAATTTGCTCCATCTGAAGTCAGAAAATGGCTGGATGACTTGTATTGACCTCAAAGGAAATGCACTAGGCATTTCTAGCTCCTCCAGTGCAATTCTGTCATCATTGTCTGGCAGATGTTGACCACATAGTTGTCCTGGAGGACCTAGAGATTCCTAGAGAGGTGTTCTCTCAGGTAAAAACATAGTGTTTTTATTTGCGGTTTTTCCACATTCACGGAGGTCCTGTGCCCCAAACCCCATTAAATGTGGAGGGAAGAGTGTACTGTCTCTGCTGTGTAACTTTCTGTCATAAAATTATAATCAAATGGATTCTGTATAGTTCAGAAATAAAAATTTCAGTAAGAAAGAAGACAAAACAAATGAGAAGCATTAGTACCTTCCAGACAAATGCTTAGTTAGATAACTAACAATGTAGATCTATGCATGTTTACTTGGAATTCCTGTGAATTCAGTTTGTTACAATTATAACCTGCCTTCTTCTAGTGAATGGAAAGTAGCATACATGGTTATTCAGTGTTCTTTCTCAGTAAAATGCTATTTCACGCCATGTCAGCATGACATAATGAATCAGCAGCTCTTAACTATTGCAAGCACTCATCTGAAGCATATCTCTTCCTCCATAAAAGGAAAGGTGGTTGAGGTGGGGTTAGATGTGCAACTGTCATTTAAAAGCCCACTGTGACTTGTTTATTTAAAGTGCTAGGCGTGCAGTTTCCATAATAGAAAAAAACAACATTTTCCATGTATTGGGCAAAGTACACAAAGTAAAATATTCTCATATTAGTTTTAGTCAGCTAGTTAACATTCAGAAAATATTGCCCAAGATTGGATAGCAGCATTTTCTGTGTTTCACAGAGAATTGCAATATGAGGTGATATTTTTCTTCTTGTACAATAATATATTGCATAACACAAACCATAAACTGCGAGGTGCACTCTGTAGCCTTTGTCTATATAGAGATTTAAAAATATAAACAACTGTTGCATTCAGTGTGATTGTTCTGGTTTTCATGGTGTCGTGGTTTTCATGGTGTCATAATTCTACTTACAACTCTGGGAGGGCCCATCTGTTCCAAAAGGGAAATATTGTGCAAGTTCTCCAGAATATATTTTAAGTGTGTTCTGAGCAATCAGTTTCTAGTTTTTAAAGTAGTTTCCTTCTGTTTGAATTGATTTCATGAAGGTTTTCTGTTCATGTCTCCGACACAGTTAACAAAGAGTCTTTGAAGATTTATATACTGAGTCTAAAGAATTAATAAGTACATACAGGATGCTTATTTTTAAAATGATAATTAAATTGCCACTATATGCCATAGAATTACACTACATGTTGTCAACACTGTTGCTAGAGAATGGGGTGGGGGACTGGTCTTCTCTTTATAGATCTACAAGGAAGATGTGTAAAAATTCCTTAAAGCTGGCAGTTTAGAGGCTTCATTCATTCAGTATGAAATAAACATTTTCTCTACAATTGCTATTTTGCTTTAAGAAGCAAAATCAATAGATATGCCACTTTGTGATAGTATGATTCTCATTCCAGTGTTAACAGCAGTGTCCCTTGTTTTCAACCGCTATCTTCACTGGTAATATCAGTCTTGCCATGACAGATCTTTAATAAAACAACAAGAATTTTTTTTCTTATTTTATTTTAATTGTTGCTGTTATTTTATATACTTATATCCCTATATAGGGATTCATTTAACAAAACTTTTTTTCCTGATTATATATTGTAAAGGTGTAAATGTTTAAGATATATTAAGATGAGGCATTGAATGCCTTTTTAAAATTTTTATTCATTTATTTTGGTGCTTATCCTTCTTTTATTTCTGGTCTCAACTCTAGTCATTGAACACTGACTTGATCTTACATTATATATGAATTATTCTTAGTGTCTGTTTTATCATGTCTCTGTGTGTATGCCTCAAGTCGCCTGTCAGTTTAAGGAGACTTCATGAATTTCTTAGAGTTTTCATATGCAAGAAATTCTCAGGTATTTCATCATTGCATTCCTCTAAAATGTATGTGCAGATGTGCATTCAAGTCACCCATTGACTTCTGGCAACCCCATGAATTTTATAGGGTTTTCTTGAGCAAGGGATACTCAGAGATGGTTCCTTCCTCTAAAATATAGCCTGCAACATCTAACATTCATTGAATATATCCGTGTTTTAATTTCCTGTTACCTGCAAAAGAGTAAGATTTAAAAATATATATATAAAATGTAAGAAAGCTTCTGAGAATTGGAAATTAAGGAAAAGCAGTTGGGATAGTTGGCATTCCTTGCATGGGAGGCCTAGTTGGAAGTAGGCAACCATTCTCAACCATTTCCTCAGAGTTCTGCCCACTTTCTCTTTGATGGAGGATGGTACCTTGAAGCCCTTACCTTACTGTATATATGAAGGTAAAAGAAAATTCTTGTGATGTAAATGGACAAATGGGAGTATTTGTTGAAAGCCATAATTTGGGAAGGAAAAAGAGTTTGCTACATAAGAGCATGGAGTTACACACTTGCTGTGATTTTTTTTTTCATTTGGTTAATCTGGAGTGTACCTACACAACACAGCAATAGCCATTTAATACCCTGTTTCCCTGAAAATAAGACATCCCCATAAAATAAGACCTAGAAGAGATTTTGCTGAATTGCTAAATATAAGGCCTCCCTTGAAAGGAAGACCTAGCAAAGTTTTTGTATATAAATATATATACAGTATATAATAAAAGTTCATTTTTTTGTTCAACAATAAATGTGAATTCTTCTTCATGGAAAAATAAGACATCCCCTAAAATAAGACATAGTGCATCTTTGGGAGCAAAAATTAATATAAGACACTGTCTTATTTTCGGGGGAAACACGGTAGCACTTAAACTGTCATGGCTCCATTTTTTGGATTGTGCAGTCTGTGGTTTCATATAGTGTTGTGGATTTCAAAGAGTTCTTGTGTCCTTTCCTGAACTAAATACCTCACCAGACACAAATGCCAGGATTCACTTGAATGGTACCACAACAGTCAAAATGGGCTGAATGAAACTATGTGTGAAAGGGATCTAGGAGTCCAAGTAGACCACAAGTGAACATGAGTCAACAGTGTGATACAGCAACTAAAAAGGCCAATGCAATTTTAGGCTGCATCTATAGAAGTATAGTGTCTAGATCAAAGGAAGTAATAGTGCCGCTCTATACTGCTTTGGTCAGGCCCCACCTGGAATACTGTGTCCAGTTCTGGGCACCACAATTCAAAAAGGATGTGGAGAAACTGGAGCGGGTCCAAAGGAGGGCAGCTAAGATGGTGAAGGGTCTGGAAACCTTGCCCTATGAGGAACGACTTAGGGAGCTGGAGACGTTTAGCCTGGAGAAGAGAAGGTTAAGAGGTGGTATGATAGCCCTGTTTAAATATTTGAAGGGATGTCATATTGAGGAGGGAGCAAGCTTGTTTTCTGCTGCTCCAGAGACTAGAACACGGAACAATGGATACAAATTGCAGGAAAAGAGATTCCACCTCAACAGTTTGACACCATTTCAACAGCCATGGCTCCATGCTGTGGAATTCTGGGAATTGTAGCTTTGTGAGGCATTTAGCCTTCTCTGCCAGAGAAATTTGGTGCCACAGCAAACTACAAATTCCAGGACTCCAAAGCATTGAGCCATGGCAGTTAAAACAGTGTCACACTGCATTATTTCTGCAGTGCAGATGCAGTCTTATGTCATACAGATGCATTGTTCATCTCCCTGAGTAAATATATTTATTGTCTCACTTAATTGCAGTTGCTGTTTCTGTATCTTTTTTGCCTCCTGAGAAGTGAGGTTGTTGTGCCTTGTTGCTCTGAGTGAATATATTTTATTTATTTATTAGAATTCCAATGCCCTCCCTGATGAAATTTCAATTTCTCCCAAATGGGCCAACCTGCTGACATTCAGTGCACGCCAGTTGCAGCTTGCTGTGTTATGTTTTGCTGAAATAACCACAACTTGTATGGGATCCGTTTCTCCTAATATATTAGGTGGCACAATGGCAAAAATCAGTAAATATATTGGGACAACTTTTGTTTATACTGTAGGAGAAAAAAAATGACCCCAGGGACTAAAATTTTCCATTCTAGTGTGCTTGAAGACTAAATAACATTTGAAATTTTAGTAGTATCTAAGGAAGAATTTATTTCCAAAGTTGGCAGCAACAGATGACTGGAAGTTGTAATGGTCTGCTTCCTCCTTATTTTTGTTTACAACTCTTTAAGGAGCTCAAAATAATATTGTAGAACATACATTTAAATAAATAATCATTCTCCTGTTTACTGTACAGTTCTGTTTGCTGAAGTTCAGGTTAATTTCTACAGATTCAGGCACAATTTGTTCTTCATCAGCAAAATTTGTTTATCTGGGATGATGCACAAGGAAGAAATGACTCAACTGAAAATTCTAGTTTAGCTTCATTGTGTGCTTAGGCAGCAAATTTATCATGTAAATTGATTATATGAGATGGAGGCAGGTGATAGAAAAATATTTGCTGTTTTTTATTGTAATGTTTTAAAAAGATGAAATTAGAGATGTCAAGCAGCATCTAGAGGGACGTGGCCACATGCATGGCACTGCTGGCCTTTATGTTAGCTAGATACTAAAAGTTTGATATCTAAGGTCTAAGCTTCCCTTCAGGAATAATTCAGTTTGATAGCACTTTAACTGTCATGGCTCAATGCTGTGGAATTCTGGGAACTGTAGTTTTGTGATACATTTAGCCTTCTCTGCCACAGGGCTCTGTGCCACAAAAAACTGCAAATTCCAGGATTCCATATCATTGAGCCATGGCAGTTAAAGTGGTGTCAAACTGCATTATTTGTCCTGTGCAGATTAGATCTAATTGAGTAGAATGAGACATGGAACACCATAGCACTCAGCTTATGGCATTCTCTTACCCACATCTATTTTGCGACACCTCTCTTCTAGATTTTCATTACCTAACTTAGTGTGGCACATAAGCGGCACTCCTGTTTGTGTGCAGAAGTAGATCTGCACTGCAATAAGGAAGGATGTAAAAACACTGCTTTGCATGACATAGACATAGCATAATTGGCATAGTGGATGAAATCCTTTTAGGACTTCTTAATATGAAGGCTGCAAATGTTGATTTTGGACAGAGTAATATAAAGCAGTTGCAGGTTGCATGAGTGAGGGATTGTGAAAATTAATGTAAGCTTGATGAGGAAGTTTAATGAAATATGGAATACATATTGTCATATGTTCAAAATATAAGATTTGGAATAAGCACAGTAGCACTATCTATTTGGTTAATTCGTTAACACTGACAAAGAGAACAGACCTCATACTAGAGCTGAAAAGTTTGTTGCTGCTATGTTTAAAAAAGAATAAATATAATCAATTTTAATGTTTGCTAGTTTTTCTTGATTCTAATAAACCTGTTACTTTTATTTCATTATCCTAGCAAACTCAAAATTCAAAGGCCACTGGATAAATTCACAGTTGAATCATGATTTGAAGTGGGAGTTTCTATTCCACAGATTTTGTATTTAATCAGTATATCATGCCAGTTTTGAATGCAGCATAGTGAGCACAAAGTAGAAAGGACAACACACCATCATTCCTTAGATACATCAAAATTGGAACAACTCACTCCTGCTAAGATTGATCAAGTATATTACATTGAAATGTACATCTTTATGGGAGGACTACACTCATTTTTCTGTGATGGGGGCAAAAAAGGAGACACAACTCCAAATGTTCAGTGGATGGTTGTTTTTATTTTGGAAAAAGCGAAAATGTAAACAACCATCTGGGTTTTTCCAAAATAAAATCGTCCATTCCCTGAGCAATTGGCTAGGCATCTCTCTTTTTTTCTTGTAGATTCATTCACATTGGGTGCTCTCCAGTTTTTGGCTCTTCAGGTTTCTGGGGCCAGTTTTCCAACCATCCATGAAGCCTGAAGACACAGGGTTTTGACTGAGCCAATTACTGCTGTGAAGAAAACCTTTTTGGGGTGGGGACAGATCAAGACACAAGGGGCTGGGTCTTGTTTTAAAGATGAACAACTGCTTCTGAAGTCTTCCAGGATTAGCAATTAGCAAATGAGGGACAGCGTAGAAATGGGCATGGGGGCCCTGCATGCTCTTTAGCAACTAATCAGTATATTGTCCATCCATGCCACCCTCCCCATCCAAATACTTGTCCACAGTGGGATAGATTCATATGCTCAATGAAAGAGAGCACAGTGGAAGATATGACTTGATTTGTCAAACAGAAATCTGCCAGTTTCTTGCACCCATAAATATATCTTCCTTTTTAAAAATCAGCCTGCAGTTTATTAAAGAGTGCCTTATTTGTGCAGAAGAGCACTATATATTGCAGCTGAATGTGTTTGTGCTTTCTATTTTATTTGAGTTTAAAATGAAAAGTTCTCCCAATATGAGGAGTCATTAGCAGATCTCATCTGTGACTGCATCTGCACTGCAGGAATAATGCAGTTTGATACCACTTTAACTGCTATGGCTCATTCTGTGGAATTTTTGGATTTGTTCTGGCACCAGTGTCATCTGACAAAGGCAGCTAAATATCTCACAAAACTACAAATCCCAAAACTCCATAGCATTGAGCCATGTCAGTTAAAACGGTGTCAAATGGCATTAATTCTGCAGTGCAGATACAGCCCATGCCATGCACAAGCAGGATGTCAGAGTTTATTTTCTTAGGATTTTCTTTCTGACCCATTCCTTGGATGTGTAAAATAAGCAAAATGGGATGGAAGAGCTTAAAATCCCCCC
Organism: Urosaurus nigricauda; assembly: GCA_034509955.1. Classification (NCBI taxonomy): domain Eukaryota; kingdom Metazoa; phylum Chordata; class Lepidosauria; order Squamata; family Phrynosomatidae; genus Urosaurus; species Urosaurus nigricauda. The sequence continues at coordinate 68,836,863 of JAOEGL010000003.1, forward strand.
ATGACTGCTTAAAGATTGTCTGTTAAAAGGGCATTAGGAAGGCAATCCTTTCAGCATTTCTGGAAAATATTCAAATGTTGGTGCTTTGGTGTGTCACCAAAGAGAGGGAATTCTCCAGTGCTTGCTACTTAGGATATCTTGGCACTTGCCATTCAGGTTGTTGCATGAAGAGAACAAACACAACTGTATTGCATTATTGTAAAATCTGCAGGAGAATTAGGGAAGTGGGATAGACCATACACACAGCCTAAGTCTTACAAATTTAGAGAATTTGGGATGATGTCCAAACAGCAACGAGAAGCCAGCATAGATGCTGAATCACTGGTGTTAATATGCCGTCAGTGAACCAGCTCTGTCAGAAGGTAAGGTGCTATCTTTGGCACCAGCTGAAATTTGTGAAGAGTACTCAAAGATGGGCCATGTAGAGTGTGCTAGAGTAATGTAGTCCTGTGTTACAAAGATATGAAGAGTGGATGATGTCAGTCCTCTTATCTTATCTGGTAGAGCTGGGAAAAGATGCCCTCTGCCACCAGCACAAACTTGGACTGCAAATTCTGTGTTTCAGACCAAGTGACAGGCAAAACAGAAAGTGATAGAAGGCTGATTAGAAGCATTTTTACAGCTGGATTTATGAAGTTTCTGTCATAGTATGGAGTTTTGATCTGCGTCTTCCTCAGTTTACCACTTCCTTTTTTCAGTTTCTTTAGTGCTGTCTCTTGAAAATTTTACTTACACAAAGTTATAAGTGTCTTCTGTCATTAGGAAGAATTTTGTGTTTGGCTTTTGTGGCAGTTTAGTAAAAAGTTAATACACAGCTGGCATTTTTAAGAACTGGAGAAGTACTAAAGTGAATGGGAAATTGTTCCTTTCCCGATTCTGCTATCAGAAGCAGATTCGTAGGTAAATGTCCACTTTTGGAACTGTCTTTTTCTCTTGCAGTTTTCCTTGCTGTTCTCTTCTACATCCCAAACTCCTTGGCTTTCTTCATTTTCCTGCCTTAACTGTGCTTGCTGGTATATGTTTAACTGATCTAAGCATTGATCTGTAAATTTAGGGAATTTGTACCATAGATTAGTCCATGACGTGAATACAGTCTTACACTAGGATGACTATATTCAGAGAAATTGTTTGTGAAATAGCATGAACTATATAATCAGTATTGTGAAGGCACTGAATCCTGGATGACATACTTGATCCTGAGAAAACACAGGCTCTCTCATTTCTGCTTATCTGGTCCTGTGAAGCCATAATGAGGATTCCAGTGTTTTGTAATACTTACCTGTATGGTTTGAAAGGACTGTTAATAAAAGGACCTGTTTTCACATGAAACCTATGCATTCCCAAATGGATTTGGGATCCCTTCCGGGTGTTCAGCCCTGACCTAACAATAGATGCCATTTTTTCCTTTTGTACTATTTTGTGTTAACCATAATCTAATAAAATTTATTCAAGAGAGACAACAGTGTCCATGTGTTACAGTGCCCCCCCCCCGCCCCACACACACTGGTATAACACATTTGTAATGACAGAGACATTCATGAAGTAGACTCTTCCACAGAACTTTAGGCCATACTAATTTTACTACTCTTTAAGGTGCCGTAAGACAGTCCTAGTTAAGCATTTTGTAACTTGTTTCTTGTATTTCTATCAGGTGTGAAAACTAGAAGCATGCTTCCCTCTGAGACCTTCATCAACATTTGTGATACAGAATGCCTTTAAGTGAAAGGAACAGTGTTGTTTTTGCTTATGAGTCCTCAGTGCACAGTTCCAACGTCCTGTTGAATCTTAATGAACAGAGAAAGCAAGATCTGTTATGTGATGTTACCATCTTAGTGGAAGATCAACGATTTCGGGCCCATCGCTCTGTGCTTGCAGCCTGCAGCTTCTATTTTCGTTCGAGAATTGTGGGTCAGTTGGAACGAAATCTTATCATTACTTTACCTGAAGAAGTAAGTGCCTCGGCAGTTCATCCACAGCTCCAATGCAGGCATTCTTATCTGTTGATATCTATTTCATCTTAAGTTCTTCTCTTACTCCTAGTCAGAATAATATACAGTGGTCCCCCAGTTTACGAATCCCCCAGGGTACGAAAACCCCGGGGTACGAAACCAGCGGGACCGCTAAAGTATCCCCCGGGATCCGAAAGATCCCCCGGGATACAAAAAAAAACACGTGCGGCCCCTTTAAATCGGCCGCGCGGTCTGTTTAAAATAGCGGTCCCCCGGGAAACGAATGCTTCCGGGTTACGAAAGGTAATCCGGAACGGATTACCTTTGTAACCCGGGGGACGACTGTACTCAGTACTGTTATTGGGGGCATTTTGCCTAGGTTTAGTAGGTTTGTTTCTACTTGCCAGCAAAAATATTGTAGAAGTACCTTGGAATACATACTGAGTGCCTTTCCACTGAACTAGTGGTAGCCTAGTTCTCTTACAGAAATAAGAGAAAGGGCTAATAGTACAGATGATAACAATCTCTGAAAGCTTGAATCCTTACAACTTCCTCTTCAAAAGTTAAATATTGTTCCCTCCCACATCCCTGGCAGTACCCAGCACAGCAGGCATCTGTTTTCTGAATCAGAAATAATGCTAGGGGTCACAATTTGTGTATCCCAATTTGTGTATCCCAAAGAGTCAGCTATAGAGTTTTCTTTCTTTCCTGCAGAAGTTTCCTTTCACATGACACTGAGCACGCACAGGCCAGGGAAGCATGGGCTGATTCTGTGCTATTATGGCCTGGTTGCTCACCTGGGTTAGTCTCTGAGCTGGCGTTGGGATGGGTGGGTGTTTACACATTGTCCTCAAACTGACCAGGAGCCTGCCACTGTGGCACGCTCCTTACCTTTCTGTGCTGTCAGTCCTACTGGGAAGCTCCTTGCTGCTGTGTCTCATGCAGAAATGGGGCATCTGGATGCACCCACATGGCCAGGTGCCCCATTTCCAAGTCATTCCAACATCTGCATCCTAATAGGAGCAATAACACCGAAAGGTAAGAACCATGTGGGCACCGTTTAATTAGCTGGGAAACTCTATGACAAACAGGCTCAAGTTGACCCACATTAACGACTATTTACTCCAGGATCAGGCCAGATCTTTCAGATCCATGTCCAGGCTGCCAGGATCCAGCGCAAACCTGGCCCTGAGGTTTGGGCCAGAATTATCCAAACAGGAAGACATGAGATCAGGGGGAACATAGGACTTTTGCTCCATATGGATAGCCCCTAAGATATCAGTGTCCCTTGTGAAGGGGAGGTGCTTAGCTTTCAAACATTTTTTTTACAAAAAGAAATAACATCCTCCCCCCCCCCCCCGATCCCCGAAGGTGGGGGAAGTGTGGTTGAGGAATAAAAAAGTGCTGTGGAATGTAAAACATTAATTTGAAATGGCTTTCTCCCTTTTCCCATTTTCATGATCAGTTTACAGAGCAAATCTTCCCTTTTCTTTGAAAAACATGTTGCTACAGAGAAGGAAGAAAGGAAGAGCACAGAAGTTTGTTGCTTAGGGGGGAATATGGAAATAATATATTTCATAGACTGAGAGATGGGAGGTGGTGTTAGCTCCCAGGAAGTTCCAGGATGGTATTGCGGGGGTACAGCACAAGAGAATGAATAAGAGAAAACACCTTTGCACTTGAGCGAGAGAACTAGAAAAAAAAAATGAAAATGGTTTCACAGCATCCTTCTTAGCCTACCTTTCCTTTTTGTAGTATTTTCAGAAATACTAAGGCCAGGAGAGAATGCTTATAGACCACACTAATGACTAGAAAACAGGTTCTCATAAAAATCAATTTCAGTTTTTTAAAAACTGATTTAGCTGCTGTGCTCGAGTTCTTGTCTCTCCCACTTCCAGTACAGTATTCTTGTTTCCTCAGATCAAAGAAATTCTTGCCTTTGGCTTGTTTTCTGAAGGGTAAACATTAAAGAAAACAATGCAGTTTTTTAAAAAATTACTGAATGTGTCAGTGATTCTTTGAAAAGTTTTGCTTTGTGATTTAAGGATGTTTGTAAAGGAAAGAAGCCATGAGTCTTTGTCAGAAATCCAGACAATAATTTCATTTGTGATTTTTCCCCCTATCAAAGAGAGAGAGTGGGTTACTAATGATGTGCTTATGAATGAGGTGATAAGCAAATGCCATAGTGAAATCTCTGTGATGCCCAAATCACTATGTAATCATTTCTCTATATTAACCACAACTATACATTTGAAACTAGCAAGAAGAACTGAAACTGGCTAGAAGTAGGGACTTCCTCAAATTTCTGGTCCTTAAATTTCCATTTTTGTCACTACTTGGAGTTATCTCCTTATTACTATAAAAGGAGAAAATAAAGTAAAGTATACAGAGTTCTTACAGCCAATTTAATCATATTGAGCATCATTGCCTCCTGGTGTAGTATGCTGCCTCACAGTGACCCTTTTCTGTCTTCTTCACTAATATGCTAGTGACCTGTGAACCAATCTGAATTTTTGTTCATGTTTTGTTGTTCATGGTAGCCACCTGTTCCCTCAAGGCACATAAACCAGGAAAAGGCATGCAAGTGCTTCATCTAAACCAGTGTCACCATGCTCACAGTACTCTGCAGTATCATTATTGCATGTCTCATTTGGAGCAGTTTGTGTTCTCCTACTCCTGTGTAGAGCCTTGACATCATTTTGTTTGACATTCTGCCTTCAGATTTGTGTTTAAATCTTGGTGATTTAAAAACAAACATCACTCTTTGTATACACAATATCTTCTGTGTAGAAATAAACTTGCAGTACAGATTGTGCTGAAGTGTGTCTGAATCAAAAATACTGATATGAAAAGTGGTAAAAATAAAAAATGTAATTACTTTTCCTCAATGTTTTTGTCTAACCTTGATAGAACATATACAGAATTTATAATAAGGGGAAGACTGTGAATAAATGTTTCCAGGTCTGAGAACTTAGATAAGCATCCTGCCCTGGATGAAGTTGCAGTCCTTCTGAAAAACCAGCTGAATAGTTTGGTACTGCTAGATTCAGCTCTGTCACTGGGGGCCAAAGCAGACTCCATGACTCAGAGTTGCCTCTAACTGGTACACAGCTATAAACTGTAATTGATAGAAGTAACTTGCAAACTCTCTCTGGTGAAAGTTGGCAAGAAAACCCCATGACAGGGTCACCATAAGTCAGAAATGACTTGAAGGCACCCAACAACAATAAATCTATGGTAGTTCATACACTGGTAATTTTCTGATTAGATCATTGCAGTGCACTACACATGGAGCAACCCTTGAAGACAATTTGTATACTGCAGCTGATGCAAAATACAGCAGGTAGACTGCTGATTGGAACAGTTTACAGAATCCGTATAACACTAGTTTTACAGGAATTGGACTGGCTGCCATTAGATTTCCAATCTGAATTCAAGGAAAGGTAACGACATTTAAAGAGGATTGAGACTGGCTTTAGGAGTGTCCTGCCAGTGAGAGGAATACCATGTGTAAGGACATGAGAGAGGCTTCTTGGCTATAGCATCCCACTTTGGAAGGCCCTTCCCTTGGAGGCCCAGCTAGCACCAAAGTTGTTTTCATTATGGTGTCAGGTTAAAACTTGACTTTTTAATAAAGATTTTGGGTTCTAAATGTTTCACACATACATGCATACATGGTATTAGACTGTTTTAATTTAAGTTATTCAATTACTAAATTGTTGAATTGTTTATTCTCTTTTTTAGAAAGTGTATGTTAAGTTGTTTATACTGCTTTTGTTGTAAGCAACCTAGAGTTCTTATGATACAAAGATAGGTATAACTATTTCAATTAATAAGTAAGAGAAATTTAACAAACTGTTGTTTGCAGTAGAATTCCATATAATCAAAATACTTTGTTATGTATATTGTTTTATTAGTTGGTTGTGTGCACTGCCTCAACCCCCTTGAATTTTTTCTAATTTTTATATCATGGTACATGTTTCACTGTATGATTGTTCAGCTGATATAGGTTATAAGGACTGTTGTGTTACAAGAATGACATTTTGTACATTAACCTAAAGAAGAGAGGCCCAAAACTAATCTTGATTAGTTACAAACAATATTGATCATAACACATTAATAATCCATGTTTTTAGAAAGGAATGATTAAATTCTATATATGTGTATTTTCATATATATTGTCTTTTGGGGAACAGAAACTAGATGTTCATCCTTTTCTTCAATAGGTCACACTGAAAGGATTTGATCCTTTGCTTCAGTTTGCATATACTTCTAAACTTATTTTGGACAAAGACAATGTGGCCGAAGTGTGCAAGTGTGCTGAGTTCTTGGGAATACATGACATTGAAGAATCGTGCTTTCAATTTCTCAAATTCAGATTTCTGGACAATAAACCAGACCAGCAGGAATACCAAAAAAAGAAATGTTGTAAACCACATTGTCAGAAGGAGTACCGTAAAACAGATGTGGCAGATGATGGGGATTTAGAAATAGATGATAGAAATATTTTGCAAAATGACTGCATTCAGAACTCTCAGCTGAAGGCCTCCGAAGGTGAACAAAATGCAGAGGTTCCTCTTCTGCAAGATTATACTAATAAAACATGTGAGCCTATAGCAGAAAGAGGACTTGTCTTTGGTTTAGAAACCCAGTGTCCCAAATATAGGAAGTTCCAAAAAGCTTTAGGAAGTGATAAAGTCCCGGTTGTGGAGTCCAGTTCAAACATTAAAGAAGTTCAGGTAACATCTGCTGCAACCATTCATCAGACTGACCCAAATACCAGTGGTGCTATACAAAAAAACCTTGAATGTGTAGCTGTGCATCCAGACTCAAAATGTGCTGATGCTCAGATAAAAATGGAAGATGATGGGAAACAAGAGTTCTTGAAAGAAACAGTTTCTGTATTCCAAAGCATTGACTCTTCATCAGAGAAGATGGATTGTTCTTTTGAGCCCCATAATTCTTCTGCTGCCACTCATGGACTTTATCCTCCTCCTTTCTTAAATCCGTATGATCAATACTGTATGCAGGGAGGTATGCAGAACAATTCAGAGGTAGCTGAAAAAATAGGCATTGTTACCAGCAATTTTGGAGATTGCAAGCCTGTGGGCGAATGTACTGATGAGACCTCACCTTTGAAATCTCGCTTGTGTGACAAAGAAAATATGGATAGTAGTTCGCCTAACAACCGCAGCAGTGTGGAGAGGGAGATAGCAGAACAACTAGCAAAAGGATTTTGGAGCGATGTTTACAGCACAGATACAGCCTGTCCAGTAAACCTGTCTCCTGCTTCTGTGAAAGAATTTTCGGAGCAGGACTGTTCTGAAAAGAAAGGTGAATGCCCCTGGTTAGGTATCCGAATCAGTGACAGCCCTGAGCCTGGTCCTCCAAGAACTTTTGCGACTTTGAGCTCTGTTACTTGCCCTTTCATCAGTAACCTCAATAATGAAAATGGTACTGAGACTAATAGTGGAGACTGTGTTTCAGAACCACAACCCGAACAATGTCCTTATGAATGTGTGGTAAACTTGGAAGAAGAATCTGAAACTGATACTGAGGGAGATAGTGAATCCTGTTCTGCCAGAGAACAAGAATGTGAGGTGAGAATGTACAAAGTATTTCTTTTTGTTTCATTAAAGTGGCATGCTTTATTTGAAAACCTGTTTCACTCTCTTCCCAAAATGTTTAAAAAGAAAGCTTAAGACTTTCTTCCCTCCACTCCCCTCAAAATGAGCTAAAGTTGTTTTGAATGACAACTAAGTTTCTTAAATAATTTGTAATCTTATCATGAAGCTTAGGAGTGAATTCTCCCAAGACCAGTTTTTCTTTATTTTTGTAGCTGTTTACTGAAGACACCTAGTTACAATATGTGCCTGCAAATGAAGGGGAAAAGGAAGAAACTCCCTGTGGTTTTAGAATGTGTTCTATATCATAGGTCTTATTTACAGTGCAGAAATAATGCAGTTTGACACTCCTTGAATTGCCTTGCCCCATCCAATAGAAACCTGGAATTTGTAGTTTGTTGTGGCAGCAGAGCACTCTGATGGAGAAGGTTAAATATCTCTCAAAACTACGAATCCCAGAATTCCATAGCACTGAGCCATGGCAACTGAAGTGGTGTCAAACTTTATTATTTCAGCAGGGCAGATTAGATCACAGTCTCTTTTGGCTTTAAAACATGTTCCTCCACTATTAAGGACGCTTTCAAGATAACCATCAGGATAAAATTGCCACCACCCAAACCATTATAAGATTGTTTATGATATAAACTGCCGATTTTACATTAGTCCTGCCCTTGCATGAAGCTTTTTTGGGGGGGGAGGGGGAGGCAGGGGGCACACAAATGTTTTCCTGCAGCATATTTAAAGTATCTTCTTGGAGCTGTACACAACAGTAATATTGTTGTCTGTATTCCTAAGAGTGTTTCTTCCTCCCTCTCCTTCCTGTGGTCTACTCTCTTTCAAAAACTGGGGATTCCTTGGAAGTCCCACTTGGGTATAAACATTATTTGAGAATGTTCACTGCCTACCTGACTTGAGTTGTCTTCACAACTGCATCCTTCTTACTACTCCTTTCTGAGCACAATGTTTTCTCTGCTCAGTACTATGTTTTCTCTGCAAATGTGTAGGCATGGTTTATCTTCCACTGAAGCCTCCTATGAAGAGAATGCGCACATCCCCCCCCCCCTTGTTGTCCTTTTCTTTCAACCTCTGTCGTAAAGTAGAGCAACCTGGATCAGGATTTTTGCTTCTTCCAACTCTTTTTCTTCATTGATTGTTGAATTCCCCATAATTTACTGTTTGTTCAGATCAGTGAGTTGAATGGTGACACCATAGTTTAATATTGTACTCCCAGAACTTCATTTTACTGATTATGGCAATATGCTATAGTTCTTTGTTTTCCTCTTAAAGTTTATACTATATATCTCTGAAGTAGCCTTAGGTTTTGACCAGGTTAATATTTCCATAGCATCAGACCTCCAGCTTTGGGACTCGATGCTGCTGTAGCACTCAGACAGCCACCTACTGTATATTCAGAACTACTATAAAACTTAATTTAATATCTAAATGATCACATAGTTTATTTTTGAAAAATCCTCAAGATAGGTATAACAGAAACAATACATGTTCCCATAAATTAATCATTATGGCAAGCTTAGTGGTCAAAACTCCTCCCCTTGTGCTTTGACTGATAGCTTCATAAATATATTGACCAGAAACCTAGTGATAGATTATGCTAGCTGGCATGGGTAATGGCAGCAGAAGGAAAAAATGTTATGCCACAGCAGCCATGAAGAAGTAAAACAATGCTTTTAGACTAGAATACTTTGTGATCCTAGAAAAACTGAAGCTACTGGTATAGTTTGCCAACATGAGTAGTATACCAACAGGACATACAAGGCTTGACTATTTTAATTACCATTTCTAACTTGCAGGTGGATTTTAAGGTCACTCAGTGTTGTCACCACTTTAAGATTTCTATGTATAGATGTTACAGGTGTTAGAAAACAGGCCTTGAAGTTGCTATTTTATTTTATTTTGGACCTTGTGATTGCTCAGATAAATCACAGGCAGGTGACCTAAGTTATTAGACTGCCACTTCAATCGGTCCTATATAGGGTAGCTAACTGTGAGGGAGTTGTGGTCTAATATATGAAGAGCTGTAAGTTGCTCATCTCTATATCATTGATTATATTAGGTCATGGGTCCACTTTTTCAAGCATAGTGGGGTATACAATATTTGTGGTTTAAAGCTGAGTCTAAAACTATATTTATCTCCCAGGTAAAGCTGCCATTGAATCCACAGAAGATAATTTCACTTTCTAGAAATGACTTTCAGTCTTTTCTGAAAATGCACAAATTGACACCAGAAGAGCTGGATTGTATCCATGATATTAGAAGGCGAAGTAAAAATAGAATTGCAGCACAGCGCTGTCGGAAGCGAAAGCTAGATTGCATTCAAAACCTTGAATGTGAAATAGAGAAACTGGTATGTATTGGGAAACTTTTACATTCAAATTATGAAATGAAACCTGATTTATATTGCTTTTGCCACAACACTAAATTCCTTTAATCATGGTTGTAAGTAAATAAGTTTGCTGTTCCTTTTCAGCATTCAAATATTTCATATCAAGTGTTTGAGATAGACTTTTGAGTAGCTGCTTTGTTTGCCATGTTAACACTTCTGCTTGTTCATGTCCTGATTTTATTGTATTTATTTAAAACTCTTTTAGACTATATTTTAGGGTACCATCTTTAAGGGCATAACATTTGCATGGTGATATAAGTATTTAAAATGAAATAAATAATAAAACTTCAGAAGTCAGTAAAATCAACAAATGCCAGTGATAATGAGTAACACATCTGGGTCAGAAAATATTGAAATAATTGCAGCTAAAAGCCTGAAGGTGTAAAACACAATTAAAAGATAGCAAAAGTGTATCCTTGCGAAAGCCCAAACAAATAGATTTGTGGGGTTTCCTAAAGGCCTGCAAAAAAGAGACCAACTGGTAACTTATTCTGGAGGAGTGAAGCCACTATGGAACAGTCTCCTTTCCTTGTATTCACCAAAAGTAGGCTCTTTAGTGGCAGTAAGCGAGAATAACCTCTGTAGCTGGCCTTTAAGTGGCAGCAGGCTAAAAAGGATGAACTTCAATTGGACTTGAAAACACACTGGCAGGCAGATGTTTCATGTTTGGCTCCACTAATACCTGTGTAATCATATTCTGCATCAAGCTGAAGTTCCCTAATCATCTTCAAAGCCCATCCACATAAAGATCACTGTAGCAATCTACAGTGGCATTGATCGTTCATACCTTTGTCTTTGGATAGACAGACATTGTCAGCACAACCTTCTTAGACAGCTTATCCAGGAAGGGCTGGGAGCACTGTAACACCGTGCCTCCTAAAAGCCCAACCGAGGCAGTTGACTCAGAAGGACTCAGTGAAGTACTCAGAAGGACTTGGTGAGATCAAGATCCAGTGAGAGGTCTAGGAGAACTGGCAAGGTTACTCTGGACCTATCCATTTCCTGGTATTAGGGTGGCCAAGGCTATTTCTGGTCCCAAAGTCAGACCTCAAAGCAGACTGGAGCAAATAGTACACCCTTGCTATCCACGGGGGATCTGTTCTGGACCCCTTCCCCCACAGATAACAAAAAATACAGGCCTTAGTCCTGTTCTTTTCAATGGATGTGCACTTCCCTGTGCACTGCTGCGTGCGCCCATTGAAAAAGCTAGTGTTTGCCATCCATGGAAGCTCAAACTGCAGATGGCAATCCTGTGGTTGGTGCGGGCATGCTGTAATAATTATCATCTAACACTGCTAAGCTTTCTGTTGAAAAAAGTATGGCATGTTTGTTGTTGTGTGCCTTCAATCTTATGGTGACCCTAAAGGGATCCTATCATGGGATTTTCTGAAGCTGAGTCTTGCCCAGGGTTACCCAGTGGGTTTCCATGAATGAGCAGGAATTCAAATCCAGGTCTCCAGAGTTGTAATCCAATGCTCAACCACTATGCCACATTGTAAATGAGACAAAAATGAAGCCACCTTCCAGCACTTCAATGGAACCAAAAAAAAAAAAAAAATGTTGACAGCCAGTGTGCTATACAGATAGCGAGTTGCTTGGTTGTCATGAGTCCAGCTGAGATGAAGCAGCACTCTAGGACTTGATTGAAAAGGGAGGGGGGGATGTTTCTTTCTTCAGATAGTTTGCAGAATGGAACTGCACAAATCTGAGAAGGGACTTCATAATATACCATATATACTTGACTATAAATGGACCTCATGTTTAAGTCGAGGACAGGTTTTGTGGCCAAAATTATAGATTTTGATATGATCCATGGATGTTGAGGTAAAACTAGAGGCATGTAACAAAGGATGTAAAAGATGAAACAAAGGTAAAATTCCAGCAGGCATAATTGTCCTCACCCTAAAGGCTGGATGAATGAAGAGAGTATCACTGTTATTTTCCCACCCAGGCATTCAAAAAGGCCAGAAGTGGCACCATGGCAGAAAAGAGCAGAAGAAGCCACTGTTTCTTGGTTCTCCAGGGATGAACTAAGATCTCACATTTCTTTACTTGACTGACAGAAGGGGATGGTTCCTTTTTTTCTTTTTTCTTTTTGATAAGAGTTAAAGTATAGTAGTTACAATGACTAAGGTTTTTGGGGTAAATCTTTTACTAAAATTTCTAGACTTATACATGAGTATATACAGAATATTTTTTTTCATTATAGGTGAATAGCTACCATTCATTCTTAATGGAGAAGCATAAAGGGCTTTAGGAACAATGTTGTCAGGCAGACAGAATCTGCACACACAGCCAAGTATTGGAGGGGCTTCCTCTTACTGACTTGAACCACATGGGTAGACAGCTTCAATGTCGTGTGAAAGAAGTGTGATGTTTCTAGAGCATCTCTTTCGTAACAGACCACAACCCAGGCTCAGGATGAGGGAGCAAACCTGGGTTGCTTGGTGAACAGGGATGGCCTTTATATCAGCCCTGGAAATGGTGCTGTTTGCTTTGAAGCATAGGTCAAAGCAAACCTAGTCCTCCTGTTGCTTCACCTTGCTAACTCTATTAGTAATGCAAGGAACTGGAGAGGCTAAAGGTGTTAGTGTAAAAAGGGCTGTAATGACCCATTTGCTTGCTTGTCTCTGCCCATCAGTCTGGATGGATTATTTTTGCTGGTAGAGGAAGATAAAGTTTTTTAGGATTATTATAAGGGTTAATAACTCTGCTGGCCGCAACTAAATATTGGATGAAATACTGCAAAATGTGGTACATGGAACTAGTCATACTTCTGGTGTTTTTCAGTTTCTGGAAGAATGTTGTATTTGGGATGTATATTTGCCCCTGGCTTCTGGAATGTGGTTGTCTGACAACACAATAAATTGCTTTGCAAGGGAATGATTCATAAGCCTGCCTAGTCCAGCAGTTGCTGAGTCATTTGTAGTAATGATACCATTTACTGTAGCAAGGGCTCTTTCCTCTGAGTACACACTTTCCCAGAAGCTGAAATAGACTTCTAATCCACAGTGGGAAACTATCATTTTTTTCCATTTTTTAATTTCAACTTCTACAAAGGTCCAAATAATAAAGATATGCTAGCCCATTCCTTTAGTAGCATACAGTAATTAGCAACTGGCATAACTACTGAAAAGAAATCCAGAACAGACAGTTAGTATAACATTGTAAGAACATAATTATGTTATGAGAGACAGAAACTGACAGAAACATAAGTAATTAATTGATTACAGCTTGAGTCTCCCTTCTCCGGAATTCCAAAATCTAAAATACTCCAAAAACCAAAACCTTTTTTTATGGGTGGATGAGATAGGGACACCTTTGTTTTCTGATGATTCAGTGTCTACAAAACTGTGTTTTATGCACAAATTATTTAAAATGTTATCTAAAATTACCTTCAAGCAATGTGTATATGGTGTATGTGAAACCTGAATTATTTTTGTGTTCATACTTAGGTCCCATCTCCAACATGACTCATTCATTATTTACATATATGCAAGGTATTCCAAAATACCTCCAAAATCTGAAATTCTAAACATTCCTGGTCCCAATCAAGATACTCAATGTAGTTTTGAAACTTAAATTGATGTCTGGATATTTTGTTCTTTTAGTTCTCTTACACCAGCTTCTCTTGTGACAGCTGTAGTCCTGTGTGGATGCAGCTATTTAAAGCCATATGCAGGGAGAAATTTGAATTCTATTTTCAACTTTCACATAACCACCTAATATCTCTGTATCAATGAGCTGTTGCGATATGTGATACATCCTTATCTGTGGGCTTACAGTCACGTTAGAATGGTCCCTTGTAGATTATATGACGGCTACTGGAGGTCTTTATAATAAAACAACATAGTGCTAGAATTACATTAACTAGCAGAGCTTAGTGATGGCATATATATGTGATTGGGGAAGTGCACCCTCTTGTAATGCTTGTGTGATTTGGGTTGATCCTAGATTAGGCTTAATGGATACCAGTTGTCTACATAGCTAATTTGATGGATCCAGTCGCAATTGTTGCTACCCACCTATCCTACTTCTGTTATCTTTTCTATATCCTATGCATTCATTTACTTAATGTTGCAGATGAAGTTGACCAGCTATAAGTCAAAATAGGATTTGGTCTCTTTATTTAAATCATACAAAAGAGTCCTTGAAGCAGTGCTCCTCAAAACAGGATCTGTGGACTGGTATTAGTCCATGAACTCTTGGCTGCCAGTCTGTGAAAGTTTCCAAGATCTTCAGACAATGGGAACAAAGATGGTGCTGATCATTGGCATTCAGGAGGGGAGGGGATGCCAATTAATCACAGTACATAGTCTAAGAGCACTCCTTAAAGCATATCTGTAAGCGTTTCCCTTAAGTAAACCAAGATCTTGTACTGAATAAGAAAGAGGTGGAGGAAGATGGAAGCAATATATCTTTTTTCCTGAAGTATCAAGTAGTAGTGCAAATGGATGCTGTTTTCTGGTTTTGACTGTGTCCGACCATGGATACTGTCAACACCATATCTGCTTCGACAGGCCTGCAGATGACAGCATTATTTGAATTCTTGGCTCCTAATGCTGGGGTGAGGGATCAGTCTGTACACACCCTTAGATTGGATGTTTTGTCATTTGTTTAGGAAAGTTCTCAGACAGGGTTCTTTATTAGTATGAGTATTAGTATTGTATGATTATTTTTAAAGCAAAAATCTCTGCTCTTCTCATAGGTTAATGATTTTATTGTTAATTCATAGTCAGAAATATAGAAAGCCAGCACCAAATGTTGCTGGCAGATGATGTTTACTCAGCTTCCTGTCTTTCAGTTCAGTCCACTTCAAGATGCATGGCAAGAAAATTGAACTTTCTTTTCTTCCCTTCATCTGTCCCAGATATTTTATGTTTCCTGCTTCAGGGGGTAGATCTTCCAAAACATGACTTTGAGCCTCTGCAGTGCCTTTATTCAGTGCTTAGTTTGGTAGTGCTCACCTGTGCTTGACACTGTAGGTTAGTGTTGACTACTCAATTTTAGTTAAAGGACAACCTCTGCCCTGTGTTGTGTCATGAGAATATATTCTTGAGTGATCACCATTTGTATACTAGGCCTCAAAGGAGAAGCATGGCTGATAAATTTGGTGGCTGCGCAGCTGCTGTCTTGTCCAGAAGTAAAGCTGGAAAAACTAGGGTTGCATCTGCACTACAGAAGTAATCCAGTGTGGCACCACTTTAACAAGCTATGGCTCAATGCTATGAAATTCTGGGAATTGTAGTTCCCTTAACAGAGAAGGCTAAATGTTTCACAAAACTACATTTCCCAGAATTCCATAGCTCTGAGCCTTGGCAGTTAAAGTGATGTCAAACTGGATTATTTCTACAATGTGGCTGCAGCCCAGGTAATTTTCCAGAATAACTAAAATAGTTTGTTTTGGCTTATTTTTGTCAGCCAGAGTGTAGGAGTGCAAGGTTATATGCTATTTTAGTAATAAATATACCTCTCCATTTCTTCTAGGGCTCAGCCCAAGGTCAGGCTGGCAGCAAATTGAAAAAAGTGACAGCTGATCTGTAAAGAATGTTAGTGACTGCATATAAATGTTATATCAGGTTTATTAATCTGATTTTATCCCAATCTCTTTCCCAAAGTATTGACCACCTCTACTAAAAAGGAAACATTTTAGGTCATGTAGTGTGTTGGGTGGGGGGGTTGGTCAAAACAAATAGCTACAAGGTACTCTAGACATAACATTATTTAGGCATTATGAACAGCATAAAAATATAAGGAATATCTTTCATTTTATACAAGGGACAGCATTTTACAATGCCACTGTTTTTAATGGGACTTGAGCATACATAGATTTTGGTATCTATAGGAGGTCATGGAATCAAAACACCAGCAGATACCAAGGACCCACTGTCTTGAGAATGGAAACTCATTGCAGCACTCTTGCAGAAATGCAACCCACTATACTATTGTCCCTCAAGAACACTGGAACAGCTAAACACCCACTTACTGTAAATACTTTTAGAACCCTAGCTTCTTTTTAACACCAAGCTTGTATTTGTGTTTACAAAATTATATGCTTCATCAAATGCTATTCATTGTCATGGTTTTCAAAACATCTGCACACATATTGTGAATTATAACTTAAATTCACTTTAAAAATAAAAACCGTACATTCTATATTGCAGCACAGTATTGAACTTGGATCTGTTTTGTTTTCTTGCAGCAAAATGAAAAAGAGAACTTGCTGAAGGAGAAAGAGCACATCTTGTCAACACTGGTTGAGACAAAGCAGAATCTGACAGGACTTTGTCAACAAGTATGCAAGGAAGCAGCATTGAGTCATGAGCAAATACAAATTCTTGCAAAATACTCAGCCTCAGATTGCCCACTTTCGTGTTTTATCCCAGAGAGGAAACAACCAGCACCTTCTGATGCCATGTCTGCAATGCCACTGTGTGTTGAATTATCTGCCGGTTTTTCTGTTGTATCTCCCAATGAGCAGAGTTCCACCTATCAGCATATAAAAGGAACATCTGATGCAGGATTTGATCAGGTGCAAGAATTGTGTCCAGTTCCTGTAAGAATAGCTGACAAAACATTGTGTTTGGAGCAGTGTGTGCAAAGTGGTAGTGGCATCACAGATTTTTGTCAACAAATGACTGACAAATGCACTACAGATGAATAATCTTTTTGTCCAACTCAGCCTAGCAGGATTGAAGCACTGGCCATTAAGTAGAAAGGTAGAATTTTCCATAAAGTGTAGCTGCATTAATTTGTTTGTAACTATTCATCATCTTCCTTCAAACCTAAATGTATTTGTGGGCCTTTATTTTAAGGAGGATGTAAAAGATATATCAAAATCAATATTGTGGTAATACCTTCATTAGGCCTTTATTACCTTTGCTACCTTTATTAAGGTAGTTTCATTATAAAATACCTTTATTAAGTTTGTAACATGCCTTATCAGAAACAAAAGGGATTTCCTGAAACTTAGATACTTCAAGCTGCCAATGCATTAAAAAGTGAAATAACTGGAACAAACTTTTCATGTATTCAGTTCTCTTACAATTCTGAGTTAGGTGTGTTAAAAAC
Source organism: Urosaurus nigricauda (assembly GCA_034509955.1). Classification (NCBI taxonomy): domain Eukaryota; kingdom Metazoa; phylum Chordata; class Lepidosauria; order Squamata; family Phrynosomatidae; genus Urosaurus; species Urosaurus nigricauda. The sequence continues at coordinate 68,853,911 of JAOEGL010000003.1, forward strand.
AAATAAATGTGACAATATCCCAAAACCTTTAAAACTTACGTCCTGGAAATGTGAGGTCACTGCATTTGAGACCATGCCCATTCTTTACAGCTTTTTAGCCCTTCTGTGGTCATATGTGGTTCTGCTTAACCATGGAAATTTGTGCTTCCTGTTTCAAAATTGATAGGCAGTTGTCATAAGGAGAATTAAAATGATCAAGTCTTTTTGAAGGATTTCAGATGCTACCCTTAATAGTGGGACCAATTCACTTTTATTTGAAACCTAATATTGAAAGTAGATACTTTTGTAGATAAACCTAACAATCCATCTTCAGTTTTCAATGGCTTGTACTTCTGTTATTACTTTTAATAGAAATGAGCCACGTTGATTCTTCAGCAATTTTAGCTATTAAAATAAACAAATAGATCATTTTACTGTAGGCTGTTCTGCATTGTAGTAATTACAGAAAATCCATACTAACTGCTCTTAACAGAAGCTTTGTCTACTGAACCTCAAACACTTTTCTGGTTTACAAAATGTAAAAGCCAATGGAATTCCTCATTTCCTACCTCAGTACAGATATCAGTTTTTTATCTGTGTTTGGAATATGATCTTTCTGTAATTATTGTTTATTTTGCAGAATTTTAGAATTATAAATTCCAGTCTCCTCTAAAATGCAAAAATATTGATTAAGCTCACAATGATTTAGTTTTTAAAAAAGTAAATTTGTGTTTAGTAAATGTAGTGAAACATACATGGTGAACATTTGGCCAAATACATAATCTGAACAGTACTTCTAATAACCAGGACGTATTACAAAAACCTACACTACCTCATAGAGTGATTTCAAGATCATTCAAAGCTGCAGTGATACTCAAATACTTTTCACAAATTAGCATTAAGAATTAGAGTGTACAGACTTTTGACTTCATTGTGGAAGTTCCTTTCTGAGTTCATGTGGTTTCTTCTGCTTGTGTTCATTTTTCTAATGATAATTTAGGGAAAGATTCTTAATACAAATTTAGGTGGCTTTTTTGTTATGTGCATTTAACAAGGGCATATAGTTCTTTTCTAGGAGTCAGTGCTTTGTCTTTCCTACTGATCTTTTTTGTTCTTTTACGACAAATCAGTTTGCAGTGCCAAATTTGTTCAGGCATATAATGCAAGCATCTGTACTGGGGTTGTAGAACCCATGGTCCTCCATATGTTGCTGGACTCCCAGTTTTCATCATCTCCAGCCAGCTTGTTGGTGATGAGGATTGATGGGAACAGTAGTTCGTCAGCATCTGAAGGGCCACAGTTTCCCCACTGCTTGTGTGTACCCTGAATAAATAGTTTAATTTTATCTTGAAAGGTGTAACATTGACATAATTGCTTATGAAAATCATAGGTATCAACATTGTGCATTCTGATTATATCTCCAGGAACTGGATTTTTTACCTATGATATGGTTGGGAGTTATACGGTTCTCTAGATATTATAGGACTGCAACTCTCATCTCCCTTCATTGGCTGTTCTTATTAAAGCTGATGGGAGTTGTACTTCAACAGTATCTGGAGGGCAATGTATTTGCCACTTGTAGACTGGCTAGTGCTAAGGTTGAAAGGAACAGTCTCATTCAGGCTTCTGTTTCACAGAACTAAACAATAAGACATGAAAGACAGCATCCCTGCCCAGGAGAATAATAAAAAGGAAGCCTGTATGGTAATTGCGTAATAAATGTATTGCCTCTGAATTGGAATCTTTCTTTCAATTCACATTCTTATAGGAATTGTTAAATATGCCTAGTTTCTAGATTTGATGATGGGGTGTGTAGGGGATTGAGGTGGCTTCCCATACTTCTAGGGAAGCATGTACAGTAATGTTTCAAGTTGCATGTAAACACTGAAAGGCTAGATCATCAGCTTGCAAATATTACGAATGAATTATGAACATCAATGACAATTTTAATATACAAGAATCTCAGGTAAAACTTGTGTTTTTCAATTTCAGCTAAGAACATTTGGTTTTGAATATGTACAATATTTGCATCAAGGCATGAAAAAAGTAGTTTTAAATATTTGGGGCAGAACATTAGAAGTCCTAACAATAAATCAGCATAAAGATTGTAAAAAAGAGTCCCCTGAATTAATTAGAATTGATTTTATATCTTTCATAGTCCAGTGTTTTCTAATGCAATAAAAACCACTATCCTTTCTAAGAAGGTCCTCATTTTTGTAAAAGTTTGGCATTGTACAATTGATGCATACCAGTTGATTCATTTAGTACTACTAAAGCTGAACTCTGGAAATAACATTATTTATACAGTTTATATAATATATTAAAACAGCAAATGTTACTGAATTGGAATAAAATGTCTAAAACCATACTTGAATTGGTGTATGTCTCATTCTTTATCATCTGAAGAAATAAACATCTTTTGATAGTGTTTGGAATTTTATTTTATTTTTAATTTTATTTTTGTAATACATTGAATGTACCAAATAATACCAAAAATTAGTCATAAAATTAGTCATAAATATTTACAATTGACTTCCTATGTTTATCCAGTTTGCATAAGACTTTTATCAGTTAAATCTCAGTGTCTTCACTAAAAACAGTATTTTTCCAGTAAAGCCTAATTTATTTTGATCCCATTATCTAACTTTTAAAAGTTCCCCATCTTTGAAAATTTAAATTTCCTTCTTGCAGTATTGGGGCCCACTCCTGTTCTTTTTTTTTTTGGTAAATTTTATCTTTTTAATCTAGCAGTTAATAAATCCTTACTCATATCTAATACTTTTAAAAACTATTATTTTACTGAGGGTATCTCTGGTGTTTTCCATTTTTTTGCTAGTATTTGTCTCACGGCTGTTATATATTACAGTAATCTACCACAATTACAGTGGACCTTTGGCATCTGCAGGGGTTTGGTTCCAAGACCCCCCTGTGGACACCAAAATGTGTGGATGTTCAAGTCTCATTATATACAATAGAAGAGTAAGATTGTGTCATAAAATGGCAAAATCAGGGTTTGCCTATTGGAATTTATATAGATTTTAAGTATTTTCAAGTGGTGTATGCTTGAATCCGTGGATAAAAAATCCTTAAATATGGAGGGCTGACTGTATTTTCTATCTCTTTTGATGCCTTATTTACAATTTTTAATAAGTATATTTCAGGCAGCATGTTATATTTTAAGAATCTTTTATTCTATTTTAAGAATATTTTACTGCATATATTTTATTCCAGTAAGACCTTATTTTTGTACAATTCCACCACATGTGGTACCCCCTCTTCAGTAGCATGATTGCATCTCCAGCACTTGTTACCGCATGTTTTATAAATTTTCGCCAACTTTATTGGAGTTAGATACTAATAGTATTCCATTTGAAAATAATTTTCTTTTTAAGTCCTAGCATCTGGTGAATCTTTTTGTTCTTTTCCTTGTTAAGTCCCAGCTTTCCAAACTGATATCTCTTCCAATATCCATCACCCACTTAATCATTATCTCTTTCAACATGTTCTGTTCTAATTCTCTTTTCAACAGTACATTATAAAATTTTGATATCAATTTTGGGCCATTTTGCCTTATCACTTTGTCCAATGCATTTTCATTTTCTTTGAAGCCTTCTCTTTTACAATCCAATTTAAACCTGTCTGTCAGTTTGTTTGGCAACCAATGGATTTTTGAATCTAGTTGCTTTAAGTCTTCTAAAGAGTTCATCTTGTAGTGTCCACTATTTTGTTTATGCAAGTTATCTTGATATCTAAGCCAGTTCGGTACCTCACACCATCTTCCAAGAAACACTTCCTGGGTGAATATCCATAGTGACAATTTTATATAAAATCTTTCGTTTTGTTGCGTCCAAATTCTAAGTAAAGATCTTCTAATATAATGATTTTCAAAATCTTTATGTATGTAAGCTTTCCTATACCACATATAGGCATGTCACCCATATCTTGAAGCCTTCTAAAGCCAAAGTTCTTTCCTTGCCTAGATTTATCCATTATGTAATCTATGTTAAAGCATTTGCATGATAATAGATTCTCAAATCTGGAAGGTTACATTCACAATTTTTCTTCTTATCTATTAAAGTTTTCTATTTAATTCTAGGCTTCCTTCCTGACCATACAAATTTTGTCAGGTCTTTGTGCCAGTTTTGAAATGGTTTTTCATTCACAATTATTGGTATGTTTTGGAACAAGAAATTTATCTTAAGCACTATCATTTTAAATGACTCTATTCTTCCAAATGGTTTATCTTTGTCCATTTATTTAGCTTGTCTTTTATTTCCTTCTATTCTCATAGTTATTTTCATATAAATCTGCATTTCTTTTGGTTATCTAATTTTCCTCTCTATTTTATATCCTGATTTACTCTAACATTTCTTCTCCTTTCTTTATAATATTTTTAACAAGTATCCTGTCTTTTTCTTGTTTACTTTCAAATCTTTTCAAAGTCTGATAGAATTGTTTGTAATTTTTTCGATAGAGGTCACCAGATCTTCTAGAAAGAAAACTATATCATCAGCAAAGGCTTTCGTCTTATAGTGATGTCCTTTTATTTGTATTCCTTTGATGTTCACATCTTCCTTTATTCTATTGTTAAGGAATTCTATCAGCATAATTAACAAAAGCAGGAATAATGAGTATCGTTGCCTGCTCTCTTTCTGTATGTCAGATTTTCAAGTTCTTTCTTTGTTAACAATTAATTGGGCTTTCTCGTCATTGCCAGAAAGTTTTGTCCAAGATTCATTCTCTTAATTACCTCAAACATAAAATCCCATTCACCTTGGAATCCTCATGTATAACTTTGTTTAGGATATTTTTAAATTTCTCTGCTAATATGGACATAAAAAATTATAATCAACATTCAATAGTGAGATTGGTCAATAATTCTCAACTTTGCTCTTCTTCCTTATTTTTGGTAAAAGAGTTATATTTGCCTCTTCCTATGATTTTGGAGGTCCTTCTTCAAGTATTCCGTTTAACATCTTCTGTAGAGGGGTTGTTATTTCTTTTCCAAAACATTTATAATATTTGGCTATAAAGCCATCTGGCCCAAGGGTCTTGTTTGCTTTAAAGCTTCTTATTGCTTGTGCTATTTCCTTAGTTGTAAATGGTACATTTAATATCTTTGTCTTCTTCCAAAATTATTTTCACATGTTTTGATAGAAATTCCTCTAAGTCATCTTTTTGTTTTTTCAATTTATTCTTTGCATATTTTAATAGTATTTTATGAACACATTTATTTGTTATAATTTCTTCTTTAACAATTATATCTTGAATAAATGTCTTTTCCTTTTCCTTTTTCAGCCTATTTGTGAGCCACCTTCCAGTCTTATTAGCTGCTTCAAAATGTTTTTGTTTAACAAATGTTAGCTTAATTTCAATTTCTTTTGTTAATTTAACATTCATCTTTTTCTGGAGAATTTTATGCTGATTTATTAATTCTTTCACCCTTGGGTTTTTTTTTTTTTTGTATTTCTTTTTCCTTTACTCTTAAGTTTTTAATTTTCTCTTGGGACACTCTTTTAACTTCATAGAATCATAGAGTTGAAAGAGACCACAAGGGCCATCCAGTCCAACCCCCCTACCATGCAGGAACGCCCAATCAAAGCATCCATTTTTAGCTGTTGCATCGCACTGTTGGCTCATGTTAAATTGTTGTCTACTTGGACTCCTAGATCCCTTTCACATGTAGTCTCGTTCAGCCAGGTGTCCTAAATGCAGAACCTTACATTTCTCCGTATTGAATTTCATTTTGTTAGCTTTGGCCCAGTTTTCTAGTCTATTCAGGTCATTTTAAATTTTGATCCTGTCCTCTGGGGTATTAGCTACTCCTTCTAATTTGATGTCATCTGCAAATTTGACAACTAGGCCCCCAATACTGTCATCCAAGTCATTAATAAAGATATTGAATAGCACTGGGCCCAGGACAGAACCCTGTGGCACCCCACTGGTCACTTCTCTCCAGGATGAAAAGGAGCCATTGTTGAGCACCCGTTATCCATGTAATGGTTACCTTGTTCAGATTCTCTCTGAATGAAAACACCCCTCATAACCACTTTACAAGCGTTCCAGACAGCTTTTAATTGAGCATCTAGAGTTACGTTTTCACAAAAATACTGTTTTAAGTATTTTTTGCCATTTGTAGAAATGGTTCGTCTTTTAGCAATTGATCATTCAAATGCCAATTGAGTTTTTTGTTCTTCCAAAGTAAGTTGAATAGGGTTATGATTGGAGCTAATCTTTGGTGAAATGACCATCTTTTTGATCTTTTGAAAGAGATGTTTGGAAGTCAAAAACCTGTCAATATGAGATTCTGTTTTGTGACACTCCGAATAAAAGGTGAAGCTTTACCATAATAGCCCGTCCACACATCTGTTTAAGAGAAGTTATCTTGTAATTCAAAAAAGGACTTTGGTAATTTACCTTGACCTTTTAATATCTTTTCCTGCAAAGTCTGCCTGTCTTTGGATTGATCACACCGTTTCAATTGCTCATTATCAAAAAGTGTTCATATTCATACTTTTCCATTTGCTTGTTCGATTTCTCTTTAAAATTATCTTTATTTTCTTGTGGGGCGCAATCTCCAATTATCAAGATTTTCATCTGTTGCGACATTACTTTTTAAATAGTATCTTGATTATTATTAATATGTATAAAAAAGCGACCAAGATGCATTTCTTCCAGCAGTCCTTCCCGGATAGTAACTAATCTCCCACCGTCTGATGACCCCTCCCCCCGGTCCCCTAAAAGATTTTAAAGATTATGTATTTTAGATCTTGATTGTTTTAACTATGATTAGTTTAATACTGTTTTAAGGGGAGGGAGGTGGGTATGTTGGAGGATTTTAATTGTATATGTTTTTAACATGTACCCCGCCCCGATTGCTCGCTCAGAGGAGCGGGTAAGAAATAATAATAATAATAATAATAATAATAATAATTATTATTATTATTAAAGATATTTTATCACATACTATTAATATTATTAATATGTATAAGATATTTTTAAATATTATTTTAATTATAACATATTTTAAATAATTAAACATATTTTAAATAATATTTAAAAATACCTTAAAATACCTTATTCCACATACAGTATGTAATAAACTACATTAATTATCCATTATTAATTACCTTGCCTTTAAGGCTGAAGGGTGGGGTATATATACTCTATACTCTACCTTATTCATATTAAACCATTTATTAAACCATATTCATATTCATATTAAACCATTGTTATTAAAGTCAAACCAGATCCAGAATTTTATTGATGATTTGGGCTTTTGCCAGCAGTTTGTCTTCTTAATTCTTAAAGTTTGGGTTGGCAAAATTTGTTGATTTTTGGAGGCTGGTGTCTCTTAATTTTAAAGATATTCCACTGCTATAGGGATGTGGTAAGATGTCACTTATAGGTTGTCTCTCTTTTTCTCTCTCCTCTTTGTTCCTTTGTCGAAGCACCACCACATGAGGTTGTATATGGAGGGATCTAAAGGAGGAAGGAAGTCTAACACCACCAGCTGTTTCTCAAACCTCTCAATCCTGTGTCCTCTCAGACCTCACTCATCTACTTCTTCCACTTACACACATCTCCAGTCACTTGCTTTGGTCTTTCTTTTCTCTTGCTGCTCACCAAACTCTTCCAAAAGATATCGTTGCCCTGTCCTCCTTCCATCGGCTTCTTTTTTCTCACTATCCACCAAAGTATTGCTCACAACCTTCAGTCTCCAACCGTGAAGTGGTCTCACCAAACTGGAGTTGTTCTCATCTGAAGCTTAGAGTCCTTAATATGTGTTATTGACAAGATTCTTGTCCTGCAGGATGGCCATGATGAGGCTTCAGTTGCTTTTTGGCCAGAGTCCACATTCAATCCGTGGATTACCTCCGCAATCCACTGATTTGATGGGAGAAAAAGGGATCCGCCACAAACCTTGATTCTTCTTAGCAGGAGAGGAATTGCAGAGTTTTCTCCACTTTGCAAGCCTCATTTAGCAATCACAGAGATTAGCTATGTCTTCAGCAACCAGTCATCTTGTTTCCTCCATCATTTGGAATTTTAAAAGTTGTTTTTCAATTATAGTAATAAAACTTTTTCACTATAAGTATTTCAGTTATAGTCATAAAAAAGGTCATACCAGACCTGCATTCCCATTGGAAGATGACTAAACAAAGTTGCACTTTGGATACATCCAGTGTTCTCTGCCTACAAAGGGGTCTGCAGCCTCACAAAGATGGGGATATACTGGATTGCAAAGGAACTGTCTTTGTTGAGATGCAAATAGATGTTAAATTTCTTGGACTTTGAAAATTCCCCAGTTGCCACTTGGCCAGAAGGAGGAGGAGCCAGCCTGTGAGAGATACCCTTCCATACCATTTTAACCAAGAACAGAAACAGCAAAATGCAGGCCTATGACTAACATCATTTTTCGTTCCTGTTTGGTTTGTAACACCTTGCCTGATGAAGAAGCCAGTGAAGCTTTGAAAGCTTGAAACATGTACATTGTGCATTTTGGTTGGTCAGTAAAGGTATCACTATTTGGTGGATTTTTGATTGGATTTCCTAAATGGCCAACATGGGTATCCCTGGATGTTTTCTTGATATACTGTATGTATTATGCAGAGGACTTGAGAGTTTGGGGTTTGTAGATAAGGGTTGATATTACAACTACCATTTTGTCTAACCCATTTTTGTACACTTCTCTGTTTCTATAATTTTCTGCTTATTTATCTATGCTACCACAGTTCCCTATCTAGTTGCACCTAAAGGTTTAACTTTGTTACTTTCTAATGCTTTAATTTCATGCTGTAATATGTTACTGTCTGTCTGTCTGCCTGCCTGACTGCCTGCCTCTCTCTCTCTCTTTTTCTCTATGTGCACAAGCAGGCATACCTTGACTTTTAATAAAAGGCATTCTGTATGAAAAATATTTTGAGATTATTGGCTCATCCGCGGTCTCCATTGTCTTTGAACAATAGATGGCAGCAGACACCTGCTGACTGACTGCTGCACAAGCCAAGTGCTTCTTTAACACTATTAATTAAATCGAGAGGAGAAAGGAATTCAGTCACAGAATGTATTTATGAATCAACTATTAAACAGGTTTAGTATAAAAGTGAGACCATAATAATTTTTAACAATATAATATCCAACGTTAGTGGTCCCAGTGTATGATTTTTCAGCTTTCTGAACTACATTTAATAGCATTTAAACAGAGCTTGCTGTCCATAGCAAAGCACAATCCAGCAACCTTTTATCCAGATGGTTTACAAATTAGATTAAAGGCCATATAGTTAAAAACATACAAAAATTTGCACTAAAACAGAATCAAGCTATTAATATTTAAACAATTTTTCAACTGCTTTGTTCGTATGTGCCTTCAAGTCACTTCCGACTAGCAATGCTAAGGCAAACCTATCATGGGCATTTGTTCATGGAGATTTGTTCAGGGGCGGTTCTATCAAGAAAGCATTCTCCAAATATCTTTGCTTGTCTTTGGCCAACTAGTTCTGATGGAGGGTAGAGCTGGACATAAGATCATGCCATTCTTTTATAAATCCTAAGCATGGTTTTAAAAACAACTGAGAGAGGGGGTTATCATTAGCTATGTAGATGTGTTTTGCACCCCAGGCCAGGACTTGTAATATTCCCATTCCTTTCCTCCAAGTAACAAAACTAGTACTATCTAGTGGCTGTCATGCTGGAGAGGCAGTGAACTGGCACCAAGTTCTAGCTTGAAATTTGAAGGAATTATCCATGACGTTGAAAGTTACAATTTCTAAAAGCAGTCTACTTTCCTGTTTTTGGGTTTGTTTGTTTTTTTGTGGGTGGGTGGGTGGAATAAAATTGATTGTGACTTTAATTACTTTTAAAACCATCTGAAAGCTACAACCTTCTGGTGTATGGTACATCTGCATGAGAGCATAAGGGTGACTGGATGAGGCAAAGTGCAACCCACCACTTGGACTATGTAATATTATTTCACCATATAAAGAAGTGATACATCCATAGGAATAACTAAAAGTATGCCAGCAAGAATGCGATTATTCCTCATTACAGCTTTATCCACTTCAGAAATAATCCAGTTTGAGACCACTTTAACTGCCATGGCTCAATGCTAAGGAACTCTGGGAACTGTAATTTGTTGTGGCACCAGAGCAATCTGAAAGAGATGACTAAATGCCTCACAAAACCACAGTTCCCAGAATTCCATAGCCCTGGTGGTGTAGTGGTCAAATGCCTGTACTACAGCCACTCACTCACAAACTTCAAGGTTGCAAGTTCAATACCAGCCACGGGCTCAAGCGTGACTCAGGCTTGCATCCTTCCGAGGTCACTAAAATGATCACCCAGCTTGTTGGGGGCAATTGGCTTACACATTGTAAACCGCTTAGGGAGTGCTTAAATGCACTGATAAGCAGTATAGAAATGTACTTGATATTGAACCATGGTTGTTAAAGTGGTGTCAAACTGACTTATTTTTGCAATTTGATACAAAGGGGCATCAACAAACAACCCTGAATGGGCAGGCTGGAAGTGCCCATTTTTGCTCCTGAGGGAGGCTGCAGCAGCCAAACTGCACGGCCTCCCTCCGCAGTAAAAGAACCTGTGAAAAGCAGGTTCTTTTTACGGCGTAGTCCGGACGCCATGAGTGCACCATGATGTAAGTGCTGCGCAGCAACGTCTGTTATGCTGCACATCACATACATCATGATGGTGCCCCTGTGTGGTTGGGATGCCGCCATTATGGTGCCGCTGTTACATGCTAGGGTTCAGGAGCATGTGGACTGTGCGCTCCCGAACCCTAGTTTTGTCCTGAGGATGGCACTTCTTGCAGGTTGGTACCAGGCCTGAGTTAGAATAATAGTGTAATATAGCTATACCTTTGTCATTGGGAAAGGAAGTAATTACAACAACTTTGAAGTTCACTTAATATTTGAAAATTTGAAAGCAGAGTATTGAAAGTTCACTTAATGCATGCATTTATTACACTTTTAGGCTGCCTTTCCAACATAAAATAAAAGGCACTCAGGGCAAGTAACGAACATAATTCAACAAATTAAACAATAAAACTATTAAAATCATCATCATCATTATAAACATCAATAAATATTGTTCATGGTTTTTTTTTAAAATATTAATGTGGGAAAACAAATTCTTTTTATACTCTTCCATCTGGCACTGAACAAATTGCATTTAAATGTTAATCTGTGTCTTTTTTTTAAAAGACTATGCTTGACTGATGCTAATTTTGATTACTTTGGATATATGCTAATAAAGCTGAGGAGGATGGTGTGTGTTCATTACAAAAGATGTGTTCCAATCAAAAGAAAGAAGACAACGTAAACAATTCTTCAAGCACAGATTGTGTGGGTGTAGGTGTTCTTTAAGGGAGCAGGTTCAGTACTTTAAAACAAGTTTTGGCATATGGCAAATACTTGCAAATCTTCATAGGGAGATTTTGATCATAACAGTGTTTTGTCAAAATTCTCAAAATATTGAGTCAGGGAGAGTAGTCTAGCGATAGAGGCCACAATTTGTATCATTCTCATACATAGTTTCTGTTCCTTCTTTGATATCAGAGAGAAAGCGTACACCTTCTCTGAGCCTGACCCATAGGGATCACACTTGCTTCCCTGGCTACAGATGTGTTTTCAGACAGAATTCAAAGTGCTAGTGCTGACCTTTTAAAGTCTCAGATAGTCTGGGACTGTTTGTAATGAAGATTCAGGGGAGCACTCCAGCTTGCACTAATGCTGGCCATGGCCTCTTATGAATGAAAATCAATGAATTCTGCTTGGTTCATATTTTTTTTTTTAAAAAAATGAAAAACCCTGGAGTGACTATTTATGATTTATTTATTAAAATGATATCCCATCTTGCCACCAAAATGGCACTCAAACTAGCTGTTTTCTACTTTAGAGAGCACAGTTGCGTATTAAAAGGAATGCCCATGAACTGTTGTCTGAACGCTGACAGGTTGTTTGCAATGTAGTCTAAAGACAAAAGAACTATAAGAAAGGAGACTGGGGCCTTAATATTGTTCATTGGGATTTACCATTTAGACACTAGAGGGAGCAGGCACATAGATCTTTTTGTTATAATCGCCACTATGGTGATTTGTATTGTATGAATTACAGTGGGCCCTTGGAAGCCACTGGGGTTTGGTTCCGGGACACACACCCCTCCTATGGATACCAAAATATGTGAATGCTCAAGTCCCAGTATATACAATAGTGTAGTCAAATGATGCCTCTTACATCAAATGGTAAAATCAAACTTTGCTTTTTTGGAGGAAAAAAATGGAATAGTTTCAGCGGTGAATGGTTGAATTTATGAATACAGATGGCCAACTGTATTATTTACATTATGATACCTGATTTTTAAATTTGCATATATATGCTTCCTCTGCTGTCCTCTTTTTGAGTGACATGTTTCCTTTCCTGGGGGGGGGGGGGGGGTTCCCAACATTTCACAGATGAAAACTGGAGACGTGGCCAAGCAACATCAGAATATGGTCAAGATGGCAAACATTGGAGCGACACAGATGGGCAGGAAAAAGTGGCTTGAAGCTGCCTTTTCTGAAGCCACATTGAAACCCTACCAACTGCACTGCTTCCAAGGCAGCTGGAGTGCTCATGCCATGACTACATGACATGGCTTTGAGCCAGGAAGAAGTGGGGAAAAGCTGCTTCTTTTTGAAACGTCTTTTTTCTGCATAAGGCACCTAGAGGGCACTTTCCTGTTGGCTTCAAGGCATGTGTCATCTAAAAGCCATGCCTTCAAGCCAGCCTGAAAACACTTCTTTTTCCCTGTCTTTTAGCCTCATTATTAATGAGGAAGAACACATACTAGGACTGTATTCACACTGCAGAAATAATCCATTTTGAAACCAATTTAACTGCCATGGCTCAATGTTATGAAATTCTGGGATTTGTACTTTTTGTGACACCAGAGCTCTGTGACAGAGGTGAAATATCTCACAAAACTACAATTCCAAGAATTCTATAGCAATGAGTCATGGCAGTTAAAGTAGTTGTTGTTTTACTCTGTACTTTTTAACTTTGCTGTACCCCGCTCCGATTACTTTGCTAGAGGACTGGGTTATAAACAAACATCATCATCATCATCATCATCATCATCATCATCATCATTATTATTATTATTATTGGTGTCAAACTGGATTATTTCTGCAGTGCAGATGCAGGCCAAGAGAAGCTATAGCTGTTTCTTTTTGTCTGAGCCTACTGGGAGGAGCAAGATTCAATCCCTTCCTTTCCTCTTGCCCCTGCAGAGTTCAGTGCAGTTTGAATTTAGTTTGTACCAACTGAAGTAAGATGTGGAGAAATTATTTTGAAAATTGTTTTTTAAAAAAAACCTTCAAGTTATGTGAAAACTGGATGAAATCTGTGCCAAATTCTTGCCATTGTGTTATTCTTTCTGAGCAGATTTTCCAGGTGTGAAGAAACCCATTTTTCAGTCAATAAAAGAATAAAAGTGAATATTATTTCCAAAGCTAGTCAGAACAACACCTGAGAGTTGTGTTATTAAGCACATGAATCAGCAGCTCCTCTAGAGTGGCTCTACAGCTTCAGAGCACTAGTGGTGGCTCTCCTCTCCTCCATTACAAAATCATTTCTATGGACTTTTTAAAGTTATTTTTGACTAACCTGCACATGTTTCAAAGTATTCCAAAGAAGGAGACCTGGAAGAGACCTTAAGGGCCATCCAGTCCAACATCCTGCCATGGAGGAACTCACAGTCAAAGCACTCCTAATGGATGGCCATATAGCTTCTGTTTAAAAACCTCCAAAGAAGGAGACTCTACCACTGTCCAAGGGAGTTTCCTTGTTCCACTGTTGAAAAGCTCTTACTATCAGGAAGTTCTTTCTAGGCCTCATTTCCACTTACTATTTAACCTGGTTCGCAGGTTCAATTCCACACAAGTTTTGTTCCCACTATGAACCAGGATCTTTTTAATCCTCATTGTTATTGAGGGGGTTTCAGACACCATTATCGTCCCCACTAGAATTTGTGCTGCTCGATCTGTTCCTTTTTTTCAAAATGCCAATCAAGTCAATCACATCACCATGTGGCCATCGTGACATGGCAGGTGTTTTTTCGGTGACATAGCCATGCCTAATTTTGGCAACATGAGAGGATCCTTTGTAGTCCCCCCCCCCCCCCATACTTTCCCTGTTTCCGATCACTTTTTAGCCTTGTGGTTTGCTGGTAAGGGTCATTATAGGAAAGCCCTTGCTCAATTAGATGCCTCAACAGGATGATGGGAGATTGCATTATCAATCAGTAAATTTAAAAACAAAAAACAAAAACACATCAGATACCCCTCTCCACACACATCAGATTCCTTCCAAAAAAACCCCACAACCCTCTTACAGTAGAGAAAGGATCGTGGCCAGATTCAGAAAGAATCGATGAGTGTAAAGATGGAAAATTAAAAAGCCACCATACACGTGGGTAGACAAAGGGTAGAGCTAAAAAAATAAAATAAAATAAAATAAAATTTAAAAAGGTGGATTTCAAGCAGCTAAAGGCTGGATGGGTGACACTCCCTGCCAACCCCTCTGCCATAGTCCCCCTTTCCAGTGATTCTGATCAAAAGGTCATTCCAACTTGTTGAGCACGCTTGTGATTCATCTTGAAAAGTAATGTCAAGTAAAAGTGGGTTTTCTGCCTTTACCCTGCTTTTAAGGAACTCTATCGGATCAGAATCGGATCAAAACCAACTTCAAGTGGGAACGATGGACATATAATTCAATTTAAATCATAGTGGGAATGACTCTCTAATATTTAGGTGGAATCTCTTTTCCTGTACAGTAGTTTTAATCAGTTGCTCCATGTCCTAGTGCAGCAAAAAACAAGCTGGCTCCATCCTCAATATGATTTCCTTTCAACTATTTAAACAGGGCTATCATATCACCTCTTAAACCTCTATTCAGGCTAAACATACTCAGCTCCCTAAGTCTCTCTTCATAGGGCATGGTTTCCAGACCGTTCACTATTTTGGTTGCCCACTTTTGGACATGCTCTGGTAATGTTCTTGTAATGCAAGTCACCCAGCAGGCTCTTGCCTCTCAAATGATGCATAAACAAGATTTGCTTTCAAGTCATGGCTCTGTGTCTGCAAGACATAAACAGGGCTGTTGATGACTGGGCGACTAGGAGGTTTCTTATTCATAGGATTGCCATAAGTCCAAGCCACCTTGAGGACAGTTAACAAGTCATTTCTGTAAAATGGCCCACAGTTCTTTACCGTCTGGTTTCTTTAAATTCTGCAGTCACTTTCTACCTTTTCAAATCTTGACCGATTTTCAAGAAATTTATCAGTTCCAATCTAGATATCGGCTGCCTTTCAGTAGATAGCAAATGTTTATTACTAGACATAAAACTCTGTAAATAGACATTTATACGGAAACACTGATGAGTCTAAGCAATGAAACTAGACAGCACATAAATTCCAATGCTTTTTGTTCTGGCCAGAAATACAAAGCATCATCCTACCTGTCTGCCTGAGGTCGATGGACTTATACTTAGGTGAACTTGTAGAGAATTGTACCCTTCAGCTGGCAAATAACAATCTTCTATATTCAACAGTTATGAAGTCAGAAGTGGCATCCCATTTACACAAAACCTGTGCTGTTGATATAAATTGAAAAAGAACATGACTTTTAACTCTCACTACACTGAGAGACTGATAGAGCTAGTTATTATTTTAAAAGTTCCACATAAATTGTTACTGAAACAAATATGAATATTGATGTAATAATAATGATGATGATGATGATGATGATGATGATGATGATGATGTATATTTGTAGCCCACTCCTCTAATAAAATACTCGGAGTGGGGTACAGCAAAATAAAAAGATACACAGTAAAAACAACATTCACATCCCTCCCCAACCACCCCTCCTTAAAACTGAATTAAATCAAGACAATTTAAAATTAACACAGTTAAAATTGTTCAACAGTTGTTAAAACAATGCGCAAACTCATGAACAAACCATGTGCAAGACCGCATTAAATAGATTCAGCAGAATAGGTAGAGGAACAGCTGAAATTAATTCCCGGTGCTAATTATGTTTTCAGGACAGGGAGTAGATGTTCCATTTATTCTCTCCTTCAAGGAAAGGCCTGCCGGAAAAGATGTGTCTTTAAAGACTTTTTGAAACTAGCCAGTGATGTAATGAGACGCATCTCGTCCGACAGGCCTTTCCAAAGCTTAGGGGCGGTAGCTGAAAAGGCCTTCTGGGAGGTCTGCGACAACCTGGTTTTCATAGGCTGCATCAGGTTCCTCCCAGAGGACCGAAGTGTGCGGGGCGGTTCATACGGGAAGAGGTGGTCCTTAAGGTAGGATGGGCCTGAGCCATGCAGGACTTTAAAGGTTAGTACCAACACCTTGTACTGTGCCCGGAAACTAATGGGCAGCCAATGGAGAGCTTTGAGCACTGGTGTTATGTGCTC
Organism: Urosaurus nigricauda; assembly: GCA_034509955.1. Lineage (NCBI taxonomy): Eukaryota > Metazoa > Chordata > Lepidosauria > Squamata > Phrynosomatidae > Urosaurus > Urosaurus nigricauda. The sequence goes on from JAOEGL010000003.1 coordinate 68,870,366, forward strand.
TCTCCTTGGTGTTCCAGTGATAAGCCTGGCTGCCATATTCTGAACTAATTGAAGTTTCCGGGTTAGGCACAAGGGTAGCCCCATGTAGAGTGCGTTACAGAAATCCAGATGTGAGGTTACTAGAGTGTGTACCACAGTCTCCTGGTCTTTCGTGTCCAGGAAAGGGCGCAGCTGGCGTATCAGCCGAAGCTGATAACAGGCATTCCTGACTGTCGCATTCACCTGACTAGTCATGTGAAGCGAAGAGTCAAGGAGTACCCCCAGACTGCGAACAGAGTCCTTAGGGGAGAGTGTGACTCTGTCTAGGACTGGAGGCTGTATTCCCAATCCTGGTTTTGGACCGGTAACTGTTAGTACCTCCATTTTGTCTGGATTTAGGTTCAATCTGTTTTCTCTCATCCAATCCATTACTGCTGCAAGACAGTCATTAAGAGGGGAGATGCCATCTGAAGACTGAGCCGATGATCTGGTCATGGAGAGGTATATCTGAGTGTCATCAGCTTACTGAAGACACTGAGCTCCATGCCTCCGAATGATCTCACCCAGCGGCTTCATATAAATGTTAAATAGCATTGGGGACAGGATGGCGCCCTATGGAACGCCACAATTAAGCTCGGTTTTGGAGGAGGAACTGTCCCCGAGCCTCACCCTTTGGGATCTGTCAGAGAGAAAAGATCAGAACCACTGAAAAGCAGTTCCTCCAATTCCTAACTCCCTCAACCGACCCAAAAGGATGGAGTGATCTACAGTGTCAAAGGCCACTGAAATTTCCAAGAGCACTAACAGGGTCACACTACCCCTGTCAATACTCAAGCGGAGGTCATCGGTCAGAGCAACCATGGCAGTCTCCACTCCAGGTCCTGTCCTGAAGCCGGTTTGAAATGGATCAAAGTAGTCAGCTTCATCCAAGACTGCTTGGAGTTGGGTGGCAACTGCCCTCTCGGTCACTTTGCTTAAAAATGGAAGCAAGGACACTGGTCTGTAGTTGTTTTTGCCCAGGGGGTCAAGGGAGGACTTTTTCAGGATGGGCTTAACCACCGCCTCCTTGAGACAAGATGGTAAGATGCCCTCCCTAAGATGCCCTCCCTAATTGATCGTATTCTGAAGAAACACTCTCAGTGTGTCTCTCCAACATCCTTTAGGAGTTTAACAAGTTCAGTAAAATTAAGTACTCTGTTGCTGTACTAACCAGAATATGTATAAATGAATGAATCTGGTTGAAATATTTTAGACTGCATTCCTTATGATTTATATGATTAATAAAAGATGTGGCCAAAACTAAGAACTGAAGCACATTCTACTGAACTGGGCCTCTGCCACTAGGCAAATGGGTTTTTGAGTCCTTTTTGGCAAAAGATGTCCAAACACTACCAGCTGTCCAGTGGAGTGAAAAAGTTCATTTGTATTAGTCACATTATTGGATACTTTTTGCATTCCCTTTGCAGTTGAAACCTGGGAAAAGATATGAAGGTTGAGAATGGATGCGGGAGTTAACTCTTCCCTGTTTTTTTTTTTTAATAAATATTTTTGAAATTTTACATAACAACACAAATTGATATTCTTTCCATGCATATATGTACTTTTTCAACGTATTCAATGTTTCTATTTAACTCCTTCTGTTTCTAACCTACTTGTACAGTTTTAATTGGTATTACATTAGGCCCTCTGCTTACATGGATTCTTTATCCATGGACTCAATCATCCATGCCTTGAAAACATTTTAAAAAAAATTCTGAAAAGCAAACTTTAATTTTGCCATTTTATATAAGTGTTTTTTAGTAGGCTATTGCATTTAATGGGATTTGAGCATCGACAGATTTTGGCAGGCATCCATGGGGGGGGGGGCTTCAACCAAACCACAGTAGATATTAAAGGCCCCTTGTAGTGGAGAGATGGCTCACACCTGTGCACTTCACTTTTCTGGAAAACTCTGGAACAACCTGCCAGACGAAATCCATCAAATTACCACCTCGGAAATATTTAAGAAGGCTATTAAGACAGATCTCTTCTGGCAGGCCTTTCCAGACTAGACCTTCCTTCTTGCCTCCTCGCCTTCTTCGGAACTCCTATAGATATTTCTCACCATTTTAATTGTTATTGTATATTAATGGTTTTAAACTCTTTTTAATGTTTAGTATGTTTTTATGACTGGGATAAGGGATGGGGTTTTTGTATTTTTTAAGTATTTCTCTTTTAACTATTTTGTCTTTACTGTTGTAATCTACTTGGATTCTCCGAGATTAAGCGGAATATAAATAAATTATGTTGTTGTTGTTGTTGTTGTTTTAATTCAATGTGTTGTGTTGTGTTCTCATTATTTTATAGAAGCATGTCTGCAAGTATTACAATTAATTATTACAACCTTGAGCTCCCCCCTCTTAACAATAGTTCTGGGATCCTTAGCTGCATGCAGCCTGCAGGTCATGTTTTCCTTGCCCAGATCTATGGGTTTAATGTATACTGTGTGCATATCAAGATATTCCAGGAGGTCCTCCACCCCCCAAACACCAGGGACAAACAGAAGAACAGGGCAGAGGGGATGGTACAAGACATTGTGCCTGTAAATCACAAAGTCCTGGCACTTGGATCCTGTGACCCCTGACTCAGCTATAGTGCTGGTGAATTCCCTGTTCATTTGCATAGCTAATTAGGGTAACTAAAAATTAATCAGGGATGTGCATTAGGTTGCTAGGCTGACAACCTAAAAGAAACCACTTTCCTTGGGCAAGCAGTCATTTGCTAAAGCTCTATGCTCGAAGGACAGGCAATTTCTGCACAGATACCGTTTTCATTAGCAGGCCCCTGTATGGCAGACATTTTCTGTAACCTGCTGCTTTTAAAGACATACTAGTCTGTTTCATTATAAACAGAAGAATATGGTGACTTCTTTGGATCCAGCAAAGATGTTAAGTCACCCTTCTTACTATTTTTTCTAGTCTCTTCCCTGATGCCCTTGAAACATTATTTTACCCATTGTGTTTTAAGTCTTTCTTCCCATTTGAGTCCCCCACCTCCACCCCATCCTCCAGCAATAAAAACCATGAGTCTAAACTGAAAGCACCATTTTCCTTCAGGCTGCAAAATTGCAGAGAGCTTGTAAATTAAACAAATGCAAATATGTGCCATTTATTCCTGGCTCATTTTACTCATGACATTTGGGGTTATCCTCACAGCAGCCTCAATTTGAACAGGCTTCCTTACTTGTGCTGTTCCAATTGTGCAACCTGCCTTCCAGCAGCTAACCTGGCCAATCTGTGTCAATGTGGACACCTGTGGCATTCCAACAAATCCCTAGTTATATCTTCTTGTTTACTCTCTGTTTCTCTCATCCCAGGTGAGACTTCAGAGGAAACCAAAGCTAATCACACAACACTCGGTAGTGCAGGACTGTTGCTAAGATTGTTGTTAAGATTGCCAAACTCCAATGCAGAACTGTATTACCTCTGTTCCAAACCATGTTAACAGCATACTGTAAGAAGAAGGTATTTTTATAAACAGTGCAAAGTAAGTTAAAAGCTGTTTCACAAAAAATAGGTTGTTTCCCTTAAGCTGTTCATGCAACAGTAAATCTGTACAGCATTATGGTAAAGAAATGCAAGGCCTTCCAAAATTCAGTATAGGATGGAAAAATCTGTTTCAATGAAGCTTTCTGACCTTATTGCAGAATTAAATGCACCTCCCCTCCCCATTTTACAATATATGTTTATTCAGTTAAAACGAAGAAGACATGTGTGACATCAATATTTTCTCATATAAAGACCTTGTAATGTGGCTTACGTATGACAGACATTAAATGGTGGCCTTGCCCTGCCAACTCTTATGAACATAATCTATGCATGTGCAATAAGCCATGGGCTTATGTAAATAATGACTGCCTTTTATTTTTAATGAGCTCTGTTTTAAATAACATTAGAATCACATGCAATTCTATCTAGAAGCCATGGAAAGCAAAGGAAATCCAATAGGCTTGGCATTTGCTTAGGAATGAATTCTCTAGAAGACCAGGATACAAATCCTTAACTACATAACAAGCTTGCTGCTCATTCCACCCTCATCACTCTCTAGTTTCTCCTTTCCTTTGCTCTATCAGACCAGGGGTTCTCAACCAAGCGTCCCTGAAACCCTAGGCTTCCATGAGAGATCACAAATGGTGCTGGGAATATTTTTTTTAATGCTGTAGATATAATAATTTTTATGCAGGGGTTGCTTGAGACCTGAAAATTATTTCAAAGGTTTCTCTAGGATAAAAAGAGTGAGAAAGGCTGTATCAGAGGGATAGATGAGTGCAAACAGAAGCTCAAGATCTGCTATTTACTATTGAAAAACCCATAGTTACCAAAGTTGGCAGTTGTGATTAGGAGGTCTGCCTTCCTCCAAATTCAACTGGAGGAGGTTGGCCATGTGCGCCATTTTACAGAGGATAGTTCTCTACTTGAAGAAGTCTTCTGTTTGAAGGACTGTCTAATCCAAGTTGCCTAAATATCCTGAAGTCACCAGATTTTGTGTGATCTCAGAAGCTAAGTAGAGTCTGACCCAGTTAGTACTTGGAAGGCAAACTGCCAAAGGATACCAGGGACTGCAGGCTCTACTCAGAGGAAGGCAATAGCAAACCATTTCTGGGTACTCCTTGCCTTATGAAATTTATGGTGCCACCATAAGTCAACAGTTAACTTGAAGACACATACATTAGATTATTAGTTTTTTTAAAAAGCCCCATTTAAAAAATAAAAAACATTCAGATAAAAGATTAAAGAAAGATGTCCATCAACATTTAGTGCCTGGACAGCAGATAATTTGATTTGCTATCTTCTCCATTCTGATGAAATGCATTTTTGTCTAATATATTTTATTTCTAAATATTATTAATTGACTTTATACTTGGATATTGGCATGAGGGAAAGTTTCACAAATCTCTGACTTCTTGTTTGGTGCCATATCTCCTCTTGTTTGGTTGTATATAAGTCTTGTTTGGTTGTATATAAGTCTGACAGGCATTATATGGTTTTGAAGTCCACCAACCTTTACATTGTGATATTGTTATATTCTGTCAGGTACTTGACAGCTTTCCTGTCTACTTTTTTAGTTCTGACAAACAGAAAGTTACTAGTTCACTAGTTGTCCACTATAAATAACTGATGAGTTACCTTCAACTTGATAATTTTGCAGGATTCAGAGACATAGCTGTGTTAGTCTAGATCTTGCAGCACCTTTGAGACTTAACTGTGTGAAAGAAGTTGTAGAATAAGCTTTCATAGATTTAGTCTACTTCCTCAGATGCATAGAGTGAACTGGTGACCAGGAAGGACCTTTATGGATGAATGGAAATGTAAAATGTGTGTATAGTCAGCCCTCCTAACTCATGGATCTCGTATCCGCGACCTTGGAAACTGCGAAGGGGCAACCACCGCTATTTTTAATGGGATGTGCCCCCACGTCCACGCACAAAGACATGCACACGGGCATGCACCCCATTCAAGTGTATGGGACTTTAATATGCACGAGCCTCCATTTTTGCAGGGGGGTCCAGAACAGATTCCCCCCCAAAAACGGAGGGCCAACTGTATAAGGTGATGAAGTGACACATTCAGTTTTAACAATGGTCATTGAGGGACAAAGGCAGGAGTAAAGATGTTGCCTATGGCCTGGGTGAATGGATAACTGGGTGGGTGAAATGGTGGAGGGAATTTTGGAAAGTGGTGGGTGCAGGCTGGGAACCAGAAAGGAGATATGTTAAACTGGCTAAGAGCATTCAGTGTTATAATATATGTAGTGTGCCATGAAGCCATTCTCTTTGTTCAATCCAATGTTGATGGACTGGAGTTTTTGAATACATTCTAATTTAGCTGTTGCTCTTTCCAATTTTCCTTTGCAGACTTTGCATTCTAGGACTGCTGCTCTGAGATCAGAGATGGAATGCAGAGGAATACTGAAGTATTCTGCAGCAGGCTTTTGTGCATTCCTATTCCTAATATCTGATTTATGTCCATTTATCCTCTGGTGCAGAGATTGGCCTGTTTGACCAATGTAAACTGCTGAAGGGCATTGTTGACAGAGGATGGCATATATCACATTAGAGGATGAGAAGTGAAAGTGCTTGATGATTGCAGTTGTCAAGTCTCCCTGATCAAAGGTAAGGCTTGGAGGCCTTTGTTTGCTGCACATGATATACTAGAATTCTGGCTGACAAGACTATCTGAAGCAATAATTTCCAGAAAATATGCATTTCTTTCAAAATATGAAATATCCCATACCATAGTCTTCTTACTGGATCTTTGTGAATAATTTTGAAATTGCTGATTGTCTAATGGGATGAAATACAAGACAGAAGAGATTGTATATATTGATCTCAGAACAATTAAGTAATAAAATGTCCCCATGGTGGCCAAAAAGAGAGAAGTGTGCACATTAGGGCCAAAGTAGATTAGAATGTCTTATTACAGATGGAGGTTTCTTACTCTTAATACAACAAAGGCAAAAATGCAGGTAAAATGAAGGTAAAACCTTTATTTTGCCTTCCAAAAGGCATACAGAACATTATGTTAGTGACGTATTTTAATATAGTGGCATATAGGGATGGGATTTATGCAGTTCGCAGGAATGTACCGGACTGCATCTCCCAGAAGTCCTAGGCAATATAGCCAATGATAAAAGGTGCTGGGAGGGCTACATCGTTCCCATCCCTAGTGTAATAGGAACAATAAAATGCAATAAAATCACAAGAGATTTCCCTGTCATGTCTTGCTAGTCATTTATCCCCCAGCCTCAGTGTTCTATGCCTATACAGAAGTTGTCTTTGATCATTCTTAGAGTTGCATTAGAATGCCTAATCTATAGCAACACAGATGCATATATAGGCCATCCCAGTCTATATCTCATGAGCTACAGGGGATAATTGGAATGGAGACACTCCTTCACCTTCTTAATCTCATCTCTCCCCCCCCCCCCTGCACTATTTTTCAAGCTGGCTGTGGTTGGTGGAACTGGTAGTTCTGGGGAGGGTATAAATAATCTGCAGGATCTGCGTCAAACCAACTTTTTTCTTTTGATTATGCCGACTAAATACTTTTAAGGTATGACTATACTTTATGTGACTTCTCTGTTTAAAGTATATTCGCTTTTTTTTAATGCAGAGAAACATTACTAATCAAGATCCACAACTGGGATACCATACACACAGCAGAAATAATCTAGTTTGAGACTGCTTTGACTACCCTGGCTCAGTGCTAGAGAATTCTGGCAACTGTAGTTTTGTGAAACATTTAGCCTTCTCTGTCAAAGAGCTCTGGTGTAACAATAAATGACAGTTGCCAGGATTCCCTAGCACTTCAGTTTGCTCATTTGCTTTTACAATTGGTCCTCTACATTTGTGGCTTTGACTTTACCTAGATGTTCCTAGAGAAATCTAGGCATTTAGAGGTCTGCCAGCATGATTCTATCGACTTTATGAAAAGGAAAAAAAATAGGAGGAAAAGCAGGGGTTTAAACGGATATTATCCTGTGAAAATCACACAATTGTGTTGATTTTCAAACACATTGCAATTAAACAGGACTTACCCTGGAAATAACCAGGTAATAACCAGCAACAAATCATTCAGGGGATTTCCCCATGGATATTTTGTTGCTGGTTATTATCTGATTAGTGCAGGGGTAAGTCCTGTTTAATCGTGACGCTGTGTGAAAATCTTCAATGTGATTGTGCAATTTTCACAGGATAATGTCCATTTAAACCCCCAATTTTCCACGATTTTCCCTGTGTGATAAAGTCCAAAGATCAGCTTCTCACAAATGATGACTGTAGAGTTGCACTGGAGGATCTAGAGATTCTTAGAGATGTGTTGTCTTAGGTAAAAAGAACAGTGCTTTTTATTTGCAGTTTTTCCACATTCGTGGGGGTTCACCCCAATAAATGTAGAGGATACACTGTACCTGGATATGTTTTTCATAGTTTTAATTCATTAGACTGTAATGGCATTTGAAAAATAAAACTTATTTCTGTTTGTTTTTTTTTTAAAAAAAAATCAAAATGGGTTTTTACTTGTATTTTTAAAAATCTTGGAATCCTCCTTAACTGTTATTTTCTTCCCTGTCATTGCAGGGCAAGTGACATTTAAATAGTTCAACATGCTAAAATAAAATTTGGACAGGACCAGAATGCTGGTGGGATTCTGAAAAAATACAGTACAAAATGAAGCTGATGTTTTTTCCACATCTCCAGCAAACACCTATATCCCAAACTCTCTTGGGCGCACAGATGTATCTGTGCAGTTCTTTGGATGGCAGCAGTAATATGACTTGCTTAAAAACATTAAATCTGTATACAGCAAATCTACCTCATGACAGCAGGTGAAGGCTGATTTTTTTTTAAAGAGATATATTGCAATCATGAGCAGACGGGATTTAAAAACATACTGTCATTTAATGTAGCCAGCATATCCGTTACTGCATGGAACACTGAGTAAGTCTATCATAGAGATGTTTAAATATCTCTCTCTCCTACTGAGAGGAAAAGAATCAATCATCATAACTTTTAAACAGCCAGATGGTCAATGCCTGCCCATGTTTATGCTTTCCATTTGTTGCAGCCATGCTTAAATTAATATTATCTTGCAACTCCTCTGAGATTTTTTTAAAAATCAAATTGCCTATCCAGCAGCTGGTTACATTGAAAGCATAAAGTTTACAAGACTGGAAGGTAGGAACCATTTTTGGGCTTTACAGAAGACTTTTATCACCTTTGGTGTGTGAATGTAACATGTCCTCCTTTTAAAAAAAACCTGGTAATATTTTATTGTTGTACTTTGGTCTTGAGGTGATCTGAGCAGTATCATGGAAGAATATTTGTCAAGTGATTGATTTTCTCATTACATGTTACTGCTAAACACAGTGTGGAAAAGTGACTTTTTGCAGAACAACTCCCATGATTCCCAGAAAATCCCAACTCAAAAGGCTTTTTTTCCAAGCTCTGCTTTAAATACAGTTATATCTGTACATTTTCAAGACTCAGGACTGGGATCTCAGTGAACGGGGAGAGAAGTTAATCAACCAATCAGTCAGTCAATTAATTAAGCATCCCACAGTTTATCATGTGACCTTTAGGGTGGCAAAATTTTTATTAAAACACTACCAGATTAAAAGCATAAATAACTTAAACCAGATAAAAACATATAAATCAGGACAACAATTATAAGAACTTTAAAAGCTTGTTGTTGTGTGCCTTTAAGTCATTTCTGACTTATGGTGATCCTTTAACGGGGTTTTCTTAGCAAGATTTGTTCAGGGGAGGATTCAGTTTGCCTTCCTCTGAGGCTGAGAGTCTGTGACTTGCCCAAGGTTACCCAGTTGGTTTCTGTGGCTGAGTGGGGGTTCGAACTGTGGTCTCCAGTTGTACTCCAACACTCAAACTATTACACCACACTAGTTCTCTCTACAACATCTAAAAACTATAACAACTGAAAACCATCTTTTGAAATGAATTAGTTTAGGTTTTGTTTTTGTTTTTTTGTGCTGGGAAAAACCCTCAGTGTTGGCACCAGTTGGATCTCCATGGAGATGACATTCCACAATAAGGGTGCTACAACAGAGATGGCCCTCTCCCATTCTTCCCACAATCTTCATATTGCTTCTACCAGTGAGATTGAGACAGAGTGGAAAGGTTGTCTTGCAGGCCCCAGTTCTTTTGCAGATATATACAGGTTGAGCATCCCAAATTCAAATATCCAAAATCCAAAATGCTCCAAAATCTGAAATTTTTGAGTGCCAATATGATCCCACAAGTGGAAAATTCCACACCTGACTTCATGTGAAGTATCATAGATGATGGATTGTTTGGTGATGCCAAGCAGCCACAGGTTGTCCACAAGGGTGGCTGAGATAGTGACACCTATGCTTTCTGATGGTTCAATGTATACAAATTTTGTTTCATGCACAAAAATATTAAAAATATTGTATAAAATTACTTTCAGGCTAGGTGTATATGAAACTTAAATGAATTTTGTACTTAGACTTGGGTCATACAGGCCAACTTACAAAAGTTAAAACAGGGAGATCTAAAAAAATTAACTGTACACAACTTAAAAATAAAAGTATCAATAAAATTAAAAGTAGTTTAAAACAAACCATACAACGAACAAGAAATATAAACAGCATAGCTCATGAAAGGCCATTTCTCTCTGAGCTTTTAGGCCTCAAAGTCCCACTCCCCAAAAAAGTCCTTGCCTGACTATGAAAGAATACCAAGGATGGTGCCAGTCTAAACTCTTTGGGAAGGGGGTGTGGTGAACCCTGTCAGACAACACGGTCCACCCACAACCTATTATCCACTGTGGCAGCCCTATGGGAATTTTTAATCCCACCGCAGCCACCAAATTATGTGAAGGACTCTTGCCTGCTTTCACCTAAACACTGCTCTTTAAGATGGCACAACACCACTGTGTCTCTAATATTAGGTAGTGTGGTTTGATTCAAACGGAAGTCAAGCAGTTGTCTAAACAATAACAAAAGTTTATTGAAAAATATAAAACTAAATTTTAAATTAGTTGCAAAGTTGTTACTATTGATAGTAATTAGATACAAGAAGTCCTTTCAAAATAATAATACTACTACAGCCACACAGGCAATCTTATCTCAGGTACATGGGCTAAAATCTTTCTTTCAACAACTGGCTTGTTCTGATCCTCTCCCTACTAGATTCCCCAAGCCTACACAGTTCCTCTTTGGACTCTCAAGACCCTTTCATGGTCACCAAACACAACTAAAATGTTCCCTCAGGAACTCTAAGGGGACAAACAGGATTTAAATGAGAGTTAAACAAGAGTTAAACAGGACATGTCCTATGATAAACATCAGGCATTTCCTGTTTAACTCTGGTTTAACTCTTGCTTAAATCCTGTTTGCCCCCTAGTGTGATAAAGCAGCAAGAGCACACCCTCCCTTCGATATAACTCTTTTCCCAAAACTAACCCAAACTAACCCCCTTTCACTCTCTGCAAGGCCCTTTTATAGCCCTATCCAGCCAGCTTCCCATTGGCTGGTCACATGCTGCTTCGTGATTGGCTGATAGATTGGCCTTTTCACTACGAGGGGTTCCAGAACCTGGGAGCAGGTGCCAAGAAGACCCTGTCCCATGCTTGCACCAGATATCCCTATCAGGATGGTGGGACAAAGGTCCTCCCCAGAAGATCTCAAAATACAGGCAGACTCATATAGGGAGTCACAGTCTTCCAGATAACTTGGATCTGAGCCATATTGATCTTTGTAAGACATAATCAGCATTTTGAATTGTTCTTGGAAACAGATTGGTGGCCAATGGAGCTGTTTCAATAAATGCTCCCTATATCCAGTCCCAGTTAACGGTCTGGCTGCAGCTCTTTGGTCCAGCTAAATATTCCAAATACTCTTCAAAGTCAGCCTCACACAGAATGTGTTATCATAATACAAATGGGATGGAACTAAAGCATGTGTCACCATGGCCAGAGTCAACATCTCAAGGAAGTGATACAACTGGCACACAAATCTTAACTGTGTGAATGCTGTCCTGGTAACTGCCAAAACCTGACCTTCCTGGAGTTCATCCAAGCTGTGAACTTACATTTTCAGAGGGAGTGTAACCCCATCTAGCACAGGCTGAATTCCTATTCTCTGATCTGCCTTTTGACTAACCAGGGGTACCTGTCTTCTTTGGATTACATTTCAATTGTTCACCATCATACAGTCTATTACTAATGACAGGCAACAATTTAGAACCAAGACAGTTTACTTGGATTGAAATGGAAAAGAGTAGCTGAGCTGGGTGTCATCACTGGTTTCCCATGACTGAGTGGGGATTTGAACCCTAGTCTCCCAGAGTCCTAGTCCAACACTCAGACTATTACCCAACACTGGCTATCCTCACAGGGAAAATGCATATATTCCCAGCAACAATGTATTATTAAAACCTATCCCACTTGAAATCAAAAGAGTTTTTAGGATGGCTTGGTTTTAAGCGCGGAAGGCACCTTAACCTCACAAAGACATGTTCCTGGAGGATTTTTTTTAAAAAAAGGCTAGAAATGGCTTCTTTATACAGTGGGCCCTTCCCTTATGCAGGGGATCTGTTCCAGACCCTCCTCCTGTGTAAGAGAAATACTGCGAATGCTTGAGCCCCATTGAAAATAATGGGGCTTGTGCATGCAGTGCACATGCCATTTCCACTATTAGCATGCAGCTTTCAGGATAAGCTGAAAGCTGCATATGGCACGCCTGCGTAAGACTTGGGCATGCTATATATACATGAACATATCCACCTGCATTTTGGGATGGGCCTTGGCAATTTTGCTGTAGGTACTGTTATGATGAAGGCTTACACTTCAGAATTTTCCAATATTCCACTGTGTACATATCAACAATATCAGGGACTAATAATAAAGATATTGTATGCCTCAAGGGCACTACTGTGCTTATGTCCTGAGGGAGCTTTTCAGAGACATCTGATGGGCCACAATGGGAAGCAGAGTGCAGGAGCAGATCACACCTAAGGATCTAGGAAGTATTGGCCCTAGAAAGGAAGCAGGGTATCTTGAGCCCCGTCCAGAACTAAGGTAGGGACGTTGAGTCCTCCTCTCTGCCTGGCAAAATTGGATCACCAAGATCTCAACATAGTTGATTATCAATTAGAAGTGTATTAAATCATAAAGCACCAAGAAATATTAAGGTGATGATTATTGTTGTGCTATCTCAGGAACAATAAAGGCTGCCTTCAGTCTGTCCAAGGCATATATACTTGGGTGTAAGCTACATTGAACATGTGGAGGCACTTCAAAGTGCACATTTGCTTACAAGAATCTTCATATTTAAAACTGTTCCAGTGATAATGACTAGAAAGAGCAGTTTGCCCTTCCTTTGCAAGTAGACAAGATTAGCAGCAACCAGGCAGACAATGTTGAGCTCCCTATCTTAAACACAGTTCTGGGGGCCCTGCCAGGCCAGCTCTTTTTGTATCTTTGGAGATTTTTGCACCACCAATTCCTGCCAGGATAGACGTGGGTTGTAATCATAACAGACAGAACTTATCAGACAGCCCCGTGGCCAAGCAGAGCAGCCCATATTCAATCCAAGCTTTTCCCACAGCTTTTCAAGAACAGGATTTTCCCATTCTTGAAAAGGTGTGTGAGAAACCCAGATTACATATGGGCTGCCTACTGCCCAGCCATGCGGCTATCTGATAAGATTCATCTGACTGATGTCTTGGCTTTCTTGCTATACTCTACTGACTCAGACTGTCTGAATGCTGGGAACTGTAACTGATTTCTACAGTTCTGTACATGGCAAGGCTGTTACTGTCTAGTCTCTGACAGACTTTGCTTGGTGCCTTGCCCCTTGCTGGCCTATAAGACAGGATACTGCATGCTTCCCCAAACTTCATCTTTACAGGCCCTTGGCAGTTCCTGGCATGAGCCCCTTAAAATGTCAACATATGTGTGTGTGTGTGTGTGTGTGTGTATATATATACATACTCTCATTCCCGCCCCCCCCCCCACATAAAACAATATACAGTAGAAGTGAATCTCAATCACTCACATGCACATTGCATTCACAATTCTCTTTCTCAGAACATTGATCTCCAGCCTAGCAGGACTAGGTTATATAAACATACAGTCATGCTGTCCCTTGTCACAGTTTTAACTTGGTTCTATCCTAATTTAAAGACTTTTATATTTCTGCATTTTATATATACACTGCTTTCACATCCATAGTATATAAAGCTAACAGTAGCAAGGTCACCTCAAATATTATGTATATATCTCAAAAAATATTCCCAATTTTTTTGAACTAAACTGAACTAAACTTTTCCCTTTTCAAAAGTCTTGTTAATTTTTTAAATTTAGTCAAGTCTATCAGTTTCAGAATCTAGCCATTAGTTGCTGGTATTATACTGCTCTTCAAATTTTGAGCATTTTTAAATTTTTTGATGTGATTGTTTGGGCATTTTCTTGACCCAGAAACCACACCAGACTATTTGAAAACATGTAGTTTGTCATTTCACAGCATCCTCAACTTTTATTTAGGCCATAAATTAGCCAAAATGGCAAGACGAAATTACATGAATGATCCAGCATGATGTAGTGGTTTGGACATTGGACTATGATTCTGGAGACCAAGGTTTGAATCCCCTCTTAGCCTTGGAAACCCACTTGGTGACCTTAGGTAAATCACACACTTTCATCCTCAGAAGAAGATGAAGGCCTTTGAACAAATTTAATGAGAAACTCCCATGATAGGTATGCCTTAGGGTTGCAATAAGTCAGAAATAACTTGAAGGCACACAAGAAGAAGAAGTGACATGATCCCATTTCCGATGTAGTCGGATTGCTAGTATTGGTCCCTTTCCCATATGTAATTCTCTACTCTTGGTCTAGTGAATGTTCCACTAATAACAGGGGAGGGGATTTCCAATAGCTTCCCTTTTCTTTCCTGCAGATCCCTATCGGCCATGATGTTCTAGCAGCCCTGTTCCAAATGCTTTGGATTTGACGTCTCGAGGGAAAAGTAGCATCAAAAGAAATCATGCTCATTGACTGTTTGCTGGGAAACATTTGATACAACAAAGGTTTGCTAAACAAACCAAGCAACAAATCTCATTTCCCCAGAGCATCTTTAAGGAATAACCAGCATTGACAGTATACATATCTAAGTGGAATTATACACATATCTAAGTGGAACCTAGGTGAGATGTTGAGAATGGAAAGCTCTAGTTGTCTCTTGGGCAAACAACAATTCCCAGAGTTCCTTGAGAGAACAAAAGTACTATTATACCAATTTAATTCTTGAGAAAACATATGTCTTTGCCACTACTGTTTCTAGGTCAGAGAGTTTCTTCAGTTAACACTGTGGGTTTTTTTTTTTAAAAAGTCTTTTAAAATCACTTATGCATGGCATAGTACACTTAAATTTTAAATGAATCACTGTATGGCTAAATCATTTATAAAGCAGCAGAAAGATTTAACATAACCAAAGTAGTGTGAAACGGGTACCCCCATGGTGTTTGGCAAGCTACATTTAAAGAACCTGACTAATGTTTGGTGCTCTTTGACTTTGCAGACATAAAGGAATTTCAAATAAGGTTTCACAGTTCAAGGATTTGATGTACTTTTTCCAAAATGGAATGGCTTTCTCTTAACATAAAAATACACATGAACTCTCTCTCACTCTTATAGAGGGATTTAATTCTTTTGGTGGTCGGGGAGTTACAGAAGGGGTATGATCACACATATTTGATGAAAGGGGATCTGACCATTTAACATGCACTTTCACTTTCCCATAATCCTTTCCTGCAGTTTATAAGCTTGCTCCCGCTGAAAACGAAGAAAGGGAAACCAAGCAGCTGTGTGTACCAGTGGCAGGTCAGGGGCCTCTAATCTTCTATTTTGTACATACAAGATTAAAGATCTGCTTTGAGTTTTGATTAAGAATTCAAAGTTAAGAGATTAAATACCAGGAAGCCAAATTAAAACGGTTAAATCCAATCTCGGAATTCATCAACGTACCAATTTTTTAAGCTGTCGTTACAACATAGGATTAGTGCAAAGCTTCCCTGAATCTTGATTTGATGTCCTTTAGTCCATGGTGTTTTTGTCTGTTTATGTTGAAAGCGACTGCTATATATTAAAGTTCATCTCACCTAGAACCTTACATTTAAGTATCTCACAATTCTTTTGCTGAACTGCCATCTAAACAACTGCAGTCTTTCAGTGTTAATTATTCTGCACTGAGTCTTGTTCCCATATACATACATATATATATATATATATATATAGTGCCTGGTAGGTTTAGCGAGGAAGATGAAAGTCTCCCTAATCATTCAAATTATTATGTAATATCTCCCTCGTATAAATTCACTTGCTTAAATTATTCAAAATATCCATCAAGCTACTGGAAAGGGTAAAATGCAATAAATAAAATGACTGATTCATGTAATGATTAAAGTTCTAGTTAATGTAGATCCTATGTGTCAACCAGAAAATATTTCAGGTAAACTTGTCAAAGATTGGTAAAATAACAATGGTAACCCAAGACTAGATACTTAATCTCTGCATGCAATTTCCCTCGCACAAGAATAAATTGGATAGTAGCATATATCAAGTATTATTTTGAGCACATACTGTGATACGCTGCAAACAGGTTGATCATTTGCTTTCTGTTCTCCTTTTTGCCATGTTTTAGTTTTTTCTGATACTGTCCAT
Organism: Urosaurus nigricauda; assembly: GCA_034509955.1. Classification (NCBI taxonomy): domain Eukaryota; kingdom Metazoa; phylum Chordata; class Lepidosauria; order Squamata; family Phrynosomatidae; genus Urosaurus; species Urosaurus nigricauda. Next base: position 68,886,583 of record JAOEGL010000003.1, read on the forward strand.
TTCTAGAATGTATCATTAGTTTCAGCAATCAAAGTAGGAATTTGCTTACTAGGACTGTAACTGTGTGTATACATTGCATTAGACAACCCTTCTGCTCAAGATGATTCCCTGAGTACTATGTTGTCTGTTAAATAACCCATAGCAAAACATCCCATCTTTAAGCCTAGAATTGCAGGAAAATTATAATAACACTGATGTTATGTGGCCATAGAGGCTCATTTTCATTACACCATATGCCTGTATACAATAAAATTCAAATTTTTGTTGAATACATACATTTAATATTAGGAACATATTAGGTGAACTCTAAAACACAGTAATGAAGTTATTTGTCACTGTTTCTTCCAGCTAATTTAAATACTCCAAAGCAAGATCAGCCTTTATTAGTGTCTATCTTTGCTTTGTTTAATGCTTGTTTTCTTTTTATGTAATTAGAGGAATAAGTGTGTTTCTCCTCCATAGCTCCAAAGCAATCAAATCTAGATGCTTGCAAACTGGTGTGTATATTGGGGTACTGTAGGCATGTGCACTTTGGTTTATTTATTTATCTTTTAAAAATAGATTATTTAATTTTATATTTTAAATCTGCCTGTAAGCATTTGCTGTCATCTTCAGTCACAAGGTGTCAGACCTGCCTAATCCTCAGAGAGGAAGTTGCAGTCAGACTGGGCACATTCATTTAACTGCATGACTATGATCTAATCTTCTAAAAATTTTTTTAAGTGTTTGACATGTTTCATGCTCATACTTTAATTTGATTCTCTGTTGTGATTCACATTCTTTTCATAAGCTCCTGCTTTCCTCTTATATGATAATCAGAAATTACACCTTTCTCTGTTTTTTTAAATACTATCCCCCACTATAAACATACATATTCTGAGTAGGTTAATTTCTGTTATAAAATTATTTTACTGGATGCTTTTCCTATTCAACAAAACACTAAGCTACTTCGACAACAGTTCTTGCTGTTTACAGTCCAAGATATGAATGCCAAACTACTATATCTTAAACAAAATAATTTTGAATTTGCAAATAAACTTGGGAAGAAGCTCTCTTATAAATTGAGCCTGGAAAAGGACAAAGAAATTTGTTGCATATATTAGGAAAGGAGATCAGTTTGTAACAGACAATATGAAAATACTAAAAGCCTTTGAGTAATATTAAAGGGGTTTATATCTGAGATGAAATGGAAAAGTCTCAGATATAGAAGACTATTTGGGTGGACTCCAATTTGATAAACTGTGTTTGGAACAAAAGCAAAGTTTGAATGGACCTGTTACAATGATAGACCTTGTTTAGGCAATTAAAAAGAGTAAAGCTGGAAAATCTCCAAGCGAAATTTGAAGATGAGTTACTTCATAAGCTCAAGATGGTATGTGATGAAGTATTAGGAAAAGAATGGATGTCTGACTCTTGAAGAAATGCCTATATTACAGTGATTCATAAGGAAGATACAGATGAGGCATTAACAAATAATTGCAGACCTATATCATTATTAAAAATGACAATAAGGTATTTGCTAGTATTTTAGCAAACAGACTAAGGAAACATCTCTCCCAGAATATATGTAGCTGAAGGACAAATTAAACCAGATCGGGCGGAACTCCCCAGTCTGTAAAAGGTCCCCAGCCCAATCAGGCTTTTTGTTACCACTTGACTCCCAGTTTGAGGGTTTCTTTGCTGGGTGTTGTTCAAAGGAAAGTGGAGAACAAGTTTCATATTATTCATCATTTATCTTACCCTCACGGTCAGTCTGTTAATGATGCCACCCCCTGCCCATGAATTATGCAATATACATCTTTTGACACTGCTGTTAGACAAGTTCAGAGCTTTGGCATCGGAGCTGAATTGTTGCCAGTTCACCCTTTAGATGTTGAACTGTTAAGTTTCAGGTTTGATGGCCAGTTCTACATGGATCAGATGCTTCTGATGGGGTGCTCAGTTTCATATGTAGTTTTGAGACATTCAGCATCTTTTTGGAGTGTGCCTTGAGGGTTAGGACTGGTCTTAGAAGGGTCATCCACAGTTTGGACGATTTCTTATTCATGGGGTCATCCAGCTCAGGGTTTGTTCATTCTTACTCAGGGAGTTTCAAGCTCTAGCTGATGAGTTAAGTGTTCCATTAGCTCCTGAAATAACTGAGGGCCCTACCACCAGATTGGAGTTTTTGGGGCTATCCATCAATGCTGTCAATCAGATATCTAACCTCCCTAATGACAAGATAGTCAGGCTCCAAGAAAAAGTACAGCACTTTCTTTGCTAGCATAAGGCTACACTCCATGAATTTCAGGAGCTTAATGGCCACCAGAACTTTGCCTGTAGGGTGGTTGCTCCTGGCCAAGTATTTTAGAGGTGTCTTTGTGATGCCATTTGCAGTGTTGTTAAGCCTCACCATAGGTTCCATGTTATGTCTTCTATAAAGGATGACTTATTGGTGTGGTTGCAATTTCTTTCTGACTTTAATGGGATTTACTTTTGGCTTGATGAGGTCAAGCTCCATGATGCCCTGCAGGTATTATACAATGTGGCTGGCTCTGTAGGTTTTGGGGTCTACTTCAATGGTTGTTGGTGTGCCCAGTCTTGGCCACAAGAATGGGTCCAGGTGGGAATAACTTCTGACATGACCTTCCTGGAGGTTTTTCCCATTTTGGTGGCAGTTACCATATGGGCCAGGGAGTTTGCCAGTTCTTCAGTACACTTCTGGTGTGATAACCTGGCAGTGGTGCACTCTTTGATATCCAAATCCCTGAAGGTCATATGCTTGGTCCGGGCTTTTACATTGTAATGTTTACATTTTAATATTTTGTTTACGGCTTTGCATATTGCATGTATCGATAATTCCATTCCAGATGCTCTTTCTTATAAACTGATGGAGTGCTTCTGGAATTTGGCCCCGGGGCAGCTCAACTGGTGGATCCGATGGCCAACCACCTGTGGAACCTTGGCAGCAGGAAGTGACAAGGGCACATGGTATCTTGGTTGCTGCCAGTACAACAAAGAGTTATATTAGATTAGTTTGGGAGTTCCTAAGGTTCCAAACTGTACATCAGTTGGGGAAAGTTTTGCCTATTCCAGTTCTGTGTTTCCAGCAATTCTGTGTTTTGCTTTATGACAAGGGATTGGCTTCTCAGTCTGTTCAGAGCCACCTGTTGGCTATTGCTTTTTGGTTAAAGGTTCAAGGAGTTCAAGACAACATATATGATTTTTGAATAAAAAAGGCTTTGGAGGGATGGTCAGGTAAAGGATACTACATGCCTTTGTCACCTGATATTTTCAAGGGCTTGAGATCTGTATGGGCTGGTATCTGCATTTCACCATACCAAGCTTTATTGTCCCATTCTGCAATGTTAACTGCATTTTTCAGTGCACTGTGAGTTAGTGAGCTTATTCTGTCATCTAAACAGGATAGATCAGGTAAAGAATTACTATATGATGAAATTAGCTTTGCTAGACAATCTGTTACTCTTCTCATTAGATCTTCTAAGACAGTAATAAAGGTTTAACGATTTCTCTCTATCCTAGTTCAGATACAACTGTTTGCCCAGTTCATGCTCTATGTCTGTACATGCGAGTTAGGTGTACTTGCCCTGAGTCTTTGTTCATTCATCAGGATTTTTCCTCCTTGACAAAACATCAGTTCTGGGTAGTTACATCCAGGGCTTTGAGTACTTTGGGCCTAACCAATGTCCGCTTTGCAACCCATTCATTTTGGATTGGGACTGTGTCAATGGCTGTATCTAGAGCTTTCAACCTGATACCATAAAATGGATTGGTCGCCAGAGGTCATTGGCTTATTGCAGATATATCAGGAGGCTTCCATGTTAATTGTTTCTTTGTTTTTCAGATCTGTCAAAAATCCAAGCATTACTATGTGGCCACAGCACGATCTACTGGGCTGCCCAACAAGCAAGACCAAACCACTTTGGTACTCACTTAGACCTTGGTGATATTGCCTGTTTACATTGGCTGGACAAGTGGGGTCTACATTGGCATTGCCTATTGCCATTGTTGTTCAAGGAGCACCGTGGGCCTCTACCCCAAGTGTTGGTGGTTCACTTGGGTGGCAATGATTTAGGACTGTTGAAAGGTAAGGCACTTATTCTGCAGGTCCTGCATGGTTTTCTCCTTTTTAAACAGTCTTGGCCAAGTGTACATATTGTTTGGACTGCCATGTTCCTTCAGTGGGAGTAGAAATGTGATGGCGACCCTGTAGCCATTGACACAGCCCAAAGGCAAATAGCAAGATTCAAATGGCCCTTGAGGCCAGACTAGGTCACTGTCAGCCTCACCCCCAGATAGTGGCAAGAGACCACCAGAGCTCTACAGGGCAGATGGCATTTACCTTTCTGAACCTGGTAATGCAATATTCTTAACAGATCTGCAACAAAGTATTAAGGAGGTGCTCAATGCCAAAGTGGGAGATAGGGGCTAAACAAGTGCTTGCCCATATCTGTGGCATAAATATTTGTATTATATTTTGGCAAGACCGTTTGGGTGGAAGGGACATTTCTGGAACCAACTCTTTAGGCTTTCGACCTGGGAGGTGGCAGAAAGAAATTGTCATTAAGTCTTAATCTTTATAGATTATGGTATGGGGATTTTCTGGTTTAGACTTCCTGATGTGGGCCAGCCAGTGAATAACCCAGTTTTTGGGTTGTCATTGAAGGCTCAGGTGTTATCATCCAGATAAGCTGCAGAGGTGGTCTAGGGAAAGACACTGGATGCAGCTTCTCCCACACTTGATTACTGTTAGAAGTTAGTTGCAGTTCCATTAAGAATTTAATAAATAGGTCAATAAATGGCCCTGTTTTATCAAATTTCTGTGTCTGGTCTCATTATTCCAGGGTAGGGTAGCAATTAGATAGAATAGACTTTGGAGTAAATATTATTAGGACTATAAACACAATGTATTCAGTTTAAAAAGTCCAGATTTTGGTAAAGGGCAATGCCACAACACCGATTGAGATACAAAAGGAACCAGATAAGGATGCCCCCTTTCACCTTTGGTTTTTATTTTGCCATTAGAGACTTTATTGAGAGATATTACACAAAATGACAGAATCTGTGGAGTTAGGGTAAAAAAGAAGACTATAAATTGAAGGCTTACAGAATGTGAATGATCTTGTGATAATGTCACAAAATCCACTGGACTCAATGAAGACCCTGTTGGAAAAAAATTAAGGTGATTGAGTCATATTCTGCATTTAAAGTGAACTACGGATGTTACATTTTCTTGTGACACATACCAAAGAATGTAAGATTTATCCTCCTGAAGGACACTTGTATAACCCAAGATAGGCAAAGAATCTTGCAGGAATGGTACTTAAAGATATTTTTAAAAGAGTACACTGTTGGAGAAAGAGAGGGGAACAGTTCTATTATTTGAAATTACCTCTAAGCAATCATCCTGCTGCCAGCAATTTTTCTAATCAAGTATATCTCCCCACCCCCATCTTTAAGTTTTATTATCTGTGCCTTCATTTATTTATGGGTAAGCTTCTCAAAGAAAAGAAATCAATCCATACAAGCTGGATCACAAATGATATTTGATTCATTTGTACACTGAGTTGTTTTTCTTTCTAAAATAATGAAAATTATATGCTGCAAAATTTACACTCACAATGAACAAAAGAATAGCCAGCAACTTCTACTTATCTCATTGAACAAATGTACAATTGCAAATTTCAGCACAAGCAAGAAGTTGTCTTAGTTGCCATGGAGTTCTGGCTCCCAAGAATAAATGTGAATTTGGCCTGTTGGCATGGCTTTGCCTAATTATGTGCCACAGATTTACATAGGAATTTATATTTTAGGCTAGGCCAATTGTGATACAACAGTTGTGATTATGAACATTGTTGTTATATCAATATCAAGTCCAAGAAAACTCTTCTCCTTATGCTTTTCCCTTTTGGTTTGAGCTGACAAAGGAATATCACCAGCTCTTTCTTTGTGAAACCCTAGACACTAAGGTGGTTATACAGAATCATCATCATCATCATTTATGTAGATACTGCAGAAGAATCAAATTAACTTCTGGCTGATTCATGTTCATTCCAGTATCACCTGATTTACTCGAACAGAAATATAAGAGCTTGTTTTTAGAGCAGCAAAAATATCTGCTGCAGAAAACCAGCGATGTATCTGCATCATTTATGTCATTATTCATATCTGGTGCATTGACTTAACATTATCTGACTTACTATTGGCCAGGACCTAGAAAAGTTAATTATTATTACAGTTTGCTGAATTCACCAGTCAGGGTAACCATACATTTGTCAGTAAACACAAAAACCCTAGTAATTTCCTATGCAAAGTCGAAGGACTGGAGAGACCTGTGATGGTGAATTCAAAGGGCAGGAGAGACCTGTGACAGCTGCAGGAGTTTGTCACATATTGTACAGCTGTGGACAAGTCCCTATAGGGGCCAACAAATGCAGTATTCAAACATGAATCAAGGAACACGGGAGATACTGAAGACTGGGCCAGTGTCCGAGAAAACTGCCAACCCACTCACACAGCTGAGTATTTGGTGAAAGATAAACAGCAAGATACCAAGGCAGTACTACAACCAAATGTAGTCCAAAAGAGAGTAAGCCGAAAACAGTCCTAGGTTCAGGGTTACCGAGAGCAACAATATCAGTCCAGTCTGAGGTCAGAAAAGCCAGAAGGGTGGTCAGTGGGTCCGATACAGGGTCTAGGAATCCAAAACAGTCAAGGTTCTAGGAGTCAGATACCAAGCAGCCTTCTCTTAGGAGAACTAATAGTCTCTGACAAGAGTCCTCAGTATATGACACCTATTATAAATAACTCCCTGATCACAGCTGCTGCTGCCTGATGAGGCTCTCTCTGCAAGTCTCTTTGACCTTCTCAAGCCCTGCTTTTCAGCTCTCCTCTGAGTAAAGGCAGGCAATTGAACATTTTCCACTATATCTTCTGAGTCCTGCCCTACTACTGAGGCCAGACTAGGCTTCTGAACCCCAGACTCCACTGGGGCTGAGAGAGCAGAGCTAGGTTCTGGCTGGGCCACTTCTACAGGAGCTGGCAGGGCAGAGCTAGGACCTGGCAGAGCAGAGCTGGGGCCTGTCTCAACTTCAGGTGGCACCTGTACCTGAGGGTCCAAGTCCTCCTCTGAGTCCTCCGAGTCTTCCTCCTCACAGCTGGCCATGACAGCCAGCTAGAAAAATCAGCAGTAGCAGAACATGTTATAAACCATCCTGGGCATAAATTGCTATTTGAAAAAACCAACAGGGTCACGCTTCCTCTGTCGATGCTTAGACAAAGGTCATCGGTTAAGGTGACCATGGCAGTCTCCACCTCATATCCCATCCTGAAGTCAGTTTGAAATGGATCAAGAAGATCAGCTTCATCCAAGACTTGGAGCTGAAGAGTGAAAGCCCTCTTGATCACCTTGCCCAAGAATGGCAGATGGTCGAGGGAAGGTTTTTTCAGGAGCGGTCTAATGACTGCTTCCTTTAAAGAAGGTGGTACATAACCTTCCCTAAGGGTTAGGAGCGCCTGCTATCAGCTTCGGCTGATATGCCAGCTGCGCCCTTTCCTGGAGATGAGGGATCTGGAAACTGTGATACACGCACTGGTAACCTCACGTTTGGACTACTGTAACACACTCTACATGGGGCTACCCTTGTGCCTAACCCAGAAACTACAACTGGTCCAAAATATGGCAGCCAGACTTCTCACTGGAACATCTAGGAGAGAGCACATCACTCCTGTGCTTAAAGCTCTCCACTGGCTGCCGACCAGTTTCCGGGCACAGTACAAGGTGTTGGTTTTAACCTTTAAAGCCCTACATGGTTTGGGTCCATCTTATCTAAGGGACCGCCTCGTCCCATATGAACCCCCCGCACACTTCGGTCCTCTGGGAGGAACTTGCTGCAACCCATGAAGACCAGGTTGGTGCAGACCTCCCAGAGGGCCTTTTCGGCTGTTGCCCCAAGGTTGTAGAATGACCTGCCGGATGAGATGTGTCTTATTTCATCTTTAGAAGGCTTTAAAAAAGCCCTAAAGATGCATCTCTTCCGGCAGGCCTTCCCAGAGAATGTAAACATCCCCTGGCTCCAAATATAGGCTTTAGACTGGCTTTTTCTTCCAGGCTTCCTTCTCTGTTTCTACTTCTACATAACCTTGGCTGGGTCCGTTTTTCTCTAATCTTGTTTTTATTACTATTTTAGCTAGTTACTGTTTTAATTCAATTGTGATTTAATCTCTTTTTAAGGGGGGGGGGTGGTAAGGGAAAGGATGGGATATTTTACTTGATATTGTTTTAATCCTTGTTGTAATCCGCCCCGATTGCTTGTTCAGAGGGGCGGACTAGAAATAAGTATTATTATTATTATTATTATTATATTATTATTATTATTATTATTACATTGATGACATGTCTGAGAAGTTCCATCAAGGCATAACCCCCCTGGGCGGCCAGCCATAATGGGCAGGGATCGAGAGGGCATGTCATCTCCCTCACCTTTCTAAGGATCTTGTCCATGTCATCAGTACTCACAAGCTCAAATTGATCCAGTCTAATCTCATAAATGGATTGACTGGGCACCTCATCAGTTGATTTTGCCCTAGCAGTGGCATCCAAGTGGGCTCTTATTTGAGAGATTTTACCTGCAAAGTAGTTGTTAAATGCATCACAGCAGGCTGTTGTTGGGTTGAGTAGAGGGTTCTGGGTAGATGGCATCACCGTCAGTTCCCACACCACCCTGAACAGCTCTGCCAGGGGGGACTTTGCAGATGCAATGTGTACAGATGAGGAGAATCTCCTCTTTGCTTTTTTTTTTGGCCTCTTTATAAGAATAAAGAAAATTCTTATGACGAGTTCTGTCAGATAAGAGTCCAGTTTCCCGCCAACCACACTCTAGTCGTTATCCCACCTGCTTCATGTTCTTCAGCTCTTTAGTATACCCAGGGCTTTCGATTTGAAACAGGTAGGAAAGGATGCTTGGGAGCGATTGTGCCAATAGCCTTAGGAAGATCGTAGGAATGATGGCAATCAAGCATTTTTTATAAAAGGAAAGGAATGTGAGTACTTTTTATTCTACGAAAAGACTTAAGGGGAATATAATAGTGGTTTTTAAAATGATGAAAAAGGCAGGAAAAGTCAATATAATCACTGAAACTGATTGGCAGTAGATTCAGAACAGACAAAATCATGTACTTTAAACAATGCATAAAAACTTATGGGATGCACTGCTACAAGATAGTAGCTACTTCTCTAGTCAAAATTCAAGATGGTGTCCAAAGTGGATTGGATAAATTTCTGATTACCAGATCCTAGTGAAGAAACCAAGGGGAAAGGTTTGTTACTTTCAGGTCATGACTGTGGGCTTCTTAGGTGAAACTAACTACCTAGCAGAAACTTGATGCTGAATATCTAGCTTCCGAATATTCTGTTGTCTTTCAGATAACTTGGACTATATCTCCGTTGGTCCTCCCCAACATGGATAATGGGCAGGCATTATGGGACCTGAAGAACAAAACATCTGGAGGTCATCGGTTTGGGGACACTGAGTTAACTGAATTGGAGGCATGGCAATAAGAAATCAGCATCTGTGTTAATATATTGGCATTCAATAGTTCATGGATAGTAGTCATAGGGGCTTTCTAGATTGGCAGGAACGTGTGACATGGTTGCCTTTTCCTTAATGCTTAGCAGCTGCACCGCAGCCTTTAGATGCAGCTGCGCTGTTCCTCAGTTTTTAAAAAAGAAGCTGGGAAAAGCAGCACCTTTTTAAAGGCGCTTCTTCTCCCCTAAAACGCAAAAAAAAAAAAAAAAAAAGCATTTTCATGGCACACTTTCCCTTTTTCTCATCTAAAGGCTACACTTTCATGCAGCCATGAACACACCTCTTTTTGCCAATCTAGATCAGGCCTTAGATACTTAGACTTCTAGACTTGGAAGGCTCTGACCCTTATCACTGCAAGTTTGGCAGATAAAGTACACATGGCATTACATATCTCTTACACGAACCCTCTCCTAATACAACAACCAACCTACCAATATCCTCTTTCTCCTTCTTCCATCTTCCCCCTTTAACCATTCATCAATTCATCTATTCCCCCACTCTTACTTTCTACAAAACATGCCTTATCCTTCATTCAAAACATCTCTCATACTAACTTTCTCCTCATCCCTTAACAGTTTGTTTTCCCTAAATTCTTGGATTTCCAAAATATTCTGTTTATCTAACTTGTTTTTATTTCTATATTTACTGTATTTTAAATTATTTGTATATCTTTGCTACTGAAACTGAAAATTACACTTGTTATTTCTCCCCATAATTTATACAGTATTGTTTTATTTTATTTTCTCATCTAAAAGTAGTAAAACATAGAAAATATTAAAAATAGTAAATATATATATATTCAAAGATAAAGAAAAGTAAAAAAAAAGAGAGAGAAAGGAACGAAAGAGAAAAAAAGAAGAAAAGAAAAAAGAAAAAAATAAGAGAAAAAGACTCTTAAGAGTGTAAAAAAATGAATAATTCATTGGCTAATAAGAGAAAGAAAAAAAATTGTTGAATTTATAGACTCTCTTTCCCACTCTCCATTCTTGTTATCCATTCTTGTTTACCTCTATTCACTACATTAGCTATATACTATTTGTATCCTTATGCCATATACCCTATACAATCATGATCTTTATTATTCAATTATTTTTCTTTCTGGATTCCAAATATAATGAGACTGATTCCCATTCGTGCTGTACTTCTTCAAGGGGTTTTAAAGTCAATTTCTGTGATAATATATCCATTTCCAATGCATCATATAGTTTGCTTAGCCAATTCCTTATATCAGGTATCATTTTTGACTTCCAATTTTGTGCGAGGGTTATACGCGCAGTTGTGGTCATGTAAAAACATATTTTTTTCTTGTTTCTTTTCTATTTCAGTGCTCCACATATTTAGTAAATAAAATTCAGGTTTAAACTGAATCCATTTTCCGAGAATACTTTCTATTATGTTATGTATACTTTTCCAGTATTGCTTAACTTTATTACATGTCCACCAACAGTGGTAAAACGTCCCTGGTTCCCTATTACATTTCCAACATAAATTTGAGTTCTTTTTGTAAATTTTAGCCAATTTTTCAGGGGTCATATACCATCTTAGGTACATTTTATAGTAGTTTTCTTTTAGATTTTGGGATTTCGTATATTTTCCTATTTAAATCCACATGCTTTCCCATTTTTCAAGTTCTATAGGATGCCCTATGTTTTGCATCCATTGTACCGTTGGATTTTTTTATTGTTTCCATTTCTTGGTCCAACTTAAGTAGAATTTTATAAATCTTACTAATCATTTTATCTTTTCTACCAAACATTATTTTATCCAGTTCATTCTCTTCTTCTTCAAATCCTAGGTTAGTGTTATCTAGTTTAAATTATTCTCTAATTTGGCTGTAATTAAACCAGTTAATTTTTATTTCCTCTTCTATCAGGTAATCTAGTGTTTTAATATTCCAACTTCCTTCTTTTTTATTTATAAGAGATTTGTATGTTAACCAGTTTTCCCCTCCCATCATTTCCCTTCTATAAAAAGCTTCCTGGGGTGAAATCCATATAGGAGTTTTCCTATTTAATTTCAACTTATATTTATGCCAAATTTTGAGTAAAGATTTTCTGATACAGTGCATATTACATTTTTTATTTATCTCAGTCTTCCCATGTTATAAGTATGCATGCCAGACAAATTTTAGTTCATCTCCCTCTAGTTACAGTAGTTTTTTATTTTCTAAAGTAATCCACTCTCTGGTCCAGGTAAGTGCACATGCCTCATAATATAATTTAAAATTTGGCAAACCTAGTCCTCCCTTCTCTTTTGAGTCCTGTAGTGTTTTGATTTTAACTCTGGGCTTTTTCCCATTCCAGATAAACTTTGTGATCTCTATGTTCCATGTTTGAAAGGGTTTATCATTTGAGATGATTGGCAACATTTGAAATAGGAACATAAATTTGGGTAATATGTACATCTTTATTATTGATATTTTCCCCAAAATTCATAATCTAAGTTTACTCCAATTTAATAGATCATGTTTGATCTCCTTCCAAACTTTGTTATAATTTTTATCAAATAATTCTATAGTATTCTTTGATATATTGATCCTTAAGTATTTTACAGTTTTTTGAACTCTAATATCCATTGCCCTGCTAACTAATTCTTCTTCCCAACTTGTCATATTTTTTGTCAATATCGCTGATTTGCTTCTATTAATTTTGTATCCTGTAGCTTCACCAAATTCCTCTATAATTTTTATTGTCTTTGATGCACTCTCTTTTGGGTCATTTAGTATAATTACTAAATCATCTGCAAATGCTAAGGTATCATCTGAATAACTTTTCTTCTTAACTCCCTGTATTTTTTTTTTATTTGATCTTATCTTATCCAGTAATCTTTCCATAATTAGAATATACAACAGTGGGGATAGCAGGCACCCTTGTCTTGTTCCCCTATTTATTTGGAAACCTTGTGTTTTATCACCGTTTATAACTACTCTAGCAGATTGATCTTTGTAAATTTGTTTTATCCAATTAATATAATTCTAGCCTAAGTTTACAAAACTTTATACAGGAATTGCCAATTGACTGAATCAAATGCTTTCTCGAAATCAATAAATATTAAGCCTAATTTTTTGTTACTATGTGTCTGATAATATTCTAGTATATTCAAGATAAATCTTAGATTATCTCACATTTGTCTTTTTGGTATAAAGCTTCTTTGTTCCTCTCCTATCCAGTCATTTTAAAAATGTTTTAACCTGTTTGCTAATATTGATGTAAAAATGTTATAGTCCTGGTTTAAGAGGGAGATTGGTCTAAAATTTGATGGATCTTCTCTATCTTTTCCACTTTTGGGGATAGCTGTTATATTGGCATCTTTCCATGATTCTAGTATCCAGTTTATTACTATGTCATTCATTGTTTTTTGAAGAGGTATAATCAGTTCTTCCTGAAACGTTTTACAAAATAATGCTGTAAAGCCATCTGGGCCTGGGGATTTTCCTGTTTTAGTATTTTGGATAGCTTTTATTATTTCATCTTTTGTAATCATACTATTTAATTTTGAGAACTGTTCTTCAGTTAACTTTATCGCCTGTAGATCTTCTATATATCTCTTAATTTTATCTCAATTTTTTTTTCTTCGTACAGTTGTATGTAATATTTCTGGAAACATTCTTTAATTTTTTCCTGTTGTATGTGAATTGTTCTACCTTCTCTAATCTTATTTATCATTTTTCTCTCTTCTTCTTTCCTAAGTTTCATGGCCAGCCATTTTCCTGGTTTGTTTACGTGTTCAAAATTGTTTTGTTTTGCTTTCTTCAGTTTTCTTTCCGTATCACTAATTAATTCAATAGATGTCTTTTTCTGTAATATTTTAAATTCTAGATTAAGTTCTTTATCTTTGGGGTTAGTTTCTAATTCTTTTTCTTTTTGTTCTAATTCTTTATTTAGATTTGCTAATTTCTCCTTTTTCTTCTTTTGTGCAATAGAATTTTGTTATATGAAAAACCTCTTATTACTGCTTTCCCTGCATCCCATATAGTTGCCATTTTTAGAGCCTCGTTTATGTTTTCTTTAAAATAATTTTTAATCACCTTTTTCGCTTTTGTAATAATTTCTTCACTTTGCAGTAATTCTTTATTTATCCTCCAAGAATACTCTTTCTTTGATTTTTCTAAGGTCATTACTACAGGATTGTGATCTGATAACATACATGGTAAAGATTCCATGTGTGTGAGCTTAACTGTGGTGTCCCTCAGGGCGCCATCCTGTCCCTGATGCTGTTTAATATTTATATGAAGCCGCTTAGTGAGATCACAGGGAGGCATGGAGCTCAGTGTCTTCAGTATGCTGATGACACTCAGATATTCCTCTCCATGACTAGATCGTCTGCTCAGACTTCAGATGGCATCTCTCCTCTCAATGACTATCTTGCAGCGGTGATGGACTGGATGAGGGAAAAAAGAATGAGACTCAATCCAGACAAACGGAGGTACTCACAGTTACAGGACTGAAACCAGGTTTGGGAATACAACTTCCAGTCCTAGATGGAGTCACAGTCTCCTCGAAGGACTCTGTTCGCAGTCTGGGGGAACTGCTAGATTTGTCGCTTCACATGACCAGTCAGGTGAATGCGACGGTCAGGAGTGCCTGTTACCAGCTTCGGCTGATATGCCAGCTGCGCCCTTTCCTGGACATGAGGGACCTGGAAACTGTGGTACACACTCTGGTAACCTCACGGTTGGACTACTGTAATGCACTCTACATGGAGCTACCCTTGTGCTTAACCCGGAAACTCCAATTAGTTCAAAATATGGCAGCCAGACTTGTTACTGGAACACCTAGGAGAGAGCACATAACACCAATACTTAAAGCTCTCCACTGGCTGCCAATTAGTTTCCGGGCACAGTACAAGGTGTTGGTTTTAACCTTTAAAGCCCTACATGGCTTAGGTCCATCCTATCTGAGGGACCGCCTCTTTCCGTATGAACCCCCCCCGCACACTCCGGTACTCTGGGAGGAACCAGACCTCCCAGAGGGCCTTTTCAGCTATCGCTCCCAAACTGTGGAATGACCTGCCGGATGAGATGTGTCTCATAACATCCATTGAAGGTTTTTAAAAAGCCTTAGATGCATCTCTTCAAGCAGACCTTCCTAGACGTTGCTTAATTTCCCCGGCTCCAAACCTTTTGTTTTAGTTTTCATCCAGCTCTTTTCTTTTCACATTTAACCTTGCCCATACAACCCCAGGAATTTTGTTTTTAAGGAATCGTTTTATATTTTGGTATTGTGTTTTAATTCATAGCTAATTTTATTTTATTTTAAGGGGTGGGAGTTGGGTTGGGATTTTTTTTAAATTATTCTTTATTGTTGTAGAGATGAGAGAAATAAAAAATAAATAATAAATATACATAGTAAAAATTGTAGAAAAAGTTTACATTTCCTCCACCTATAATTACAATTTTACACATAATGCAGACTAATTTTTTTTAGCACAAATGTATATCTTCTTATTCTTTAACCAATTATACAAACCATCCTTGCAAATCAATTTCCATCTTATTCAACCTCATTTCATTAATTCTAATAATATTGATTGATCTTCTTCTATATGTAAATCTTTAATTGTTTTGCCTGTTATTCTATGGTATTAATCTCCAATATACTATCTGTGCCTTACATGATATAAATGTGTCCTTCTATCATCCGTATTATTATTGCTGTTATTTATCATTTAATTGTTTTCATTATATACATTTAATTAATCCTTTTTCCCCATATTCCATCATTCCATAACTTGTTTATATACTCTTCTTGTTGTTTAATAAAATAGACATCTTATCCATTTCCTTTAGCTCCCAAGATTTTTTTAACCATTCGTCAATTTCCGGATATTTTGCTATCAATATCCTAGCCGCTGCTATGCAATACAATATTACTCTCCAGTATTTCTTTTGTAGCTCTGTTCCCATAAATGAAGTCATGTTTAATAAATATATTTCAGGGAGCACTGAATAATTTATTCTAAATATCTTTTGCAGGGTTGTATGTACTGTTATCCAAAATTCTTTTATTTTCGAGCATGTCCACCATGTGTAGATGTAAGTACCTTTCCAACATATGTTTTCTTTTAATTTATATATCTTTGCTATTCTTAATGGTGTATAATACCATTTATTTGATACCTTTATAAAATTTTCTCTCAGATTTTGTGCAACTGTAAATTTAGCAGTTCTCTTCCAAGCACATTCCCAGTTTTCGAATAATATGGGACGCCCTATTTCCCGCACATACTTTATCATATTGTCCGTTATTATTTCTTTTTCTATCTGTCTTGACAAAATTTTTTTATATAATTTTGAAATTTTACCTTTAATGTTCCCCCAGATTATTTTATCTATTTCATTCTCCCTTTCTTCAGATCCTACAGTTAGGTCTTCTTTATATTTCGATTTTATTTGAAGATAACCGAACCATTGTAATTTGATTCCCCTTTGCTCTAACTCTTCTTTTTTTCGTATTTCTCGACTCCCTTCCAAATTTACTTTTAATAAATCTTTATACTTTATCCATTTTTTTTGTTTTTCCCATCTACTCAAAAATGCCTCTTGTATAGAGATCCAAGTAGGTGTTTTGAGTAGAACTTGTTTTTGATTTTTCTCCAGATCTTTAATAACGATTTACTAATGGAATGGTTATTAAAATCTCTGTTGATCAAGTCTTTTTGGTACCATATGTATGCATGCCAGCCGAATCTTAAATTAGAAGATTCGATATTTAAAATGTTAGCATTTTCCAGTTTGATCCATTCTTGTATCCACAAGAGTCCACAAGCCCAATAGTATAACTTTATATCAGGCAAAGCGCATCCGCCATTAGCGTTTCCTTTTTTTAGATTTTCCCATTTAATTCTTGCTTTTTTCCCGTTCCATGTAAAGTTTCTAAGATCCTTATTCCATTCTACAAATACTCTATCATTAATAATAAAGGGTAAGTTCTGATACAAGAACATTAATTTTGGCAGGACACTCATTTTTATAGTGGCTATCCTTCCCAATAAACTCAAGCCTAATTTGTTCCAAAACACCAATTTTTTAAAATGTCATTCCAAACCTTCTTATGATTATTTTCAAACAAATTAATGTTGGAATTAGTTAACCAAATTCCCAGGTATCGGGCTTTCTTTACAACCTTTATACCTGATTTGGATGATAATTCTCTTTCTTCCTCATTCTTTAAGTTTTTTGTAATCATTAGGGTCTTGTCCTTATTTATTTTAAAACCTGATAAATTTCCAAATTTGTTTAATTCAACATCACATTTTCTATGCTCTTTAATGGATCATCTAGTATTAAAACCATGTCATCGGCGTAAGCCCTTAATTTGTATTCACAACCTTTAAATCTAGTTCCTCTTATTCTTTTGTTTGTTCTAATTGAGTTATTTAACACTTCCAAAACTATGATAAATATTAATGGTAAAAGTGGACACCCCTGTTTTATACCTTTTTGAACCTCAATATTATCTGTTTTTTCTCCATTTATTATAATTTGTATGTTCTGATGAGTATATAACTGATTTATAATTGCTAGAATTTTTTCTCCTATACCCATTTTTAAAAAAATTTCCACCATGAACTTCCAACGTATATTATCAAATGCCTTTTCTGCGTCTAATAGTATTAAAGCTAATTTTTCTCATTATGTATTGAATAATGCTCTATGATGTTTACCATTGTCCTAATATTATTTCTTATGTATCTTCCTGGAAGGAAGCCATTCTGATCTTCATTTATATAGCTGGCCAAAATATTTTTGAGTCTTTTTGCTAATATTCCTGTATATATTTTATAGTCAATGTTTAAAAGTGCGATCAGTCTATAATTTGATACTATAGTTCTATCTTTATCTTCCTTTGGAATTAGGACAACATTTTCCGATCTCCACGTCACTGGTTTACCGTCTTGCATTATATTATTAAAGGTGTTATATAGACTTTTTATTGTTTCGTTTTCAAAAACTTTATAAAATAAAGCTGTATATCCATCCGGACCGGGAGCTTTCCCTTCCTTTAACTCTCTAATAGCTTGATGGATTTCCTCTTTCTGTATTGGTGTTTCTAACAGGGTTATCTGTTCTTGTGTAAGCTGTTTTATCATTCCCCCCCCCCAAATATTCTTCTATTTTTTTAGTCATCTCTTTATCTTCTGATTTTTCTTTGAAGATATTAGTATAATAATCTTGAAAGGTCTTTTTAATTTTTTCCTGAGATTTTATTATTTTATGTCCTATCTTGATTTCGTTAATCATTTTTTAATCTCTTTCTTTTTTAAATTTGTGAGCGAGGTATTGTCCTATTTTATTTCCACCTTCAAATTCTTTATATTTAATCATCTTTAACTTTTTGATGATTTCATCTGTATTTTGAGCTAAAATCCTTTGTTTTAGAATTTCATATTGGTTTTTGAGTTTGATGTTATCCTTATTTTTATTTAGTTCATCCTCTAATATTTTTAAATCCTGACTAAGTTTGTTTGTCTCTTCCAATCTTTGTCTTTTGATTTCCGAACTTCTTTTTATGAGTATACCCCTCATAAATGATTTAAAGGTATCCCATACAATATTACTTTTGACATCACGTGTGTTATTTTCTTTTTAAAAAGTGTTTATTACTCATAGAATCATAGAATCATAGAATCACAGAGTTGGAAGAGACCACAAGGGCCATCCAGTCCAACCCCCTGCCATGCAGGAACTCCAAGTCAAAGCATCCCTGACAGATGGCCATCCAGCCTCTGCTTAAAGACCCCTAAGGAAGGAGACTCCACTACACTCCGAGGGAGTGTGTTCCACTGTCGAACAGCCCTTACTGTCAGGAAGTTCCTCCTAATGTTGAGGTGGAATCTCTTTTCCTGCAGTTTGCATCCATTGTTTCGCGTTCTAGTCTCTGCAGCAGCAGAAAACAAGCTTGCTCCCTCCTCAATATGACATCCCTTCAAATATTTAAACAGGGCTATCATATCACCTCTTAACCTTCTCTTCTCCAGGCTAAACATCCCCAGCTCCCTAAGGCGTTCTTCATAGGGCAAGGTTTCCAGACCCTTCACCATCTTAGTTGCCCTCCTTTGGACATGCTCCAGTTTCTCCACATCTTTTTTGAATTGTGGTGCCCAGAACTGGACACAGTATTCCAGGTGAGGCCTGACCAAAGCAGAATAGAGTGGCACTATAACTTCCCTTGATCTAGAAACTATGCTTCTATTGATGCAGCCTAAAATTGCATTGGCTTTTTTAGCTGCCGCATCACACTGTTGACTCATGTTCAGCTTATGGTCTACTTGGACTCCTAGATCCCTTTCACATGTGGTCTCATTCAGCCAGGTGTCCCCCATCCTATATCTGTGCATTTCATTTTTCCGCCCTACGTGTAGGACCTTACATTTCTCTGTGTTAAATTTCATTTTGTTAGCTTTGGCCCAGCTTTCTAGTCTATTCAGGTCATTTTGAATTTTGATCCTGTCCTCTGGGGTATTAGCTACTCCTCCCAGTTTAGTGTCATCTGCAAATTTGATAAGTATGCCCCCAATTCTGTCATCTAAATCGTTAATAAAGATGTTGAATAGCACTGGGCCCAGGACAGAGCCCTGTGGGACCCCACTGGTCACTTCTCTCCAGGATGAAAAGGAGCCATTGTTGAGCACCCTTTGAGTTCGGCCAGTCAACCAATTAAAAATCCATGTAACAGTTAACTTGTCTATCCCACATTTTGCAAGCTTGTTTGCAAGAATGTCATGGGGAACCTTGTCAAAGGCCTTACTGAAATCGAGGTATACTATATCCACAGCATTCCCTTCATCTACCAAGCTGGTAATTTTATCAAAAAAAGAGATCAGGTTCGTTTGGCATGACTTGTTTCTCTGAAACCCATGTTGGCTTTTTGTGATTATGGCATTGGCCTCTAAGTGTCCACAGACTCTCTGCTTAATGATCTGCTCTAGAACCTTTCCTGGAATTGATGTCAGACTAACTGGACTCTTTTTGATTTTTTAACAAATTCTTCATCTTTAATTAATTCTTCATTTAATTTCCATATTAATTTTAATTTCTATCATGTTATGGTCAGAATATATTCTAGGAGCTATGTCTATACTTTTGACCCTTGTAGTTAATTGTTTAGTTGACAAAAACATGTCTAGTCAGGACATTGCTTTGTGAGTTTCCGATCTAAACGTATATCCTTTTTTTTCCTTATAGAGATGTGTCCGAATATCAACTAATCTGTTTTCTTTGATCATATCGAAACAGGCTTTTGGAAATTTTCCTTGATGAATTTTGACTTTTTTCCTTGATTCCCTGTCTCTAATGGGTTTTAATACACCATTGAAATCTCGAGCAATTATTATGTTGGGTCCTTTACATTTAGTTAACTCTTCATTTAAATTTTGACAGAAAGCCTCCTTTTTTTCCAAAGGGGCGTAAATACATACTATCTCAATTTTTTCAACCCTTAAGTCAATTTCTATAGCAACATATCTTCCCTCCTTGTCTTTGAATATTTCTTTTACCTCATAGCTTTTTTTGACATATATTGCCACTCCTCTTCTTCTTTTTTTTCCCTCTGATGAGTGAAAAAGCCATCCTAATTTAGGATTTCTCAAATACTTTATTTCATTATTTCTAATCTTGTGACTCTTGTACACAAACCACATCAAAGCATTTTTTTCTAAATAATGAAATATCTCTTTTCTCTTATGATTTTTATTTAATCCTCTCACATTAAATGATCCAATTTTTATTTTCATTTTTATTTTGATTGAAAACTTTTTTTCCTCTTCCCCAATTTGTTTCCCTTCTGTATCAGTAAGTATCTCCTATTAACGAGTCTTCCTCTTCTATCTCTTCTTCTGTATTATTTTCCTTATTAGGAGCCTTGTCTGTCTCTTCCCTCTCTGTTTCTAATTTTCTTTCCTTATTGTCCTTTTCTATCTGTAAGTTCTATTCTTTTCTCTCTGAATCCTTCTCCTGTGTCCTTTCTCTTTTTTTGCTTAGCTTTTTATAAAATTCTTTTGCTTTTTCTATAGTATTTATTCTAAATCTTCTTTGTTTTTTTGTTAGTGAAATTCCCTCAATTTTCTCCCATCTAAACCTAAATTTTGAAGCAATTGTGTTAAAAATCTATATTCTTGTCTTCTTAAAACCTGGGCCGTTACATCTTTGAATATATCAATTTCCTAACATCTATGATTAATCTCTCTTTGTAATTCTGCTGAAATATTCTCTCACAAAATCTTGAATTTGTAAAACAAATTATAATGTCTCTTGGGAGATTTCTCTCTTTAGCCATCATCGAATTGATTCTAAAAATTTTCTCTATTTCTAAATCTAACAAATCTTCTGGCAAGTCAAGATATTTGGCTATTTCCGGAATAATTCTATCCAAAATTTGTTCATTCTCTGTCTCAGGTACTCCTCTAAGTTTCACATATTTCTCTCTATATCTTATCTCATGAAAAAGAATGTTTTGTTTTTCAGTATATTGTTCTTTACTTAACCTTTCTGTTCTCCTGTCCAAGTCCTTTGTTTTCTCATTTACTTCTTCCACCTCGGGTTTTATTTCTGTTGTTTCTCTATTTATCTTATCCATTTTTCTAGACAGAGCTTCAATTTCCTTATGTACATCTGCTCTAATCTCATCCCTTGTGTCTTTTAATTCCTGTCTGCTTTGGGCTTTGAATTCTCTTAACTCTTTAAGTATTGTCATACTGATATCTGTTTACTTGATACTGATATCTGTTTATGAAAGGAACTTCTTCTGGAGTTAGAGAATACTTGCACCTGTGTCTGTGTTCTAGATCTTGTTCCTGATGTTCCTATTACTAAATAGTCTAATCACTTCTAACAACAATAATAAATGAGTCCCAATATATCAAATATTTCAAATTCATCAGTACCTCTCTTTAACCCTTTAACAACTGACTTGATGTTTCTTTGATTCTCTGAAGAACAAAACCTAGACCGGGCTAAGTGTGGTATACTTGTGCTAAAAAACTTTCCTTATTCAGCTGTGACAGAGATGTAAAAAGGGTAATAATAGACTGATGCTGTAAAGCTATATCCAGAGACACTGGTTACTCTACAACCTTCTCCTCCTCCTTGAACCAACACCCCATGCCGGAGATGAAAGTATCAGAAGATGGCATAAGGTTCCCTTCAAGTCCCCAATACCAACCACCCCTTTTGTGGAATAGAAAGCGCAAATTCTGCATGGAATCTGTAATGCCTCTGGAAATATGGTTAACGAGGTGAAGTCACCTCGTGTCACCTGTCATCTGTTTCCCCTGACCGGGCTAGTCGGAGGCGAAGGGAAGGACAAGATGTCAAAATCTCTGCACTGCTGCTCCTCCTCCTCCTTGTCACGCCGCCGCCCGCCAGGAGGGAGTTGGTCCTGGAAGCACTAGGGCCTCCGCACTACTGCTCCTCCTCCTCCTCACCGCACCACCGCCTGCCGGGAGGGAGTTGGTCCTGGAGGCTTAAGTAGCCTCCGCGCTGCTGCTACTCTTCCTCCTTGCTGCATCACCGCCTGCCGGGAGGGAATTGGTCCTGGAGGCTTAAGTAGCCTCTGCGCTGCTGCTGCTTCTCCTCCTCGCTGCACCGCCGCCCGCTGGGAGGAAGATGGTCCTGGAGGCACTAGGGTTTCCTCACTGCTGGTGCTCCTCCTCCTCGCCGCACCGCTGCCCACCGGGAGGGAGTTGGTCCTGGAGGCTTAAGTAGCCTCCATGCTTCTGCTGCTCCTCCTCCTCACTGCCGCCGCCCGCCGGGAGGGAGATGGTCCTGGAGGCACTAGGGCCTCTGTGCTGCTGCTCCTCCTCCTCCTCGCCACGCCACTGCCCACTGGGAGGGAGATGGTCCTGGAGGCACTAGGACCTCCGCGCTGCTTCTGCTCCTCCTCCTCGCTGCACCGCCGCCCACCGGGAGGGAGATAGTCCTGGAGGCTTAAGTAGCCTCCACGCTGCTGCTGCTCCTCCTCCTCACCATGCTGCTGCCCGCCGGGAGGGAGATAGTCCTGGAGGCTTAAGTAGCCTCTGCGCTGCTGCTACTACTCCTCCTCGCCGCGCTGCCGCCCGCCCGGGATGGGATTGTTTTTAATTTTGTACTGTTTTAACTCTGTTGTAACCCACCCCAATTGTTTGTTCAGAGGGGCGGGCTATAAATAAATATTATTATTATTATTATTATTATTATTATTATTATTTCTGTTTGGAGCAGCAGATTTAGTGGTGCAGATAACATATATATTGAAAAATAAGATTTATGCAATGGAATTTAAGGTAGAACAGACTTTTGTGCAGCTAGCAAATTTGTCTGTTTTTATTCAACAGTGTGTTAAAAGAGGCATAATAATAATAAAAAATTCCACCTCTCCCTACAGATCAAGGAGCAAAATCAAGTATACACAGTTCTGTGAATAGGCTCAGTCAGATCCATTTGCATTACTTAACTAATATGTACCAATCAGTTGCATTAAAGCAAGGAGTGTGAATATCATTCTTTCTCCAAAATAAATACCTGAAAATGGAATGGTGCCATAAATTATAATATGCTTGTGCAATCACATTCAAGGGATGACAAAGTATGTGCTAATGCACAATTCTGTTATGCCCCTTGTTGCTCTCTGCACACCATGTCTCTTCTACCACATTCTTTCTTTCACATTTTGAGGCAGGGAGCTCCTGTGTTAAGCAGCAGGAAGCACAATTTTCTTACTATTATTAAATTGTTTCTAATAAGATTGCCCATAGGACTGTGCCTTTCCAAGAAGGTAATATTATTTCTTCCCTGATGGACATAATGTTTCATTCATTACCCATGCAGCAGGTGGATGCTAAAAATAAAAATCCAAGTCCTATGTCCAGAATAGTCATATTCTAGAACACACACACACACACACACACACACACACAGAGTCCCATGCGTGTGTTTGATTTTGTTAAATTATCTTCTTGGGTTGCAAAAATTGATTTGAAAAAAACTGCATGGGTGGCATATGAAGAAATGTGGCTCCTTGCACATGACAAGAGTAAAATTGTGGTAATAATCTTGAAGGATTCATCAGGCCAGTTTCCATTGCCATATCCTCCAAAGAAATCCAAAAATACAGACAGCCCTGTGGACCCACATCAAGAAACTAGTTCTAGTAGTTTTCATGCTTCACCAGAAACAGATGTAAAGCTAGTGGGACTTTATAATATTGGTTGGCTGGTTGAATTTATATCCCATTTTTCCCCCTATACAAGATCCAAGGGGGCACATAGCACATGCATGACCAAGCCACCCCAAAGTACTTTGCATTACAACAGAGGCAGCCCGCAATAGTGCATTCTTGCTATGGAAAATCCATCCCTGCCCAACAACTTTAAGGATTATAGGTGAACTCAAAGGGGGCAGGAAAGGCGAGTGACAAATATTTTCATCATCTGTCAATCAAAGGGAGCAGTCCATTCAACCCTGCAAGGGTTCCACTACAACAAAAATCCTAGTTCAGCTCATACCTAGCTGGTGATAATGATCTTTGCAGAACAACACCAGAAATGAAAAGTTAGGAACATGCATAGCCAACAAATATACCCTTCATTTTTTTATTTATGGTCAGTATGATGAAGGAGAGAGGGCATATACATCCATCCGTGTGTGTGTGTGTGTGTGTGTATGTGTGCATACTGCCTAGGTCCAAGAAGACATTAAGCAGAGAAAAGCCTTTCCAACAAGTAATGTACCTTCATGGTGCTGCTCTAGAAAGCCTTCCAAAGTAATCAGGGAGATAAAGCTGATAGTTTGAGATGGGTAGACCTCCCAGAGAAATGCTGCAAATCTCACTGAAACTGTTTGCTTATTTTATATGTATTGGATGGATGTCTTGCCTGAACAGAAATATTAGCATTCATCTAGAAATGTACTCTTAGATTCCTTGGGTTCCCTGATCGATACCACCATTTTGATCAATACCATTTTGTACTATGCTTGTATTCTCCAAGAAGTATATTTTTGGATGCACAGAGTTCCTTGATGCATTAAAAACCCCAACAAACCAGACTTTGCTTTATTCCCCTTGAAATGTCTCTGGTGTTGTCCACATTTGTTTTGAATAAAACTCAGTTGCAACTCTGTAGTGTATCAGTGTTCATCCACGTTCCCTCTTATTGAACATGTTCAGTTTTCAAGATAACTTTTCCTGAGGTTTGGCATGGAATTTGCTAGTTTAAAACTCCTTGTCAGGCTTCATAAGGATTGGCATCTGTTGTCTGAATCTCATTTGACACAGAGGAAACCTTGTGAGCTACTGGGCTAACCTTGTTTATGTTGTTACCAGACTATATAGTGACAGGAAAGTTTATTGCCAGTGGCAAGCTTGTGGGAAAAAATACAAGCAATATTCTATATTAGATTATCTCCAAATTATTATTATGCTGACAAGCACCCCAAATTAATTGTTTTTTATTCCTGTGTACAAAAAAACCTTAATTTTTTTAACTAGCAAGTTCATCTATGCAAAGACAAATTGAAATAAAAAATGGAATTGGTGATCCACAGACTATAAAGGCAGATATATCTAAGTTGATTAAGAGACACTGAGAGAAACTAAAGGTGTTGGGGGGGGGGGGGTGACCCAAGCTACTCTTTCAGTGAAGTTTAACAAGAAAATGCAGATCAGTTTAGGATCTGAGACAAAAACAGGATACTCCAGAAGCTGCTGAACCAATTTTTATCTCTCAGCAATGATGACAGGACAGAGTCCACTATCACACACAAAAGGCTGGCTTGGGTGGCACAGTCTGGACTACACAGCACACACAACTTTGTTGCCTATCAGTTCAATAGTGTTCCCCACTTCCCATCTGCAGTCTTCAAACAGATGCCTTACTCTGCCTAATCAATAAATTACCTTCTCCAAGATCCCCTAAGACTGGAGCCATGGCAGTGAACATGCTATCACACTCCTATAATTGTGTGGTATAGTCAGTTCCTGGTCCACTTCATGTTAGGAAAAAAAGGCCTACCCTATGCCTTTTTGAGAGCCAATGTAATGTAGCATGGAAAGGGATTTTGTAGCATCTTTGAGGCTGAGTGTAATGTAGTGTTTTATAGTGGTATGAATTAAAGACAAGGTCTGAATTCCTGCTAGGCCATGGAAACCCAGTGGGTGACCATGGGCAAATGTCATATGCTGACCCTCAAAGAAGGCAATGGCAAACACCTCTCTGAACAAATCTTGCTGAGGAACCCCATAATAAGTTTGCCTTAGGGCTACATAAATTGGTAATGAGTTGAAGGCATACAGTAGCAGCAGTAGCAGCAGCAGCAGCAGCAGCAAAGCCTAAAGGGCATTTGAGGCCCAATTTTTATTTTATTTTTTAAATTGGGAGGATTTTGGAGGGTCACATAAGCAGTCTTGGAGGGCCCTGTGCAGCAATTAGGGAGCTCTTTCTCCAGCCCTCAGTTAATGGTAGAGCTGACTTAGAGAAAGTTATGAGTTCCTATTTGCAGCATCAGGTTGTAGGACTCTGGTTTTTTAGATGTCAGTAATACATCTTTAGAGCACTGATGTGTAGTCCTGCATAGCATGGGGTTGGACTGGATGGCCCCTGTGGTCTCTTCCAACACTATGATTTTAAAGAAGTCTTCTATTTATGATCATCAGATCAGAGTTTTGCTGATATTAATAAGAGGGGGTACACAAAAGATTACAATGCCATATCAAAGGGATGAATTAAGAGGAGAGTAGATAATACTATTTTATTATCTAATGTTTTAAAGGAGCAGCAGTAATCGCATATATACACAGGGTTCAAGGTGGCATCTAAAGCACCTTTGGATTCAGTCCCATGCCTCCATTAATTGAAGCTGCCTCCCCATGGAAATTAGATTCAATAGGGACTAAGTTCCACTTGTGAAATTGGCACCTTCCCCCCTGCTCCCCCACCAACCATGGGGGTGTTGTTTAGGTGGGGATCATGCCTTAGGAGACAAGGTCATTTAATCTCCTTTTCCCCACATGCTGAAATTCCATTTCTGTACAGAAGCTAGGCCAAGGGGGAACTTGGGTCTAAAGGCAGCAGTTTCGGCTTATAAAGTAAAAAGAAAATCCATGGCAGTTTGTGTGTGAGGGGGTGTTGAATGAATGCTTCTGTTGGGGGTGGGGGTGGGGAAAGAGAGAGAGAAAAAGAGCTGCTGTTGTATACCTTCATGTCATTTCCGATTTATGGTGAACCTATCATGATGTTTTCTTGGTAAGATTTGTACAAAGGGGGTTTGATATTTACTTCTTCTGGGGCTGTGAGAGCCCTACATCACACAATTATAGTAGTCTGATACCACTTTAACTGTCACTTCTCCATCCCCAGAACTCTTGGAACTGATCATTTAATAATGTATTACTATCATTAGTTACTTAGAATGATCCCACAAGATACTTAGCTGCTCCCATGTCAGTGGACTGGTGAATCCACTCTAGGTTTTAATATAAGCTTCCAGTTACCTATTCAGGGTGCTGAACCTGTGTGAGAAGAGGTCAGCTCCTTGGATGAATACTTGAAAGTAGATTCATTAGCTGCCCTTTGTCTGGGATGACTCTAGCTCCCCCCACCTCCATTGCTGCCATGCACACTTTTACCTGAGGCAGCATAAACCTGGTTGGAGGGGCTCCTTTCCTTGCTGTGCTGTACACTTACCTGAGAGTAAGCCCTAGTAGACAGGTATAGAAATGCACCATCAATATATCAGATTTTTTTGTCAGTGCAGTTTGTGTGTGTGTGTGTACGTGTGTAATGAGGATGGCTGGAGGAGCTAGGATGGAAAATTAGGTCTGAATCCTGTTTAGTACCAATACAGTAAAACCATTGAATCAACTGAAGAGTAGACATATGAAGCTACAATTGACCCAGTGGGCCCACTCTAGTTGGGACTAACAAATAGGATTTAGCCCTCTACTTTTCAGCTGTGAAGAAGTAAGAGTAGCCAGCAGCAACAAGGCCATCCATATCAGTGGAGAAATGAATCTGTTGTGGATTTCATTCTCACCCTTAAAGAAGAGAATTGTTGTACCTGTTGGAGGGATGGTCCCTTTAAAGCCTGGAATAAACTCCAGAGCACATTCAGATGGCACCCCAACAGGGAACCCATCAGCTGTCACTGAGAATGGGTATATTCAGAGCATGATCAGGCTGTAACTCATTGTTACAATTTGGTAGTTCTACCAGATATTTTGGGGATTATGGGGATTGTGATATTCATCTATTGTGGGTAGTTAGAGATATTGGGTTGGTTAGAAATAAGGTTTGGTTGATGGGGGCTGGAAAGGTGCAGATGGGCTACTATGTCGACCTTGGGCTTCAGCTCAGAGCTTTGGAATGTGGTAGGAGGTTAGAATAGTCTGGTATTGGGAAATATACTGTTTCACAGGGTTTAAGAGAAAATTGGTAAAAATTATTTTACAGATGATACACTGGACAAAATAGCTAGAATTTACAAAAATGCAACAGACAATTGCTGGAAGTGTAAAAAATCACCAAGAACTTTCTTCCACTGTTGGTGGAAGTGCAGAGCAGCTACGAAATACTGGAATATGATTAATAAAACAATTAATGGAATGCTAGGAACTAAAATAGAATTTAAACCTGAGATTTATTTATTAGGAATTATGGATGATGATTTAGGAAAAAAATATGGAAAAATATTATTTTGACTACTATATCCAGAATTATCTTTGCTCAAAATTGGAAAAAAGAATTGATACCTACAAAAGAGGATTGGATTTGGAAGCTTTATGATATAATGGAAGTGGATTAGTTAACTCAATTGTTAAAAGACAATACATTGGAATTTTTTTATAGAGATTGGGACTTGGTGTTAAAATTTCTAAGAGAGCAATGGGGAGAAACAGCTACTTTAGGAATGAGAAAATGAACAACAATTTAGCTTTGATTGTCAGTAATTACTTCTACATTTAAGTTCATCGACAGAGACAATCTAGGGACATAGGAGGAAAGTTTTGATCACAGTTGGTAAAGGATAGAATGTTCAGAAGTGAGGAAGTGTAAACGAAGATGTCTTGCTTTATATGTTTTGTGGTTTTGATTTGTATGTTTTGTTTTATTTGTTCCTATTTGGTTAGAATTAATGCTAATCTACAATGGGGTTTTCTTGACATGTTTCTTCAGAGGAATTTTCCATTGCCATCTTCTGAGACTGAGAGTGTGTAACTTGCCCAAGGTCAGCCAGTGGGTTTACATGGCTGAGCTGGAATTTGAACCCAGGTCTGTGGAGTCCTAGTCCAATGCTCAAACAACTATACCATGCTGGCTTTCTACATTGCATGTGTTTGTTGTTCTTTTTTCTATCAGGTTGTAAAGCATTGAAATTGTGATAAGGGAGACCAGATTCCAGTCAGTTGCAGTCTGCCCTGGGTTACTTCAGGCTGGTTAACTCTGGCCCTCCAGATGAGTTGTCATCTAGCATTCCTGTCAGATTTAGCCAGCATAGGCAATGGTGAGTGATGAAAGGAGTGTTTTCCAAAGACTTTTGGACAGCCACAGCCATCCATCCCAAGCTAGATGGATAAATAGTTTGTTTCAGTATAAGTCAGCTCCATGGATTCAATAATTTCTTGGAGGGATGGAAGAACTAAAAGATTTCTGTTGAGGAAATGAAATCATTATACAGTATTGAAAAAATCCCTGTTTTTATTCATTTAGAAAGCACATACAGCAATGAATAGGGCAGGAAGAAAGAGATGCAAAACAGGTGGCCTATCATTTCAAAAGAGAAATTGAGATTTTGAGAGAGAGAGAGAGAGAGAGAGAGAGAGAGAGAGACTTCTCAGATCACTAGTAGTCCATCAGTCTCATGTGATCTCTGAATCTGTTGAACTTTCTCTAAATAAAAAAGGGAAAGCCATACTGATTTTCTGAGAAATAAAATGAATGTCTCTTTCCCCCAAATTTCTCCATTGACAGGCATCAAAGTTTTTTTTTTTAAAAAAAAAATCTGTTTTATGCCTTTTGTCTTCTTCTCCTGATTATTTCCCACTGAGAAACGTGAAAGTCTTCAAGCCATAGTTTCTTTTCTTAGCGTCCTCCTTTGATGACAAGTAAGGATACTTGTGAATGACGACCGCCCTTTAGTTCTTGACCTTTTCTTTAATTTCTTCTGGTGTTTGAGTGAAATTCCAAGTTCCTCCATTATGGCATTGAAAGAAAGACACTGTTAAAAGACAGGAGTGGGGGAGGGTGGAGTTTAAGGTACAACATTTAAAACTGATTTGCACTCTATGTTTTATGCAGCTTATACCCGACTGCTTAATAGCTGTATTGGGAAGTTTAGCTGGTTTCAATGACTGGTTTAGAATCTTCCCACCATCCATCCTTGTGATATTATGCAGAACTGCTGTGAGTCTGAAAGAAAGCTGAGTGGGACATTACACAGAAATTATGTCTACAGAAGCATGAAATCCTGCTGGGCAATAATGGCAACTCACAGAAAACATCTATGGCCTGATCTAGATTGGCAAAAAGAAGTGTGTTCATGGCTGCATGAAAGTCTAGCCTTTAGATGAGAAAAAGGGAAAGTGTGCCATGAAAATGCTTTTTTTTTTTTTTTTTTGGTGTTTTAGGGGAGAAGAAGTGCCTTTAAAAAGGTGCTGGTTTTCCCAGCTTCTCTTTTAAAAACTGCGGAACAGCGCAGCTCCATCTAAAGGCTGCAAGCCTTTAAGGAAAAGGCAACTTCATGTCACACTTTCCTGCCAATCTAGAAAGCCCCTATGTGTCTTCAGGTATGGGCATGTGAAAGGTGGAGAACTGATATCAAAACATAACTCTCCTAAATATATTAATCAAATCATCAACTTTGTAGGTTCAAAAGTTTTGCAGGTAATAGGATGCCAGCCCCTCTACTCATGGGTGGGCTCCTTCAATGGGCAGAGGTGATTTTCAGTGAGTTCTCCCTTCCCCTGTGGCCTCCAGTACCACTGAAGGTCCACCAACTTTCTGGAGCAGATTTTCAGAAGAGGATGGATGATACCTGTGGAATCATCCAGTTAGAACAGTTCCACACTTCACATTTCTGAATTCAATACAAATAACATTTCTTCTCCAAGTCATACATTTGAAATCTAATGTTCCTCAGCAACTTTTGTTTATGGAGAGCCAAAATATCATAAAGTACTTTGGAGCAAAATACCGGGGTTGGGGTTGTACAATTCAACACTATTTAAAAAAGCTCTAACTGTGCTTTCAGCTTGCTGCTTCTGTGACTGTTGATGAACTCTGAAGCTACAAGAAGCAAAGAGTCATGTCACAGAACTGAGAGAGAGGAAACTATCCCCATGTTGGCTAAGGAACCAGATGAATCTCAAGATACAGGGATTATTAAGGATTCCATTTTGTCTACATTTTGAAGCAAACTGATCCCATCTGAACTTCCTGGACTAATGGGTAGATTAGTAATCCAATTACCCTTTGGATTTTGCACTTCATCAAATTTTGGGATACAGTTTTTAGCTCTAAAAATATAGCAAGATGTATAAGCACACATCTCTTAGGACAGGATATGCTTAGAAATACACAGTCCAGGAGAATATAATTTAGAAGATGTATAATTCTTTTTTAGAACACAGCTAAACATTTGAGTTTAAATGCATATTTTGGTATGGAGTAAAAGGATCACAGATAAATGTGGAAAAAGGCTGGAAAGGTTATATGGGTGAACATGTGTGCAATGGACAAGGGCCACTGATCACCAATCCCTGTGTTCCAGTGCTGTGCTTCAATGGATATGGAACAGATAGGACCATCCCCACATTGTTTGGGAAAATGCAGGGACATGCTGTGTTCCTTTGATACCAGCATATGGGTGAACTTTCTTTTAACTCTTCCACAAAAGGATGGGAGGACAGCAATCAAACTTCAAAAGTAGGCTTTGTAGTTCAGTTAAGCACTACCTTTTGGAGCAAGCTTATATCTTGAACCTAGATGAGGGGCGAGGACTCTGATTTCAATGTGAACCAATCTAATTTGCACTTCACAAATCAATATATAAATTAGAATGGAGTTTGTACTTCTCTGAATTTTGTGATGCAGCTCTCAAATTTTTAAAAATGCAGTCCATGCAAAAGTATGTCTCCTAATCAAAACAAAAACCAATGAATGATATGAGAAGTTGTTAGTAAACAAGGGAAATATTAGGCAAAACTGCATGCATATTAAAAATACATATATTAGAACAATGTGCATGAAGTTGTGTATGAACTTTTATATGAACTTTTTAGTATGCTTTTAAAAACAAAATAGTAAACTGATGCAGACACCGATGAAGCAAACCTAATAACGGGGGGGAGGGGGGGGGGAGGGGGGGGAGGGAATTCATAGAAATCAAAATTGACAAATCCATGTAACCTTGCATCCATATCTAAACTTGGATATTGGCCAGTTTATTCCTGTTGACATCAACAGAAATACATGTCTTAAAACCAAATAACATACACTTATCTACATTGCATATTAGACTGCTTTCTCATTGCTTGATTGTTATCTTTCCTACCCCTTATTGCTCTTATATCATGCAGTTTTTGGACCAGGAGATTCTGTCTTCAGCCTTGAACACCCCACATTAATATTCCCCACCCCCACAGCATGAGCAAGATAAAATGAAACAGGAAAAGGTTTTTACAAAGTATTTTTTCTCATTTAAGTCTGTGTCATGCAATGGGAGATTAGGAAGCAAGACAGATGTTCAGTTACTTTTTTAGAAAGACTGTGCAGAATTTGTCAGATCAGGAGAAAGCTTTTAAGGAAGACCATTTTAAAGAGCTACTTTAAAGGGATACTATGTCCCAGCCACATAGTCCAACCTAACAGTAATAATATCTATGGAAACCCAGACTCTGTCGTTAAGTGAATATATCATCAAAATCATGTACACTTTTCCTGCAAGACAAAAAGTATTTGTTATAAAAAGTACTAATCTGTTTTCTACATCTTGCAAAAAAGAAACTCAAAGAGACACAAAACCCATAATATATTGGGCTTATTTAAGTATATGACCAAACAGGCACTCAGCAAACACGAATTTCATCCTCCTACCACACACACTTGCTTCCATATGGTGCCATGAAAATGCATATTGTATTTCTCTTGCATTTAAAAAACAAGTTGGAGTATAGTGCATCTATGGGCATTGCTGTGGAGGAAGTTGCAGACTTTTTTGAATTACTGCCTATGGCAAGCATTATGCATATAACAGCAGACATCCTTATTTGCTTGCAGGGAAGTGCTGTAGCTCAGTGATAGAGCACATGTTTTGCATGCAAACAGTCCTAGGTTCAACCCCTGGCTTCTCCAGGTACGCCTCACTAAGATTCTGTACAAAATCCTAGCAAGTAATGCTATGCTAGATTTTATGGTTTCTGAACTGGCTGGGGAAAAGAAAAAGAGAGAGAAAAGTTAAAAAAAAAAGTTGGGTAAAATACATTCCTTACTGTGAATGTAGAGGGGAAGGTTCCATTTAAGGGGGTGGCTAAGGGGTCTGCTACATGGGAAAAAATAACAACACTCCATTAAAGTGCCACTGACTACAGGAGCACTACAAGACTCTTTCAAAGCAATGCTTCCTGAAGTGGCCATGTGAGTTGTGTGGGCAATGCAGGAAGTAATGCTGTACTGAAACGCCCATGTTGCTGCAAGCTCAAATGGCTTAGAAACTACCACCATATCATCCTGAACATACCCAATCTCATCTGATTTCAGGAGCCAAGCAAGTTTGGATTGGTTAGTAATGCTGGACTTAAAGGCCCATGTTGCTATCTCCTGGTAGGGATAGAATAGCATCTTGCCTAAAACCTCATGGAGTTGTTGCCAGTCAGAGTTGATAATACTGAGCTGGATGGACCAATAGTAGAGATGTAAATTATTCACTAGGGGGCTGTAAAGATGAGGAGCAAGGGATTGTTGAGCAATGCAATGATGCAATGATGCGCTGAGAAATGATGCAATGATGCGCTGCAATGATGCGCTGAGAAAAAGGAGCTGCAAAACACGGCTTTTTTTTTATCTGTCACTACAGAGGTGCCATAAGCTCCCTAGCACAATACTGTGCCATCCTTCATGCACCGCACAATTTGGACATGGTGCATAAGGCACATAATCATGGTGCACCCTGTGTAAATAGCAGCACACCAAGATGGTACCCATGGCACACAGTAGGCCGTAGAAGCGTGCAAATGCTCCGCTCTACTGAGCCCTATTTTCGGCCCCAGGATGGTGCAAAGCACCAGTCTGTACCAGGCCTAAGTTTCCTCTCGAACGAAGCAATGAACATTTCTGGCAACTTCCTTGTCGTTGTGAGAAATTCTTCGAGAACAATACAGTTTTTGAAGCCTGTTTACAATTTAAGACTAATTCTGCACAGAATTTACACTGGAAACAGATTTTAAAAAAAAATTCAAGAGTTATGTCCATGCAGAAATATTATCCTTTTTTCTAATGATCTTTATTGATTTTATTTCCTTATCACATTGCTTTAATATCAAATATAATTTGCATTACAAATTACACCCAGAAATATTATCTCCTATGCAGAAAAAGTTGGATTTTTTTGCACAAGAAATGTTTTCTATACAAATCACAGAAATGCAAATTTTGCACAGAATAACTCCCTAACTACATCATTTTCTGCATAGAAAACAGCCTTTTCCGTGCAAGAGAATGGTATTTTTTTTTATTTCCTACACAGAAAATGTTGGGGTTTTTATTAATTACAAACACAAACACAAACAAAACAAAAAACAAAAAAATCCACATGCAAATTTTGTGCAGAATTAGTCCCAAACTGCAGATATTTTTTACAGTACAGGATTCTTCTCATCACTTGAGAAACACATTTTGACAATTTTGGGGCAAACATTTTCAAACATTTTTCTCCCATCCCTAACGAATAGACTGACTTCCTTTATCCTTTAGTCCTCTTAACATGGAGCTTTCAACGCAGCATTATTTCCTGCCTTACCCACATGTTCGCACAATGTTCTCTCTAGTTCTTAACTGAAATACTGGACTGAAAGGCTGTGTGGAGAGTCCCATGCCACTGTTAGCATTAAGTGTGCAAAATTTGGATTTATTTTTAGTTTCTAAAGTAATAAAAGAAGTCTTCTCCACTTCACACTCTGGTACGGCAAAAGGAATGTTTTATGACCCACTTTACACTCAGAAATGTTGCTGACAGTTCTTCCTCTCCTTGCCAAAGGACTACATGCTAATGTTTCAGGTGACAGGAAGATAGGTGTTTCAAAATTACACCCTTGCTCCTGAGGAAATAATGAATGAAAGAAGCCACTGTCTTGGAGAAGAAAGATCAAGAATGGCTGTCCACTCAAGAAATTATATTCTTGATCAGTAAGAAAAAAAATGTAAAGTGGAGTATATGTGAAAGGCTCTGTGCACGAGTATTAAAGAAAATAGAGAAGGCAAGATAACAAGAGATACTGAAAAAAAGAAAAATGAAAGAAATTATAGCCTCTGAGCAAACTGAATGTTTATGTAAAAACATGTTATCAGCTGTAATCCAAAGATCATGAGCACCATATAGAAACAGGCTACTGTGGATGTATCAGTGAATGTTTCAGTGTGCCTGTACTTGGAAAAGATTTTTTTTATTCCCTCCTCCAAAAAAGCCCAGCTTGCTGGGATTTGGGGACATGCTCTCCAAAAATGTAACTTTTCCAAGGTCTGGGTCTAGTACATAAAAAAAAAAAGAATAAATTTAGAAATTTATCTTGAAAGTCCATGCAAAATGCAAGCATATACAAAGAAATGTCAAACTAATGGACACCCTGGTGCTGCAAGGAGGGGCCTTGCATTGGTCTCCCCAGAAGACCATGGAGAGTCCCATGGGGGGGGGTGGCATTTCCACCAAAGATTATGTGTAGCATAGGCCATGTTTTGTTTTTGGGTTTTTTACAGCACGAACTATTGTAAGAGGCCTCTTTAGAATAGAGTTTCTTTGGTGGGCCTTGGGGTTATATGAGTGGCAGAGAAGGGCCAAAGCCAGCTCCATCAGGCTTAGATCAGAAAAAGAAGAAGGACCCTCCCTGCATTCCAACTGCCATGGCCCTGGGCTCAGAGAGAGAGAGAGAAAGAATGACTGCTAGACTTGATCCCCTTCCCCACTGCCATTCACTTCTCCTTTTCTGTCATGTCTTTTCAGATTGTAAGCCTGAGGGCAGGGAACTGTCTAATTAACAATTTGTAAGCTGCTCTGAGATAATTTCTAAAGAGCAGGGTATCAATACAATACAATACAATACAATACGACTTATGGGCTACACTTTGCCACCCCCTCCCCATGATACACATGAGCCTGAATCCTACTAGTGACAAGTATAATAAACACGTTGAATCTATGGGATTTACCTATGTGTTAATTCGCCATTCATTCAGTAGATATACACTCATCCCTCCACGTTCACTGGGGTTAGAGGTACAGGACCTCCATGAATGTGGAAAATCCGCAAATAACAAAAACAGTATGTTTTTACCTGAGAGAACACCTCTCTAGGAATCTCTAGGTCCTCCGGTGCAACTCTGTGGTCAACATCTGCCAGACATTAACCATAGAATTGTGCTGGAGGAGCTACAAATGCCTAGTGGAGTGTTCTCTCTAGGAATCTCTAGGTCATTCAGTATGACTTTTGGTTAAAGTTGTCCATAAAGTTATGCTGGAGGAACTAGATATTCCTAGAGAGAACATACTAATCAAATCTGTGAATAATCAAATCTGCAAAAGTTAAAGCTGCAAATGTGGAGGGACAAGTGTACTATAGTTGGGCCTAACCAACAGGATTCATGCTTTGAACTGTGTTTAAAACCATAAAAACTCATTTGTAAGTTGGATCCTTTTGTTGTAAGCAAACAACAAACCTTTGCCACTGTCTTATTTCTTTTCTTTCTTATCATTTTCTTTTTGTCTTTATTGAGTTTATAAAGAAGATTCAAAGGGGAAATTAATTGGAAAGAAAATAATTATTGCGCATCTTGAATTCATTGGATTGTAGCTGTAGTTTAGAATAATAATAATAAGAACTGTGGAAGCCAGGGAGAGTATCGAAACTCAGTACTGAAGGGTTGATCAGCTGTTGGTAGCACATATCAGACACTAAATAAATACAAACATAATTTGATATTAAAATTGATTTTCTATTCTAAATTATACTAGGATAAAAAGAGAAAATTGCTGTGCTGCTCTGTGAGTGAAAGGAATGATAGTCTGTGAAATCATTTGAAGAAGTCAACCAGTAGCAGTTCATTGTTCCTACAATCTCTTTATAGTAAAACACTTTGCTAAATACTACGGCAAAACCTAGAAAAGTTCACATTTTTTACACTACATCTTCCAGAATCCCTCAGCTAGATCAATATTCAAGATGACTGAAGGATTCTGGAAGGTGTAGTCCAAAACATTAACTTCCCAGGTTTTTCCTTAGGGTTTAACAAAATGTTTTATTTCTGGCCTCTGGAGTAAGGTAGCAATTCTAATCGTAGGCCTGAAACAGATGCGCAAAAAGCATCACCTTCAGGCCAATCCAGAGCATAGTATGCAGATGACACACAATCCTGGATCGGCCGAAAGCCTCGCTGAAGCCCGATAATGTGGCTCAAATCTGGCTGAAAAGGAGCAGTAAAAATGGCTTCTTGCCAGATGTACATTCTGGACCATGGGAGTGCTCCCCCATCCCATAGGAATAAGGACATGGAAAGATGCTTCCATGCATCTTGTGCTCCCAACTACTTCAGGGTATGTCTGTGTGCTTTAAACTGAGTTTATAAGACATCCCATTGTCCATAAGATTTTCCAATACATAATAATCATCTTTGCAAAAACATTTTACATGGTTGGCAATTCATGTAATTTAAAAATGAAGAATGTTATATGATTCATAATGCTGTTAGATTAATTTAGAAATAAGATTAATGCCTGATTTACAGTGTATCATTTAATTATTTCCTGGCACAGAAATAAAGAGTGCAGTCTATTTCTGAACCTTATCTACAGCATTAAAGATAAAGGTAGTCCCTTGACATGAATGTCTACTCGTAACTGGCTGTAGGGGGTGGTGCTCATTTCTAAGCCAAAGAACCAGCGTCCGAGGACTGCTCTGGCAGTGATGTGGCCAGCATGACTCCACTCAGCGCTGTTACCATCCCACTGAGAAGTGTTACCTGTTTATCCACTTGCATTTGCATGCTTTCAAACTGCTAGGTTGGCAGAACCTGGGACTAGTGACAGGAGCTCACCCCATCATGCAGCACCTGGGCCTTGAACTGCCAACCTGTTGTTCTTGCAATCAGGTAGTATCTTAACCACTTGAGTCACTGCATCCACTTGAGCTACAGCATTGCAATACGACAAATGTGACTTTTTAAAATCTTGACTTCACAGACATCGTACTGTCAGCCAGAAGCATTACTGTCTGTACCCATTGGGTATTTCTGAGAAGCTAACAGGCTCCTGAAGACTTATGCTTTGAAAAGAAAGAACTGCATTCACTTTGCACTGAGGATAAAAATTAATACCTAAAAGCCTCACTTTCAGGTGTTTCACTGAAGGAAAAGTACAATTTTAATTAGTTCTGCCTGGATAAGGAATGAAAATGAAAGCAAATTATTCTTACCTGAAAACACTAAATCATACACAAAAACAGCAAGAAGTTATTGACCCCATTCCAAGTACAGGCAGATGCAACAAGGCAGTGATCCAGATCTTGCAATGCAGATTAGAATGGGCATCCCACTCCAGAATTATGGGTGAGATTTGTGTTGCCATCCACACTACAAAACAAATTCACTGCTCCCAGGTCATGTATTCCCAGATGGGGATTCTATCCAATCTGCATGAGCTGTGCCAGTCTTGAGGTCTCTTTTACCCTACACATTTATATCGCTTTGATACCACTTTAACTGACATGGCTCCATTCAATGAAATCCTGGGATTTGATGCTTTGTGAGATATTTTGGATTCTCTGCCAGAGAGCTCTAGTGCTTCACCAAACTATAGATCCCAGGATTAAGCAGGCTGTAGCCATGACAATTACAGGGGTGTCAAAGTGTTCTAATCATATAGTGTGGAAAAAGACACAGGAAGGGCCTTTTCATAATGTTTCCATATGCCGGATTGCCGGATTGGAATGACTCTATGCTGCTGTAAGAGTATTTTCTGTTCTAACAAGGCAATACATGTATTAATTGCAACATACGACTATACTGTGATTTGGATTTATAAGGCACAATTGGATAAATTCTTAGGACTTCCATCCAACTGCTTTAGCTTCTTCTGCCACAGTATTCTGCTCCAAGAGGAATTTGGGTCAGTGGCATCACTAGAGTTTGTGTTACTCAGTGCAGTAATTCATAGTGTCACTCCTCCATGGACCTCCTGCATACTACACCCATACAGAATCTTTAGTAATTTTTTTTTGCACTAATGTTACTCATGAATCACAATTCCTGTATATCATTGAATGTAATGGTAATAATTGTGACATAAATGACTAGCAAAATTAAAATTGTATGTTTAAATTACAGTATCATATACACACAAAATAAATGTATTTACATATACATTGTTTCATGTGATTAAAGTGAAAATTTGGTAAAATACGATTTTGAAGAAAAATTTAAAAGTCCTTTTAAATTAAAAAAAAATTAAATATACATTTAAAAAAATAGGGTTTGTTTAAAAACAAAACAAAACAGGGATCTCCTTTTTCCTCCCACTGAGCCTCACCCCATTCCCACCATGTTTTCAAGGAACATAGGCAAATGATACAGCCCAGTTCTGTCAACAGACAGATGTTTGGGGAGCAATGGTGTTACACAGCCCCAGGGTGTCACCAGGTGTGTCCCAAACCCACCAGTGATGCCACTGTTTTGTGCACTGATGGGTATGCACAGTGGGATTTTTGATTCCCCTCAATCTGCTTTGAATAGGAGGTCCTGAGTGTGGTTTTGAAAGTCCTTTTGATTTAAAAAGCACTTTGCCATTTGATATATTGGATTATTGCTAGAAAAATGAATTGAGACTTTGCTTGGACACATGGAAAAAACAAGCTGGGTAATGCTCTGGATCCCAGTCAAAGCTGTGTAGCCCACTGGAGTCGACTGTTTTCCTCAACCCCTAATGTATACTGTTCAAACAGGTTAGCTATTCACTGAACACACCTTTTCTCTACTGTAACTATACAGTATGAATTGAGGGTTGTGTTCGAATCCCTCGTTCTTCCCGAATTAATTTGCCACAGTCTAACTCCGTAGATAAGGTAGTTCCAGAAGTGGAGTTGGATGGATGAGTTTGCTTGCACTGTAGTCCATAAAAGAAACAAAAGGCCTTGTCGCATGCAAAAAAGAAAAGATGGAAGAAGAAAAAATAAAGATATAAATGATTAACCAATGTAACAAAAAAAGTTTAGGATGAGAATGATATTTAAATCATAGGACATACTTATGGAAAACATAAACTGTCAAAATGTATGTAACAATAAGAGAAAATGCATATATGAACTTTATATTAGCATGAAAATCTTATTTAAAACAACAACAACAACAACTAGCAATTCACATAATGGTTCCCCATTCACATTTTTGCAATTTCTTTATTCAAATGCTGAGAGAAAAGGAGAGTTAGTAGGAAAATAACCATACTTGGGCTTTCTCATAACAGCTTAAAAGAAACACCTTTGGGGATTCCAGCATCTTCAATAAAACTCACTCTAACAAGATTCAGCCCAATTATTGTAGATGTACATAATATTTTTCCAGCTGAATCCTTCCCAGATTTAGGGATTTTGAGTTAGTGGTATTATTTTAAAGAGTAACAACAATTGATTACTGATCTGCCAGTGTTTAGTCTGGGACTTTGATCAAACTGCTAAATGTGTAATTTATTGCAGCTTCTATGTCAAGACGTCAGCCTGGGTGCCATTTCTGGTTTTCAAGACATGGGTTAAAGCTTAGGGCAAATTGTAATCTTGCAAAGAGGAGCCTGTGTATATTGATTAAATCAAATTGTCCCGATTTAATGCTGTCTTGATTTAAAGCCTTTAAGAGGCATACAAGACTTCTGATGCAATTGCATTATTGCAAGAAGACTTCTTTTTTTCTCCCACTGTTATCAATAAGGTGTATATACATTTTTACACATTGGTAACAATATGGAAGACAAATAAGTAAGTTATTTCAAAATTGCTTATAGAAATTCTCCCAGTTTGAAGGCAA
Source organism: Urosaurus nigricauda (assembly GCA_034509955.1). Lineage (NCBI taxonomy): Eukaryota > Metazoa > Chordata > Lepidosauria > Squamata > Phrynosomatidae > Urosaurus > Urosaurus nigricauda. The sequence continues at coordinate 68,927,415 of JAOEGL010000003.1, forward strand.
AATCAGCACAGAATCAGTGGCAGAGACTACAAATCACATCACAATATTGAGGCATAAAATGAAACGCCTGCTTATCTTTACACTTTCTTTCATAGAGGATTGGACATAAAATGAATCAATATTATATCAGATTTCTCCACTTTGGTCCAAAACATACTGCAGAAAAAATCCAGTTGAAGACCACTAACTGTGCTAGCTCAGTAGTAGGGATTCCTGGGAACTGTAGTTTTGTGAGATGCATAGCCTTCTCTGCTAGAGAGCTTTAGTGCCACAATAAACTACAGTTTCCAGGATTCCCTAGCACTGAGTCAGGGTATTTAAAGTGATCTCAAACTGGATTATTTCTGCAGTGTGTTTTTGATGATAGGGTGGAGACATGTACATATATAGTTATCCCCTTGTCAGGCCCTTGAAACATATGTGAAAGTGCATGGGATGTAAATAACCAGCCACAAGACTGCAGCCAATGGGAAACAAGTGAACCTAGTAACTCCTGTGTAACTACCATGCATTTCCATAGTCTTTACATAGAACTGGGTTGAAACAAGCAGGCTTTGCACAGAAAGAAAGCTCTTCAGGCTGCATTTATAGTATATGATAGTTACTCAAATGGCAGATAAATGACATTATCTTGCAATCTCTTTGCTTATTCTTAAATAAAAGGGCATGAAAGAGGGAGTGGACACTTAACACTCTATTACTTTCATAAACCTGACTCAGCAGGAGCCCTATATGTTCAGGTAGGATTATAACTGTGGAATTCAATCCAGCAGTTTGATCCTTTCCTCAACTATAAGGCATATTAAGCCTTGAACCACAATGGGAATAGGGATAATCTCAGACTAGAACAAGACTCCTCCAGCAGCAGGGGGTGAGGGACATTCTGGTAGCCTTTGCAATGGGCAAACCAGAGGTGCTGATGAAGGCTTCATCTGAAAATCCATGCTCTCCTTGTATCAGAAGATTCACTGAGAACATTTGTTTGTAGAATGTTTGAGCTTCCTTTGTGCAGCCAGCAAGACCAAGTACCAGAATAAAGATCAAAAGGATAATGGTCCCTTAGCTACACATTCACTATTACACCTTTACAAGCATGAAGGGTTTGCTTTTTGAATTACAACTCCCAGAAGTCTTGAGCCAATGGTGAGTGGTGGCTGGCAGGGGATTCAGGGAGTTGTAGTCCCAAAAGTAATTTACTCAATCCTTGTCTTTAGAGTAATGTTTGTTGTTGTTGTTGTTGTTGTTGTGAGCCCTTAAGTCAACTCCTACAGAGGGCAACCATCTCCTATGATCTCCCTGGCAAGATTTATTCAGAGGAGGTTCTCCAGTGCATTCTTTATGTCTGAGAGAATTTTCCATGGTCACCCAGTGGGTTTCTATGGCTGAACAGGCACTTGAACCCTGGACTCCTGGAGGTCTAGTCCAACACTCTGACCATTACATCACATGGTCTCTCAATGGCTGGCAAACTTTCTGTCCCTCAGGGCTACATGACTGATGGGGTCAGGGGCTGTGTCTGTGCATGCAGATCAAAAGATGCACGTGTGCATAAGCAAATACAGCCAACATCTTCTTCTCAACCTGTTTTCACATACACATCCAAGTATGCACAATCTTTTCCTTCCCATTCCACCATGCAGGCATTTAGATATTTTAACCCTGCCTACTTGGATGCTGAAGTCCCTTTATGGCTCCAACAGCAGCACCAATCTTATGGTAGGGGAAGATTTAAGTGGGGGAAAAGTATATAAGGATGGCTCCTCCTGTCCGTCTTCTCCCCTATTTAAATTGTGCCCAACAGATAGACAAACAGCATAGGGGAGACATCAGCATGAATGTGGCACAGACGATGGCATGTAAGGAATATCTTTTCTTGCCAAATTGTCCTTCTGTCAGTTTTCCAAATAGCTGTTTGGAGGACAGAGGGAATGCAACTATACAAGGGCAGACAGCCAGGGAGCAAATTTATTCATATTCCTCAGCAAAAACATTTGCTGAACAGAACCCTCAGTACTTTCTCTCCTCATTAAGTGCACACAAGACAGTACCATAAAATCTGTATGAGAACTTGTCATAGCCTATTAAAAGGAGAGAAGCTCACCACAGCCTATTCTAAATTTGAGGTTCCCATACGAGTTTCACCCTGATCCTAGTGACAGCTGGTGGTTTCCATTCTTAATCTGAGGTTCCCATGGGAGTTTCACCCTGATCCCAGTGACAGCTGGTGGTTTCCATATCAGTGGGCCTCTGAATCTGCTCTAGGCTATTCAAAGTGTTGAGCCTATTTGGGGATTATGTTTCAGCACCTTGGATAGTTCCTTTAAAATGTGAACTCAAGAGTTGGTGGTGATTCACTGCTCTGCTGAAATGGAAGCCCAAAGTGGCCTCTGAAGAATGAGCTATATTAAACAGCTGATTTTGGTTGCCATGAAAGGACAGCATAATGTTGGTTGTTGCATTATTGGACATTTACTCCAGGAAGAGCTTTTGTAGGATTTTCTGCCTCTAGCTTGACCAACCTTGGGTACTGTTGAAACAAGTTGAACTGCCCCTGCCCCCAAACCTTTTGGAACACTTCTTTTGCTTTTCCATCTCTGGCAGCAAAATGTCTTGGGCTGCCTCCAGAAGTTGGCCACATGACTTTTTGACAGGGCCCCTCCCAAATTCCCAGAATCTCCCAGTGGCCAGAGCTTCTAAAAGTTACTTTTTGTACTAAAATTCCCAGAAACCACTAGCCAGCATGGCCGGTGGCACTGTTGGGAGTTGTAATTCCAACCTCTCCACAAGATGGGTCTTCTGGCATCTTTTAATTTTAATAAGGGACATGAAGAGGAAGTTTTTTTGTGTATGTTTCCCAGATTCCATACCCACATAGATCCATCAAAACTTGACCTACCTGTTCAATATCACTGTTTTTCCTTGATTTGTAAATAAATTCTCCAATAGCCACAAAGACAGAGAGAACAAGTCCTGCTGCAAGCACGATGAAGATGCCACCAATGTTCTCCACACCCAAGGCGCTGGCTTCTTTACTGTCCTCCTCAGGACATCCATTTCCTCGCCACCACTTCTCCTTCATCATGTGCAGCTTGCCTTCCTCTTGTAGCTGGAGGATGGCAATAGTAATTTTATCTCTGTAAGGAGAGCCTGAGGAAAAGGAGAAAGAGTTGTTAGACTAGGATTTTTTTTATTTATTCATTTATTTTAGTTCAGAGAGAGCATTTTATTCTGACAAGCTTTCCAAAGAGCTGATTTTTTTAAAAAAAGAAAGGGTTTTTTGATAGGGTGCTGTAAAGCTTTTATTAATTGTTCTCTTCTTAAAATGCTTTTTTAATTTTATTTTTTAAATTGATTTTAATGTTATCAATAGTTTAATTACATTTTAATGTTAACTTTATCAGCCATAATGGTCTTATCATATGTGTTAAGTGCTATAGTTACAATGCTACGCAGTGAATTCCATCTTGACCCTCCTGGGAAGCAGCCATTACAATTGATGTGGATCTGTTCTCCTGTCACTTAGGAAGCAGTTGACTGCTGTTTCCACACAGTTCCATGAGCAATTTCCACTGCAACTGGCAGAAACAGGGTCCTTGCTGCAATTCCTCCTTGTGCCAGAGATTACTTGTGTGATGGTGGTGGAAAAGGCAGCCAATTGTTTCCTCAGCATCAGAGGAACATAACTCATTGACTGCAACAGTTGCTTCCTAGTAAAAGAGATTGGAGGACCTTCATGTTTAAGGGCCCACATAGATGGCTGTGAATGTGTAACAGTCATGAATGCATAACTCTAGGTACCACATTTGTAACTGCCATACTGTTATGTCATTCTGGCCATAATGTTTTTAGCTCTATTGTTTTTGTTTCAATATGTAAGCTCACTTACATATTTGGGGGAAGATATAAATAAGAATGGGGACGACAATGATGACGACGATGACGATGACTGGCTATCTTTTTCTTTTGACTTACTTGTCCCCATGATTTGACTCTCTAATGCTAGGGTAAGCAAAGCGTCTCTCTACAAATGCAATTGGAATTTGGCTCTCAGCATTTCTTACCATAGGCTATGCTAATGAGTCAGTCAAGCCAAATCTGGAAGGCCTCAGGTTGCCTAATACTTATATAGTTTGGGGAAAATACTCCCAGCAGGAGTAGAGAATGTCCTCATTACAAATTCATACCTATATTTCCACACATATTTCAACTCAGCAAACACAGCAAATTTATATATTTTTAAATATTTTCAAGCCATAGATGGTTGAATCTGTGGATAAAGTATCTGTGGATGCAGGTGGCCAAATGTTCATTGGACCACCTACAATTTCACAATACTGTGCAAGCTTTTGAGTTCCCGTAATTATTTTTCTGGGCTAGGTTGCTACTAAGAACTCTCTCTGTGCTTAGGTGTAACTTAGGCAGACTGAGATATCAGGATGTGTTGATAAAGAAACTCAAAAGTCCTTAACTATGGTTTTGGCTTGCTTGGGCAATAGCAAAAGATAGATGACAAGTAACTTCCCACCTATATGTTAACTTCCCACCTATATTTTCAGCGGCAGAAGGAGTAGGTAGTACAAACATTCAGTGCAAGCATCTGACATGCCCTGACTTCAACTGCTGAATTCCCTTGTTTGCACTGTATTGTAAGACACCTTCTGGTAAATTCCTGACAACAGTTGTTTGCAAATCCTAACACTCATTACTTTCCATGTGCTAGACTTTGTCATTCCTCACTCTGATTGTGGCTGGTCCTGCAGACTGGTGAGACCTAATGGTAGCAATATGGTCATTTACTCATTATTTCAGCCTCCTTTTTAAAAGCACTTTCTGCTGTCCTTCCTATGAGCCTGCACTGGTAGCTAGAGCCCTCCACCTTCATTACCACACATACCATGCTTCTCTTTTTCATTAATCATGTGCTCAATGGAGCATATTTTTATGATATGCTTTACAATAAAATGTTTATTTCCCTCCTTTGTGTACAGACCTGTCACTGTCACTTCTAAAACCTTTCTAAAAATGAAACATTATATTCCATGCTTTTTATTTCTTTGCACAGAAAGACAGTCTCAGAGGATATGGTAGTAATACTGTGTATTATTATAGCCCAAAGATGCACTTGGGCTTTATGTGTTTATTTTAAAAAACTGTGAAAACCAAAGAAGTAGATGTTACATTTAACCATGAACTGTGAACAATGCGATATGACTATTTTTCCTTAGAGCTTAAGAAAATTCTAAATCAGCTAGTACATTACAAAAACACTGTGAAGGTATACAGTTGGCCTTCCCTATCCATGGATACAATCGTCGACAGCTTGAAAATATTAAAAAAAATATCTAAATAATAAAAAGTAAACCTTGATTTTGCCATTTTATGTAAGGGACACCATTGTATTTATTGAGACCTGAGCATTCATTGATTTTGGTTTCTAGAGTAGGTCCTAGAACCAAACACAAGCAAATTCTAAGGACCTACTGTATTGCCCACCTGTGAATTTTAGATTTTATTTTGTTCTTGTGGGTCAGGGATAGGAATTGTGTAGCTCCTCATATTTTGGTGAACTGCAGCCCCAGCATTCCTCAACATTGACTAGGTTGGCTGAAACTGTTGGGAGCTGCACTCCAACAACATCTGGCTTGTTTTTGACATCATGGCTACGTTTGGTTTACCTTTGTTTTAGTTAGAAAAAACAGTTGCATAGCTCAGTGTGGAATGCTGCTTTTCATATAGAACTTGAAATATTTTAAATTTCAGAGTAATATTCCCCCTTATTATAAACACAAGAAAGAGAGAGAGAACCAAAAGGCATTTAAACATCACACACATATATTTGTGGGATGTAAGAGGGGCAAGGAATCTGTAACTCTGGAGACATTGGGGCTTTCTAGGCCCATTTTAGATGGGCATAAAGAGGCGTGATTAGGGTTAGGGAGGGCGTCTTTAGGGTTGGGGAGGGCGTAGCGTTTACACCCTCCCTAACCCTAAAGCGTTTTGACACGCTGCGCACGTTGTGACGCTTTTACGTCGCGGGAGGGCGCCAATCACGCCCTTCCCACAGTGCAAAAAAAGAGCTCCATCGCAGAGCTCTTTTTTTGCAGCAGGTCTTTGCCGCGGCCTTTAAATGGCCACGGCAAAGACCCAGGGAGAAAGGGGCCGTGGCGGCGGCCCCTTCCTCCCTTCAGCCCCGCCGAGGGAAGCAGGACGCAGTGGACGCAGTTTGCCGGTTCCCCGCGGCCTCCAAAAGCGGCGAGATGAGGCCTCGGGGCTGCCCGTGCGGCAGTCTACGCCTCATCTCGCCGCCAGAAGCGACGAGTATGGACCGTCCCTTTTGGGTGGCCTAAAAAGCCCCCTAGATTGGTAGGAAAGTGTGACATGAAGTTGCCTTTTCCTTAATGCTTAGCAGCTGCACCACAGCCTTTAGATGGAGCTGCGCTGTTCCCCAGTTTTTAAAAAAGAAGCTGGGAAAACTAGCACCTTTTTAAAGGCGCTTCTTCTACCCTAAAACGCAAAAAAAGCGTTTTCATGGCACACTTTCCCTTTTTCTCATCTAAAGGCTAGAGTTTCATGCAGCCATGAACACACTTCTTTTTGCCAATCTAGAAAGCCCCATTGTTTCTCTCAGTCCTGGTACATAGCCAATAATCAGGGTTGATGGAAGAGCTACCATTTCCCAAGACTGTATTAGAGGCCACTTCATCAGATGCATAAGTGTTGATGAAGTCAACTGTTGTCCAAGAATAATTCTACCAGAATAAAATATGTTAACATATAATATGCCACAAACTCTCCTCTGTGAATGCCACTTAATGACAAAGATAAGATCACAAGGGCAACAGTTTAAATGATGAACAAAAGCATTCAGCTTGTTCTATGGAGCATTCTAACTTTTCTGTTTGCTTTAATTATGACAGCAAGATTATTGATGTCATCATAAACACACGTATGTATCTTTTCAACTCTTTCTTTAAAACTCTATTAATCATACAAGTAACCTCTTACAACTTCACCCCCAGCTGTATTTCTGATGCACACATTCTCAGTCTCTAAGGAACTACCATCTGCTCTAGTTTACTCTTTCATTGTTCTTGGTTTGAAGCACAGAATCTTTAGTATGGCTTTGAAAATTTCACAATGAATCACTCATTGCCACAGAACTTCTGCATTTTTGTATTTTTCACCCTCAGTCATTGGAGCATGTTTTATTGTAAGAAATCAAATACTCTCAACAAGAGTATTTAATTAAATTAAATTTTAGACACACAAAGAGTTCAGGTAAACTTGAGCTTTTGATTCTAAAAATACTAATATTTAAAGAATACAATATTGTTAAAGAACTTGGAAAAGCTACTTCAGCTACAACTTCCAGGATTCCGTAAACATAGTCCCAATGGAACTTTTCCAAGCTTTTGCCTCCTTTTTTTCTGAAGGATGACAAACTGACAACTGTATACATCTGTTTAAAGTACTGAATGAAAGAACAGATGAATACATCTGTTTAAAGTACTGAATTTAAAGTACTCTTTAAATAAAGGGATGGAATTCAACAGTCCTATACCTACCTAGCCAAGTAAGCCTAACTGCACTTGAATATACCAAGGAAAATATACAAGAAGTCCCCATTTATTTGATGGCTAGGGACAGAAGACTGTCAAAAAGTCAAATTGGTTGAAAAGTGGAATCAAGAGTGTAGCCACACTGCAGAAATAAAGCAGTTTGAAACCACTTTAACGGCCATGATCCTATCCTACAGAATCCTGTAGGTTTTGTAGTTTGGTGAGGCATTAGAGCTATCTGACAGACCAGGACCTCACCAAATTACAAATCCTACAATTCCTCAGGATGGAACCATAACAGTGTCAAACTGCAATATTTCGGTAGTGTGGCAGGTCTCTCTGTCTTTTTTTAGCTTGCAAATGCAAGATTGAAATCTAGATAATGCCAAGTCAACTGAGGTGGCAACCCAACATGCCAAGTTGACTGAGAGCAGTGTCTGGTCAAAAGAGCAAACCAGGGATTGAAAGTGAGGTACATGGCTATAATGTATACCTGTCAAAACAGCAGCATATTTTAAAAAAGAGCCATCAAAAAGAGGGTGATACCTGTAGTTCTGTTCAAGAGAAAATTCCCTCTTAAATCAGTGAGGTGTACATTTAAACATGCTTGCATCAGATTTTAAATGACAAAATGGCAGTCTTTAAATGTGGAGGCCATGGAGTAGTGAATGCTCTTCCAGCTTCAGTAGAACTCACTCCTTCTCTGCCAAATGTGTTGTTGGCACATTTCATAGAATCCAACACAGTCAGGTGACTTGTTCAAACAAGGCCCCTATTTCATATTATCTAGAAATAGCTCATCATCTCTTAGCACTAGTGTATGATGGCACATCTGCTTTTTCTGAAAATAATTTGCATGATATAGTTGTTAGAGTCTCTGACTGGGACCTTGCCCTCTGAACCTGATTTCCTACCACTTTAAAAAAAATAAATTTCTCCACATTCTCTGAACTGTAAGCTATGGAGGAATTGGCAATTGGTGATGCCAGCTATATGGCTCATTGGCTGGTCAAAATAGCAGGGATATGTACAGAATAGATTTCAAGCAGAAGTCATGACTGAACATTCAGAGACACAGGACGATGAAAAGTGAATCCCTAACAAATGGAGAGCAAAAGGAACCCATGTGGTGTTTGTCTGGTTCACACCCAGAGTTTCACAGCTTAGATGTGCAGTGAATCAGAAAAGCCCCTCATCTGAAGTACTGAAATATGTGTCCAGATGGGAATGAATCTGACAAATTCATTGCTTCTGGATCAGAACAAGGCAGGGTTGTCCTTAATTAGCAAGGAAATTAACAAGTAAAGAAAGAGTATGTAGGTAGTACTGTGTATTTTCTTTTCTTTCATTTTGATTCCATCCAGTGTTTGGCTTTGGATATTTGGGTGGACATACTCCATCTGAATACATTTAGACACAGGATATTTTTATATCCTACACTATAGGATTCTCATTGTCCTTCTCATCAGGACTAGGAAGGGGAAGGGGGAAGCACCACAATGCACACAATAGTTTTTTTTTTAAACTCTAGCATGTGAGAGTTAAAATAGGAACAGAGAAAAGAAATAGCACAGATGTGTCTAATCATTTCATTTAATGCCTAAAAAATATTCAACTTTAGCTGTTAATGAGCCAGTGGAGAGAATATCCAGCAAAGGAGAAGCCCTAGTGTACTTTCTAATGATTAAAGTGGTTCATAAATGCAAAAACATAGCATGGGATTCTTACTCAGATATATTTGCGGGGATGGTGGTGAAGTCAAATTATTCCTCTTCCACAGGCCAGGCTGGTATTACGCCACTTCCCAAGAATAGAAAGCTTCAGATCAAAAGTTTCTTATGGAATCCACTGAACTATGCTAGTCGCAAAATATATGTATGCATTTCTTACCAATGGGAGTTCCTACACCATAACCTTTGGAATCAATGAGCCCGCCAATCTGAGTGAGATTGCAGTTTCTTTGAGTGACATATTCTATACTTGTGGATTCCATCAGCAGAGCATAATCGGTGGTGAGCACCCTCTGGATTCCCTCATCATTGTTCTTCACCAGTGCTGTCTGCTGCCTGCTGCTCATAAATGCCCACATTTTCTCATATGTTGATATTTTGGATTTCTATGAAAAGAAACCAGAACCATAAGAGATGGACCCTGTACATACACAAGTGCAAAGTATTTTTAGAAAGCCATAGCTTTTTTTGTCTTTCCCCCTTTTTGTGACAAATCCTATCTTACAGTATTAAAGATAATAACAAAACAATGTAAAAGTTGTAATAGTAACAACAACAACAACAACAACAACAACAACTTCATACAAAAAGACACCAGAGCAGCTTGGAAAGAGATATCTGTGATTATCAAATGTCAAGCTTAAGTCAAGATGGTATTTGTATGAGTCTTTATGCTACTTAGAATGCAGATCATTCCAGAATCATCATTGTGATAAAGGAATTGTCTGCGGTCTTCTATGTTCATTGAGAAAAATCTATGAAACATGTGGAGCCTTTTCCATTCAGGAATGAGGAACCTGTGGCCCTCCAGGTGTTTATGAACTATTATTCACATCAATGCTATATAGTAATCAGGCTAGCAGGTGAATTATAGGAAATCAACAACAGCCAGAAACCATAAGTTCTGTAGTCTTTTGTGGAGACCTATGCTATTTACATAATGTAAAATGGTGTGAATTTATGTTTAGGGATATTCCTCTATTGCTTTTGATTGGAAGAGATCATGGAAAAAAAGACTATACTGCCCTGAAAAAACACCAAGCAAGGAATGGGACCAGTCACTGTCATACATTCACAGATGGGGTGAAAAGATGTCTTTATAAACATATATATAAGGAACATCCTAAGGCAGTGAGATGTTACCTTGATAGTGAACATATACAAGTATCTTTAAACTGACACTTAACCTTAAGCTTCACACTCCTTACATAAGTGCCACGCGGTACTGTGCGAACGCTGCGCAGCACTTATGTAATGATGGCGGCACCCATGTAGACAGGGTACCACCATCTTGGTGCCCTCATCACATGCTAGGGTTGTGGGGCATGTATGTGCTCTACCCCCAGGCAACCCTAGCATGTGACGAGGGCACTGCAAAGAGCCTGTCTGTACTGGTCCATGGACTACTAAAAGGACAAATAAATGGGTCCCAAAGAAAATCAGAGCTCTTCTCTAGAATAAGCAAACTGAAACTGTTGTACTTGGGCAGTATCATGAGAAGACATGACTCACAAGAAAAGACAATAATGCTTGGTAAGGCAGAAGGCAGTAGTAAAGAGAAACACTCCATTTCAGATGAATAAATTCAATCAAGAAAGCTATGTCCTTGAATTTTCAGGACTGGAGCAGGGCTATTGATGATATGGTGACTTAGAGGTCTCTCATTCATAAGGTCACTGTAAGCTGAAGTTGGCTTGACTGCACTTAACAAAATACCTTTTCTTGTAAAGAAAGGCATTTTAAGCCAGATACCTATGGTGAGTATTGCATTACTGATAAGTATGCCATTCAGTCAACACAGTACTGGCTTTTGAGCTGTAGTGTCCACTGTCATCTTAGCAAAAAACATATTATTATAATATGCAGTTAGAAGAGCAGTAGCAGAAAAATACTTTATATTTAACATGAGGGGGGTGGTATAGTGTTAAAATTAGAACTAGTCTTTGAGTCAAAATTATTTCACTGTTTTTCCCCCTCATTTGATAGTATGAAGAAAGGAAAGGCTAAACATAACACAAACAGCAAAGTTTGGCAAAGCTATCAAATGCTTTACTATTGCATTTTGTTTATTCATGTAGTCTTCCAGAAGCAAAGAAGGCATTATTCATGAATAGAGGCATCAAGAAGGTTCATCACCTGTTCTCACAGAGCAATGTGAAAAGATAGACATTTAGGCTTCAGTAAATTGCTGGGAGGCAGCATGGAAAACAGATTCAAATTGCTAGCACTGTTGTTTTTTTAAAAAAAGACCCAGAAATATCAAAACTGCAGGGAATTTATTCCTTCCCTCCATATGTAGCATAACTTCAGCATGAACTTGCAAACTTGTGAGCACAAGCTTGAGAGCAGCTGTTTAGAATGTCAAGCTGGCACCCAAAGCTGGAAATATTTGTTTTACAGAAAACAGTTGAGGTAAGAGAAGCACAATTCTTTCCAAATTCCCATAGCTTTGCTGATCTGTCACAGCTTCTTCTGGAGTGAAAATTTCCTAAAGGTTAGCTTTGTCTCTGTACAGTATATCCTGTGTAGAACCCACAGTGGGACAGAGGATAACTATAATTACCTGCATCTGTTCAGGCCTGCCCTCTCTGAGATTACCAACTGCTGTTTACATAAACCTGCCATTATTCAGAGCCTCTTAGAATAGCAAACCTCAGAACATCACACCAATAAACCTAGACCAGTCCCTATGAATTAAGTCAAGTTTAATATGATTATTGCAGAGCAAAATGTGTTTAAATTGTAAATATTTAATAGCTTATTTTGTGATTTATGTTAACTTTATATGTAAACGAGGCAAATGCAGAAATATTTGGCAAGTTGGACTGCACTTTGAGTGGGGAAGGAATCTAGTCTTACTCTTCTCCCTTGGGATCTGTTGTGGGGAAATGCAGTATTGGTTTGAAATGGAAATAAGTTGATGCATTGAACTATGTAGAGCTACAATTTATTTTGCTCAACTGTCAAAATAAGTTGTAGTTTCACTTGGTTGCAGTGAAGATGAATCAGAGGTGAGGCAATGTAAGGGAACAGCTGGAGGGCAGCCGGGCAAAGGAAAATTTGTTGTCAATGGACTCTACTAAGTTGCTCAAACCAGTAAACAATCCTGACCCTAGAAATATCATTTGACTTGCTTTGTCCTATAGCTGCTCGGAGGCTTACTCAGTGATCTGGTTGCTCTCCCTCCACTTCAAGCCTTTGCCCAAAAACAGATTGCAGCATAAATGCACAGTCATTGCTCATATTTTTCATTAAGGGATGTTAGAACCATAGGTCCTGCTTACTGATCATATATTATGTATGTGCTTTGTATTACTAGATCATGGGTTGTGTTATAATGGTGGTCTTACTAGGTGGAAGGAGTATTATATTTTGAGGCTGACTAACAAGCAGATGTGAGTGAAGATAAATGTGCTTTAAACTGTCAAGGTCAAGTGGATAGGTATGCTTGGTACAAGGGGAAAGGGAGGGGCAACCCTGGGAATGTGATTGTTTTCATTCAAGGTGAATGAGGTTCAAGTGTGTGAAACCATTTGAACTGATATGGACTTTTAATATATCTATTCTGTAACCAAAAATGCTTCAGCTCAGGACAATCCTGCAAACGAGACATTGCCAAGCCTCCCTGTCCTCACCTGCCCTGCTTAGGTCCTGAAGGCTTAGGGCCATAGCCTCCTTGATAGAGTCTATCCATCTGGAATGTGGTTTTCCTTTCTTTCTACTGCTCTCCACCTTTCCTAACATTATTATCTTTTCTAGTGAGTCATCTCATGATGTGGCCAAAGCATGATAACCTCAGTTTAATTATCTTGGCTTCCAGGGAGAGTTCAGGCTTGATCTGTTCTATTATTATTATTATTATTATTATTATTATTATTACACTGTAAATTTACACAGTGCTGTACATACAATCTTATAATTTGACGGATCCCTGCCCTCAGGCTTACAGTCTAAAAGAGAGAAACCATTTCTAGAAACCATTTGTCTTTTTGGTTGTCAATGGTATCCTTAACACTCTTCTCTAACATAATATCTTAAATAAATTTATTTTCTTTCTAGCAGCTTTCTTCACTGTCCTTCTCTCACATCCCATTCATGGTGATGGGAAATATGATAGATTGGATAGTGTTAACTTTGGTATTCAGCTTGATATCTTTACAATTTAAGATTATATCTTATTCTTTTACAGTTGCCCTTCCTAATCCTAGTCTTCTCCTGATTTCTGGACTACAGTCTCCATTCTGATCAATGATTCTGATCAAGTTATAGGAAATCTTTAAATATTTCAAATTCTTCTGCATCTATATTGAATTCCTGTATTTCCTCCTTGGTGATTATTTTGCTTTCTTAATATTCAACAGCAAGACTGCCTTGGCATTTTCCTGTCTGACTATCTTTAGTAATTGTTTCAAGTCTTTGATGTTTTTGCATATGTTAAATTGTTGATATTCCTTCCTTAAATCTTAACTCCTCCTTCCTCCATGTCTAAATCTGCTCTGCATGCTATATTTTCAGCATACAAGTTGAATATACAAGGTGACATAATGCAGCCTTGTTTGATCACCTTTCTGAATGAGAACCATTCTGTGTCTCTGTATTATGCTCTGACATTAGCCTTCTCTTCTGAGTACAGGTTTACACATCAGGACAACCAAGTATAACACTACACCATTTCTTTAAGGTCACTTGATATTTTTCATGATCTGTACAGTCAAAGGCTTTTCTATAGTCTATAAAACAAATGCTGATTTTCTTCTGGAATTCCCTGGTGCACACCATTATCCACTGTATGTGTGTAATGTGATCCCTAGTGCTTCTTCCTTTTCTGAATACCTCAAATTTCCTGAGGACCTTTTCTTGCAACTCAAACATATCACTCCCATGGTAGGAGTATCTGCTGCAAAATTTTAAGTATGATTTTGCTTCTGTGGGAGATTTAGTACAACAGTTCTGCAGTTGCCACACTCTTTTGTGTCTCCTTTTAAAGGAATGTACTGAAATAAGTTAACCATGTGTTAAATAGGGCAGGATTCCAGTGTCTAGGGTTAATAGTTGCAGAGAAGAAGGAAATTCAACAGAGAATTTCAGCATGTGTGACCTGCTGAAATTCCTCTCCTCACAATTGTTAAAGTTATAGGAGCCCAACTCTAGACAAATACATTTACCATTTTCTGTTCTGCTATCATTCAGAAATATGATCACATCTACAATGCATATAATCTTATCTGCATGCAGGTGAACTTTGGGATTTACTCACATTAATAATTAAGCATAATTTATCTGCAATTCTGAGTTCTTGGGGGGGGGGTATAACCAATGATTTCTGATTACTCTCTCACACTTTTTTTTGGCCTCGTTACCTTTGAATGAGAACCAATATGGTATAGTGGTCTCAGTGGGGGCTAGAACTCTGAGAGACCAGAGTTCAAATCTCTGCTGGTCCATGGAACCTCCACCTTGAACAAGTCATACTCTTTCGGAGGAAGGCAACAACAAACACCCTTTAAAAAATCTTGCCAAGAAAACTGCATGATAGATTTGCTTTAGGGTTACTATTAGGGGTGTGATGATCATTTGTTGTAATTTGTTAAACATGATTTTTTTAAATTCCTTGGCTCTTTAAATTTTTATGTATGAGCTAAGAAATTGGCCACATGATCATCCAAGTATGTGAATTTTCATATGATTCATTTACACATGGAGTAAATGAGTAGGAACTCCAATTTGAAAATCAGTGTTCTGGAAGTTTTATTATTTTATTGCTGTATTGCTTCAATGCAGTTAAACAGCAGGGGTGAAATAAAGTCTGTGCATCTTCAGGTTCTCACCCCTGATTTGAATGGATGAGCTCTGCCCCTAATTAAACAAGACAGTTTGATTATCTCACATTTTTCATATACAGAGAACAGTAAATATATTTTCCTCCCTTCTTCAGGCATGAGAAGAATATGCCTGATTATGCAAGTCATTTCACATTCCTAGTTGTTGTAAATTGAAAACAATTTGAAGGTACAACAACTTTGAACATCAACCACACTCTTGTGAGTTTTAAATGTGGTTTGCCATGTGGTTCAAAGCCAACTGCTGCTGCTGGGGGGGACCCACATAAGCCAAACATTTCCATAGGTTTCATGTTTCCATAGGTTCCATAGGTTTCATGCCAAAATCACATGCTGGCAAGCCACTAAATGCATCATAATAAAAAGAAAAGGGAAATAAATGGACAATGGGATAGTTGATATCACATTCAATTAAGTTCCTTTTAGTTCCTTATCAGTACTCAATAGTAGACAGCAGTTTAATATTTATTAAAGCTGATTTAAGTGAATTAATAGTACCAAAGAATAATTCATTTTTAATTATTTTCAGAAGCTCTGAAGCAAAATACTTAACTGGTAATTTTGCAGCATGTATAATTATGAATTTCCATAAAAATAATGAAATATAAACAATAAATAATAGGAAGGCAAAAATCAACTAGACCTGTTGAATCTTTGGAATATACATGATTTTAAAGAATCATTGGCCACATGTGTCCTCTGTTTTGACAATTTTCCACAAGTATCCTTTTTGAGAAGTCAAGCTTTAGTTGGTTTACAACCTGTGACTCAGTCCTTCAGTCCCCCTGGGACTAACAGCAATTCCAAAATATATCACTCAAATTACTCAGGTTCATTAGGGTTAATGGTTTCTTTCTTTTTTCTTCCTTTCTTTTTACTATTTAATACAGTAAAGGGGTATTTTATTATTTATTTATTTATTTATTTTACTATTTTATTTAACAGTGTGAAATGTTTTGGTATAGTCTTACCTTGAAGAAAGTCATTGTTGATCCATCTCTAACTGCCCCATATTCTATCTTAGTTTGCTTTGCCAAATCATCAGCTGAATCAATGGGAGATTCCATTCTCTCAACGGTCAAAAAAGCAGCCAAATTCGCAGTGTAGGATGATATGATGATTAAGGTGAAAAACCACCATATTCCTCCAACTATTCTGGTGGAAAGAGCTTTGGGCATCAGCTCTGATCCTGTAGAATATCATCAAAACCTTTGTATTACAATCAGCTGTAGAAATTTCAGGTTCCTGCTATGTAATGTGATTTTCCACATGTATGAAGAACAGTGGAAGAAAAATGATTTGATGTGATAATCCCAAACATATAGAACTAATTAAACATAGAGACATACATTTACGATGATAAATGGAGTGTTTGATGATAAACATATAGATGTTCTTAGGTCTGAACACTAAAAACATTAATATCTATTTTAATTGCTTTTCCCAGAAACATGAATGGTTATAATGATGGACACACTCACTTGGAAACATATTTCAGTGATATTATTACTATAAATATGGGCAGCGTTGGAGTATCAACCATTAAACCTCATGTCGTTCAATATTTATGATTATTAAGTCTTTGCTTTAGTCATTGTATCCAGGGTTAGCTATTGGGGAGGGGGGCAGATATGAGAATTGTTCCTCCAAATAAGAATTCTATTCCCCCCAATGACATTTTCTTAGTCTTTAAATTTTCCAGCATTACAGAGGCTGAGAAACTGAAGATCATTCACACCTAGAACTCCTCTATTTGCTGTGCTTACGTTCCCTTGATCACGTTGCTTGCTCCTTTTCTCTGGATGCATGAACTATATTTCCAAACCCTCGACAGACATTTTAAGTTACTGCTTTCAAATAAACTGAAGGAACATTCCATAGGTGGCCAGAATTCCTATGGGGGGGGGGAATGCCCTCACCCCTCTTAGCTACACCACTGATTTTATCACTGCATGATTGCCCAAAGTCCTATGGTGTAGAAGGCAGGGCCTAGATGGGTAAGATGGTGGAAAAAGAGAAAACCTGACTGTCTTTTAAGAATATAACCAAGATATCATGACAGTTTGAAAGGCATCCCTATACCATAGTGTCTGCATGATGATGCAGTAGCAACGATTGTGTTGATGATTGACTGTATTGATTGAGATGAATAGTCACATAACACATCAGCTAAACAGTGGTAGTTTGACATTTTAAGACAACAGCATAAGCAGCAGACAGTGAAGCAATGCAAGATGCGACAAGCTTAGGACAATAAATGGATATTCTGCAGGGTATTTGTTAAAAACAAAACTCTCCCACGTGAAATATTCAGCATTATCTAACCTTATTGCTGCTAAATATATTGACCCCCCTCCCCCCACTGGCACAGGGCTTGTTTCAACCTAGCATTAAAAGGTGACCCGAAGCACATTTTGAAGATTTACTGGCAGGCTATATGTTTTTCATAAGTGAACTGATAGACAAACATATCAACAAATTAAATTTGATTCAAGCTGTGTATGTTGCTCTTCTCTGTCCATTCCCTCCATTTCCCCCTTACTTGTTTGATTCCATTCAGTTTCCTGCTCCATCTAGAGAAATTCAGTAAAATGCCCTGGAACAAGGATGTCTGAGAAACAAACTGGATTGCAGTTTATTCTCCCAGTACAACCTACAAACTTTTGTTCTTTTGTTCTATAAATAGAAGCTGCAGGGAGGCCTTAGTAACCCTGGGGCTATTGGGGTGTGTGTGTGTGAGAAAGAGAAGTTCCCAGAGTCCTGAAGTCCCTAGGTCCCAGAGATCTCTGGCAGAATTAATGCAGTTTGACACCACTTTAACTATCATGTCTCCATCTGGTGGAATCCTGGGATTTGTAGTTGGTTGTAGCACCAGAACTCTGTTAAAAGAAGTTTTAATATTTCTCAAAATTACAAATCCCAGAAATCCCATAGCATTGAGACATAGCAGTTAAAGTTGTGTCACACCACATTAATTTGGCAGTGTAGATGCAGCCTTTGAGAAGTATTACTTCTCCAATACTGCATTTCAAAGGAAAGTCCTATTGGCACAAATTATTAAACTTCTCTCTGTTCTTAAATTCAAGATTGTTCAGGCTACCCTGTGCTTGCCATTTTGAAAAATGTGAATTATAAGTGCATCTGTGCAACTAATGTTATACTGTGGGCATTAACCACTAACTCATGTGCACCAGCTGTAGTCTGGTCTTGGGAAAGATTTTGTTATGTTTTGTTTTGTTTTAGAAACTAGCTTTCAGAAACCCATAGCCAGCATGGGTATGAGATTCTAAAAGTTGCAGTCTAAAAGTGTAATGCTTCCCAGCTCTAATACAATATAAAGTATAAATGAAAGAAAGGGGGAGGCATTAGTTAAGGATTTGTATGCTTGTCTGTCCAGTTCATCTAAGGACTTTAACCCCACAAAAAAAGAAAGGTGAAACAGGTTGGGAGAGTAGCAGCTTTCTCCATGCCATTCCACATGCCACAATAGCACTCTGTGCCACTCCACATGACATCATAGCACTTGGGAGGCAGTCAACAAAGCATGGCTTTTGTTGCACTGGAAAAATCTGTTCAGCAAAAGACACACTTTGAGAACCATCACCTCTTGGAAAGAGAAGTGCTATGACAGCATGTGGAGCAGCACGGAGAAAGCTGCTATTCTCCCAATCTATTTTACTTTTCTTTTCTCATGTAGTACAGACACATTTGCCGCCATGTATAACACAGCACACCCTCTGCATGTTTTGTCTTTTCTCTGAGTTTAGAGGCTCTGAATCAGTTATGAATTCTGTAGGAATGAAGCCCATCCTTCCTAAACTGGATACTATAAATATACTGATCATACCAATCACGTTAATTCACAAAGCACTGCTGGCACTGAAGTGCTGTACTTTCTAAGAGAACTCTGTGCACGTTCTATAAACCTAAAGTTCTTGCCAGATTTATTTGTAGAGCATTATTAGCTTATGAACTTTCATTTCAGCCTAAAATAGGCAGAAAAATGGGAGTATTTTTCCAAATGAGAGTTTTCAGATAAACTTCATTTCATATAAATAAGCCTTTTGCCAAAAAATGTGTTTTGTGGATGATTTAATGCCTTAGGCATTTTGATATATGCATTGGTCTAGGGAAATCAGTGGGATTTTGCCGTTATGACTTGGAGCTAAGAAAGTGTCTTCTTTTCTACTCTGTTTGTGCTAAACAGATCAATGGAATCAGAGCATCTGTTTTATGGGCAATCTTGCCAAGCATAAATTGCTTCTTAAA